>OU744346.1:33692781-34892781 GCA_916610135.2 Macropis europaea
TATCGCTAGATTTTGCGCTTCGTTTGGCCGAATAAGCGGCGGTTGCGATTTAGGCGCATGCGGATTCCCCGGCATTTCCGATCTCATCCGATTCAATTTACTGGACAATCTGCAGCGACGTACTGTCTGTTCTGGGACGAATGTCCCGCGAATCGAGGCCAGGAAGTCGCATCTCTCCTGTCCATTAATTATGTCGTCGTCTCAGTTCCCTTCAAATTTTAACGCGCACCTTTCGGTCACGAAATCGAAACAATGAAGGGTATAGATAGCTGCATTTACACAGAGTGACCAGTAATTAAAATATCAAGTTGTGTCAGCAAGCCATGAGTAAAAATTGAAACATTGTACACATGTACAATTGATGCAAAATTGCTTCATTTAGAAATTATGGTAAAATTTAGAAAAGAACAAAATCAGGGACTGATGTTCTGTGTGTACATTACGATAAGATTTAAATTTTTTTTTTTTCTCGTACGTAGCTTTACAATTTGTCCAAGTAAGGACATTCGGTAAATTGGTTTATTGGCTTAGTTCATATAACACGTAGACGTTTGTCCCATTAGAAAAACGTCAGTTTCCAATGCGTTGGTGCAGTTGTGTTATGCCTCGTGGAATTGTGGTGATTTAACGAGTAGTCAGAGAAAAAGGTCAATCGAGTGTTTTCTCCGTAGTCTCCTGGGTTGATCGGATGTATAAAGTTCCCTAGCTGTTGTATTCGGATGATTTTCCAATCTGTTTTTGTAGTGACTACATAGGTTTTTTATTTCTTCGGAAACCGATTTAACGTTTAGATCTTTGCGGATTTCGTCGTTGCGGATATACCAAGGGGCGTTGACAACCGTTCTAAGAATTATAGATTGTAGGGATTCAAGCTTTGTAATGTGGCTTTTGGCTGCCATACCCCAAAGTTGGATTCCGTACGTCCATATAGGCTTTATGATTGATTTGTATAGCAGCAGCTTATTTTCAGGTGATAGTTTGGAGCATCTACTAGTAAGCCAGTGCATATCTTTCCTTTTAAGTCTGATTTGTTCAGTCTAAATGTAAACCTAAGTACTTGACTATTTTAGTTTGTGGTACGGTCTGGTACCTTAATGTAAAAGTAATATGATTACATTTGTCCGAGTTTAGTGTTATTCTCCATTGGTTTAGCCAAAGTTCAAGGGTTTGGATGTGCATTTGGATTAGATGAGAAGCTATCGTAGGATCGTCGTGAGTGGCTATTATAGCTGTATCGTCTGCAAATGTAAATAATGCAGTATCTGGACTAGTAGGGATATCGGCTGAGTAAAGGGTATACAGAGTGGGTCCTAAGACGCTGCCCTGAGGAACGCCAGCTCTGATTTTGTAAATGTCAGAGATACTATCTTGTGTCTTGACGAAAAATGTTCTGTCCTTGAGGTAAGATTTTATTAGTTGATAGAAGGCGATGGGAAAGTTCAGTTTTATTTTATGTAGCAGGCCTTCCTGCCATACTTTGTCAACCGCTTTTTCGATATCGAGGAATATAGCGGTGCAATATTGTTTCTGTTCTATTGCTTCGGTAATCTTGTTTATAAGTCTGTGAACTTGTTCGATCGTAGAGTTATTTTTCCGGAAGCCAAACTGGTGCGGTGGGATGAGACTTTCTTGTGAGATGACGTCCTGCATTCTAGTTAATATTACCCTCTCTAGCACTTTTGACATTATCGGAAGTAATGAGATAGGTCTATACGATGCAGCCATGTGAACATCCTTCTTAGGCTTGTGTATCATATTTATTTGTGCCAGTTTCCAAGTGATAGGGCAATATTTAATTCTAAGTATTGCATTGAATATGATTGTTAGCATCCTAATTGCTTTTGGAGGAAGTTCCTGAATAATTTTACCGTTGATCAAGTCGAAGCCTGGGGTTTTCCTAGTTTTAATGTCTGCGATGATTTTTTTAACTTCCTTTACCGTGGTACTTTTTATATCTTGTGAATCTTCTGGGGTGGTTTCCGCGGGTAGGGTCGTAGGTATGTTATTTGCAAGAGTGTTAGATTCCTTGGTTTGAAATGTTTTCTCTAGATATTCGGCGAAGGTGGTGGCCTTATCTTGTGAATTTTTTGCCCAAGTACCGTCAGTTTTCCTTATAGATGGTACTGGTAAGATAGGCCTTTTCAGCCTTTTGGTAGCTTTCCATAAGGAGTATTTGGTGTCTTCGTAAGGCGAACGTCTAGAGATGTACAAGTAGAATTCATCGTTGCAGTAGTCCTGTATTAATCGCTTAACCTCTTTGGTGAGTGAATTTAACCTTCTCTTGTTTAAGGGAGTTTTTTGCCTTTGCCAAATGTAGTTTAGTTTACGTTTTTGTTTGATTTTCTGTAAAATATATTCGGGGTAGGAGTTGGTGTGGCATTTGTTATTGTTTTTTCCAGTGGCGTGCCATCCTGCTTCTTGGATTAGAGTAGTGAATTTTTCTACGACGGATTCAATTTGTTCTGGGTTCTTTAAGCTTAAGTTGCAATCTAATTTATCCTCAATAAGTTGTTTAAAAAGTGACCAGTCTGTGGTGTTGCTGCAGAGGGGTGGTGTTTTTGCAATTCCTACGGGTTTAATTGCATAATTGCATAATTTGAATTTAGAATTAATTGTTGGCTATTGCTAGTATGCCTGTGCCTCATTGTAATCTCATTTTAATTCATGGAATACACTGGTAGAATTTAGACGTTTAATTTGCGGATACCATGTATGTACAAATGCAGGTGTTGTATAAATGTTGATGCAAAACTACTTCGTTTAAAAATTATAAGAAAATTTTTAGAATGGGAAAATCAGTGACTGGCATTCTGTACGTACATTTAGATAAGATTTGAATTTAGAATTAGTTGTGACTCATTTTTGCCAAAACTTTTGAATTATATCACATTTTATTCTTAGTTTGATTCATGGAATACACTGGCATAATTTGGTCGTCTAATTTGCGGACACCCTGTATGTACGAATGTAGGTTCTCGCACGAGAAAAGATTACCTTTTTCGCTTTGAATATCGGACTGTGTAAAATTGATCGGTATTCCATATTTCTGAACAGTGTTCAACAAGCTGTTGTTGAACGCAATGAACACACTTCCATTTTTCTTTTATCTTTTAACAGGGTAGATTTTTATGGGCGCATACAGCTCAGAGTATACAGTTTTTATTCGTTCATGCTAGATTTTTTATTTTATAGAGCCTTTCAAAATATAAGGCACACACACTGGACGTTTTTATAAATATCCATTTACAAACTTCAATATTTTTATATTTTGTTGTATTGCGAACCTCGCAATATAGCATGAGTAAAAATTTGTTTCGTCACATCAAAATTTTAGAACTGTACCTTTCATTTCAATCAGTTTGTATAATGTACACGTACTTCAATATATAAATTCCATAAATATCCGCAGACTAATAGTGAGGGTTAGAAATAGTTTGATTGTGTGTAATTTAACAGGTGACGGAGACTCGTCCTGCTACTTTTTTATTAGAATTCATTCTGACAATGAGTAAGATATTTTAGAAAAATTGAATTGAGATTTTCGAGGATAAAATAACTTTGATAGGTTACACGTGTAACATTTAATATACAGGGTGTCTCAGGTTTTTACCGACAAACTGTACCAGTATGTTCTACGAATAGAAATAAGCAATAAAAATTATATAAACGTATGCTGATAAATGCTTTGTTATCACTTTGTGTGCGGGCGACGTAATAGTACGTATTTACTTTTACAACGCTTATCTGTGGCCACCGGAAAATTCCGTCTTTACTTCGTCTGTGCATTTTCTGGGAGTCAGGACAATTTCATGCGCTTTAGTTGAATTAAAACTATTTTTTATGTGTTGTTGGCAATAAATTAAGTGCTGATAATGATGAGTATAAACAGAAAGATTTCATTACATTCCGACGATAACTTAAAATGTTATGTAACTTTTAGTCGTGTCTACTGAAAAGTCTTTACGAAATCGCCAAAAACAGCCCGCGGTACGTAGGTTAAGATGCGCAAAAAACCCCGCATACAAGGTGTTAATAACGTATAGGAAAGACGTGAAATATTGTAATAGTATGTTACAATGTGGGGGTAGTTCGATAATATTTGTTTAATTTATTTATAAAGCTACGTTTAATCGTTGAAGTTGATGTAGATAACCAGTATCATTTTTGTTAATCCTTACATTGTAGATGCAGTTTAAATGTTTCAAAAATTTGTTTCTTCTTTCACCTGCTTTACGAAATATATATTTGCCACGTGTTTTTGTATGTTGAATTGCAGAAATATCCACAGTCTATTAACAGCCTGTTACTATTGCTTTATTTCAAAATGTCGATTATTTTGATCAATACAAATACATTTACTAACATACGAATTTTGTTTTGATTCTGCTTCGTTTTAGTAAATACATCTTTCATTCTCTGATTAGATCTGTATTGTACATTTCATATTTTTGTTCTAATTCTTTTACAGAGCATTTGTGGGCATATATTTGTATAACATTTTTTACTTCTTTCTTCTCGTAGAATATAATGACATAACCTACTGGAAAAAACCTGGGACACCATGTATACTTATAATTACAATTATAATTATAATAATATAATATTTCATTTCATTGTTGCTAAACGATGTGCAAGAACCTCGTTAGAAACTTAATATCTGCAATATACATATCTATAAAATTGAACTTCCAGTTTTTGTTATTAAACTTTTTTTTCTTGTACTTCCCATATAGTAGGCGATACATACAGAAATTACCACCGAATAATCCCTTATATTTTATATTATGCCTCTTGATTATTTTTCAATGACATTAAAAACTATACTCAATTTTTCAATACCAGTAAAAAATGTTCAATTATTTCATTTAGCCGCCAGGTTTTAATAGTTCGTTAAACATTTAGTACCGTGTATACATCCGCGTTTGTCAGAAATGTCGATTGGATATCGTTTCACCCGTTTCATGACAGCGTTCTGAACATGAGCATTGATTAAATTTCGATCGCAAACAGCCACAGGCGATCCGCCCATCTTCCTTCGATGGTACTCTTTACGTTGCAACTGGTTAATTAAATTCACATTTCTGCTAAAAAAACATGTTAGCATTTTATTCTTTGGTAAAGTAAATAACATTTTTTAATCAATTTTATTTCATATATTATAATTACGAGTATTCTTGTTTGCATCAATCTTTCTCTATCTTTATTGAATCAAAATTAGAATGTAATTATCACGACCATACTAATTAATTAAACGGTTATAAAGTATCATATTCGATGGTTAATTGATTATTCAAGGGGCGTAAAGTATGGTATAAAAGCTACTTACTTTTTACTCGATATTTTCAATATTGGTATGTATGTCTCTGACCTGGCTAGCATCTTAGTTTCCTCGAATAGTATCTTGTGTCTTATGGGTATTTTTAGCTCAGCTACTGTTGATTGCATATAGCATCTATAACCTCTGGTAAACCTATCTGGAATGCTGATAAAACGATGTGATACGCATCCTAGTAGCCATGGTCTACACCAGGAAGACTCTATCAGTAGTAACAGTGAGATACTGAGCCATGAAATGCTCGCAAGTACAATTGCGGTAGTATGTTCTTTTGTAGAATATATTCTAAGTTGAGTGGATATACCTGTGCTTGAATCGTTGTTACTTCTAGAATTGTATTCTCAATTCTGCGAGTAACTGTATGTTAGGATTACCGCAAACATACATTTATGATCCTATCGCCAGGATGACGTCCCTTTTTTTAAGATCATCTGCGAGCTGGAGATGCGAGGTTTATTTGATTCAGTAGACAAATCAGCAACTAAAGCCTTAGAAATGGGTGTATTATAGAGGAATTCTAGAATTTTCCATGCGATAGCGGCTGATGTATCATAAACTCTCGCAATGAGTCGAGCGCATGCAATCGGTGAGCCTGTGGGTACAACCACTGTCAGGTTCGGAGTTCTAGCATCCATTTTCTTCACCAAGGTGCAGGTTATGCTTGACATGGCGGGCAGGAATGGTAAATTCAAGTCGGAGTGTGAATTGTAAAATAACAAGCCTTCAGTCATCAGGAGCTTGGTCGCACAAATGCCAAATATTTGGGTCGCCAAAACGTTATAAATTAGTATTTAAAGAACTCACGTTAGAGACAGACGAGAGGCAAATACAGAAACACACACGAAGTTAACACATTCCCTGTCACAGTAGAAAATTCCGTAACTAGACAGACACGTGAAAATGGCTATTCATTAGTACACGTCGTTGATTGTACAAATATTTATCTATGATATTACACTTTCTATTTCTACTATCATTTTAACGTGAATGTTACTCAAAATTTCATAAGGGTTGGTGCTTATGCGATCAAATTAAAATTGATGCGTGTACCGAAAATGGTACACATGACAGGGAACGTATTAAAGGTATTCTTGTTGTTTCGTAATACATTTATTTTATGGTATGTAATATTTATACATATGTATTGTTACTTTAATTGTAAGACGCTATTATTATTATTAATTATTATTTTTATATGGTAGACCAGAACTTATTATTATTATTTGTTTTTAAATCGTTTAGAGTAAAGAACTAGTTTAAATGAATTTTCTTATCAATTTTATTATTCCCTTTTTAAAAGCATGGAACAGAAAGATGAAAACAAAAAAATCATTCACTGCTACAAGATATGTATTTTGATGCATCGTGGAAGCAACAAAGAAGTCAAACCTGTTTGAACCTGTACAAGTCAGAGAAAAGTTTCACATGAGATGTGAGTTCATAAGGGATTGCATTAAAATTTGTCTTATAGTGGAAACACATCGTGAAATAATTGTCTCATAAGATTACAGACTCATGTGAGTAACGAAATTCCTGTCTCATCATGGATCTCCATCTTAGACTCCTTCTGTTAACATTCTACACTTCTTGAGCCTCCGAGTTGACGGCAGATCGGCTGCTCGACAATGGGGAAAAAGTCGGTCGGGTGACATCGATTGTTAACCGGACAGGGGTGGCGTTGGAGAGAAAGGGGTGATGGAGAACGCGCGTGGTCGGTCCCGCTAAACGGTGGTCGAGATTTGAGCGCAGCTGGCGCGACTTCGCTCGGAAAATATTTGTTTTGTCGATTCGACGGATGAAGAGCTCGATCGGCTGAACGACGTGTAACGCGGACAATTTCGGCCGACACTGGAAACGATAAAACGTCGTTCAGAGTCAACGCGGTTAGTTTGCAAGCTGCACAATGTCCCAGACGTACCGCGCCCGTGTCACACGACCGGGACCTTTTCGGAATGCAGAACCTCGGTCTTTATGCTCGAAGAATGCGAACAAAGATAGTTTTAAAGCAAAAGCTGCGCCAGTGCATTATGTGTATGTTTCGTGTGATTCATATCAAAAGACAAGCAGCGACGTAGCAGCGTGTTATTCTTTAGTGGCTATGATACAAAGAAACTTGTGGCTTCAAACTTTCTTCCCTGTCTTACTGGAAGAGGGTTCTGAAGTTTCATCAGCATTGTTGCTACTTTCGTCAGAATCTGAGGACGTAGGAACGTGAGAGGTATACCAAAGTAGCATATACAGGTTGCTGCTGAGTTGTAGGTAATAAAAGGTTTTAGAAACGTATGCCTAGAAATAATTTTTTCGGAGATATTTATTTTTCAGAATATAATTCAGTGATTATAGAATTCTGTATACTGTAAGTAATGCAATACACTATTCATAGTAAATGCTCAAAATAATGGTCATTCAGCTGAGAGTTATCAACATTGTATAGAAAAAGCCAATTTGAACGAAAATGGGAAACAATTTTAAAAAACTGCACTGATAATTGAACTGGAAGAGTATTACTCTAGAAAATATAGTGAGGCCATAGAAATAAAGAAATATCTCAATAATTTGCAAAGGGAGATGAGGTACCACTTGGACTTTTACTGAAACATCCTCTTCCTGTCTTTTATTCTGCCATGTGATCAATAAAGAACTTTGGTTGGAAATTAACACCGTGACTGCCATGCAGGGTTGTCTGTTTCAGCACGACAAATATTGCCGAATCGAATAATTATTAATTCTTATCAAATTCCGAATGATGGTAACGCCAAAATAGTAGTAGAAGTTGACAAGTTCACTATCGTATAGTTGAATATTTTTATTCGTAATATTCTCCATTCAGAAACAGGTTTTATAATGCGTCTGATTAGGTATGGCAATTTCTACTGTGGTAGTCAACGTGTTAATGAAAATGGATAGCTTATGTAAATGTAAATCTCTAAATGCAATTCTAGCGAATCGTTGGAATATAATTTTCATTCCCTAATTTGTTTCATAGTAGTTTAATCTCAGTAGTAATTAAAGCTTATTTCAGCAACAACGATACTGTCAGCAGTGTTTCAAACTTTTCTGACAAAGTATCAAAGGAATATAACAAAAATTGAATTTGTCTCTTTTGGAGACAGTGCGAAACTATTACATTTTAATGTACTGCAAGCAGTTTCAAATTACAAGGTGATTTCGGCGTAAAAGCGCCTTAAAGACATCGAGGAACTGAGATGTCTATAATCGAGCAAATAGAAAGGTAAAGAAGTATCGATCAATGAGTTTCCCTCGAGTTTGGCGATCGTTAATTAGAATTTTCTTTGCTTAAGGATAGAACTCGAACTCTCTGAATTGTTTTATCTGTTACTATTGGATTGCAAGGAAGAAGTTGGTGCAATTGAAAATTCACAAGCTCCTTATTCTCTGCAATTAGGTCTTTCCTGTTAGAGGCTGAAGCAACTTTTATAAGTCCAAATGGGGAACTTGTTCTGGGAATTCAATTTGTCTTTTTATTGTTAGATGTAGCTTATTACGAGTTTAGTTAGCAGGTTAATTCAGCCGTTCATTTCTTCGTAGAAAAATAGGTATTAATGTAATGCTGAATCTTTTGCAAATATATTGTACCTGCAAACATGGTTATTATCCTTATTGTATTTTTAGAAAGGGGACAGAAAGTTATTAACTGTCAATTTGTATGATTTCACGATTTTTAATCTTTAAATGCTATCATTAGTAATATTTCAACCCAGACGTATTTGGCTCTAAGATTATTGACAAATTTAATAACTGATAACTTAGACGGTTTGGCTATTGCTTCAGTTGTACTGTAGCTATAATTTAACCAATAAAGTTAAATTAAAACGAAGTTCTGGGCTTAATTCATTTTAATTTAATTATTGCGTAATTTAAAGAAATTTTATTTAAGTTAACTAGATTTTTTCCACGCAAGGCACTATCGTGATCTCATTTGATTAAATATTTCAAAGAAGCTGCATGAACAGAAAAATTGTTAAGTACACAAAATAAATACGTCTCATCTACAATCTTTTATACATGAATACGTTACCTAAATATTCTTTTAAATAACAGTTTATCAATGTATTGTTATTTAAAATAAGATTACAATATACGTAACAAATGTACATTTGAAACAGGCCTTCAAAATTCGTAATCAACTGCACTTGAATTAAGAAAGAAACATAATTCTGGAAATATTTGATCAATTTCATCAGTCACTGAATACTGTATTACGTGTACTGTATTTTATTCAAGTAAAAAATCAGACGACACTGTTACTACGTACAAAAGGTATTCCGTTTTGAAATCAACTGTTATCGTTATGCTTTGAAAAATATTTTTCCAGTATACTTTCTCAAATGACCTATTTTTTACAATGCAGTTAAACATTCCACATTTAAAACTTGAAAATTTCAGAGTGGTTCTGCAATAATGATGCGACGTGTATGGGATTAATCGGGTTAAGTAATATATTATATCAGAAATATTGGTAGCAGAAGTTGCAGTGCACACGTTATTGGAAAAGCATAAGCTGCGACATCATTTTATGCAACTAGGTATGATAATGAAAGAATAATGGTTGATTTTTTATTCAGTTAAAAATTTCACATTTGTAGCTCAAAAATTTTAGGGTAATTTTATAATTGTGGCACGCTACGTATAAGTTCAATCGAGTTAAGTAACACCTTCTTTAAAAAATATTAGTAGCAGAGTTGAAGTGCACACGTTGTTGAAAAAGCAGATGCTCCAACGTCATTTTATGCAACCAGATATAATATTGGGTTGTCACAAATAATTTCCAATTTATCTTCTTAAATTTATTGATGATTCATTAAAAGATGGTTATTGTTGCTTCTGCAGCACGTTCACGTTTGAGGGACTCTTATCTTCAAGTATGAAGCAAACATCAGTAGCCGAAATAAGCTATTTCAGTTTTCAGAAAGTATAAATATCTGTTATGCATCGAAAGTTATTTATGACTTAACCCAATAATGATAGAATAAGTATTTATTTCAATTCAGTTAATAATTTTCCATTTATAATTCAAAAATTTTAGAGTGATTTTATAATTATGATACGATACGTATAAGTTCAACCGAGTTAAATAATGCATAATTTCAAAACTATTGCTGGCAGTGTTCCAGTGTACACGTTATTGGAAAAGCAGAGGCTGCAACGTTATTTTATGCAACCGGGTATGAGAATGAAAGAGTAATGGTCGATTTTTTCAGAATGCATGTCTTTCCACCACGTTGTTCTCGAAAGGGATAGCGTTCTTGACTGTCTCAGGTGGAGGAAAAGCTTACGCATTGTTGTGAAATCTCGCATTACACTCGGTTGCGTTTGCTTTTCTTTTTTCCTTTCAGTACAGTTTGCACTCCTTACCCGTGCATACACTTCTATAAGGAATCACGAACGAAAAGCATCGCGATATTCTGTGGAGGCAGGAGAGCGAGAGAGCGGTCGATGCGACTAACCTTTCGCAACTTCGGAAAATACACTTTGAAACTTCGTCGGGACGTTGATGAATATTAATCCGAAGTTCGAACCAGCAAAGGAAGTCGCGCGAAACTTTTCAATATCGGTGCTATCGATTTCCACGGAGACGTGTTCCAGCGTAAACGAACGGAAATCATAGGCTGTTCACGATTATTGTGCAGCAAACGGAAATTATTTTTGGACAAGGTGGTTTATAATGTCCAAAATTGTTTGATATTTACCATTACTCTGCGTGGGTCAATTTTGTCTTTGCTAATTCCAAAGGTATACGTGTTTTAGTTTGTATAGTTACAACAATAATATGTTTAAACAAATTATTTTTCTGATTTATTATTATAATCTTTGTTTAGAAGGTTTAAAGAAGCTGTATGAATTTTTCCAGATTTTGTTTGAGACTTACCCATTGAAAGACGCGTCGAACGTACAGTGCCCCAAGTGTACGGTTTAAAGCTACCAAAAATGCATTTACGGTGTAAGGATTAATTTAATCTCGAGAAAGAAAGTGCTGAATTTTGAAAAATTCTCAGTTTTTATTGGTAATATACTTCATAACTAGATTTTGTAGATACATATGATGAGTGTATATAAAATTGAGGATAAATTGTAGAATTGTATAACTGTCCTGTTAAGCTAGTAGGATAGAATTTTGCAAATAATAAGTACGTTGATTATTCAATATTTCTGGATAAAAATATGATTAAGTTGAATAGCTTAAACGATACGAATTTATTATGTTCAAAATGTAGTATTTTCACCAAATTCATAGTTCTAGTTAATATTTACTGAGAACAAAAACTTATTGTAAAATTTGAGGAATTGAGAATTGATTCTATAGAATAATTAATTAATCACTCTGCGTTCTTTTTCGCTTGCATTCGTCACACACGCGTTCATTTGTTTTGGGCATGGCTGTACCTGCTATTTCATTCTCCACATTCATATTGACTGTCATGAATTTAAAAACGTAGTTTTTATTTTTCATATGTTACCAGATATGTACTTTTTAACAATAAAAGTATATTCACTTAATAATTCGATAATATTGAAGACATCAGCTTACACAACTCAGCACAGCATCAACATGTTAAAAGATTCAAACTGAAGGCATTAAAACTTAGACTTCCAGTTATATTCTTCAATCACTATCATTAGTGATATTTCAACCCAGACATATTTTGCTTTAAGAATACTGACAAATCTAATAACTGGTAACTTGGACGGTTGGGGTATTACTTCAGTTTTACTGTAGCTATAATTTAATCAGTAAAGTTAAATTACAGCAAAGTTCTGTGCTTAAATCACTTTAATTTGATTCGATATATTCACTTAACAATTCGATAATATTGAACACGCCAGCTTATACAACTCATTGCCAGCACAGCAACATGTTAAACGATTCAAACTAAAGGCATTACGACTTACACTTCCAGTTATATTCCTCAATTCTTGCAGTACCTTCTTCTGTGTTATCCCAGAAATTTCGACCTACCCTGTATAAGCTGCCGGTTTGCGTAATTTTTCACCGTCGACGGGCAAGGATCCGCGAGCTCTCCGAGCGGTGGTCGTCGCTGTCGACGGCAACGGAGAATTCGAGCGCGTCTGGATGCGCGTCGCGACGCTGAGGATTTATTCGAAGTCGGCATTAAGTTGTCCATGCGTCAAATTCTGTCTGCAGGGCCGAGCAAACCCGGCATGAATACCAAATAGTCACGAGCTGGCTGCGAAATGGCCGAAGACGGATGTCCGCGTGCATTCGCCGTGAATTCCACGGGTCTCCCTCTATTTCCGTCGCCGCGAATTCCACGGGCATTCCGTGGCTGTTCGTCATTGAACATCGACCAGTGACTGTCGATGTCGCGCCATGATTTTTCGCCATTCGGCAAATCGAAGGACTTCGTTTCGCTGTCTTTTTGATCGATGAACCGTTCCCTCCCCGTTAACGTGCGCTCACCGCTCGTCGACGAAACTCACACTGCACTTTCCTCCGCCTCGCTCCATTTTCATGTGTTCCTCTATCTCTCGAGTTTCACGACAGCCGAATTTTCGAGTTTATGGGACATTGCCCAGCTGTGCCTACCTCTGCCTCAATCTTCGATACGAAATTCTCGTCAGTCGTGAAGGCGTCCTTCGTACTCGAACTTTCGTATCTTTTATTAAACAGCTTCTCTAGAGTGTTTATGTACACCAGAAATTTAATTCGCCTGTATTGTGCAAGAGCTACATTTTGTAAAATTGAAAATTCAAAGTCACTTCGACGTATGATTTTGTACTTATTATGTAAGGTTAATGTCCATATTGCTGACCATGTGAGAACGTAGTAATATTGTATTATACAGAGTGTATATATCACGTAAACCAGACCCCTTAATTATCTTCTCTGGCTGCGGCGATACCAGAAAATCTTCATACGTAATTTAAATGGTTTCAGAGAATGGATAAGATGGACAACAAATTTGTTTGTAAAGACAGCAAATTAAAAAAAACACATGAATTATAAAATGAAACACTTGTAACTTTATACTTCTCATCGTTTAATCATAAGATGTATTTATTTTTACTTTTAATGAAAGATTAAAAAAATGGTCTGTAATGGGGCTGCGGTTGCTAATGGGGATATTTACCTTACTAACAAGGCTGTGCATCAGACATGTAAAAATAACATGTATCAGGCATGTATTAAACTTCTATATCTCGGAGAGATAAAATAGAATTTGTCAGTTTATAATGTAAACTAGATCCCTCCCGTCGCTCTTATTTCCAAAAGTTCTCAAACAATTCAGACTAATTACTTCGATTAAAAATTCAAAGTTACTTATTCGCATACTCTCATTTTTACAATAACGTATTAACCAAGTTGCATATCAGACATATAAAATCAGCATTCATACAAATTTCGAATCTCGAAGACAGCAAACAATTTGTCAATCCGTCGTAAAAAATTCCTTCTAAATTACAAATTTAAAATAATTACAATGAGACAAGAAAATTTTAATACAAGTCCCATTTCTCACAGGTATCCTTTATTTTACCCATTTTACTTCTCCTCAAACGTGATAACTCGCGTTTCACGTGCCAACTTGTCTAAAGGCGTTGTTTTGCGCCACAGCCCCGACGGTTATACTTCGCGACGATAAGATAACGCAGACTTCGAACTAGGTTTTGGATCTAGCGAAGTCTTTGAAAAGTTGGTACAAAAACAGTGGACTGTATTAAATTGTATAGAACTACACACCATGTCAACCAAATATGTATTAACTTATAACTTTGTACGAATTACAAATATTTCAAAGTATAAATATATCAGCTGTGTAGTCTGAGCAAATGTGTATGTATGTTTCAAAAACTTATCGATAAGTCCTGAAAATCGCTTGCGTATGCTATTTTATAGGTGTTGCGTGTTGTAAAGGTGTGTAAAGTCTGTTTCCATTCGTATTCCTGTCTTCTGGGAGTGCCTACTGTAGCGACGCGGTGGAAAATCGTCTCCCAAATTCGAACAGCAAGTAACGCTATTGTTAGGCGTTCAACCTGGTCCTTTTCGGTTGGGCCTAACGCATGTGGTGCCCAGGTGTACGCGAGTCCTTCAGCAAGGCGCTCAAAAAATAATTTAATTTCCGTGCTGGCTAATCCGTGCATCGGCGACGAAATGATTTTTACGACTTAACAAGCGTTCTTTAGCAGCGTCGCAGAGATTTTCCCGCGCAAAGATCAGTGCGCGTATACAGTAAAAACACAGAGAAGAAAACGCGGAGTTGGAAGAGTAAGAACTGAAAAATTCCTTTCGTTCGCCGATTTGGAAGTACAGTACTCTCTCGCGTCTAGGAGTATCGGGTGTTCGATTTTGCACCGTCTGGCTCGTCAATAACGTATTTACTCGGCAGGACTCGGTGAAGGGAAACACGCGGAAACAATGGGTAAAAGGTTGAAGAGAGTCGAGCACTCGGGGGTTGAGCTTTCTTGCTCTTTTCCATCTCAACGGTATCCTTCTGAAACCACTTCCAGACCGTCGATCGGGCGTGGCCGGCATTCCACTTTATGGACACATGTACATGCAAGCCGATCGTGTATCAAAGCACGATGCACTTTTCGTGTTGTTCCTCTTCCCTTCATCTTTCCGTTCCTTTTCGTTCTTCGTCATCCCCCGCGTTCACATGGAATCAGAGACGTGCCTCTGTTTTTTACAGCTTCGACGCCGCGCGCCGGTAGACTGATGGCGACGTCCATTCTGGGAAAGCGGCCGACGGACCTCGCCCGCTAATCTCTCGCAGCATGAATTATTACATCGTTGCATAATAAATGTTGTTTCTTCAACATATCTCGCTTGATCTATGTTTCAATTTGTTCTGCGTGCGATAATGGTTCTTCTGGCAGTGGCTTGTTTTTGAAACTTCATTTAGCAGAGTATTTGAAGAGTAAGGGGAACAAACAAGAAATGTTACAAAACAGATTTATTGAGGAAATCAGTTTTTAATACTTTAGTCCACCATTAAAGAAACAAGGTTTCGGTAATTGAACTGTATCTTTTTATAACATGAGGTTATGCTCTAATTAAGCAGTAGGAGAAAAATAAGCATAGAAATAATTGTTTTACATTATTTTAATTTTTTTTCAAGTTGAACACTGTAGAATAAAAATGGATGTCTTCTGTTTTTTCTCCTTACCCTTCATTTTACTTATCTTGCGGATGAAGGAAGATCGTATAGACATGGGTCCTGAAACTCTCCTCTTTCAGTATTCCGCTTAAATGTTATTATAATTTCTTATTTCAAATGTTATTAACACGTTCACTGCGGTATGGGGAATATAGACACCGTATCGTACCTTCGTCTTATGCGGCTCGTTTTTCATATTTCTGTTATTTGTCCACTATTTTCAAGTTGTTCCGTACCGCTAATAGGAAAGTCCAGTACATGGCATATTTGTTCCGTACAGCTAAATAGAAAAGTCCTCAAAAAAGGTGCCACAATGAACGTGTTAATATTATATAGTTTCTTTGGAGTAAATAGTAACAGTGTGATTGGACAAGTCGACTTGCTACATCACAATCAATGCACATTCCGGAACATACGACGATTATTAATTTCTAATTGTAAGTGTCCTGTTGCAGCTGAGAAAATGTTCCAATATCATGTTGTTGCTTTGTGAGATCAAATTCGATGTACTGTAAGTATTCTTTAACGTTTTAGAAATATATTTAGAATTCGATATCAGGTATGAATTTATTAAAGAAAAAAAATAATTTCCAGTAATTTTTTGTTGAAGTATATTTATAATACTGCCGTAATGGAGCACTTCTGAACAAATGTTTATAGGACCTTTTTTGATCTGTTGGGTAAGTAGAATGCACTTCTAAAGTTTGGTCACCTATTTCTGAAACAACCTGAATTTTACGTTACACTTTACAGATGCATTATAAATATTTATAAATATGTTCATGATTGTCACCTTCCTTGATAGACAGTTAGGTTTCGTGTACAACTGTTCATGTTAAAATAAGTTTCAACTGTTTACATATCAATTTTGATCACATAACATCGTACCAAACATTTTACTGCTTGGCTATATTTCGAATAAAAATAATATGACAGTGATGATATTATAGAAATTAAGTGGCCTACCATGTAGATATAATTCAATATCTGCATCATTAAAGTCATATACACTTGTTAACACTCTGACTGTCATGTCACCCATATGTGGGTGACGCTTAAATTCACTTGTTATTTCTCTGACTACGAATAATATTAGTAAAAATATCTGCAAAGATTTAACAGAACCATTAAAAAAACAATAGAGTGACTAACGTCATTGCTTAAAAATGGCATAATTTGAGATTACTCTCATGGTGTATCAAAGTTTAGAAACGTGTATCATTTTCAACCTACATATATGTACAGTGTGGCAGTCAACATGTTAAACGCAGAATCTTCGTGTTCCATGTACTTCTACAAAAATTTAGTAATTTTCAATTCACTATAAATCTATAATTGTAATCGCAGGGGCATTCTAAAGCGCCTTGAAACATTTCAAAAAGAAAGTTCGTATAATTTTAGAGTGTGTGGTTTGTAGATCACGAGAGCGTAAACATTCAAATTCGCCGGTATTAAACATTTATCCCCAAAACGGAGGAGATTTTTTGTTCAGGCTGAAAAGAAAGTTTGGTTCGCAAACGTGTCCCGGTGGATTAGTTTCAAACTGCACGCTTCACCAAGCTATTTTATCTTTCCCTGCCAGAGGTCCGCTTTTGTGGCCAGCGAAAAAATGCGAGTAGAAAACAAACATTAAAATTTAGAAGGCTTTTTCGCTGTCGAATGTCACATGCCCCACAGTTTCGTTGGTGTACGTTTCGAAACGCGTCTAAAACACTCGATGAATCGATATTCAACAATGATTTCCTGTTCTCGCGAATACTGCAATTAATAGTCGAACCAAAACGCGAAAGCAAATAAGCAGGTCGAAATTTCAAAAGTATGACAAAAATCATACACGACATTCGTATGCAAAAGAATGCCATTAACATTTAAAGTTATTATTATTAAGCTATAGCACGGTAATATTAAATATGTGGCTCACCATAACAAAAGTGAAATTTACTTAATTTATACAAAGTTTTTTTTAACCCTTTCACTGTTTTATTTATCATGATCGACAGGTACGCCTGTGCTGAATTCGTTTCACGTTCTTAACGACAATTGCTGTGTGAAATTCACAATTGGAATGTTAATTCTTCAGGTTGAATTGAGTTTGCCTTTGCAAATTTTATCGTCTATAATACTTCATATTTTCTAGCTGCTTTTAGTACTATAGTTTCTTGTTTATTTTACTGATTGTAGATGTCTAGTGAGATATTGCTCGATTTTATTTATGAAAGAGTATTAAAATAAACTACATTTTAGGCAAAGAAAATTACGATCGGTGAAATTTTAAATTCACATGTATTAATAAAATTAAACAAACAGCGAAATGCTGAGAAAAACTGTCATTAATACGGTTCTTATTATAAAATAGGCGGCATGGAATGTCTGAGCCAGTATAGTGGCTATTAGCACCTTACTATGTTCCGCGTTACTCGTACATCGTACGGACTCAACAACGAAAGGGTTAAACTGCAAATATTTCATAAATTTAATTACTAATTTTAAAAAAAGTTAAAAAATCATGTATGAACATGTTCCAATCAAGCAAAATCTATTTTTATTTCTATTTCACTTTATACCATCTGAAACCAAAATTGTAGTTATAATACAAGATGCATTGGACTTGTTTATTGTGGGTGGAAATAATAACCTGGTTATTATTCCGACATTACTATTACTATTTAATTAATTGATATACTAATCAAGTGCTCTGGTTCACAGGAGAATTTAATGTCAACGTCATTGTATGAAATTTCACCTGATTTTGTACAGGATGTGCCGTTTTAATGTTTCCACGAGAATACCTCCGAAACTATTAGGGATATTGAAAAACATTTCAGACAACAATATTCTTTGCGGTAGGAACCAGTAGTAGTATTTTACAAAATTGAAGTCAAAATATTTCCCAAATTTTCATCAATACAAGTACCTCATATTTTTTTATGTGTCAATTACCATATTACAAAGGATATAGTTCCATTTAAAAAAAAACGAAAGTAATGTTCACATCTCCGTTACTATTGCCATCATATTATGCCTCCCCCAAAGTGATTCAATTTTTCCCTGAAATGTTTTTTGGAATCGCTAATAGTTTCGAATACACGTCCGTGGAAATATTAAAATAGTACAGCCTGGAAAATTCTGTATTAGGTTATCTCGTTACTACGGTCACAATTTTCAGTCCGTTATTTGACTTGCATTTCCATCCGCTGAGTCATTGTAAAATAAAATAGATATCGACAGCTCACATTAAATAATACCTTCTATCTAAAAATATTTTCAATACTGTAAACTATAGCTAAGAGTATACGGTAGGACCTCGATTATCCGAACTATGATTAGTAGACTGCGAATGTTTATACATATTTACACTTTTAGATTTCAATATTTTTCCTGTTAATGCAGCTAATGATACTAAACATTGACCAAACTGCATTATGTCCTTTAAATCTTCACAAAATATGTTTTCTATTTCCCTTGTGTTATTAAGTGTACATTTTTTACGTGTTTCGGTATGTTAAATTGCATATACATTTACAGTATAGTGATTAGTAATAGATTAACACACATTGCAACTATGTTTCTCATAAAAATAGCCATTCTATTTTAGAATTTAAGATACACAATGGTGCAAAATTAACCGAGGTTCACTAAATAATATCCGTCGGGTAGAGATAACTTGAACACGAACACAAGTAATGTTAACGAAATGTAACGTGCCATAATTCTCGATGGAAATTTTGTCTAATTAGCCGCCTGTAATTAGTTATCCTGGAATGGCATAAATAATTAGATGGCAGCTCGGTCTTTCGTTTTGGGCTGATTATTATCGCGATTGTTCGCGGTAAATACAGATAGATAGGGAGTGTCGAGGGGGTTGGAGGGAGAGGGATGCGACGCCAGTGTCATGCAGTTACAGCTTTCGCGATTAACGATCGACGATGCATTGTGTCGCACAAATATACCGCGTCTATCGCGCCTGTTGGACGGAGATTCTATTAGCGTTAGCACAGTTTCTATAATAGTTCGGACCGTCGGCTGATGTGTTTGCCCGATGCTCTGAAACATGGCTCGAAAACTTTCGAGGTTACCAATTTATTGACACATCCGCGTGAAAATTAATTTAGGTGATCACACGCCCATCTTAATTAACGAAAACAAAACTGTACACGATTTGAGCGTTATACAGAGTGTCTATGCCACTTTATATGCAGCAGTTATTATTGTGAAAGAACTGGGACTCGTTTATTGCGAAGAATTGACTTTCACCACTTCTTGAAATCCCTCCGCGTTTTCGGATTACTGAATGTTCTTTTTCTATACGCTGAAAAACGGTTGAATATGCTGAAGAACTATTGACGTGAACTTTCTTTCATTTCTCCGTTAAGTCAGCAATTAAATGTTTAAACAAGTAATGAGGTTGTATGACACATGGAAAATGAGCTTTTGTTACGGTGGTGTTTTAGGTAATAATAAATTCAAGTATTTCTTGTGAATGATTTAAAAGTTTATGTGTCACGGCTTTAAGAAGTGAAATTTTGCGTTACGTTCGATGGATATTCGTAAAAGAAATTTGTAAAATGCATTTGATCATGCCATTCGGTGTCAATTTTTTTTTAGTTTCAGTCTATACTACCTATGAATATTTTTTTTATGAGGAATAAGCAGACTGCGGATTTTTATGCAAATATACATTTTTTATGTTATGGCTGTTGTAGAAACGGATCTTTGGTAGAACTGTATTCTGTTCTGTGAATGTTTCAAAAATGTACTTCTTATTTTTTCATGGTCTTAAATGTACCGTTTCCAGATATTTGGATATATAAAATTGCATAAAAATCCGCAGACTAGTAATAAGAAACTGCGGACGTTCATTCATATCAGACTGTTTTGTCTCAAGTATAGTAAAAACCTGCATATTGCGAAAAACTGAAATATCACAATTTCTTTAGTAATTTGAAACTTTGCATTTTGCTGTTAGGCCACCATTACAGGGTTAAATGTTCGGAAATCCTTCCAGTGACTCGTTTATTGCAAATGAACGGTAGTTCTCGTGCTAAACGAGTTGCTGCTATACAGGCCTAGTCGATAGAACATGTACAACTATTGTTTATTGTTCCTTCCTTTTTCATGTAATGTCAGCTCGTGTCAAATTGATTGTTATTAAAATTGGTAGTCTCTTCTTGACACATTATGGCACCCTTTTGGTTCGTATACTCTTAAATTTTCTTGAATTTTAATATATTTTCGTTAAATTTATTTGTTTATTTGATGGGTGAAAGGCTACCGAGAAGTTGAAAAAGTATTGAGTTGGCCAATAAGCAATGTCGGTTTTTCGATAAGAAACAGCCGCAAATGTTTCTCAACGCTGGATTTCTATACTCCTAATATTTCAGCAATCTCTCGTGTGGTATAACGTGGATTATTTTCAATTAGACTGGAGATTTCATCGTTATTAATCTCAATAGGCCTAGCAGAACGATTATCACCGGTAAGACTAAAATCTCCATCACGAAACTTTTTGAACCATCTTTGCACCATTCTTTCATTCATAGCACCATCACCATGCACATCAGAAATTTGTTTGCTCTTTGTACCGCATTTTTACCTTTGCGTGAATAAAAACGCATAATTGCACGAAAATACATCTTTTCGTTATTCATCTTCAAATCAAAATAAACACTAAAAAAATTTAACCAAATATAATGACCTTTTTTTTTAAATTACACGTTAAAATCTCACCTTTTAGACTATACATGCGTTTTATAGGTGATGAATAGTTTTTTGTTTTAAAAATAGTAGAAACGATCTTTTATGGAAAAATTCGACATTACTTATTGGCCAATTCAATATTTCAGAAAAAAATTATTTAGTTTACAGAAACAAATGTAATAAGTAATTCACTGAAAGTTGTTGACAGTAGATTAATTTATCAATTGTTGCATCTGTGATATTAATTAAATTAGTACAGAATACTACAGCAGTTTCTCATACACTTTTTATAATACTGACAACAAGATATCTTTGAACCTGGGTTTATGATATACTTGATCAACTGTCAATTTTCTGATAAATATCATAAAACACACGATTTGGAATTTATAACAAGCACGAAATTATGGTTTCAGAAATCATTCTGTAAAAATTAATTCCAATGTACATGATTCCGTGTACAACCTGAAATATGTAAAATGTACAGAATAAATTTTACTCGTCCAATGATTTTTTAAAAAAAATGCATTAATTATTATTTCACACAGTGAAAACAGTCATATCGTGCCACACACGATATAATATACTATTTTCAATGTAAATGTTAATGGAAGGAAATATTCGGGTATTCAGTCGCGTTTTTATATTCCTACATTAATCTCACGACGTAAAAATTACTCCGGATTGTGTGATAATAAATAGTTATTTAATTAAATTAAATTAGAAATGCCGGTCACCGGTGACCCCCGCAGCATTCAACGTGTTAATATCTGTTACGTACGATGATGTTATAATAAGTAATTTATATTCGTCTTAACTACAGCTAAAACGGAAACAAAATTGATGAACTTCGAAATTTAAAAAATATTAATCTTGTAAACAATATATCTATAACATATACTGTTTTGAAATGAGACACCGTGTATGTAGATCAATATGAAACATTGACCAGAAAATATTTAATGGTAGAAAATCGAAGAGGAATAATTCAGGCAAGCAAACTTGTTCTTTTCGCAAGCAAACAAAATTTATAGGTTAATAGGGAGTGTTACGATATTTCTGCAGGTTCGAAATTAAAATATTGCCGAAGCTTCGTCGTTTTTGAATAATTGAACGGGCGTTATTAATTGGAAGATAATTCGATGTTTGCTGAAGTTTTACCTCATTTAACTTTTACGCAACACGTACTTCGATGTCCACTTCGTTTATATTCCAGACTTCCTTTTTTGATTACAGTTTGCTTTAAGCATGGTACGATTGCTGCATTAACAGAGAAAATATTTTGTCTCGTTTATGCGTTTATAAATTGTCAAAGTGAAATATATTTACATTTAAATATCTTTGACAAAAATACGACGAAAATTACGGCGTATTTACTGCCGTCCATAAGTATTAGGACACTTGCCATTTCTGTTGGAAGTATGATATTTTATTTAGATTACTGTGAAACTATGGAAAAATTGTTTAGAAGAGTGCCAAGGGAATAATGAAACAAAAATCGTACACCAGTCCTCCCACTTATTTGCCTTGAACGTACTCGACATAATATGGGATGAACTGGATAAAAAAATACGACGAATCCGTTGAAAGTTAAAATCTAATTTGTGAAACCTCTTAAAACTTGGAACGGGACAAAAAAGATTACCACAAATTATTGAAATATTTACTTATTAGAAGGAGCAAAGGGGCTGTACCAACGAAAGGAGTATTTAATTTTTATGTAATTTCTATTGTGAGATTTGCCAAGTAATATAGAATGTACATTTTCTTTATAGCATAAAGTATGGAATAGGACAATACTTTGTCGGATCCTCTAATGGTTTCATATACTCTTTCCGATTTATTTAACACTTTATAAGTATCCTAATACTTATGGCCGGTAGTGTACGTACTAAATTAACAGTCGAGATTTCTGAAATTTTTATTTAATAACTATGAATATAATTGAAAAGATTGTTCTCAGTTTATCTAACTCTGATGAATTCGTCTCTGGAGAAATTATTTTCATTTTCTAACAAATTCCCCGTTGAAAGTTATGGTACACTTATACCTTCCAAATAACGCTTGCGAAGCAACGACCTCTTCAGGAATGTTATTCTATAGTTCGTTATTACGATCATGCCTTTGGAACAATCGCTCGGGACTCAACTGCACGGAATCACTTGACGCTTCGAAGCACTCACTGCGAGAATTCTCAGTAAGCAATTCAAGGAAAGTTACTCAGACGTCTGGAAGTGATTTCAATGGAACTGGGAAGACGAAATAGTTTTATCGAAATTCATTCTGAGCACGATATCGAGAAAGTTATCGTGAAACTCACGTCATTGAATTCAGAACATCGAAATATAAATAAATATTCACAGAAAGAATCGCTGTATTACAAAACCGTCCATAAATGAAATCTTGTACAAGTTGCACGTATACTTAACACATTTTTAACATCAAACCAAAAGACTTTATTCTATATTTTGTATTCGTATTTTCCTATAGAAACACTTCCTGTTCGGCTGTACCATTTACTGCGGGACACCCAGTATTAGTCTTACAACTGACACTCATTCTGATTTCAGAACTGCAATCCCCATTTTATCATGAAATATGTATAAATTGAAATTCAATTATTAATTTATCTATGGTGGTAGATGTTTGTCATTTACCTGTCGTGTAATTTTATTCATTAGTTTAACATGTTACCTTATACAGTAGAAAATTCCGCAACTAGACAGACAAGTGAACATGGCTATTTATTAATACACTTGGTCGATTATACAAATGTTTATCTATTTGATATTACACTTTCTATATCTATTATTATTTTAACGTAAATGTTATTAAAAATTTCAAAAGGGTCAGTAGTTATGTGATCAAATTAAAATTGGTGCGTGCACCGAAAACGGTACACGTGGCGGGGAATGTGTTAAAAAAATCCGGTTATGGAGGGTTGATCAGAAAGAACGGAAGAGGGTCGAAGGAGCCGGAACGTTTTCCATAGAGCCGTCACTGTTTTCGATATACAGCACCGTCGAGGATTAAACTTCGTTCACCAGCCTGCCTGGCGACCCTTTCGAATTTGCATGAAATTAACGCGAAGTTTACCGACCAACCCCTATCCTGGTGGCAGAGAAAGTTACCCACGAGCTTACAGCAATCCAACGGGGAGCCCCATGCACACATGCACACACGCACAGAAACTCTGTAACGAAATAGGCGCACATGTGTGTCTCGTTCAACCAAGTTTCCCGATACAAAATCCATCGTCAGCTGCTTGTGTCTTTTAGTTTCTTTTATTCACGGGTCGTTTATATTTCTGCGCGGGAATTAGTTTTAACGAATGTTCGAATCCGTTACCACTGAATACTGCTTTGTAAAAAGTCAATGCACTTTTAAATAATCGAGAAGGAAGAATATGTTAGTAAAAATTGTTACTAGGAATCAGTGTTTGTGTGTATGAATATTGAAATGAAACTTTATTTTTGTGCTTGTTATTGGATTTTGATTTACTGGGAAAAATGGGACGTATATTGAGTTAGGGTGATAACTGAAGAATCCTATGATATATTTAGTATTATTTCAGTGATTACTTAATTAGACAAGTATTTGTTTGTAGGAGATAAGAATTGTATCGTGATATTTGAGCGATTATATTTGTTCTGAATTTGCGTTGTGGTTATCATGTTTTATTGATAATTATCGCCAAATGATTGTATCCTAATTAATCTTATTTTTTTTTAATAGATATTGAAATTGCTTATGTTTTATGCTGGATAGCACACAATTCTTCTATTCAACAGTAAACTCAATTGCGACATGACTACAGTTGAAGTACGAAAAATTTGAAACATCATATCAAGAAAGGATAATTGTTTAACTAAATTTTCCGATTCGACTTTGATACACCCTATAACAAATTTTTATACGACACAATTAATTAATATTATACAAACGATTATACTTTCACTTTGTATCGTTTGTAGACTTACTGTCTACGGTGCAGCTTGTGTTAGACATTTTAATCTAATGTCTAAATAATTGCAATATAATAATATTTATAATTTATGATTTTAAAATTATATGAAAGTGTAACTAAAGAAAAACTTATCTTAGTTGCTGCTTTTCAATAAAATTGAACAATCATTCAAATATTGTAAACAAACTATGTAAAACAATTACTTGCATGCAATTAAAAGTTCCTTAACACGTTGTGTGCCACAGTGAGAACAGCCATACCTAATCAGACACGATATAGTTTACTACTTTTTACATAAATCGTAAAGAAAAAGAAACGATTTGAGTACTCAAATACAGTAAGTAAACAATCATGTTCTGCTGTTCCTACATTATTGCTTCAGTACGAAGTTTGCTCAGAATTCTGTGACAATCAATAATTATTTAATAAAATTAAATGTGAGGAGCCGGTCACGGTGGACCCTCACGGCATTCAACGTGTTAAAAAAGGTACAAAAGTTACCACAAAATAAGTAAAAATCCTATTACAATTTAAATTAATATAGTAACATTCACTACATTTAGAAATATTATAAACAAGTAAGAGATAAAATACAATGGCTTCGTAAGAAAGCTGTATTGCACGGAAGCGATATAACACAAAATGTATAACACCATTTATAAAATGCCTCAGAAGATAGATAGGACTTCTATTAGGTCCTACTTTTTGCACACATAAACGGCATTCTTCTCGAGTTTTTATTTAAAAGAGAAGTACCGAGACCATGAAAAAGATGAGCATGAAAAGTAGCGTAATGCAACAGCGTGTTTACGCTTTAGAAGATTTAAAGGTAGCATGTACCGTTCTCTGTATTATAGAACGTCGTACCGAGCAGGAATTAATTTGAAAAAATGGCGACCTTTATTTGCGGCAAGCACCATATAGAAACACCCCTCCTTTTTTTTCGATCCTCCAACGGACGTAATTTGTGCGGCTCGAATTTTTCCTTATGATTATTGCAGTGGAACAGAAAAGGAAAAAATGAAAACCCGTTGCAGATCAATGTTAATTGAAGTAATTCCAATGACCATATTTTACGAAATTTCGAATATCGCTACAATTTATGATGTGTATTTAATGTCAATAATACTATGATGATAATAGTATTTATTAATACTAATAATAATTCATATGAATACTACTAATACTACATTTATTTGATCATAAAATAAAACGTTGAAAATGGAACGAAATACGTACTGTTAAAAATTCAATAACCTTTTAGCAGTGTCAAGTTTTTAAAACACGCGTGAGTATGAGTCGCCGTAAAAAGTTGCGGAATATAGTTGCAAAAAGAAGCAAAATGTTATCTCTCATTATTTTTGGAAACAACATGCAGTAAAATCTGTATTTCTATGAACCCAAGTTTAACGAAAAAATGTATCTCTGCTCCTTTTGTATTTATACTTTCTGCAGAATGTTCCACAATAAAATTTGCCTGTGCTTCTGTATTTATACTTTCTGCAAAATGTTCCACAATAAAGTTTAATTAGAATTTAACAGTGTTTTAAAATATTTTTACAATCATTTTGCACCTATGGTTTGAGAGTACGAATTTCTTTTTCAATTTCGATTTGTGTATCCAGAGAAAAATATTCCTTTGACATTTTCTATTTCCATGTTCTCAAATATGTTTGGATTCGCGATTGGGCGATACAAATTTTCTATCAGTTTCCATTTATGTTTAGAAAACCGAACATTTCATTCACTCTTCATATTTCTATATTTTTAAACATTCTTAATCTCTGATTTCGAAATACGACAAAGTGATTTATAATAACCTAGTTTAATGATATTTACCAGCAAAATATTGAAACGTAAATTTAAGGTATAATCAGATGTTGAAATAAGTGGATTTCCAAATATTTACTTTAGGAATTTCAGCTTCCATCGCTGTTTATTAATTTATATTTGAAAGGGGATAAAAGAAGCTAGTACAAAAATGATAAATGACAAAATAACATTCTGTAGTATTGATATTGGTCGAAAAATAAAATTTAGATGGCAAGAAATCACTGTTGTTAAGTGATGACTGTGCATATGATGGTATTACAATTAGCCGGAAGTGGACAGTGAAATCTGTTGTCCAAGGAACCGCGAGAGATTAATGCGAGATTTGTACAACACTGACAAATCCCTTAAGGATGAATCTTAGAGTGTCAGTATGTTCTCATTACCGAGATACCTCTTACACAGCAAAACTGTCAAGAATCAAATTTCAGCAGGACAATACAAAATACTATTCTCTTATTACGTATAAATTCGACTAACTACCAAAATACCAACTAGCTTTTCGTGTGAAATCCTTGCATAAAACATAGAATCCCATAGTAATAACAAATTTATTACTATATAATTGAAAAAAATATGTAAAGAGATAATACACGTAATTCGTTAAGGAAAAGATGAAATATACTGTATAAAATACAGGTCTCTAAATTTACCAGTTCATTGCTTTTTATATTATTAAATTCATTATTGTATCATTGAAAAATAGAAACAATAATAGTATACAGGGTGGACCACGAAACGTGATCAGCTTATATTAATCTGCTGTTAGCGGTTCGATCGGAAGCTTTTTTAGCTAAAGTAACATGGTTCAAGGAGAGCTTCAAGGTGATTGTACCAAATTTTTTGTCAACCCTTTTTTTCCAGAGTTATCAAGGTCACCTTCAGTTTTTTATAGGTAAACCTACAATTTTTGTACACCCATCTTTTAGGAGATACTGAAACGAATTCGGCAAGCACCATAAAAAGTATTTCTTCTTCATCTAAACGAAAGAAACGTTAAAAAAATGCTGCGTGTTGTGCCATATTTAATACACTATGGTGCCATGATTTTCAATAATAATCTGCCATTTGTGTACGGAAAAGTAAACTTTTTGCGATTCCTTTACATTGTTGTATAGCTTCTGCATCAACCGCTTTATTGTCGAGACTTCTATAACGAATCCCGATACTTTATACGTTTTAACAAGCGAAATAAAAGTTATTAGAGTAAGTTACAGTGTCTGTAGATTACATAAGAAAGGTTAGTTTGAATTTTTATTCGTTAGTTTTAGTATAAATTGCTAATATAGTTTTGTGCACAGATCGGCTTTTGTAATAAATAATCGATTTAACTCTTTGGTGGCCGCAAAAATTTGCCGAAAAATCGTCCCCTTGGACACTATTGCAGAGCTTTAGTTAAGTAACAAAGCATTCCCCGTTATTCGTTTTATATCGATTAGTTTAGAGTGTTTATTTTGTAAGTATTCGGTTGTTTACTTTTTGACATTGATAGCTACGCTCATTTGCTTGTATCACAGGTATATTATTGAAATTAATTAAATCACGCATATGTGACAGCGGTCATCAAAGTGTTAGTATTGATCAAAAATTTGCCCAACATTTTTCACATAAAAGATGCATCTACTTAACTTAATATATGTATTTTTTCATAATAAAAAAAATCATGCGGTAAGGGGATAAAAACAACTACAGCTGTAATTCGTTTACGTTTCATGAAGTCATACTTGAAAACAACACTAGATATGCGATGACCTGATACAAGATGCTTAATGCTTCAGAGAAAAAATTTTCAAAAAATCTCTACTCACTAAACATTTTAGAATGATGCCTTTTTTTGAATACATCGTTAACTTGGCCGTTCGAGGGGCTTGTTCCCCGTACGCTTGATTAACGGGAGATTTGATGGAGGATGACAAATTTCTCATGGGGCCTTCATGCGCGACATTACGTCCCCCTTGACCCGGCTTTCCGCAGGGCAGTCTGCCAGCGAATTTCAAGCCGGGGGATTTTCCAAGGAAATTATAATGCAGTTAGGAGGACGTGACATCGGCCCGAATGCCCTGCTATTCAAGAAGCTGTCGAGTGCCGGTTCCAGTGGATCCGGCGAAAGTGGAAGCTCGTCTATTTTCGAAGTCCCGAGAAAAGAACCCTTGGATACGGGGCTGGAGGAACTGAGAAGCTTACGTTTCGGGGTTCTCCGAGTGCACCGACGGTTTTCGCACTCGAAACTACGAGAAAGACCGAGTTGTCCGGTGCTTTTCGTGAACATGAACCCTTTGAGTCCTGAACATTTCAGGAAAAAGCGTGCACCATTTGCTGAAATTTTCCTTGGTAGAACAAGTGTAAAACTGAATATTCCATGATAATATTTTTTTATTATATATATTTGTTTTATTATATATGATTGTTCAGATGTTTTACTGCTTTAAAATTACAAACTATGTAACGAAACGTATATATTTTAATAAAACGTGCGGAGGTGATAATTCATTCAAAGACATAGGTTTATAGCGTAAAACAAAGGGGTGTGCTTGAACCAGTACAGTGACTCGTAGCACACGATGAGAGTTTTCTCGAACGGACATATGCATTGATTGTCTTCAAAGGGTGACCGGCATATTAAATTTAATGTATTTAAATATTTATTGATTATTATTCAAATCTAAACGATCATCGTCAATAAAATTCATTAAGAAATCGGGTTTTAACAATAACGTGGGAATACAAGAACACGGTCGCATACTGAAATTTTTCTTCTATATGACTTATATTAACACGTTGAGCGCCATACCAGTCTTACTGTTTGTAGACTTCTTACATTATTTATATTCCCTGTTATCGTCACATTCCGTTCGTACACTCCTCTCGTTCATTCCACTTCATCTTTCCACACCTTCTTTCGTGTTCACCTCTCATTCTCACCAATGTTCCAGTGGAGGTGCTGGACAATTGTCCAGTAGGTGTGTTCTACGTAATCTTCTTGATATTGGTATCATGCAGGCTTTCATAGTTGGATTTTCGTGAGTGTTGATTCTGTTCCAGTGTCTTCCGTTGATGGTTTTCAGTATTTGTCCGAGTAATGGAACGCCTAGGGTATTCTCCATGGCATCGTTCCTCACGTAACATTGTGCATCAAATATCATTCTTACAATTAGTAATTTCGATTGTGCTGTTTTGATGCTCTTTTGGTTACTTTTGATGGCTGTACTCCAGAGGGCTGCCCCGTAGGTCCATATTGGTTTGATCATTGTTGTATTTTTTGATCGTTAGTTTGGATTTTATTTTAATTAACCAGTATAGTAATTTTGTGGCTATTGTTGATAGTACAAAATAAGAAGTACATTATCAAATAAATAAATATTTGTATATTCAAAGATACATGTTAATAAAAAAGTATGTTCACCTGTCTGAGTAATTGCGGGATTTTCAACTGCAGCGTTCAACGTATTCAAAACAGTAAAGTATACCGTGTCTACCTACATGTGGCTATTTTCACTGTCGAACTCAATATATAAACCATTGTTACAAGTTATCCGAGAATATCGGATCATTAAATATTTCCGCTGCGAAATTTTCATCTTCTGCCTTGATTCTGGTACCCCTGATTACGCCACGGTCTTTTGTCTTATTTCGAAGTTTCTGATAGGCTGTCAGTATAGAGTAATAATTAGAAAAGTTGACTTTGTTCCTGATATATTAAAGCGTTCCAGAAGGAAATATACAGTGCCTGTCAAAAGTTTCTGATCAAGGAGTTGTTAGGTTTGAAGGAGTACCATGTCGGCACTAGCGATGCAAATATTGTTTATATTCTTAAACAGGTATGATAGAATTATAGTTTCATTAGACATTTTTGGCAGTCACTGCACGTGTGTCAATATAGTAATCGAAAGCTCCTTTTATGCAGAATGTAACGACATGGTTTTTCATTCTTTATGTCTACGTTTTTCAATTTATTTCTTTTTTAAAATGAATTACGAAAAAAATCGAAATTGTGATTGTTTGACTGTTTGAACTACTGTATGAATTTGAGCAATATTTTCATCTGCAACTTATATTTGTAGTATATTTTTGAACCGTTTTAATAGTCTTATAGTCTTGCTTCTTCCTTTAAAAGTACTAAAAGTATTAAAATAAATCTTCCACGCTCGTTTTAAGGAAGAAATAAATTATAAAAATAAAGACATAGGTAAACGAAAATCATGACACTGAATTCGACAATGAAAAGAGCTGCTGTATGATACATTAACATGTATATATTTCATTAAAATACACAACATAAAAATAATAGAACAGATACTCCACAATTTTTTGGAAACAGTAAGTTTCGAGTTAGAAAACAGTATGTTTTGTGTAACAGATTTAATAATTTCAGGACAGGTGATTAATTCTGAATTTTTAAATCTACTCAATATTTTGAAAAATATTTTGTTCGTCACTCTCGCGTAAAATTAATAGTTATTTTAAATAATGCCGTAATTTGAATTGAACCTCAAAATAGTATTATTATCTCTTTATTCTTTGATTGTATCTGTGTACTAGTCTGATTTTCTTACATGATTGGAAAATTATGCATTAAATCTTGTTTAACCTCTTTTAATCGCGTGCTGACATAACGCGATATTTCATCAATATTTATGTTACGACGGAAGTTCGCGTTTCCAAAGTGATTAATTTTCATTACATGATACGTAAAATTGACCAATAATCAAATATTCCATGTGATTTAACTACAGAATGCTAAATGTGTTGCATCACTGGATTTCTGTAAATACTCGTCCGTGGATTCGATGAAAAAGGAACGCGATTATGTGTTAACGTTATCAAGCTGCGCATCCACAAGATAACACTGTTCCAGCATTTCATCAAACAAATTATTGTTTTCGATTAAATGTAATTGGTATTTTAATTAACAAATCGCGAAAATTAAACCGTACTTTTATTATTTCTGCTTTTAGTACAGCAATATTAAAGATAACAAAGGCTTCTTTCCACCAAATAAGAAAAAATATGTAAATTTTGTGTAGTAATGTTAGTTTTAAATAAACAGAAATATACAGCGAAATATTTTGCGCTATTTTGTACGACAAAGAATGTACGAGATGGAATTATAAAAAAATCAAAAAGAAATATAATAAACTTATTTGTCCCATTTGTAATTTAATATTTAATTATAAATATATAAAACCACCATCAATTTAAAAAATAGTAATTATTCAGTTATCTCTATGTTATAGGTAAACTTGATGCTTGATAAAGATTCAAAAATATTCCAGGTAATCCGCCGTTACGAATCAAGAGTGCAGGAGCGTTTCAAATGTTTATTCAAATGTTGATAATCCGATCTCCAATATTGTTAAACTGAAGATTGTACGTGGTATTACAGGTATAAATTAAAGCACGCCTGTAGCGTTTCTTCTGCTTAAAAGGATATCGATTGCAATGTATTCAAGCCGAGCACGCGAAAAACAACCAGACGTAAAAAAAGAATTCCAACGAGATTGTTAGTCGATGGCAATTTGATGGATACCTGGCAACCATCCATCGTTTTTCCCCAGACTTATAATTTAATAAATGGGATAGTCGTGTTCTAAGTATACGCCAGGAATTAAAAATTGTAAAAACACTTCAAATACTTTATGAAATAAAAAAAACTCACAAGTAAAAGCAAGATAATTTATTCTTCTTAATTAACGGAAACCCTTTTATGCCGTAACAAAATGTAACGTGATATGTATTATCAAAACACATAATTTCTCATTTTCGTTTATATTGCAAGATTTAAAAAAAACAATTATACGGACTGCGAAAATTTGTTGTCACAGAAATATTTGGCCCTGCGTTTCTCGGATTTTGCTTGAAATAATAACGAACAATTGGAAACTTCGAGTTTGGAACGCTTCTCTCTTGAACAACTGAAAACCGCGGTTTACACGTGAGCCTTGTAGTCTAACTACAAGGATCTGCTTCTACTGTTACGATCATACACTCACACAGGCACACACGTTACACATAAACTATGCAGGATGTTTGCTCTCCTCCATCCTCCCTTCCTGACCACACAGCAACCGCGTGTTGCTTTCAACAACTCTGGTAACACAAGGATTTAAAGACAATTTCTCTTATTGCGGCAGCAGATGCTTTCATGAAATTCTATATTTAGGAGAAAATATTGAAAAATTGAGAGAAATATGAATTGCACATGGTGCAACAAAGTCAGATATATAGTGATAATAAAGTCTTTATTCAATTCATACGGGATGTTCTAAACTTGATGGCGTAAATTTTGGTTACGTGTAGTTAGTATTTGGTTCGCACGTTTATTAAAACGAACAAATAAGTTTTAGTAAACTCAAGTCGGAAAATAAATAGTTTTTTAAGTATATGTAAAAATTTGTGTGAATATTTGCTAGCATGAAATCAAATCTTTTGATACAACTCGAAATCAATTAACTTTTCCATCCATGTTTTTTAACACATTTTTCTTTACTTTAGTAAACATTATGTGTACTCAAAGTTAGAATATGTGATTTTATAACACCCTGTGTATTGAAACCTAATTCAATAAAATCAAATATTTATATTTAATGCGAAATCTATTAACTTTCAAACCATGTTTATTAATACTTTTTTGTTTATTTTAGTAAGTCCAAAGTTAGAACCTTTAATTATAGAACACCTCATACAATGGAATATAATTCTTCTTCACAATTCGAAATTGATTTTTCGATTCATATTTACTGAAACTTTTTGTTTATTGTATGTGGTAATATATGCACCTAAAGTTGGGACCATGTGTTTTAGAACATGCTGTATAAAATTTTACATTTATTGATAGAAATTTCTGTTGCGTTTGATCACAATCAACTTCTACTTGCATCACAACAAACTCTACTTGCAAGGTAGTATAAATCAATGGCAACGTGCTCATGTACGTTCTCATTGTAGTATTATGGCAATTGTTAATTTCTTCGTTCCAAGCTGAATGTTAGTAATTTTTACTGTCTAAAATCGATTTTATAGTTAGGAATATTATTTGTAAAGCAAGATACCTGCAATCTAAAGTAACGACAGAATGTTCCGTTTCTCATTTTGTTTATACGAATTCTATAGAAATTGGGAATAAAACCTAACTTATAATTCATTAGCTGACGAAACAACTATGATTAGTGATCAATAAGCATTATACATGTGTTATCCTCCAAACGTACATCATTGCCAGTGTATATTTAAGACCTGACGAATGTGTAATGCTGACGGAGTATCAAAAAGAGATTTGAAAGGACACGGCCAACATCTGAAAATCCCCAAAAATATCGTTACATATACCCGTTAAGCGTACACAAATGAATAGTTTTCCAAAATCAATTTTTGTGGAAATGAAGCTTCAGGGGAATGTTGCGATTCATACCGCAGTTCAGATTGAATTTTTCGGATACTGCACGTCAATTTAATTTCATGCAACTTATCTTTCGATGTGATGTGCAGAACAGCGAGAATTCAATTTTTAACATGTTCATTGCTGTGGAAGTCACCGGTGACCGATGCATTGAATTTCATTTAATTAAATAATTTCTGATTTTATTAAAATTTTGAATAGAATTAATACAGACATAAGAATAGAAGGCCAAGGCCGTGCAATTGAATAGTTATGTATTTCTTTTCTTCGTGATTTGTGTTTAAAATGGGATACAGAGTTGTCCGGCAGTTTGAAATAGCATTCGGATCCGAGGATTTTCAGCCTGCTGGACAAGGACAAGTTGTTATCACCGTATGTAAATATTGTGTAAATATGGTGCTCGAAAAGGCGAGGACAATTTGTCATAGCCCGGCAGGCTGAAAATTCTTGGTCCCAAATGCTATTTCAGACTGCCGGGCAACTCTATATTATGATCTGTCTGGCCAGGTATGGGAGTCTTCACTGTGGCAGTCACCGTGTTAACGATCAACTGTGTTATAAACCTGGAAGGATACGATGATAGTTAGGAGAGGTTTTTGAGTGTAATCTGTGTTCTTGCGGAGTTATGTTCTAACGTTTCGCCAGCAGTGCAGCTGACTTCATCAGGTATTATGATTAGATACAAAAACACCCCAACAACATCAACAGGGATAGTGGATATTAACTCAGTGCCAGCTGGTGCAAACTGATCCCATTTTTTAATTGATCACCAGACCAATTACCATCTGTGGTTGGTGATCAATAAACCGAAACGTGAACACGGTTCACCTAAAAAGAGAAACTTCGCACACGCACGTTATTTACAGTGTGTCTTTAGACGCTGTGAAAGCTAGTGGCAAGGCTAGCGAAACGTTGCAACATAATTCCGCAAGACTGACATCCGAAAATTTCTAGTAACTATCATCACAGGAGCAAGGGCCCTAAAAGCCTCAAGGATCTCACTGGAACGATATATTTTAGAATGATTGAATTAATGTGTTTATTGATGCTGTATTTATTAATTTTCTTAATTTAGAATTTAATAGTATCAATATTGTTATAGTTCATCCCTCGACGGCAATTATCATAAAGAGACTGATTCCACGTTCAACAATTTGCAAAAGGTGACAACAAATTCATGATTTGAACACTAATCATAGACTGAAACACATAGACTAAACATAGACATAGGTCTAAGTTTGCAATTGAAAACTTGCAGCCGGGTTTGCAGAAATCGCTGATGGTGCATTTGCCACGCGTTAAACTTATAATGCGACAGTTGCTGTTGACAGTCGAAAAACTAGGTTTTAAAATAATTCTCTCGGTAAATATGTGAAAGTCAAAACCCCACATACACTCATGCCGCTCATGCATTCGTATACACACACATATACACTCGTATATACACATATACATTCATGCCATGTTATTTTTTGTAGAAAAACATCTAGTGGTAAGTGCAGAAGTGTTACATGATGTACCGACCGAATATAAACTATCATTTATTATTTCAAGTGAAAAACGAAACGCTTGACTTTCTTTTTCAGTCCAAAATTGTTCACGACACAGTACACTTCGTTAAGTGAAAGTTTAATAGAATTTCCTTATTGTTAAATTGTGAAGAGTTCACCATTTATTTACGTTCATTATTAACAAGTTTCCACTAATAGAATATCCAGTAATGAAAACTTGTTCTAACGTCAAATGATTTAAATGAAGGATAGGGGAAAAAACAAGGAATATCACAAAACAGCTTCATTGAGAAAATCAAGTTTTAATACTTTAGTGCATCAGTAAGGAAACAAGGTCCAATGAATGTAACTGTATTGTTCATGACATTAAGTTTTTCTTTTAAATTTAAGGTTGCATCAACATCTTGGCTATTAGCGACCATAGTTGGTTATTCTGTACTTTATGATACAAGTTTATTGTACGGATAAGTTCGACGGCTTTCTAAAGGTTCCCGTCTGTTTTAAATATTTCTTCTATACTGTTAGGTATTTGGAGCTGGTTTCTGGTGTCTTCTGTGTTCTTGCAGTCCAATAAAATGTGTTTGGTGGTTAACTGTTGTTGGCAGGGTTCTCAGTATGGTGAGGTTCCTTTGTTTAGAATGTAGCCATGTGTAGCCTTAGTGTGTCCGAATATAAGTCTTTCAGTATTATTTGTTTTTTTCTGTTACATTTGACTGTGGCGTGGTTTGTATAGAAGTCGTCGGTGGGATCACGCATTTTTGAGGGTATATCTTCTTTCCATTTGTGTTTAATACGATTACTTAGGAGGTTCAAGAAATCTGGGTATACTGATATGTTCTAATTAAGCACCGGAAAGAAATGAGCGAAAATATAATTGCTTGACATTATTTTCATTTTTCTTTCAAGTTAAACACAGCAGAAGAAAAATAGACATGCCCTGTTCTTTCCCCTTACCTTTCAAATAGTTGTAGGAAATCGTAAAAAATAGCCACCTTACCCACTATGCCACCGTCAGTCCGCTGACATTCTTACTTCCACAATTCCTCTTAATGGGTCCGAAGGTCTCGATCCTACATAAATTCCCAAAAAACTCAATTTTTCCATTTTATCGAAGCAGCAGATTTGACGCATCCTATCATAAATTTAATGTCTGACTCGAATTTAAAATCTTATACTTCGGTTCTAATTAAACAAGTAACAAATAAAATATCTGTACAGTTACATAAGCAGATGATAGTTGAACTCTTCAGGGCTAGAAAATTCTGGCTAAAAAATGTCTGAAGCAGAAAAAAAATTCTGGAAACCGAATCGCCGTGCATATTCGAACGTTTCTTCGTCAGTTTCCGGTGTAGTCGCTAACAGTACGGCAAGTTTTCACTGTACAAAGCTCCGGCTGTCTCACGTAAACGTCTGGCTTCTCCTGCACACCTAGCCCTCGCACTATGAAAAGCTCTCCAACGTGTTTACGCTTCACCTTCGTCGTCGTACGCTACAAAAGCTTTCAACGCCGGCGATGATACACGTCGCGCACGCCCTCAATAAATTCGTCGCGTTAAACGGTGCACCTTTGATAACAGTCTGCAGGAAGTTCGCCGGAAAATCGGGTTTCCATCCGAATGTGACTTTCGACCGCGACAACGACATAATTGCTTGAAGTTAACTCGATTTCCCTGCTCGAACGCGACTCCTCGATTTTCTGTGCGATTCTTCGCACCATTCTCAAAACCATTTAAAATAATCTCTTCGTGAATACAGACACTCAAGCGAGTGTTTACTTTTTTGTTAGACAATACAGGACGTCTCAAAAACAACTAAATATTGTAATGATGTTGGGTGAATTTAAAAAAAAATTACTTGGGTATATTGTTACTGGTTTATTTTTACGAGACAAAAATATATTTAACAAAAATCAGTGGAAATTTGATGTCTAAAAATTATTTCACAATTTCAACATGTGATCCGTCCGTGTCTCTGCAAGTTTCTTTAAAAATCATTACATTTTTTTTAAAACTCACCTGACTTCATTAAAATACGCCGTTAGTTTGGAACATCCTGCATCTGTTGCGTCCTGAACGTTGTTGAATTTATCGTTATACAGCTGAACCGTTTTCTATATGCGGAAATCTAAATCCAAAGATAAATTTTATCTTCTTCATCTATCAAAGTTCTGAGACACTAAAATAGTCAATTATATCAGTGTAATAAAGAGGATTATTACGTAAGAGGTTGCTTATTACAATGAAATAGCAATAATGTGAATTCTATTAGTCCATTTCTATTTATGATGCCATACATGTACTATCATCTTACTAACAATAAGTTTCATTAGAAAACTAAATGTCAGAATTAGACGAATTCCGTCTTAAATCTCCTCATTTCTTGATCAGACGGCGAGGTGCAGAAAAGTTTGTATTGCATAGGGTGTAGCAGATTTTGGATGTAGAATGATTTATCAAAATTATTCTGCGCTTGAAAATAAGATGATTATATTGTATAAATGTAATGAATGGAAACAACTAAAAGCTTTTATCTAATAGAATTTTTCAGACTGATTTTATAAGCAATAAAACCTTGTACGAACACCTGCCATTTTAGTATCACATATTAACACTCTCAATGTCCCATCACCACTTTGTACTGCAGGAGAATCTTAACACCAATCCTCCGTGATTCTTTTTGCTTTTCTTTTTATGTCACTCATGCTAATGTATTAAATAATCCTTTAGTTATATTAGTGGCAGCCACGGGAGCTCCGACCTTCCCCCACTGTAGGTCCATTCCGCTAGTTTCTGTTCCCTCCAGTTCGCTCCTCGTTCTCCATAGGCCCATCGTCGTCCCAGATCACAGCCTATATCAGGGGAATGGACTTAGAGTGGGGAAATGCTGGAGTTCCGGCGGCCATCACTGATTTAATGCGACTTCATAGATACGTGTATATGGGCACGTTATATTTATTTAATATTAGTTCATAGTATGAGTACGTAAGCGTTTTGAAGGAAAACCAGAGTAACAAATATAAAGAATTCTGAGCAATGAAATGTTTTTGTAAAATATAAACTGGCAGTATCGTAAGCGTAGCTGTAGGCTATAATTCATAGAATTAAACTATAATATGGATTAAACATTGAATTCCCATCAGAATGATTTTTCATAGAAGAGTCCTTCAAGTTTTCATGACAAATCTAATTCTGATGATGAAAATCGAGTTCCTGCCTTTTTTTAAAGTACAGTGCAAATGCCAGTATCCTATTGCAACTTCCATATGGCAGGCCACGCATAGCAATTCTCAAATGGTTTGCAAACATCAAACAAGTTTTTAACGACTTTGATCATTACTGAGTTACATTATTATACATCATTTTCCGTCTTGAATTGCCCAGGCTTGTGAGTCAAAATAAGTTCTGAACCACGTATAGCTCAAGACAGTAAACATGTTAAGGAACACCATATGAGTCGCTATAAGTTGCTTCAGAAATGGTACAAATTTTCATTAATTTATATTTAACTTCTCCCATTCTACAGTCTTCCTCTCCAAATGTCTAAAACATAACATTCTTTATTAATTTAACTTTAAAGCATTTAATTTAAAAAATAATGTTGGTACGTATAGAGCAAAGTTGGTATCGGATCTCCAAGATAAAGTAATTTCGTTAATCCACGTAGATTCTTAGTAAATCGGAGTGCACATGACGATAATCGTTTAAAGTTTTTCATTTCACGAAACCGTTTTATACCAGGATTTGCCTCCGCATAGTAATGCTGTACGCTGCAACTTGATAAAACTTCTCTTCAGGGCTATGTATAACGATTCTTGTCTCTGGGAACCGGGTAACTCGAAGCCGCACAGTTCTTAGCGCGATTAGTTCGCTCGTTTTGGTTAAAATTTTTCTTCCAACTGCGCGGTAAGAAGCTCGACTCAAGGAAGTCGTATCCCTGCACGTTTCCGACTTTTATGCCGTTAGGACGGCAATTACGCGGAGTGAAAGTTTTACACACGATTCCCGGTGGCTCTAACACTTTTACGTCGATTACCACTTAGGTTTAGCGTTCCTCCAGGCGCGATAAAATGAAATGCGAAATTGTACGCAAAATATGTTGCACCTTTCAAAAATCTAAAAATAATGTCGTCGAAAAATATTCAGCATCTCAATGTTTTTTTATATATACATTTCCCATATACTTTACAATTTGTCAGCATAGACATTAGGTAAATTATTATATTTGTAGGAGATAGCATGAAGATGGTATCTCCATTGAGGCAACGTGTTTATTGGTAAGATTTGTCGATCTGACAAGGGACATTACCCAAGTGTCAATCGCCGGTCTTAATGAAATTTTTGTGGGTAGTAGTTCTCAAAAAAATATTTGACCCACATTTTTTTATATCGGCAATCGTCCACATCTAGGGGGTGAACACAGCGCTTGAAGTTAGGGTCCAAAAACATATTTGACGGTATATCTCAGAAACTATTAGTCCTAGAAAAAAAGTTTAAATGTACGGTATACCTATTTCTTAGCACTGAATTGAGCGTTATAAATAGTTTTCCGAAAGAGTAATTTGTTTAACAAAAATGTTAAAAATTAACATGTTTTTTCAAATTTTTCTGGTAAAATGATAATCAATTTTCAGGAATTTTTGTATACTTATACTATGGACCTTGTCCAAAAATACGGATAAAACAGAATTTTCAACTTCACTCTCGTAAGAGATATTATTGCATGTAAAAAAACTGGGGTGGCAGAAATGTTTTCTCCAATATCTCGAAAACTGTTCGATGTAGACAAAAATGTTTTAGATAAAAGTCGTGTATTCTTTATAGTAAGTTTAATTACGTAGAAAGAATTCCTAAAATATTAATTTGTTTAGTTTTTTATATTAAACAATATTAGCTTTTTATTCGTTTTTTGCACAAAATGTTGATTCATTTTCGTATAAATGTGTGATGATGACAAGTTGCTTAATTCTACAATCCCTTCTTCACTTTCAACATTAATAAGTGTATACACCGGTTCATCCGTTATCTCGTCATATACTAATTCTTGCTCCGGTTCTATGCCTGCCTGACTTGCTTGTTTATAACCATTAATTATATCTATAAAAGTTTGAGCAAATTCAATTTCCTTGGAATTGGTAGCTATTTCATTTTTGACGTTTTCATAATCATACGCACCCAACAGGATATACATAATATTGATTGGATTTACTTTCATTTTTAAGTTGCTAACCCAGCAAACGTAATATACACTATTACAAAAATCAGATACAAGATCCTGAAAAAAATCTAAAACTGCATATGAAATGAGGGTAGAATTAAATTGAAAACGGTGGAATGTCACCAAACTATTCCACTATGATGATAGCTTCTTCCTGTTACAACAGCGGCTACAACTCACGAGTCCACAAGAATTTATCGAATGATCACCGTCGAATAGGTCGCTACAATGATAGCTTCCATCAGGAAGAGATTACTTCTAACACCAAAGAGCAAAGTGTATACAAATATGCTTGCACCACATTTATATATTAGCTTCTTAAACGGAGCTGTAGTGCCATATTCCCTCTTTACGTAAACGAACCGACCAATGTCTTCGCAAGTAATGCATAAAAAAGTGAGGAAACTCCGGCCCCCGCAATTAACGGTTCGGAATCGAAAAAACAATCAGCTTTTCTCAGAGCTACCATATTTTTACAAATATGAGAAACTTCGAGTTCTGTCTAATAAACATTATGGAGAGTTTTTACCTAAATGTGTTTTGGGATTTTTTTATGGTCCCGTGTAATTGGAGCGTATACATATTTTACACGGCTGCCCAGGAGGATCTCTCTCGCAGTTCTTCACTACCAGCCCCGGTAGTACTTCCTCGTAAATAATAATTAAGAATATAGTACACAATACAATTGACAAAAATATCGTAAACCTTTACAGCTATTTCAGTGCTATGGACGAAGATGTTGCGCCCCGAAACTAATGTGTTTAGTACAGTGAGCCTAATTTTCTCCGGAAGGTTAAATCTATTAATTTCAAAGTATCCACATCTTTTATAAGGGTCCACAGTTTATGTTAACACATTTATACGAAAATGAATCAACATTTTGTATAAAAACCGAATAAAAAGTTAATACTTTTTAATATAACAATTTAAACAAATTAATATTGTAGGAACTTTTTTTAAGTAATTAAATTTATTGTAAAAGAGTACACAACTTTTATCTAAAACATTTTTGTCTACACCGAACAGTTTTCAAGATATTAGAGAAAACATTTCTGCCATCCCAGTTTTTTACATGCAATAATATCTCCTACGAGAGTGAAATTGAAAATTCTGTTTTATCCGTATTTTTGGACAAGGTCCATAGTATAAGTGTATAAAAATTCCTAAAAATTGATTAACATTTTACCAGAAATATTTGAAAAACCATATTAATTTTTAACATATTTTTTAAACAAATTACTTTTTTGGAAACCTATTTATACAGCTCAATTCAGCAATAACAATAGGCATACTGTACATTCAAACTTTTTTTCTAGGACTAATAGTTTCTGAGATATATCGTCAAATATGTTTTTCGACCCCAACTTTAAGGGCTGTTTTCACCCCCTAGATATGGACGATTGCCGATATAAAAAAATATGGGTGAAATATTTTTTTGAGAGCTACTACCCACAAAAATTTCATTAAGATCAGCGATTGACACTTTCGGTAATGTCCCTTGTGAGTTATGTACTTCGCGTTGTAAATGTATTTTACTAGGTCTACAGGGTGTGTTCTCTGAATGTTGGAAAACAATTCTTTCTCGGACGAAATGATTTGTAATGCAAATTTCGTACTGCTGGCTTCGTGTACTACTGTGACTGTGTTCGTAATTTAGTTAAGAGACTAAATTCATTTTTGTTAACACTTTGACTGTTATAAAGATGACAGGCGTTTTAAAGTTACTTTCATTAAATAACTACAACACTTTATAGAATTCTGAGGAACACTAGTGTTAGAATAATAATATAAAAAGAGGAATACGATAGAATTGCTGATTATCTTGTTTGCTTTATGATTTATAGTGAAAAGAAGGTATTATAATGTGTTGTATTAGGTTCCTTTCACTGCGACGCTCACTGCGTTAACATTAACTACACAGGAATAACCGAAATTTTCCATATAAATAACTGAAAGAAGCAGTTACTTCCACGCCCTGAAATAAACAAAAATTCTGGAATACATTTTCTTCCAATAGAACTTCGTTTTTTAACAAAAATAAGTTTAAAGATTGATAGTATCTTATACTTCTGAGGGACTGAAAGTTAGTATTCCTATGCTACTGCTATAAACGATATGACATTATATTTTCTTCCCTATGCAGATTAACTGTAAATTGTGTTTTAAGGGGAAATAGATGGACAAAAATATTTCTTCAGATATTTCAGCGCACACATTCGTAACATGTTCTACGCCGCAGTGGAAAATTCTGCACATAGTCAGACACGCGAAAGTATTATAGAACTTTACAAATATGGATTGATTCATTTATTAACATATAATTAGATCCCTTTCAATAGTATAATATTAAAAATTGATAAAGGTCGTAAATATGTGCATTTAAAACATATTCAATACAATAATACTAAAATACATATAAATAAATAATTGATAATTGTGCTTGTTCTGGTTCAAGCTACAGGTAAGGAACGTTTTCACTATACTGACTTATTCATGAAAATATCTATGGAATCACTGAAACTATTAACATGCAGCATATCAGATTGATGCAATTTCTGTTAACTGATATGATTGAGGAATATCATTGTAATATTATAGAGGATATTACTATTCATTGTCAAACATAACATGTGGTAGACATAACAAATAGAATCAAGTGTATTGAATCAGTAATTCGTATTGCAACATTACTGAAATTTTGGATGCCACGTTATCTAAATTTGAACGTTCTGTATAATTATTCATACGTAATTGATTTTGTACACATGAGGGGGGGGGGGTCATTCAATAAGTGAACACACAAACGGCTGCGGATCAAAAAATATCTAAACAAGAAGTACCATACTTTTTAAACAATAAGTTGCCGCCCCTGTCATCAAAACAGCTATTTGGCAACTATTAAAAACAAATTATTAAAATATTTACAAAAATTCTAAAAAATGATAAGAATATTTAAAAGTAATCCAGACTTCGCTCTATCAGACTTCTTTTTATTTGGCACTCTCAAGGTTGGGTGAAGTCAAGTTACACAGCAACGAAGAAGTGCAAACGATGCGCCAAGACTGGCTCAGAATTCAGGACAAACACTTCTTGCCTAGTGGCATAAAAAAAATTTGTAGAGCAATGGGACAAGTGTGTAATTGTAGCAGAGGATTATTTCGAAAAATAAGAAAATTGTCAGATTCATTTAACAAATCCTATAAAAACAACAACCTTTTTTCTCTTTACTTATTAAATGACCACATATCTATTTGTTTTCATACAGGCCATATTGTGTTCATTGTATTCACGTTTATACATTGTACATTCACTTTTTGGTTTCTTTCTTGTATACTAACACTTGAAGTACTACAGTGAAAACAGACATATCTAATCAGACACGATATAATTTACTATTTTTTACATAAATCGTAAAGAAAGTATGATTTGAGTACTCAATCGTATTCTTTTGTTCTTACAATATTGTTTCAGTATGAAGTTCGCTCAGAATTTTGTGACAATCAATAATTATTTAATTATATTAACCTTTTCGTTACTAAAGGTGACTATTGTCACCCAGCGTCGAACGCTCGCCATATCCTAAAGGTAACTATAGTCACCCGTGAAAATTTCACACCATAACTAGATATCCACAGGCTAACCGACATTTTTTTGTTCAATTGTATCCAATATGTATCTGTTTCTAATTCTTTATATATTAATTTGGAATAACTTAAACAAAAAGTGATAGTGTGCATAATACGACAAATTAGCAAATATTAACTCTGCGGCAAAGTATAGACTCACAGCTGAACTGTCCCTTACAGTGAGAGTATTCTGACGGCCATCTTCGCCGTAGCGAAAGGGTCAACACGTTCGCTGGCGGCCTGAGTTTGCGTAGGGTGTTGATATGAGCACTCTCAATAAAATTAATTTCAATGTTTGATAAATGAAATCGGACAAGAGCCTTTTGATGAGACGGGAGTCAGATTCTTGTGTGTATGATGAACGAAGCTTAAACCAGTAATATTGCTCATAGGTTTTCCCATCGTTTTGAGTACGAAAATTAAAGAAAAAAAATTTCCTGCATACGCAGTGTTGACCTACCAGACAATAGCGAAAGTACTACGTATGCAGTAGCCGTACGCGTACGTGTTAAATTTGAGATTCTAGTCACCAGTGACCCCCACGCCATTCAACATGTTGAAGTATCTGTCCCGTTAATATATAACAATGATCATTGTAACCTGAACGTTGCTGAGAATTTTATGAACATCAATGATTATTTCGTGAACTTAAAATCACAGATTAGATTTCCAACGTCGACTTTTCTCGATAACAGAGCTTCGTACGAAAAGAAAACTACAGTCAATCTGTTCTGATTGTGAGTTACACTACGAATTTCAGCTGAACAAATATTCGACAAGTTCAGATATCATTATCGAGGAGGAAAACAAGTAAATAGAACGAAACGTTCCACGTAATAAAAGTTCGAGCAACTATTAGAGCTCGGCGAGCCGGAGCATTGAATTTCTCCGGAACTTTCTCCCTGGCTAAGACGAAGCAACCATTTCGCTCACGATTGGCCAAATCATTTCCGGTACGATTGCATTCCGCTCGGGGTACAATAGCTAAGAAGCATTCGATACCTTTTAGCTCGAACATGATATTCAAAGAGATCGCCTTTCGTCTGGGGTTCCGCGTTTCTGACACGGAAATGGCTTTCATATTTTTCTATCGAAATCGCGGGCTACGTAGAGCCCTTTACGATCTCTCTCTCTTTCTCTCTCTGAAACGCGATTTTCTCCTCTCGCATTTCTTTTCTCTTCTCTGTGCAGTTTTGCGCGACCGAAAAACCAAGCTGAAGGATGAAAGTCGCCCGAAGCCATTTTCCGTGCGCCTTGGCAAACTGTACGTTGCACAGGGTGTCTCGCAATGAATCGCACAACCGCGCAGTCCTGCATAAAAAATGTACAGAGTGTTTTCTAATGCGTGTCACATACTGCAGTGATACATTCAGGACACAATTTATAGAAGTTCATATACACTGTTATCCATAAGTATTAGGACACTTGGTATTTCTATTAAAGAAGCACAATGTTCTGTCTGTATTATTGCAAAAATTAGTAAAAAGTATTTAAAACAGTTACAAGAGAGAAATAAAATAAAAATCATGCACTGGCCTTCCCAATTTTTTATTTGTACCCAGTTGAGGAAATCTGGAATGAACTGGATCAAAAAATAAGCATTTTTGGCATCGCCTGGAAATGAAAAATTCATGCAGTATCTTTAAGAGTTTCTCCCAAGGAACAAAAAATGTCCTTGTCACTTTCCCGAAAAACGATGGGAAATTTGTCAAAAATGAATCCAAACATGTGAATATGATAGTGATGGAACTCACCTGAACATTATATTTAATCTTCTTTTTTATCGGATATTGAACCATTTTCAAAATAATTCGTGAAAAAATCAGCTGATAAATCAACTGAAGTTTGGAATCAAGCAAAACCAAAGTACCAGAAGTAATCATTGTTACATGGGAACAACAACCAATAACGCGTTCACCGTTCTGCATCCGGAGACGAACATGTCTACTGATTGTAAGTTCAATAACTTAGTGGTATTCGGTTTAAAAATAGGAATGATATAAAATACATACTTATATGCATATGTATATTTTACTTTGAAGTCCAAATTGCAACTCCAGCATATTCCATTGACTAACGAAAATATCAAATTGGTGTGGAATCAAATAATAGCATTTTACTGAAAACGAAATTACATGCTCGACACTCCAATGCAAAAGGTTTTGCATGAATTTTTCATTTTCAGGCGATGCCAAAAATGGCCATTTTTTAACATCCTCCGTTGACAAGCGTCCTAATACTTATGGACGGAGGTGTAAATATCAGGCCATTCTATAAGGAATGTAGGAAATATTTTGCGGGATCGATACAGCTGGCTAGGCTGTTCAAAGCCGGCGACTACTCGAAGAAAAACGTTTAAAAATTAATGAATTTATTAATAACAAAACGACTAAAAATAAATAACTGTACAACAATAAAACGTCCTATTCGTTCGTAGTATTACATCACACTGTCCTCTCGCACTCGTACCTTGATCACATGAACGTTTCCCGATTGTTCGGACTCTCGCACATACAACACATACACATACGCTCGGGTACCTCACACATTCAAAACACGCGCAGCGGATTCCTACAGTAATGTCGTTTTTAAGTATGATTTCATGAAACGTAAACAAATTAATAGCTGTACGTACTTTTAACACGTAGAACGTCACAGTGGAAGCTGTCATATCTAGTCAGACATAGTATAGTATCCTGTTTTACATATAAATCGAGAAGAATAAAAAACATTTACTATTGAAATGTGCAGATGTTATCTCCCATCATTATCTCCCATCAATATTAGTATTGTCTAAAGTTGCATAATAATTTTCACCGAAAAATTCAAAACAAAATAGATCCGTGATGTTTCACCACATGCATAGTACAATTTTTGCAAAACAAAATCGCATAATATATTTATATTTGTGTAACGTATGTTTTATAAGATAGGGAATGACGTTACTTATCGGATAACCTGATGTGTATTCTGCTTGAGTTCGTTTTGAAGTTACTGTAATTACTTTATATTTGAACGAGACTTTATAACTTTCCCTCAAGGGATTGCTAAAAATTTCATTCGACAGTTTCTGGACGCTCGGCTAGTTTATACAGGACGCTTTAACTTTATCACCTGAAATGTTTCTACTGTAATTAAAATTTCATAAAAATGTTTCCTATGAAAGGTGTAGTTTTATGGGGGCCAGCGTATAGTAACAAAAGTTTGATTCCGTTTAAAGGTGAACATTGTTTTTTTAAATGGAATGCTATATTTTATTTGTCTGCACATTATAGCCATTTTAAAGACAAATTCAGTGGCCTGCAATACTATATCCGTCAAAGTCACCAAAGATCGTGTAAATGAAGTTTTCTGTCTAAGTTTTAGTGCAATTGCGAATGTTCTGTTTAATCTTCGACTCTTGAAACCGCTTTACTTGTTTATCAACATGTCTTTGTTTCTATTTGCGTTCTCAAGAGTCGTAGATTAAATAGAACATTAAAATGAGCACACTCTGTATTCATGATATCGCTGTTGCACGTTGAAGGCCACAGTGAAAACGGCCATACCTAATCAGACACGATGTAATTTACTATTTTTTATATAAATCGTAAAAAGAAAATTGAGTACTCAGTTATGTTCTTCTGTTCCTACATTATTGTTTCAGTATGAAGTTTGCTCAGAATTTTGCGACAATCAATAATTATTTAATTACATACATTAAATTTGAGATGTCGGTCACCGGTGACTGCCACGGCGTTCAACGTGTTAATAGTAACCAAAAAATGCTAAAAATTGCTTTGTTCCCAATGTCATGAAGCATTTAATCCTTGCTTAATTACAAATATGACTAATCAACATTCGTTTTCTTCACCTCCTGAAAAGTGGCTGTTTTACGATTTCGTTATTGTTCTTCCGGAACAGCGATGTCTATCTTTAATTATGAATAAATTATTGTAAACAAAGATGGTTGTAACTCAGAAACATCGGTCATGGTGGACGTATGCTTGTGTAAACTTTTTTTGTTATCTTCGTGTCCTGAATCCGCCATTACTTCCTACGTGCTAAGGAACATTCTTGCAACCCTTTATCTTAGGCAGGCTGCATTATTATCACCCAGCTGCAGCGGGAGCACGTTGAAAACATCCTATATTCGGAGGTCTGTCGTAGAATTTCCGGTCGTGTTCGTGCACGCGCTGAACATTATTCTCCAGACAGGGTGTTCGTTACCGTTTGCACACGTGGCGACACGGCTAATGATTCTTTCCCTTTGGAAAATTACTGCGACACGGCCTTTACGACCGCTCGGGACTAGACATCGGTTTTCTATTATCACCGCGTGACTTTCCATCGATAATCGCGATCACAGACCATCGAAGATCATGTTCCCCTGCACGCGTCGTACATGACGCGGAACAAATTTACGACACGCTGCTGGTATTCTCCATACAGGGTGTACCATTTCACTATTTTCACTCGAATATCTTGGAAACTATTAGAGATAACGGAAAACGGTTTAGATAAAAATTGAGCGATTTTTAGGGCGCATAATGTGGTGTCTAAACGGAACTATGTAATTTTTCACGTGTTAACCCCTTGATCTATAATTTAATTCAGATTGCAGTATATTTTCGGTTACTTTCGCAGTAAAATACATTGAAATACTGCTTCCACTTATGTATCCTTACAGAAATTGTTAATAATTAGAGTAGAATCTCGAGTAACCTGCTTAATCGGGAGACAGACAGCCCGGATAAATTAAGGCCCAATGTATAAGCGAGGTACAAGGGCGAATAACTAAAACCGTATTTTCTATACCAAAAGAAGCTCTTTATTCTTAGGGAATATATTTCCTTTTATAATATAATCATAACCAAATGTATATCTGCTTAAATGTTATCTATTTTTTTAATTTTGCAGTTACAAGTGCTTCATTACGCCAACTTTTCACCATCACTAAACTTTCTGTTAGGTTAGATATCAATAGAAGAGAATCGTAAGATATGTACAAGCGTTTGCTGTTAGTAAACAGGAGACCCTGGATAACCGTGACACGAACCTCTATATCTCTTAAATTAATAATTTAAAAAATTCATCTCCATCAATAAAGTTGCCCCTGTGTGTCATGTAACTTTCATATAAACAATTTTTTTATATCTTCAATACTTTAAAAAATAACTGTACCCTATCCACTTATTTGAAGTGTGGACATCCTGTATAATTGATGTAAAAATGTCACTATCTCTTCCCCATATACATATTTTTGATCTTAGAATAATGAAGAAATTCACTGACAAGGAGTGCTTCAGGACTGGCCCTCGCCGATTTTTATGAAATTTGGTGAGGTGGTAGGTGTATGTCTACAATAAGCGTAACTATAATTTTAGCCGTATACGGCCAGCCAGTTTTGAGAAAAATACGTGTAAAGTTTGGAAGAATCACATATTCCGATATATTCGTGTATCGGAGCGCTACATTCAACAAACGCCGTGGTTTAGCGGCAAGCGTACGAGGTTTCCAATTTTTCGTCCCAGGATCAATCCCGTCGCGGATATTCTTTTTTAAGAAATATTGTATCCTACGTTACAATATGGAAATGTAGATTATTCTATGCAGTTTTTCTTGAAATATTTATTTACTTATTATTAATAAAACAGTTTTATGTTGAAAGTAAAAATATGTACGTATAGTTTCAAGTATATGTGTAAGCAATACAGTTTTATTCTCTACCTGTACATACAGTTTGATGGAACTTATCATAAAAATAATTGAAACAAACTTTAACTACACCACGAATACTCGCAAAATAAGGTGGCATGCATGAACAATTATAATTATGTACATCTGCGGGGAAATCGATTTCATTTACATTATAAAAAAACTCTCTATCATTAGTTAACTTTATCCACTTTTATGTACAGGCAATGTAATGAATAAAATGTATTCTTTAGTAAAAGTTGTTAATAAACGTGTTTCATAAATAAAAATATTTGCAGCCTCAAAATTAATATTACAATGATCGGTACGAATTTTTGGCATCGTTACGGGTTTTGTTTTTAGAAGACAATTACAGTCAATACCTTATTTTTCTACCTGATGTTTTATAATGTGAGTGACATTAATTTCTCCGCTGATGTACGTAATTATAATTGTTCATGCATGCAGCCTTCTTTTGCGAAATGTTCGTGGTGTAGTTTAAATTTGTTTTAATTATTTTTATGATAAGTTTCATCCAGCTGTATATACAGGTAGAGAATAAAACTGTATTGCTTTCAGATATACTTGAAACTATACGTACATATTTTTACTTTCAGCATAAAACTGTTTTATTAATAATAAGTAAATAAATATTTCAAGAAAAATTGCATGGAATAATCTACATTTCCATATTGTAACGTAGATGGAATATTTCTTAAAAAAAAATATCCGCGACGGGATTTGAATTTGGGACAAAGAATTAGAAGTCTTGTACACTTGCCGCTACGCCACGGCGCTTGTTGAATGTAGCGCTCCGATACGCGAATATATCGGAATATGTGATATTTCCAAACTTTACACGTACTTTTCTCAAAACTGGCTGACATGTACGGCTAAAATTATAGTTACGCTTATTGTAGATATACACCTACCACCCCACCAAATTTCATAAAAATCGGTGAGGGCCAGTTCTGAAGCACCCCTTGTGAGACACACCTGGATCAGGGAGAATTCTTATTTATTTCGAAGATTAATAAATAATTACATGAAATCTGCTGTTCGCTGTTTCTCAAGCGATATATTAAATCTCCCACATTTCTAAAATTTACTAAACCGTAAAGTCAACCGGCAAAGTATTGATATATCCTCGCGGAACACCTTGCGCACGTAGCAAAGTCAACAGCAATTTGTGACTGCGAGTTAACGAACGGGAATGGCCGTGGGTATCTTAGAAACCGGCGTTTAATTAGTCAAAGCCCGGTCGAAGCTAGTAATCGAGTCCACGTGGTCGTTCGCAGACGATCGTACATTATATTACATCGATGTGTATTTAATCAGTGTTTCGCGTCTTTGGCTGAAGCACTAATGAAATTTCCGCCGGAGTCCGACGCCCGAGTGTCTCTCCTGCGTCATGGAACGCCTCGATCGTTTGCAAATAACATTACATAACGTTACAGCCGGTTTGCTGCTCGAGTCGTTGGTTAAGTGAGAAAGTCACGTTGAAAACCTGTGAACAGAAGTACCATGCAGCGGACACGCAAAGTTGCAATTCATCAGAGGAAATATTCATTTGCTGTAACAAATACGAGAGGTTTACTTCGTTATTCGCATAACGATCAAGCAGAACATTCATGGCAAAATTAATTACATAGAATATTTTATGTAATATTTTTGCTTCGAAGAACTTCTATAATTTACAGTTTTAATCAATGAAACTCGAACCTGTGGACTTTACGAGATCATTAATGATACTGCATAATATTTATTAAAATGATATTACATGTACAGGGTCTTCCAATAAGAGGTGTTATTTTAAATTATTAAAAAAAACACAATTTAATTTTAAATGCTAAAGTTTGTATTTGAAATAAAAGTATAAACCATACCATTAATTGTGGAACACGATATCCATAAATGACTGCCTCGACTTTTCTTGCAAACGTTCATACTATTAAGAAAATTTTGCATCATGTTTTCACATAATTGGAACTCTATTTCGCTGAAGGGTTTTCGGAGCCTTACATGTAGCAGTACTGTTTATTGACGAATCCATGAAGGAGGAAAGAGGCCTCGTCACTGAAGATAACTTTCTTTAAAAAATCACCATCATTTGCCTGCATTTCTAACACCCGATGATCGAACGTATGGCGTTCAGCATGGTCTGTCGACTTCAATTCTTGGGTCAGCTGCATTTTATAAGCATGCATAGAAAGATCTTTATGTAAAATCCGATGCACGCTAGTCGATGAGGTGCCTAGTCGCTACGAGCGTCTTGAAATGCTCAAACCTGGGTTTCCTTTAACACTTTCAGCCTGTTGACGCCCGCTAAGGCTGCGTCAATGGCCTGCACCCTAAAGTTAAAATCGTAATTACCATTTAAAACCCTACGCGACACATCTGGTGAGCATGCCACTAGTAGTCGAGGATATTTACGAATTGGCCCTCCAACGATAGCCTGGACAGTCCTACGATGGACAAAGGAGACCGTCTCACCGTCCAGGAGGACTCGGTCAGGAGACAACACAGGTAGCAGCGTCGCGACACCCCACAGTGGTCCAGATCGAAGAATTTAGTGACATTTTACTAAAAAGTCAACTTTCTCATATCGATTTCTAATAAATTTGTATTGCTTCCTAAATGTCCATCGGCATCGAAAATGAGAAAATTAATTCAATTGAATAAAAACTGTAATTAGGACAAATACTTAAAGATGGACATGTTAAAGATAGCGCTTTTCACCAAAAAAATTGCTTTTCTTCTTCGAGATGCCCTGATGAAACCACTGAATATTTCTTATTTATTCTTTTTTTTACGATGAAGAGCATTCTTGTGTGTTACAAATTAACACCGACATTAAAAGTTATTGCTCACAATATGTTAAAAATTAATATTCAATGAAATAAAAAAATTGTCAACATTTTTTACAATTGGCAGAGAATATCTTTCGAGTCCCAAAGAGTCCCGGTTTCGGACAAATTGGAACATTTTCAGCATACTTTCTCCTATGTAATTATGCAAGAATCATTTCCCCCCACGTCCTACTTCGCAAATTATTATTGTTTAAAACTGTCACTCTCACTTCGCGACGCGTCTTACTTGCGTATAGTGGACTGGTATGACTGATCAAATGTTTTCCAAATATGTACGTTTTTGCAATAATATTAAAAGAGATAAATAGAGTAAATATATACGTAAAGTAATTTAAATAGTAAAAATTATTTAAAAAAATATAACGAAACGAACGATGAGAGTTTCTCAGTGTTCTCGCTGCATTTATATCTATCGTTAAAATATAGTAAAGTGTTCATAAACTCTTCTAACGAACTGTTTAAATTATAGGACCACGAAAGGAAAGAATACATTAAAAAACAATTTAACGAGAAAACAGGATTGCTAATTGATTTTGTCAAACAAGGTTGGGGCTCGTCCAATGACGGAAATACCGCTAGACGATTTTTTCAGAATACAGCAGTCTCGGCCGAAATTACAGGAATAGATATAGTACTAATCAAAAGGTTCCATTTAATATTACAAGTGATTTCCTGCGCTTATGAAATAGATTATGACAAATTTCAAAGATACATTCAAGACACCGCGAAATATTTTGTTACTCATTATGGCTGGTATTATATGCCAGCCTCTGTGCATAAAATACTTATGCATGGCCAAAAAGTTATAAAACATGCATTGCTTCCTATTCGTCAAATCTCTGAGGAAGCTCAGGAAAGCAGACACGTAGATTTTAAACAGTTTAGAAACAGAAATACCAGAAAAATTTCATGCACAAATGAAGATGATACATTTTTTAGATCATTGCTAACATCTGACCCGTACATATCACAATTAAGGTTAAAATCATGTAAAAAAAGACTAAAATACTGGATCCTGATGCAGCAGAGTTATTAATTAAATAAAATCAATCAGTCGTCCTTCATCATGGGTTATCACGAAAGACACATAATGGTATGTTAATCAGCTTATTCTTTTATGTTTGATAATAATTACTGAATATAATGTTAGCATTATTTTTTATTCGCTATATATATTTAATTAAAGTGAAGATTTAATATTATTTTATGATAATAAAATATAAAAAATTAAAAAATAACTACTGAACAAACATAAAATATATTGCATTGTATATAATTAGAAAGTAATTATTTTTTAATATTTTTCAGTGAAAATTTCATTTCGATATTCCTAATAGTTCAAAAGTTATACTAAAATGTCACTAATTTCTTCGATCCGGACCAGTGTGCGCCCCCTTCCTAGGGCCCTGTCCACCGTTCTCCTCGAACATCGGCGCATGCCACCAGCCAATCAAATAGCATGTATATTTGAATTTTAGACATTCCGCCACCTACGAAGGTGACGATTAATTTGTACACACCGAAGTAAGTCAGTTACGTCCAAACCACCAACAGCAACTATTTGAATAATATCATACCAATCGTTAGTCACCTGTTTTCAATAAATCAGTCTTTTTTATACTTTAAATACAACTCCTCTGCCTACGTGACTCATCTCAAAGCGGCTCTAACACATTAAGTTGTGTTAGAGATAGTACGACCGTCTTGTGAACGCGAGTACTACGAGAGTGCCCAGGCATATAACCTGCGATCAGGATCGGCGCTCAACACAGCCACTGCAGCAATGTTTTCGGTTCAGCTGACACTATGAGTATGATTTTTAGGTTTAATGTCACTAACTTGGCCGATTTTTTCAAATTTCCAGATGGGCTTACCAATTGATCGAGTCGGAGCTTCATACCGATCAAAAATACCGTGATCTTTACGAACTGTCTTCGCGAAACTCATCCGTATTTATAATGGATTTTTACAATTTCTATTCGTCATTAAATCATATATCGATCCATTACTATAAACCGTATAGTTTTAATAGCACAGATATCAAACTTTCACAACTTTCTGTTACACAGATTTAAAATGGCAGGTCTCTTAAAATAACACCTCTTATTGGAAGAATCTTTATTACAGTTCTTTTCAATTACATATTTTTAAGTGCTGGTACCATCCCCTCGAAGTGGATGCCACGCATCATGCTACACCCTGTATATTCGACACAAATTTGTCGCCACATTACATCGCCAAATAGCAATATAGCCACATATTCTTAAAGATCTCCCGCTGTTATGAACAAAACATTATTATACATTGTACATATAAATGATTTCACACAAGGTGGCGCCGTTGCACACGGACGCACACGTTCGCACAAAGATCAACGTTTTACCTCGTCGCGTTTAAACGCGGGAAGAAGCAGAATAGGAGCGAGACAAAATGTCAAGGAACAACGTGGACAAATGATGAGGAAGATAGCAGAAGCAGAAAGAAAACGAAGAGGGGCACGGTGGACGTGGAAGATAGCACAAAGAAAGTGAAATGAAAAGAGTTGAAAGGGGGTGGAAGAGAAGGATCAAATGAAAACGCGGAGAGACGAATCTTTACGCGCGTTCTGTGTTTCACGCGGCATAAAAAACGTTCGCGACAAGATAAAACGTTTTCGTCGGACTTGTTCCTGAAATTTCCACGCGAAATACATTTCAAATTTCCAACGAAATCGTCGATGCGCGTGTGCGCAACGAATTCACCGACATTAATTTTATAAAGTGCTACTCGCACGCCAACGCGCCGTGAATAAACTTTCCGTCGCGTGTTCATTTGATTTTTTTTTTGTCGTTTAGCTCGTCGGCCATGAATTTGTTAAAGGTAGTAAAAGAGATTTTATTTTTTTTCATTCGTACAGGGTGTGTCCGAAATCTTATCATGAAATTTGACGGTATTATAAGTAAAGATTCTAATAAACGTGGGTTTAAAAATTGTTCGCTTTCGGAAATAGTTATGTTTTATTCAAATATTATTCTTGCAGGAGATCTTCAAAGTATCCTCTATTTTATGAATATCTGTCAACCTTATGCGAGAGGTTAAAATTTTTCATAAGGCGTTTTCGCGTTCGTTATATTTCTTATTTATTCACAGTCTCATAATGCATACTATAAGTATGCAATAGTGGCTGTGTCTAAAATGCAACTAGTTTTAACCCTTTGAACTCTCAATTTTTTTTAATTTTCTTTTCAATAACTCCCTATTATTTTAAGTGTTTTATTTGAAATGTACTTCAAAAGACAGTTGGTTGATAGGAAACAACTTAAACAATTTTCTTTAACAATTATATTGAAAATAGCATTGGAACTTTACTAAGATCCGATATTTGTAGAATTTCCGATATTTGTGGTAAAAAAGAAATTGCGAAATATAATACATATTTAAACTGACAATTTAAAAACGTCGAGTGTGACTCGACATAGGAGTACCTGTGAATAAAATCGATGTCGAGTCACACTCGACAAAGGAGTTCAAAGGGTTAGGAAGAACATGTTGATTAGAACTGGTTAATTTTGTATTCATTTAATGCAGTGATGGTCACCGGAGCTGCGGCCTTTCTCCACCTAGGTCCATTCCCCTCGTTTCAGTTCCATGCAATTCACTCCTCGTCACCCCTCAGTCCATCGTCGTCCCAGATCAGAGCCTATATGAGAGGAATGGACCTACAGTGGGGGAATAATGTATATGGGTACGTTATTTTTATTTAATATTAGTTCATAATATGAAATTTGATATATACTTAAATCGAGTTATAATAAATATAGGAGAAGTACCTATTTTGAAGAAACAACAGAGTAACAAACATAGAGAATTCTGTGCAACGAATTGTTTTTGTAAAATATGAACTGGTAATATCGTAAGCGTAGCTGTAGGCTATAATTCACCGAATTGGACTATAATATGGATTAAATATTGAATTTCCATTACAATGATTTTGCATAGAAGAGTCCTTCAAGTTTTTATGACAAATCTAATTTTGATGATGAAAATAGAGTTTCTGCCTTTGTTAAAGTACAGTGCAAATGCCAGTATCCTATTGCAACTGCCGTATCGCAGGCAACGCATATCAATTCGCAAATGGTTTGCAAACATCAAACAGGTTTTCAACGACTTTCAGGTGCATCGTTTATAGTCAAAGGAATTCCGAAAAGTATAATAAATGCCCCCATGAAATATAGAAGTTTCAATATAAATTGCACATACTGGCATACTTACCTTCTTAATGACTGTCTGAATAAATTCGATGTAATTTGAAACGAGCGTCTGTAAAAACACTGAGATTATCAAATATTATGCTCCAATTAACGTTAAAACGGATTTGTCTGGAGTTGGTGGCGAGTTCGTTGAAATTTCTCTTCGTATATGTACTTTGAACATCGCTGGAGTTAAACAGAAATAGATAAAAACGGAGGTTTTGTATACTTTGTGTATATTTCTTGACAATATTCGATTAAAAATAACAGTTAATAAATTCAGTTTCATTATGTTCCAAATATCATGTGACTAACCATTCTTAATCAGTATTTCGTGTAATTAAACAAATTTTTAAAATCTTATATCTGAAATTACATCATTACATAACATTATTACATGTAAATAAAACATTCTTCTTACAAATCGTACGTATAATTTAACGTACAAAAATAAAATTTGTAAAAATAATATCCAAATAAAATTTCTGTAAAAATTGTTTGAGAAGACTATTATTTTTTGTATTATGTCAACATAAATGCATAATTAAAAACATGAGTCTACTATAGTATTTCTAATAAATATTAATGATATGAATAATAAAATTGTACATTAATTGAAATATTCTGATTTTGAAAATTCAACTGAAATAAATTACCTTACTTGTGTTATTGAATGAATAAATGATTAAAATAATTGAAAGTTGCTAATACCAGTGAGGTAAATCTAACGAATCTAAATTTTTTATACATAACATTTCCGTAATTGTTAATGAGTTACATTATACAAAGAGAGTAATTAGTAGCCCTTCAAGAACAGATCATATAGCTATCTCGCGCATTAGAATAGGCCACATTAGAAGATTAGTCGTACCTACATCTCAAACAAAAATAACTCACTGTTGTCGATGCTTATAAATCAAATGTAACAATCAACTATTCATTCACATATTGCCCAAAATTGTCAGTCCACAGAAAGTCAATTTAACCTCGATTCTGCTCTTCAAAATAATCTCAATGATAAGAACAAAATTCAGCAATCGGCAACGTTTCTCAAAATTATTAAAACATTTCAAAATATATAATGATGCTTGATCCCTATCCGTCCCTCATTTTCACAAATTGACTCATTGTTTTTGTAAGAAGAATGTGTTGTTACACGAGGGACGGATGAGGATTAATAATGTTTAAGTAGTTCCATATCTTCCCTAATAATTTTTACATACAGTTGAATGGACGTTAAACAACTAATAAAAAGAAATAATGAATACGATTCCTAAATGTGGTCCGGCTATAATAATTGATCGCCCACCGTTGTCAATTGCACGCAACACAACATTCCATGAAACTATGTGGAAAGTTTTTGATTTCAACGCGCAATCTCGCGCTGACGTTCCGCTTTTGAAATCATCTCCATTCGGTTAAACCGGTGACATTACCAGTGCTTCCGCGTTATGTGTCACAGTAACTTATTTCCGTGGTTCGCATCGATCCGAGCTTTCCATTGCAAACGGTTATGCTCCCCTAACCCTGCGTTTAACATTGTACTTGTACGTACACACGCGCACACGCACAAACGCCATGCACTCGACACCGCATGATTAAAGTACCTCGTGACGTGCATCATAATCGAGTAACGGAACGAGACAGCGATTGAGACCGATAAAAGGATTTTTCTATGGATTAAATAAATGCATTATCGTTCTCAGTGAACAATAAATATCCTAGAGAGCCTTCGTTTCAACGCATTTACGCCTGTGTATCAATTGAATATACAGGGTGGCTCCTATATACACTGTTGTCCATAAGTATTATTATAATTGAACCGGTGAGTTGAATAACAGTGCAAGTCCAAAAAATACGTTTTGGGATATTTGGAAAAATAGCATCAGTTTTCGTGTATCATCAAAGCCATTAATTTTATTGGCTAACACAGATGAACGTTCATACATGCCCAGCTGTGGTTAAACTTTGTTCATTAATTTTCAACAATTAAAATAAAAACCATTGGTCTTTTACTGTTTTTCAACTGAAGTCAATGTTTAGTCAGGAAGTTTAGAAAATAACACAGTACTAAACAAAACATTTATTAACGTGCTTTAAACATAATTGAGGCAAAAATTATTTTATGAATAGTGATTCTTAAACAGATTATTGAAACAATACAAACCCATGGCAGATATTGTTTTTACACTCATTGAACTGAAGGGATTACAGAAACACGAATGTAAGGTACTTTTATGCATTGTTTTTGGTCCCAACATGTAGTTCTATGCATACATAGACATTTACATTTACTTTTCAGATTGTTTGAAAATGGCTAATTTTGGACTTGTACTGTTCTTCAACTCATCGATTCAATTAGGATACTGACTACAATTATTAGAGTAATATTATAATTATTAATAAATTAGGACGTTTATCAAGTTTTATATAAAGCTGAAAAGGTTATGAAGTCATTAAACGATTCGAATGCACACCGTTGCCCTGTATGTACACTATACAGGGTGGACTACGAAGCGTGATCAGCTTAGATTATTCTGCTGTTAGAGGTTCGATCGGAAGTTTTTTTAGCGAAAATAACATGGTTCAAGGAGAGCTTTAAGATGATTTTGCCAAATTTTTTGTCAACCCTTTTTTTCCAGAGTTGTCAGGGTCACCTTCAGTTTTTTATAGGCAAACCGACAATTTTTTTACACCCATCTTTTAGGAGATACTGAGACGAATTCGGCAAGCGCCATAAAAAGTATTTCTTCTTCATTTAAACCAAAGAAACGTTAAAAAAATATCATTTACCTTAATTGAATCGATGCTCAAAATGGTGTCCACTAGCAGCAATACACTCGCGTAAACGGTTAAGAAATGACTACTTACTTCTTTCTATGACGTCTGCATTGATGGTTAAGCATGCATCTACAATTGAAATGTGTTTCAAGGTACAGAACGAAATGTTTACAAAAAGTACGCGAGAGATGAAGTCAATAATGACTAATACTAATCTATCAACAGCTCTGGGAAGTGTTCAACAGTGTGGCTTGCAAAATTCTTCCAACTAGGAGTTTTCTTCAGTCTTTTTAGATTCAGAAAAAAATATTTGTTATGATGCTTGCCGAATTCGTTTCAGTATCTCCTAAAAGATGGGTGTAAAAAAATTGTAAGTTTACCTATAAAAAACTGAAGGTGACATTGATAACTCTGGAAAAAAAGGGTTGACAAAAAATTTGGTACAATCATCTTAAAGCTCTCCTTGAACCATGTTATTTTAGCTAAAAAAATTTCTGATCGAACCGCTAACAGCAGAATAATCTAAGCTGATCACGTTTCGTGGTCCACCGTGTATTTTAGACCACTAGGGCCTGGTACGTCTATTACTAAATCATAGTATTTACCATGCAAATTTATTAAAAATCGTATTCTATTATTGTTGGTACACCCCCCTGCAGTCTATAATTACTGGTTTGATTAATTTTGGTATTCTGGCTATTAATGCTCTTATAGTTAGATAAAACATTTATACACACCTAACAAATAGAAATTGTGACACAGACTCTGCAGCTTTGGTGCATTCAAAAAATCAAGCACTGAAAAGTATTTGGACTGACACATTCGAGACCTGCAAAAAGACTTCGTTTACATCTTTAATTAATTTGATTTATTAAACTGTTAATTCGTCCATTTATATAACAAATTATTAAAGCTAAGGGTGTGCTTAATCTGATATAAAACAGCAGAATATAAGTTCCTCTCATTTTTGACATTTTTTACGATTTATGACTAAAAGTATTCAATCTTCTTTCTATAACAAATTATAAAAAACATGACATATACAAAATGTTTGTTATCTAATGTTAACAAACTTGCAAAAAGTTACAAAATTTATGGAATATGTTTACAAGAATCCATTAGTTAATTGAACATAAGAGGCCGAAACAGTGTACATACAGTTACACCATCTTAAATAATAGTTAAGATGTAGAACAATTTTTTGCGACATTCAAAGTTCCAAAATATAGTTTGTAGCACTTTTATCGATTATATGTAACATTGAACATGAATAAATAATTTCTAAAAGATTTCATATGGTGTATTTTTCTTTTGTTGAATACACCACATACACAGATACTTAAATGTAAATAAAGGGATTGAGAATTGTTGAAACATCCGTATTTTCTGCTATTACCTGTTACACACTGTACATAGACTTGTGCCTGATTGTAATATACCGTATGTGAGTCTGTACGTGGTTCTACAAGTCAGCTTTTGATTTTGAGCCTGCTTGTCGCATTTTTTGGTCCAGTTCATTCTAGATTTTCTCAGTTGAGATCAAACCGGGTGATTAAAGAGGCCAGTGCCTAATTTTTACCTACTAGTGCCTTGTAGCTGTTCTAAATAATTTTTGCAGATCTACAGTAGTATAAATAAAGTATCGTACTTCTTCAACAGCAATAAAAAATGTCTGAAGACTTATGGACGCTTGTGTAAATACCAATTTATTGTTAATTAAGTGCAATTATATTTTCTCAGAAACACAACCTTGTACAAAAAAATTTCGTTTCACGTTCTTTACTTATTTTTACACGAAGAATCACCTCCTTGCCGATTCTAACACGAGTTCCTACACATCCTGTATATTTTCGTTCGCCCGTCTTGTTGTCGGGATCAAAATTAGATTACAAAATTATATTTCACCGTAGAAACTTTCTGTAATTCTCTGAAAGCCATCGCGAGGGTTAGAGCGCGTAAGGTGACGAAGCAGTAAAGTAGTAAAAACTTTGCTACAGCAATGAGAAAAGGAAGAACACTCGGCTTTTCAACTAGCGGGAACTTGCGAACGCACGATGTCGAGCTTCAGCGTTATACAGGATGTTCTAAAATTAACTGCATATTTTAATGAAATCGAACAAATTTAAAAAACGACTTAAGTATATAATCACTGATTATTTTCATGCAACAAGATATACGTTTGACAAAAGTCGATGAAAATTATATGTCACAGATCTATTTAACACTTTCAACATGTGCTCCGTACATGTCAGAGTTGGACATTATTCAAATTGTTTCAAATAAATATTTATCTCAAACAATTATCCGAATAAATTTTTTTTAATCGAATATTTTACCCCGATAATAATTATTCGTTATTCGTAACAAATTATTGTCTCAACTTATTCGAATAATTCATCATTATTTATTCGAATAACGATTGTAACATTAGTCGAATAATTTATCATTATTTATTGAAGCAATGGTTGCAAAATTATTTGAATAATTTATTCGAATAACGATTGCTAAATTATTCGAATAATAATACGAATAATTGTTGACTGTTTTTGTTTCCACTTCTTCTGCTAGTGATCTTGTATCTATGTTTACTTCTTGGCTATGTCCTTCTGTATTATAATAAAAAAAGGAAAAAATAAATAAATTTTGATCTGAATAAGTTCTTATTCGACTAAATTCTTATTCCGATAAATTATTATTCGTTACTCTTATCCATTGTTTGTTATCCGAATAAAATTTTGCCCAGCACTGATACGTGACCCTGTAAATTTCAAATCGATCACTTGCGTTGCAAAACACAGTTTAAGTTTAAAAAAACTGAATTTTCTGTTCAATTGTTTATGAAAGCCTCGTTCCTTTGAAGTATTTTTAAACAAAATTCGTTGAAAAATTCACAAAATTACGGAAGTTACAGTTCGAAAAGTAACGGCGGCTCCAATTCAGGTAAACGCGGAAAGGTGAACTTTGAAGCCGTTTTTCTCGAAACCATGTTGTTCAAGACGGTGAACATCATAACTCGAGAATGCTTATATAATTCGAATAATTCTTTTTTTTTCAAAATACATCTTATGTCACCATTAAACAATTATAAAAACAGCAAAAGGTTTGAGTTATTACTCGCTCTTCAATTCAATCCAAAAGAAACTGTTCATTTTAGCCGTCTAATACACATGGATACGCAACACGACCGAAAGACGCGGGACGGAGAGAGAGACCGGCGAGCGAACCGCGTACGGTAACGCTTCCATTCGACCCGATCTCTCTTTTCGAATTCTCTCCGAACCGCTCTCTTCGGTCGAGCGCATATTTTCGTTCGAAGGTGTGCGCTGACATCTTCCATTATTCCTCTCGCTCGACAAGCATGATTAAGGTCAGTTAAACTGTTAATCTCTTGACGATAAATCTTTGATTTGATAAAACCTGAAGCCAACAAATCTAATGGTGTCTGATCCGGCAAACGTGCAACCTCCAGATCCAATCCACCGGTTTGAAAAGCGTCTGTTGAGGAACAATCAGTGCATAATGACATGATGTTCCCATCCTGTTGAAACACTACACTGTCAGGAATGCCATCATCAAGAAGTTTTGGCACGAGAAGCTGCTGAAGCACATTACGGTATACTTGACCTGTGACCACTGCTCTGCACAGCAGAATGGTCCATAAGTCTTTGCTCTTGTCACTCCAAGCCACACGTTCACTTTTTGAGAGTCTGTTTGCTATTCTATGGACTCGTACGGTTTTTCATAAGACCAGATATCGATTTGACATTTGTAAGGACATGGACAGAGCACACACTGAAAGTGTTAAATATTAGGTTGGCAACTAAATTCGCAACCTTTTGCATCTCTCGCCTGAAAATTCACTATATTCGATTGTCACGTGTTCGAAAAACTATCAGAACTATAGGAAAAATCATCGATTCGAATGGAAATTACTTTAATCAAACATTATTAGTTGAATGATTTTAATAAACGTTCTTCTGTAAAATGTCTCGAACGTCGAGAATTTACTTGCCAACATAATAGTTTTGTGACATTTTCACCGATTTTAGCTAAATATATTTCTTTTTGCATAGAAAGAAACTAGTAATGATATATTTAAGTCATTTTTTTTAAATTCCCCTGAGTTCGTTATAACACGCAGGTAATTTTGGCACACCCTGTATTCACGACCCCTCGATGCTTCCGTGAAACCGTTCTGGTAATAAATTAGTCTCACTGACGCTCGCAGATGTGCCAATGTGTGGAAGATGGGCCGTGAATAAGAATTTACGCTGAAGCTTGTACGAAAACAGACGAACTTCGAAGACAAATGGACCGACCAATCGAGAAGAAAAACGTACTACTCAACCGCAAGCGTCGCTGGATTTATGAACTAATCCTAATGTTTGCAGCGAAAACTTTTTACCGCATTTCTCCTCCACGTGGACACTTCCAGGAAAGTGAGAATTTGTTCCTTTTTTCATTCTTTCGATCTCGTACAGACAGTCGGAAAAGAGTATACAGGATGTCCCACTTAAAATAGCACACCTGCTTATTTTCTATGCCCGTTACTACATGGGAATTAGTGGACTAACACGGTCTCTGCCACGTGTATCGTTTTCGGCACACGCATCAATTTTAATTTGATCACATAATTATCAACCTTTATGAAATTGTGCCTAAACTTCAGGTTAAAATGATAGTAAAAATAGAAAGTGTAATATAAAATGGATAAAGATTTGTATAATCAACCACGTGTATTAATTAATAGCCATTTTCGCATGTCTGTCTGGTTACGGAATTTTCTACTGTGGTCGGAAACGTATTAACTAGTGGATTAACAATTAGTGTATTTTGATGAAACACTCAACTACTGTAAAGACATAAAGACTACGCACTTCAAGGTCACTCCCCTCTCTTGATTGTCCTAAATCTTTGCGCCCAATCGTACGATGGACATTGTTCTTCACTTTTATTTCAAGTTTCAAAATAATAGAAATTTCAGTGTCTTTACATTTGCTATATTTTAGTGTGCATAATTAAACGAGGATCGTCATGAAAGTACCTATTTATAAAGAGTGACTGTATTATAGTGTAGCAACTTATCACTTCCACAACTTTAACTCTTTAACACTAACACGATTAATGTTAGTAAATATTTTTAAAGCTATCATGAAATTACAAGTATGTATAATAAAGAAGAATACTGCACAGTAATCAAATTTTAAATTATATCAATTTCAAATGAAACTTTGAGAAGTTATGATTTCAACAAAAATACACCATGACACTAACCGTGTGATCTCTGACGAAATTTAGTATTTCATATAGTTCGATCTACTAAATTCACCATGCATATTCAACTTATATAGTTGAGGCCCAAGCAGAACTGAAAGTTATCGAATTAATTTCGTTAACACTAGATTTACGGACATTGTTTGTATACCTATTTTGACTGACACACGTCATATTGTCAGTAAAAATGGGTGTTTCGTTTAAAAAATTAATTCACTTAATTTAGACATAAAATACAATTAATTTAATTATACAATATTAATAGACCTTTATTAACATACATTTATTCAATGCATGCACAAAACATACAATGGGTAAATTAAAGGATACCTGTGAAAAGTTGAACTGGTATTAAAATTTTCTTGTCTCGTTGTAATTATTTTAATTTTGTAATTTAAAAGGAATTTTTTTCGACGGATTAGCAAATTCTTTGCTGTATTGGGGAATCGAAATTTTTATGAATGCTGCTTTTATACGTCTCATATGCAACCTGGTTAGTACATTATTGTAAAAATGAGTGTATGCGCAGAAGTAGCTTCGAATATTTAATCGATGTAATTAGTCTGAATTTTTTGAGAACTTTTGAAAATAAAAGCGACGGGAATCTAGTTAACTTTATAAACTGAGAAATTCTATTTTATCTCTCCGAGATATAGAAGTTTGATACATGCTTGATACATGTTATTTTTACGTGCCTGATGCATAACCTTGTTAGCAAGGTAAATATCCCCAATAGCAACCGCAGCTCCATTACAGACCATTCTTTTAATCTTTAGTTAAAAGTAAAAAATAAATACATCTTATGATTAAATGATGAGAAGTATAAAGTTATAAGTGTTTTACTTTATAATTCATGCGTTTTTTTTTAATTTGCTGTCTTTACAAACAAATTTTTCTTTTATCTTATCCATACTCTGAAACCATTTGAATTACGTATGAAGATTTTTTGGTATCGCCACAGCTATAGAAGATAGTTAAGGGGTCTGGTTTACGTGGTACACTTTGTATAATACAATATTACTACATTCTCACATGGTCAGCAATATGGACATTAACCTTACATAATAAGTACAAAATCATGCGTAGAGGTGCCTTTGAATTCTCAATTTTACAAAATGTAACTCTTGCACAATACGGGCGAACTGAAATTCTGGTGTACATAAACACTCTAGAGAAGCTGTTTAATCAATCTCTGAAAACACTACCCCCCGGTTCCCTGCGCTGCGATGGCAGAAGAAAGTGAATAGAAAGAAGAAGGGGAAAAGTTTTATTTGCTCGTCACTATCAATGATTGGAAAGGCCAGCAAGTTCATAGTGGGTCGATGAACGTAAGCTGATGTCAGGACGTCCAAGAATCCGGATCTACTTCAATTATATGTATTCCGGGGAAAAGCGAAGGGATTTCCAATGAACAAACCGTTGGCATCGAAACCGGTGGGGAATAAGAACGAAGGAAAAGCAAAGGAAATTCCTCCGTGTTCGCGGTACACGGCAGCAAAGAGGGTAGAATATACTTTGGAATTTCAGTAGTTCCTCCAACTAGAGGCCAGGTCGAAACGCAGAAGACGGAAGTCGAGGAATCGGGGTGGAGATAACCGGCATACGAGATTCTTTCATTTTTTAATTTAAATTCTTGAAATGTATACGCTGCGCCGCGTTTAACGACGTATTTTCGTTGGAATTTTTATGGAAATACAGAAATGCAGGATACAGCATGATGCAGAATGGGACACGTCACTAAAACCACTTCAATAGCTTCATTCTTTTTATTTATTAGGTTGTGTAATAAGTCCTGTCGCGATTCTTTAGAAGAATATTAAATATAATACTACTAATTTTATATAGAACTTACCTAATCAATGATATACATATGTACCATTTTGATCAATGGCTTTCTGCCATCTTTCGGGTAACTTAAATATTCCTTTGGTGTACAATTTTTCGCTCTTGTTCAATTAAGTTTGGTATTTTATCCACACTAATTATTATCAGCCAACCACTTCGTTTTTGGTCTTCCAAATTCTAATCTCTATCATTAAACCTTCTAATCCATTTTTGAATAGTACGTTTGTTGTTGGCATTATCACCATATACATCACAAATTTTTTTCTTTGTTTGTTCCACACTTTCTTTCCTGCGAAAATAAAAATGCATTAAAGGCCGAAACTGAATACTCTGTCGCTCATTTCAAAGTTGCACTTTTCTCGATCGAGATTAAAGAAGAACTGGCCGATACTGCAGATGAATAATATTATTGCAAATTTACAATCTACTCAGATTATCTGCAAAGTAATAAGTAAATGGTATGATATGGTTGGTAAATTGGTTGGGCACCATTCACTAATAGATCTCCAGTATGCACACAATAAGATCTCCTGGACATTGTTTTTCGGTCTTCTGTTCACTAATTGCTGATTCTATAAATCGGCGATTATTTCGTTATTTATTTTAGCTAAAATTGGTTTATAAGAATGTTACACAGCTTGAAAGGGGCCGTGCAATGTAGTGATTTCACTTTCTGTATCGCTTGTAGTTTTTAAGATTTCTGTATTAAACTCACAATCGGTTTTTTTTAATGAAACATCGTATAAGTTTTTAGAAAAATCGGTAGAACGTTGCATACTATACAAACAGGTATTACGTTATGCTAGGCATAAAGTTACTCAGATAATTGCAATAAGAAACACATTGTTTCTTCACTATTTAATGCATTCATAACAATAACATTGAAGAGATTCTTTAATAATGAATAGGGGATGCATTTTCTACTGCGAACATCTTGATAAACATCCACTTTATGCATAATATGACGTAATATTTATTTATTTAACACTTGATGCTCTTTCGATTTGTGTGCAAATGTATAGGGTGATACATTTAGAAAACTGAACTTAACCTTGAAAACTACAGGTAGTACACAAAATATTGAATATTGCATTATATGGCCCTTTTTGAAATATGTAATATTCATCTGAACCAATTTGTACTAAAATTAATATTTATGACGTTATTGAAGTGACGGATTCAGCCTTTAGGGTAAATTGAAAAAATGTTCATATACATATATAGACGGATGGTTTGACCTTGTTTTTGAGTTATAAAAATTTTTATTTTATAGAACCACGTATTTATTTATTTTCGTAGTAGGTTCCACAAATAACCAGCTTGTATCTAAATACTGGTACATCAAAAAAGAGATTAAAATCGATCTCATTGCATATTGTTCATCGTCTTTGCTTACATAATTATGTTTATGATATCTAATACAAGGTGTATCTAAAATCACAGTACAACCGAAAACGAGGTGGTTCATCGTTCAGAAATAAGTAAAAAATATACAACGAAATTCTTTCTCAAGGGGTTTTATTTTTAAAAGAATTAAATTGAATATTCATCGGATGCGCACACACTGAATTCACAACAAGTTTGCTGTTTTATTATATAAAGTTAGCATGTGATGTAACTTTTTTAATTAGGTCAAATTTTCATTACTCTCAGCATACATTATTTTTTTAATGTAACCGTATAAATGAAAATGAATTTAAGTAAACTCCAGTGGTAGAAACTATACAGCGCTCGGATTACAGGTTATGAACACGTTGTGAGAATTACAGCTTATACTTCGAATAACTTTTATACGGCAACGAATTGGAGATTTTGAGTAATTGGTACTCAAACAAATTAAATGTGTGATCAATGAATCTTGTATTACTTTGAACTATCGAAAAGCGTGACGTTGTATAAACGCGAATTTATTTTTAATTAAGTGTGCGGGTGGTCATCAAATATTCAAACTCGATTTTCTCGAAAACGAAACCTTGTATGAACCAATTTCATTTCATATTTTCGACTCACTTTTACACAAAAAGTGACCTCTTTACGACGATTTCTGATACACCCCACATGTAGAAGTTCTATATGTACATTCAATATAAGAATATTCTATCTGTAGTAGCATTTATCTATATGTAAAAAGTAAGATCAAATTCTGCAAAATATTAAAAAGCTAAAAGTTGTTCATTCATAAATTACAGGAATTTCTTACACTAATGGATGTCCAATCAACTATTTTTTAACACGTTGAATACCGCAGTGAAAGCAACCGCATCTAGCCAAACATAATATAATTTACTGTTTTTAACATAAATCGTAAACGAATAAAGTATACGAGTATTCAGTCGCGTTTTCATGTTCCTAAATTAATGTTACAACATGAAAATGGCTCAGAATTTTGTAATAATAAATACTTATTGAAATAAATTAAATTTGAAGTGCCTGTTATCGGTGACCCCCGTGGCAGTCGGCGTATTAACACTATGGCGGCCGCAAATATTTCGCAGATATTGTAATTGGCTATTTATGCAAGAATCCTTAAATAACGAAACATTTTACAATACTTCCTGTATATTGAATACTGTACAGTCTCTACTTTAATAGTATTTCAATATTTATTTGTCATCAGTCACAGTTACGTTCATTTATTTGTTTTACGTGGGTGTTATTCAAATGAATAAAATCACGTGTGCGTGACAGCGGCCGTCGAAGTGTTAACAATTGCATGATTGATAAATATCAAGACAGCCCATTCCAAACAAAATGCAAGATCGTAAAAAGCGAATCGCAACAGAAGAAATAACAAAAAACAACAAAAGAAGCAACTCACGAAAACCCTTTCTCAATGAAAAAAAAAGCAGTGTAAGCCGTGTCACAGCAACAAATTACCTCCCGCGAAACCGCTGAATTCAAAACCGAAATCGATCGCCGTTAATTACAGTCGTACGACGAGCCAAGCGAGGAGTTCAGCCAGAAAAAAAAATGTACTCGAACCGACGACAATGAGACACGTATCGGTTATTTTAATATTCAGCTCCGTGGGGCGGTGTAGCGAACGCTAATTGCCGCTTATTAGAATTTTCGAAGAGTAACGATCAGTCGCGTTGCCGGCACGCCACGATATCGATCCTCCTTTTCGAGCGTTTATCGTTGAAACGAAGGCGATTTTCAGCGGACGAAAGGGAACGAGGGGAAGTCGAGCGATTTTTTTTTTATCGACGCAGTATCGAAGCAATTTGCCTCGTTACACAAGCGCTGCCAGAGAGATTAAATCCCGGAGAAATTGTTGAATCACCGACCGCTTTGACAACGGCTTCCACTCGGAGGATAATAAAAGCCGCGGCGCTTTCAGGGATGGAATTCTCTGGCGGCCGGTTCGCGAAATGAGGAATCCTGGGAGTCGTTGAATTATGCGGGAACCTGATTCCAGCTTTTCCTGCGGACCGCCGCTGCAGAAAGAGGAAAAAGCGCACGGAGGAGTGTACAGGGTGTTTCAATCGACCTGCTCGGGCAGAATGTCTCTGTTGCTTTTATCGATGAGGAGAAAAAATATTCAGGGTAGAAATACGGTGTGTTCATGTCGGTCCTTGGCGGTCGATACTCGGGTTCGTAGCGATGAATGCGAGATGTTATTTTTTACTTATGATCATCAGTTTTTTTTTTAGTAATAGTAAAAAACAACGTAATAATTTTAACCCTTCTAGCCCTGAACATTTTGAGAAAAAGCGTGAACCATGTGCTGAATTTTTCCACGCTAGAACACACGTTAAACTGAATATTTTATTAGAATAATATGTATGATGTCAATTGTTGAGTTGTTTTATTGCTCTAAAGCTGCAAAATATCTAATAAAATACATATATTTTAATAAAATAAGCTGAGATGGTAATTCATCCGAATACATAAATATACAATATACAATGAATATCTGAAATTATTTTTAATAATAGTAAAACATAATGTAATAATTTTAATAGAGGGAAGATATTTATGTTTATTAGATAATGATTTTTTGGAGGGGAAATTATTTCTAGTAATAGTTAAAAATAAATAATGACTAATATTTAATTGAAGACGTTACTTCATCAAATGGAATGTTTATTTACGTGTTTTCGTTGTATTTTCCGCTCTATTATTTTGTAGAAAAAGATATATTATTCGTCATTTAAAAAATCCAACTGATATTGAAAAGATCTTGCACTTACCGAACTTACACCTGCACATACTAGTGTCCCCCTCCATCCCATTTAATCCCTCAAGAGGAGGTTTTTCAATTCAACATAGTTTCCGAAATATTAGCATTTATAGATTAAAATTGGTTATTCTGTAAACCATTTATACTTTGTGTGGATTTATGCTGTACAAAAAGGCAACGCTCATAGTTACTTTCTAGTAATGTGTATTAAAATTAATGCAATCACCTGTAACTTGAGGTTCTATGGACTCAATTAGACAATCAAAATTAAATATTTCATAAAGTATCACTTTAAAAGCTACTCAATGTTATTAAATCTTATTTCAGCAAAATGATCTGCTTCACTCATTTTACTCAGGGGCTATCACAGGAGCTAAAATTTCGATAGATATGTCAAGTGAACGCTTCATTTTCTGTACCCTATTTCTTGCAACAGTACATAAAAGAATAATAAAAAATTAGTAATTTTAAGAGAGAAAATATTTATAATGAACAAAATTACAGTTTAGTATAATTTTTTAAAATTTCAACATTACTGCTATCTCATAAGGTCGATGTATATAATAGAACATGTTAACGTAAGAATCCAGAAGGGCCTACTTATGAAAAACCAAAATTACAAGTGATTAGTGCAATTTGGAATGAAGCAGTTCAAGTGACACACCCTGTACGTGTGTACTGCGAAAAAAAGGTAAAGAGAAAAAGGGGACGTTGTTCTACTCGTTTAGTAGGCACAACCGAATCAGCTTAGGCAAACGTTTGCACTCTTTCCAGGGATTTTTGTCTCCCTTTCGTTAACCCGTTGGCCCCCTTTCATCCGGGACGCTTTTCGTTTCACGTTCCAATTTTCATCTCTACTTTCCCCGACTTTCTTCCTAGCGAATTGTCGCGGCACAATAAATGGGTTAAGTTTCGAGCCTCTCCAATGATTGCGGATACGAAAATGAGCGGTTCGTAACGAATGCCTGGCTAACGGCGTCCAAAACTAACGCGAAAACATTCCTGCTTCTCCATTTTTCCATGGTACATCATCTGCTGTTTGTTTGTTCCTTTGTTTGACGATATATGTGTATATTTTTCTCCACGCACACTGTATAGTTGTTCATCTGACGAAAAATGAATTTTTTTTCGTATCTGCGTGGTTGAATCAAAACGCGCGTAATACGAAACTCTCGCTGCATTTTGTATTATAAATTAAAACGGTCCATTCTCATTTCATTATTAATATTGATATACGGAATATTTTATGCGTTGCATGAATTGTTTATATTTTTACTGATTTAGATTATATTCATTATCAAACAGTATTTGGTTTAGTATTTAAAAAGACTTGATTTAATGAGCGTGAATCATTATATTTGATGAAAATTTTGTTAATATTCTGGCCAACGCCCACAACGGGAGAAGAAACAGATAATTAATTGTATCACTTTGAAGAAGCTTTCGATTTTCGTGTCTTATGTCTGCATTTATAATCTAATTTGTCTTTTCATTTCTTCGTGAGATCGTTGACGATAAATTCTCCACTTTTCTGTTTCCTTTTTCGTCAGCTCTCGCTAAGTAAAGTATTTTTCCTCAGCCCTGAGGATTTTAGAGTCTCCAGACGCTCGCTTCATTTATTACGGTCCTCGGAGTGTCCTCAGCTATTTGATGGCGATTCTCTCAGTTTAGCGATCATCTTATTTTGTCACATTTCTGTACGCGTTCTCTGGAATTGCTTTGAAATAAATGTAAGCGACACGTTTGAAATTTCTCAGGGCATACCACTTTAAAATAATAAATTTCATTTTCAAAATTAAATAAAACACTCCTATTAACGTTGCGGCTGTCCTACTGCGTTAGAACAACTGATGCGTCACACACAATTAAACTAAATAATTGAATCGATGAGTTAAAGAACAGTACAAGTCCAATGGTTTTAATAATCACTTTTCATTAAATAATTTCTACTTCAGTTATGCTTAAAACAAGTTAACAAATATTTTTTTATTACTGTGTTAGTTTTTCAATTTCCTGACTAAAAAGTAAATTGAGTAGAAAAACAGTACAAGTCCAATGGTTTTATTTCAATTATTGAACATTAATGAACAAAGTTTAACCATAGTTAGACGTATATGAACGTTCATCTGGGTTAGCCGTGTTTAAATTGAAACAGCACTATAAAATTAATGGCTTTGACGATACACGAAAACTGATGCTATTTTTTTAAATATCTCAAAATGTGTTTTTTGGACTGGTACTGTTATTCAACTCACCGATTCAATTATGAATTCTCATTTCCTTTAATAATGTTAGAAAAATCGTATAAAGTACTTACTATTTAATAGATATTTGTTTTCTTTTTCATTCTTAAAATCGTGCACTTAATAAAACATTTTATAATGTACCCTGATAACTGTGGCACTGTGTTAAAAGCCACAAGATTTCAATAATAATGGTACGCTAATTATATTTCACTGCAAATTAAGTTCATTATTTTAAGCCGGTGTGTACGGTAGTTGAACAGAGTTTTATTCGAAAGTTTGCCTAATGGAATCACACTGACACGAACTTCCAGAGAATGAAGTTACGTACCGAATCTGCTGCTTCCAGTTAATCTTTCTTAATTGTATTGCGAATCATCATCGAAGCCTGCGGCAAAACTGCTTCGCGCATAGGTTTAATTAAAATAACATATCGATCAAGTAGTAACAAAATAACTAAGATTTTAACAAATTCATAAAAAAAAATATTTAAGGAAAGATTAAGTAAACTTAAACAAGTCTTAGAATTAGACACGCGAACATTTCTTATTCTTATTTATTTAAAAAAGAAAACTCTACGTGACTAACTCTACGTTAACACGTTGACTGCCACGCTTTGTTAGCTGAAAATGGCAAACTTTCTAAATTTTTATACAAAACAAATATAACTTCTAATTCTACTTGGTTTCATCAATAATATTAATAATTTTCATCATTTTTCACTGATTCTGTTAGATTTTATTATATATATTTGTTATGCTATACATGATCAAATAAACAATGACTCAATCTAAAAGAATAGACAGAGAATATGTAATAAAATTGTTTGTCCGTATAATGAAGTTAAACAATCTTTTTCCGTCTTTTAGCACTGTCAGTAATACAACATTAGTGAACTGATATCATAAAAAAATTGATACAATCAATGTAAGTGTACGTGTACCAAACAAATTGTGATACTTCATTTTCCCGAAAACATAGCCTAAATAAAAAGAATTTTGTTCCACATTTGGTTTTAATTTTTATCCACAATCACTTGTTCTGATACACTGTGTATAAAATTTACAATTCTATCTTCACAGCTAAACATCTTTTTCATACATGTCAATTTTTGTATGATATATTAAACAATTATTATTTGCTGTTTTCCATTTTAGTTGTCAACAAAATATGCAGTTAAGACTAATTAAAATTTAAGTAATAATAATAACAATCAACTTCAGCCGTTACTGCCCATGCACAATATTATAAAAGGAGCCATTACAACCAAAAATAGAATATTAATTATACTACAAGTATATGATTACGATGATAATAAAGGCTACGATATAAAAATAATAACAATAAGAAACAGTTTACGTACAGTAGTAGGTAAACAGAAAAAAATAGGAAAACTGAATTGGAAGTGGTTGGTTCGTTGTTGGACCTTCACGTGGCAATTCACAGGGCAGAAAATGAAACATACAGATCGGTGGAGTTTCATTTTCTCGTCATGGCAACAAAATAGGATGGAGTTTCCGCGTCGATGCCTGCCCGCGTCCACAGGGAGCAAGTTTTCAAGCCTGCTACAAAGTTAACGGAGGAAACTTCCTAGCAGTATGATAAATATGGAAATCAGACGACCCTAACCCAACTATAGGCACTCGGAACGAAATAAAAATGCAAAGCTTCCGGAAGACGGGACGAAATTCCTGGCGACTGATAGATTCTTTTCGGACAATTTACACGGAAACAACGTGAACTCGATCGCAAACGAATTAACTTTTTCCCTCTGTCCTTTTTTCCCGCATGGACATTCACTCGTTACCCCGACGATCGTCCTCGAAATGTTGAAAAACTATTTTTCGTCCATCCGCTACAAAGACATTCAATCGAACAGAGAAAGAGGATACGGTTTTTGTTCCGGCGATATGCAAAAGTTGCGAAACAAGCACGGAACGGTCGCGTTTATTGGAAAGCCCGTTTATCCGGAATTTCGATGGCAGCAGAAGTTGTTGCACGGGAATATAGGTCGACACGGACAACTTGTTTTATGATTTCGAAGAACAGAAGATGAACGGCATGTTCAATGCACGGAGATGTCTCTCTTCTGATGCGAAATTTTCGGAATTTTTTGAGACGAGTATCGAATGTATACGGTCGTGCAAAAAATTACGCTTTCTGAACTGTAGTTTCTACGGAACTTTGAAAATACTGACGTGGAGTGATAATATTCTAAATATATTGGAAATATTGAAACTGTTATCCATAAGCTTGAAGTCAACAGGATTTTGTGTACCGTGTCACTGAAAGCTTTTAGATTTTCGAAATAAATTCCTTTATACGTGTATTTTACAGAGAATTTATATATCAGTTTGTTTAGATGATGGAGGATTATTAGAACACTATACTATTTTGCCAGGATATGTAATAATTAATGAGTCCTTCTTCTTGCAACAGGACAAGGAGTGTAATCGTGTTTCAGTGTGGTTACGGTTCAAGTCCCTTTGGAGCAACTTTAACCATTCAGTACGTAGTCTACTGATAGGCCGTCTTTTAAAATTCTACTCTTTCTGAGCGCAACCCCCACATTTCTCAGTGCGTGAAAACTGAGAGGGTAGGTACTTAGCTACCGCGACAACACGAACCTTTAACAATTGTAAAGCTATCAATTTTAACTTCAATATATGTATCTTGATCTTTTGTATCATTGAGTACTTTCATTTTACAAGCTAATTCAATCTCCTACTTTCCAACTCGAGGCGAACCCACGGTAATACATTTCAGCCGCTCGAGGTGTATTAGAATTAAAATATCAAAGTTACGAGGCCAAATTACAAACTATCCTGTGGTACCCGGTGATGAAATAAGCATCGGTTCGTCCACGATATCCAAAATCCTGTGGCACCCGGTGATGAAATAAGTATCGGTTCATCCACGACTAACAAATTCTAAACTAAAAAACCGATCCTCGGCTGCGCAAGCCGGCCTCAGCCCTCGGCTCGAAACAGTCGATTGCGGATCTTTATGCAAATATACATGTTTAGATTTCCACATTTTCTATGTTAGTGCAGTTAAATAAATGAAACTTTAGCAAGACTGCATTTGGTCCTTGAACTGTGTTGCACGTTACATTCATACACGAAATGTACCAAACTGCTTAAAATATGTAACTTTATTCCGATAAGTTATTAAATGTCCCTCATTCACCAGTTTGGATATATAAAATTGCATAAGCATCCGCAGTCTAATCATTGGTAATATTGAAGATACTAGTTTTACGAATATACCGAAGAAGTTTTAGTCACTGCACCCTAAATTAATAGGTTAAAAGAAAAGGAAGTAAAACAATCATTCTTTGACCAAGGACCACAGCAGTCGATGCCCAAACCGAATAATCAATCAACAATGATTCCTGCAAACGGAAATTCACGAAAAAATGCCTGAACTATGGTGACAGTCGCGTCAGTCTCAACAAAGAACTCTCGCAAGTATCATTGAAATTAACAACGATGAAACAAAGATTTTTTCAGCGGTGCGGTAACGTCGACATCATTATCGCCCGCATTGCAGTCTATAGAGAGAACCGGTCCCCAGGGAGCTTGGAATTTTCATTCCACCGTAGATTGCACGCCGACCTCCTACACCCGTCTATGTAGTAGCAGGCTTGCAGATGTTCACACGAGATGATGCACAGATATTACCTATCCAACCCCTTTCTAGGGGCCTGTGCTACGGTTTGCACAAGAGTGCATCCAGAGTCGAGGAACTAGTCGTTCTGGCTCGCCAGTGGATTTTAAATCAGAGCAACCGGCCCACCATCAACGCTTCCACCATTTTTTTTGGCGCTGTTGCTAGTTCGCAAATTAAGACTAACGTATTAGCATCGCGTAACAACATCCTGCAGGTTGTAAACAATTTCTATCGACTCCGATCGCTCGATAAATTTATTTATTTGCTCATACACGGGACTATGGTATCATTAACCCTCTCGCTGCGGCAACTGTGACGTAAAATTGACGCGTATGTGGTGAACTTACAGCAGTGAACAATGCTGCACACATAATAGTATTGGAGGCATTAAGAAGTAAACATTGATTTATGTAGGAAAAAGGCTCTGTAAGAAATTTTAAAACGAATACTAAGTGTCTGTAACGATTGATAGCATACGATGAGCAGGTTTGTTGAACCACTATAGCAGACATAGGTGTCTGCAGCGTACAATGAGCGATTTTGTATAGCGTCAGTAGGGTCTAACAGTAATGAAAGAGTTAACATAACTGTCGTGGGAGTTACCAGTAACAGGCACCCTAAATTTAATTTAATTAACACGTTCGCTACCAGCGTCGCACATGTGCGACGCGTCGATTCTGTTTGGAGAGCTCGACGTTACACATGTGTGACAGAGGTAATTGATAAAAATAAAGCGTGGTCTATGTTGGACGTTTTTCTTTGAATCGACCATGGTAGCGAACATATTAATGAGAGTTTTGGCATTTTATTGACATTTATAGTGCGTCTGACCAGGTATGGGAATTTTCACTGTGGTCGTCAACGTGTTAAATAACTATGGATTTTTACATAGTTCTAAGGAAATTTAGCATTGTACGAATAGTGTAGAAGCACTTGTATGCCATTAGATATTTAAATAGTTCTTCTCCGCTGGGATTTCTATTGAAAACAGTAAATTGTAAAGTATCTGACTAACAAGGGACGTCACCAAATTAACACACACTGATTGTTATGCAATTTTGATATCATATAGAACTCGAAAAAATATTCTGTACTTGTTTTTTGTTATCAGCAAACATCCATGTTGAAGGCGTGAAAACAACCCTCAAACTTCGGGTTGAAAAAGTTATTTTATTGAATATCTTAGAAACTATTAGGTGTAGACAAGCAATTAAAAATGTAAATTGTGTCTTTTTAAATGACAAATTTCACTGTGTAAGCAGATTTTTGAAACCTTTTCGGTTTGCTTTGTTGGGAGTAATATGCAGTTATCGACTTTTAAGTCACCTTGTATGTATTATATGTCATTTAAGATATTCAATAATCGAAATTAAAAGATACATTGTATTTAATAGAACTACTAAAAATGTAGCGAGGTCTGTGCTTCATGGTTTTCTAACTGAATGCTGGTTGCGGATTTGTTAATTGTTTCAGTGCGATGATAAATAAACAAGCAGCTTCCATTGCGTATAATTTGTTCTGGGCAATTCTCTGAAAACTCCTATCTATAAAAAACAGTCTAATCGAATCTATCATAATTATGACAGTTTATTATAAAGCAAGGTGTAACAGAAGATTCATCAAGCCTATTTATTGTCTTGAAATTTTATAATAAAACAAGTGGAGTACTTTGGATATGCGACGTTTAAAATTTGATAAAATAATTAATGAAATCAGTCTCGAAACAGAAAAGCTGAGAAAGGGCCACTCGATTGAATTGAGAATTGAATCTTGGGTTACACAGTATATTTACCTACCTTCATCGTCTCAAGAACATTTTATACTCAGAATCTTCTGATTTGTATGCACTTTACACTGACCTAGCATAAGCTATTGACTTCAAGTGATCCCATAAGTGGAAATCGTTGAAATTTCACCTTTGACTGAAGTTACGATTCAGATATTTTCAGGCTAGAAGTATGAAATATGAGGTAGTTCCATCGTGCATGAACCACAGATAAATTCTTCTTTCAAGTGGAATATCTTCTACTAAATTTGGAAGAAGGTTTTGTATGAAATTTTCTGTAAGCTTACGGTAAGAATATCCTGTTAGCCTATGATAGTTTCCTTCGCTATTTCTTATCTCATAACAGAGAAAATGATTTTCTCAATAGAATCTAGTCTTTTTTTACCAATCGCGTCTTCATTTATTTAAAAAACTTTCGCAGTAATGACATTATAATACACGCGACTGGTTATTTCTATGTTCATTAGTCTTCTCATCATATTATAAAGATGAAAATATGAGCTCCATACATTCGGGACATTTTTGACCGAAAGATATTGAATGTATAGTCGAACAGAGGAATGCGCCAGAGTTAACACTAAAGCTATCAACAATTTATATGTACATACCTGTACCTACCGAACCGGTCAAATGACTGGTACTTAAATAAAAGTTATATTTTTTGCAATTGTGTGCAGGTATAGTCAATTTAGTACGGGCAAAAATTTATTATGTGTACACCTCCGTCCATAAGTTATGGGACACTTACTAATTTCTGCTTTACGTTTAAATTAAAATTATTAAACACCCACTGTATTGAATCAAATGATTATTTACAGATTATTTACATTAGATACACATTCTAAATGTTAGAATATATTGAAAATTAAATATATCAAGTTTAAAATTTGCTCAATAATGTATGCTCCCCGTTTCGAGATGATAACTCGAAATAGCCTTGGCAGTCTTGCGGTCATTTCTCTTGGTGTTTCTTTTTGGATTTCTGTCCAGAATCGCTGCAAATGTATCTACAGATCACAAAATCGAAGCAAATGTCGCCCAAATTTAACGCATTGAAAAACAGATCTTGAACCGTACTATAATTATTTTAGGTTTTTTTATACTAATTATAACAGAATACTAACCATATCATTAAAAATATGTTGTGTAAACATAAATGTTTCTCGAATAACTGTTCATATCGAAATAAGTAACCAAGTCTAGTATATTGTAATTCAGGTTTCTTCAGAAATGGCAAGATGTCCCATGACTTACAGACGGGGCTGTATGTTGTAGGAAAAGTCGTGAAATCAAGTAATGAAAGCGATAACAGTGAATGCAGAATTTTTAATCAAAAGTTTAAAAACGGTCATTTGACCGAGCGTGATAGCTTTAGTGTTAAATACATTCTCAAGAGGCGTGCTATGTGTATTACAATAAAAAGGCGCCCATGTCTTTCCCAAAAAGTTGCAAATTGGACGTTGGCCCCCTTTCTACCAACCTACAGATATAACAGCGAATGGCACGGATTTCGATCCCCTATAGGTACTTCTTGAGAAATATCACTTACTGATGTAATATCGATACTGCTTGCGGGTACAGATTCTGACATGAAATAATGGCATATTATTGTTTTGGGATGGAGGCGGGAGACTAGAGATTCTTCGAAATAAATGCTGAAGTGACCGGGTTACCTTGCTTCGTAGTATCGACAAGTAATAGGATTTCAAGCCGGTTTCAATTGATCCCGATGCATCGCGACAGTCGATCGCACTGCCGATAACCAGACGACTGCAACGGGACCGTAGGAAATTGGTGTAATTCGGTCGCGGTCCATTCGATGACCTCGCGTTATCGTCGGTTTCCGGTGAGCTCCCTTCAAGAATGACAACTCGATAATTTGATATGGATTTCTTCGTGCGTGCCCCGGGAAAAACGACGTTCTAAAAATTGGCTAGATGGTCGTCTTTTTTTTAGACAAATCTGTGATGTAACTTCGTTCGGTTTACGGATTTTTCACTGTAAATCTAATTATCACGGAAGTCACTTGGAGTGAAGTTTTATTTTTAAAATGAGATAGACTTGCGTAGAAACTGACCCTAATTTAAATGAAAAATAAAGGGTGATCTAGTAGTTAGAAAAACTTTCAGTTCGAGCGTAAACCATTGCACAATTGCACTCATCTTTAATTATGGATATATTAACCTTTTGAATTACTTTGTCGATTGTCACTCAACATAGATTTTATTCACCGGTACTCCTATGCTGAGTCACACACAACATATTAAATTCCCAGTTTAAATATGTGTTATATTTCGCAATATTTTTTTTTACTTAGATAAGAAATATTACATGTATATAACCCTTTTTTGTAACAAAGGAAGTCCTTCAAGTGTTCAGGTACATGATTGTTTGTACCTAATTGTTTCCTACCAATAGTTTTTTGAAGTACATTTCAAATAAAACATTTAAAATAATAGAGTTACTGAAAAGAAAATTAAAAAAATGAGGAGTTCAAAGGGTTAACATGTTGACTACCATGGCAGTCAGCGGTGAGCGTCGCCACAAATACTATTTCATTAAATAACCATTGACCTTGACAATATTCTGTGCAAATTTAACATTGTAACAATAATCTAGGAACACACGTTCATGATTGAATACTTATATACTTTTTCGCTTACGATTTATACACTTATATATACACAATGTATGTTGTGTCTGACTAGGGACGGCTCTTTTCACTGTGACGGTTAACTTGTTAATACGTTGAGTGCCGCAGTGGTCCAGCAACTAGTCAAACACGGGAAAATACCTTTTTATTAATATTTATCGTTGAATATATAAATATTTATTTATTTGATAATACAGGATGAACCAGATGTCGCGCACCATAAGCATAAAGGAATTATTATTTCTAATAGAGGTTTTTTGTTGCTCCAACATTTTGAGGAATCATGCAGCTACAGAATTGGAAAGTGTTTACAAGTTGAAGGCGAAAATTTCAACCATACCGCATTCTGAATAATTATTAAGTGTGATAAGACTTTTTGAATACTATAATATACTTTTTTTTACTTGCTATATCCCTATGGTGCGCGACATCTGGTTCACTCTGTATACTTCTTGTTTGGTACTATCATTCTAACATAAACGTAACTCAAAATTTTGATTGGGCTAATCAGTTATTTGACGAAATTAAAATTGGTACGTGGGTCACCGGTGGTACACGTGGCTCTCAACGCGTTAAACATTAATTTTGGTATTCCTGGTCCACTACTTTAACAGTTGTTCAACTCGATTTTCAACAAATTTCTATAGTTTTAAACTAATTCATTTTCAGTAGTATACATTGTTGACGCTAAATCTATTTTACACGCCTTACTTTTTTCAACGAAAATACGAAAAATTATAAAACTAACAATTTTTAAATATTTTTTAGGTGTTAGAGACTTCATACTCTACTTCGGTCGAATTGAATAAAATCTGTTATTGCGATTAAAAATATGTAACATTCAATTTCTGTGTAAAAGCATCAGAATGCAAGGCTTTTCATTTACGAAATACTTAACGCAGCTTAGTATGCTAATGGACATAATCGAATAAGTACTTCGTATAATCCGTTTACGGTGCATTTCGAATTTCCTCAATCACACCCATTTTCCTAAATTATCTCAAACATCATTTTCGTTCTTCGACGTAACGTTTCCATTCGAATCCGATATTTTTCTCAGGCAAATTGTACTTTAATTAATGCAAAATTGTATATTTTCCATAGACAAATTATTGCTTAAACTGGTACAGGGGCTTTGCAAAAGATTTTTGGTACTCTCATAAAAATAATTATTTTATGAGTAAAGTGCAAATAAGGATTTATCTACGTTTTAATACACGGAATTTCAATTTATTTTGGTATATCAATGGATTTCCATGTAAATATTTACAAAAATGAGGTTTCATAAGAAAGATAACCCTTTGAAGATTTAATGATTTGTAAGTAACGATTTTGAAATATAAAAGCACCTCAGTGTGAGTAGTATTAAGTTTATAATTATTTCAATAAAACACTGCACATTTTAGCAAGTGTCTCTAAAACAATGTTAGTATAAAATACAGTCGTGGTTTTTGAGGTGGAGGAAATCTGTTCAGTGTTATGAATGAATGTTACCCGAATAAGCTCAGAATCTAGGTAACAAATTTCATTTTAATGACAAGTTAGTTTCAAAGTTAACCCATTAATTTCGACCGACGAAGGAAATTAGTTTAACGTGTAATATAAAGCCGCAAACAAATTGCGTGAAAAATTTTCTAATATTTCATTAACCACATACATTCTGACGCTACAGTTGCCGTTGTATATTCGTGCAATTATTTACAATATCCACATTACAAAAAAATGGTTTTCAACAATTATATACTTATATGTATCAGTGCTGAATTTAACGTTTCTACGCGCCAATTTATAATTTCCGCAAGGCGTCATAAAATTCTGATTTCATAAATAGTTGATTGAAATGTAAAACAAACTTATCATAAAATATCACTGGACACTCGTAACTTCCGCAGAATACGAACGAAGTATAAAACAGTGTAAAATTATCAGCAGATAAGAGCGTGCAGCGAATTCCACAAAAGAAATTTCATATTTATTATTTATTTGAAAATCTTATATTCATTCTAAATTACTGCGGGACGACTTATTTTAAATGACATTCGATTATTCTCTGTTCAATAAAGTATGTTTCTTTAAATATTGAAATGAATATAACATGGTATCCTATATCAATTAATATATTTAATTCTTACAGTATTCCTTTATGAAAACGTTGATTGAAGTACACAGTTAGCAGCATTAAATGCTATGTTTTAAATTTAAATATTAAAGGAAGAATATATTTGATCATTTGAAGGTAGAGGAAGTACCTAATATTTTGCTAATACAATTAAGACTGTTGAAAATTTAATAAGAATTACCAGTTACTTAATTAAATAAATTTTGGCAATGCATTAAATTCAATTATTTGAATTTCTTTAAAATGTTCTACTCTTTGAAGCCATTATTACTTAATTAATAAAAAAATTATATTCGGCTTAATTTTAACCATTGTACTGACATTTTTACTTCCATGATTCCTTTTAAATACATTTATAACAGGTTGGTTATTTATTTTACGTTTATCTTCAAATAATTTCTGTCAAATATAAAATTCTGCCAGTCTAAAGTAAGATTCTTTCGCTTTGTTACGATCGGCATCGCTTATTCCCTTATTTGGAGTTGGAACGCTCGTGTCTGGGTTGAGATGAATTGCAAGGAAATTAGGGAACACCACGTAGTTAGAATCTTTCCTACGAGAAGACTCCCGCAACGCATAGTTTCTCTAGTCCCCCTACCCTTTTTCCTCTGACTTTTCGGTATAAAAGGTGTAGCAACGACGACTAGTGGGGTTCAGTTGAAGAAGAGTCTTTGAACGAAGAAACTCTGCAAGATGGGGTATCTAAGTCCCTGTCGAGCTATCTGGCCATACAGTACGTCAGATTACTGTTAAGCAACAATTTAACAATTTCTCTTCGAGCCCCCGTTTACTCGTTTGCGTGAACATCGAGAAGGATTAGACTCTAGCTTCGTCGGAATCGAAACTAAATTCAAGTCATTTTAATCGCAATCTTTAACATTCATTCTTGTAACGCAGAGTCAAATATTAGCCACATCGACCTTACACTTATACATTTGTAACGTCCTGGCATTGAAGGATATATCTATACATTTACTTATATTAAAATCATCGTGTATTCAATTACAATATATAACACCCAGAGAACACACAACGGTATACTTTTGCCGCTCGAAGTATACTAAATTACTAATAAAAGTTACGAGGCCTACAACTAACATTTCCTGCGGCTCCCGGCGTTAGCCATACGTCGGTTCGTCCGCATATCATTTTCCTGGGGCTCCCGGTGTTAGCCGTACATCGGTTCGTCTCCGTGTCTTGACCTTTCCTGTGGCTGCCGGCGTTAGCCATACGTCGGTTCGTCCCCGCGTTTATTTCCTATCGGCTCCCAGTGCTAACTAACACATTGGATCGACTGATACTAACAAATACCATATTCCAATAAAACCCCGGCTACGCTAGCCGCTCCCTCCGACTCGGAACAACTTAAACACTGATCTGCCGTAATCTCCGCTGAAATCCCTGAAACTCGACATAAAAGTGAAAATGCATCGTTGCCAGTTAAAATCCTAATTAGCCGTAAGCTCTCTGCGGACACATTATACTTGATACTCTATTCACGAGTTCCGAGCGCTTCTTTTGGAATGACTCTCGAAACGCCATCGTTACTTTGCCATCTAACGAAATAATGAGCTCACACCCTTCGACGTTAACTAGATCGAGTCGGATCACGTCGTTCCTCGATCGAATTATCCTCGAACAGGGTGAAAATTCCTCACGTTCCCGTCAATTTCCACGGGGATAGATCGTCGATCGCTATCGAATCGTTTTCGAGAAGAAGATAGTTGATGAAAGTAGAGTCCTCGTGGTGACTCAATATTTTCGAGCACGTGCACCCCCCATATCCTTCTCGAGTATGTTTACCCCTTCGCTACGGTCGATCAAAGTGACCTTACTGCATAGAGGACGTATGCTATAGAGACTGACTTTATACGAAAGAATTCTATTCTGGTAAAAGAGATTCGGTAAACATACGTTACTAGTAGTTTATTCAATTTTTTTTAGTACAGTAGAGCCTCCTGTATCCGAATAGGGAGACAAATGTGGCCGGCTAACAGAATTTTCGGATAGTAGAACAATCTTTTTTTTTATATTAAACTTCATTTATTCGAATAGAAATCAACAAAATTGACAGTTTCTTTCAATATTTAAGGATCCCATATTTTTTTGGCTGCTAAAGCACATAAGTTTTCACGAAACGGCTGTTTGGATAACAGAACATTCGGATATTAGGGTATTCAGGTAATGGGGGTTTGGATACGGGAAGCTCTTCTGTGCTGTGAACTTGTGTGAGTTCAGTGAAAATGTTCATACAGAGCCTACAGTGAGTAATGGAATTAATTAAATGTTTCTAGGATTATTTGTCTTTCTTAATTTTTATGTAACAAACGGAACATGAGATTTCGAGGCATATCTGAAATACCATTTCTTACAGATATTATAACCTTGGTTCAAATCCTGACAGAATTGCCAAATGAAGAGGCTTCCTTGATTCAGACAAGATTATACTTGCTGTGTAAAAATAATTATGTATTATATAGGGATAATAGATTAATTACAAAAGCTTGCTCCCACTCTTGAAATTTGCAATGTAACTAAATAATTTGAATTTAGTAATTTATATAAGTAATTTACTATGAATCTAACCTAACCTAACACATACGGGATTTTCCAAAATTTTAGAGACGTAGTATTACTTATCATTCAATGTTAAAGGTATTTAAAAAAAGTAACAAGGTTTGTAGAATTTGTTTAAAAGACAGCATTAATGATTTAAATACATAAGAACAAGAAAATGAACATACTGCTGGCAATATTAAAATATAGGTACACAAACTTCTCGTTACATGCAGATTTACGAAACAATATATGTATAGTAATATACATATATTTGTAGTAATAGATTCTCTTTATCATATTATACTTTTCATTTATTTTGTTAAATTGCACGATTGAAAATTTTCAAGGCAACCGTATTTTCTATAACTAAACGCGGTGCATTTATGGTTTCGTATAAAATATGAGACTATCTTTACGAATGTATTAAATCACAGCACACGCAGAGAATACAAATGTACACTCATGTCAGTACAATTAAATGTAAAGTAAATATTCAATGCAGAATGTGTCTTCCGCATAGTTTCACTATTATGTGCACAAGGGGTATACTTAACACCATTCAGAACACCAGAGAGTGTTCTCTGTGAAACAACCCATTTCAACACTCACCAACTTTAATATCTTCCTGGCTGTTGACACAAATACTCCCTATTTGCGCTAATAGTAGGTGTGAAGGACAATAATAACAATGCGTTAGATACGAGTGCAGCTATGCACATATAAGGAACATTACAATTAATTAAGGAAGCAGTTTTCGGTTTACGTTGTAAATTAATTTTCTCTTTTTGAAGAGACATATGTGCTTTTCGAACTGTATGGAAAATGTAAATACATTAATCGTATTATTATGCCAGCCAATAATTTTACAAATATACCAGTTTAGTTTCTACAAGTCTGAACATATCCAGACATTTTTTAATTACTGCAGTGAATCTTCATGATACGCTTGATGGTTATTTTTCTGTCTTCTACGTGTGAATGTCAAGATTTCGTATCTTGTTCTTTCGTTTTTACTTTGTACTAAAGTAATAACCCTACCTTCAGTTTGTTATTTAATTGTGCATCAACTACTCTCGTAAAATTAGTTATTAGTAAGATAATACATTTGGAACTTTTAAACTTTTGAGGTCTAAATGTGCCTTTCAGACACAAGTGTACATCCACATAGTCCTCCCAGGCATATTCGAATTTAGACTGTAATGATTGTGTTACCTTTTCTTTAATAAACAACACCTTGTTGCCTAATGAGTGAAATATTACTGTTTTATAAAAAAATAAATTTCCTTATATAATTGAAGCTCTCGAAGCAATTCTATTAAAAAGAAATCGAGCATAATCAATGCCGCAAAAGATTAACTAACTGTTTCTTACAATTCATGAAATAATTGTGTTTTCTCCAAAAAGATCAATAAGAAATCGATACCATTTTCACCCTTTAACAATAGAACTACCATGGCAGTCATAATGACTGGTTTGCAATTGTATTATGTACGATTTATTTTTGACAACTATTATGTTTACTTTGAATTGATGTTGAATAAAGCTAAAGAAAAATATGAATGAATATTGTTTCCCTGAATTACGTATTTTTTCTAAAACGTGTCATTCTGATCACTTTTCTGAAATAGGCTCACGTTAATCGTTGTTAGATCCAGTGTTAAATCAGTGATGGCCACCGGAGCTGCGGATTTTCCCCACTCTAGATCCATTCCCCTCATTTCAGCCACCTTCGGTCCATCGTCGTCCCAGGTCACAGCCTATATGAGGGAAATGGACCTAGCGTGCGGGAAGTCCGCAGCTCCGGTGGCCATCACTGGTATAAATCATCGTTCTAGTTTGTCGTTATACGATGATCTACCGATAAAAAACTTTATTGCTGGGGCTATTTTCGCGTTAAATAAGCAAATACATTTTGTAAGTAAGCTTAGTTGTTCGACTTACTATACTATACGGCTAAAGTGTAATTCATGAAGTTCTATCCTTAAGAATAAGGACGGAAATATCTCACGATTTCTTTTTCGTAGAAAGTAACTCAAGCAATGTTTTCATTAGAACAAACGATGATAAATATTCGAGATGCACACGATATCATACACTACAGACTGCACATACTGCAGACGTGACTACGCGTGTATGTGCATATATATTTGTTCAACAAGCAAACAACGCATGCGCCTATATGAGTGCGCACATACAGATAGAAGCAATTTATGTTATACACCGTCCGAGAAAATTTTCTTGAAATACGTGTAAGGGGACATTTTTAGTTTGTTGGATAATTGTAACGAGATCATGGTATTCCTTCATCTTTTCGACGTTCTGGTAGGTTCGTATGAATAGAAAAAATGATGCGAAATGGCGTTGATCTCCCGTAGCGTAATTAGAGCGGTTTACGGTGATTGGCACAATACACAATGGTTGGTTGATTGCGAATCGGTAAATTGGTCGCGTGGTTGGAACTGTCGATTTTGCGGAACTGTTTGTTTAAAGTAATGGTAAATATGCATCATTTGACGATTCGATAGGCTCATGTCGTTTTTAGTTCCGTGAGTGTGCTTGGTTCTGCCGCTGTTTAATTATTTTTTATCTATAATTAACAGACATTCGGATATAACCAAAATAAATATGTACGTACAAAACAACTGATAGGGTTAACAGACATAAATACGAAAATTGTACATACGATTCTCAAGAAACAGTCACGTAATAAAAATAATTATTTTTTATATACGACATCAGTTTTATCTAGATATTACACTTCTGCTTTAATATACATCATTTGTCACATAGAAACTCAGCTGACATCACATAGAGGGTGTCCCGTAACATGTGGAAATCACTTTAAGGGTGGATCAGCACATCAAAAGAATAAAGAAAATTCATATAAACATATTCCTGTTTGACTTTGTTCTCGAATTATAGCTTGATATTATTGTTGGATAATTAAAATAATTATACATAATATATAAAAGAATAATTATTCTTATTACGTGTCTGTTTCTTAAGAAGTCTGTACTTAGAAAAGTTCGCGAGTTCTAGGCAGAACACAACCTAAGTGAGAAAAATGCATGCAGAGTGGGGGGTAGGCCGGAGCCAGGCCTTGCTCTGGATGGCTATCTTTGATATACACTCTGCTGCAACGAGTACGACGTAATCAACCATCACTCATAAATCAACGTCCATTTCATTAAACCCTCTCTTTATTGTAAGAAAATTGTGGTTCGTAAAAAGGATGCAGCTTGTCGTTTATTACAAATAAACTGAGGTGATGGGTGCGTAATGGTCGACTCCGATTTCGCGTTACACGCTCAATTTATTTACAATTATTATAACGAAATAAGAAGCAAGTGATTATCAATGTCGCACGGTCGTATACGTGGTGTGTCGCAAGAGGTTCTGCCCGTGCCGAAAGGTTGCTGGTCTTGTTATGGTGTTCGAGAGAAAGAAGATAGAAAAGGAAAAACGGAAAAAGAAGAGAGATAGAAAATGGAAAGAAAATGGGAAAGTTCGCGCGCGGGTCCGCCCGAGTCTGGTCGCCAAATGTGCAACGTTGACGCTGACCAGGCGCGAGCGGGCCTTGTGAAAAAAGTTGAAGAAAGGATAGGCCGGAAGCATTTAGAGAAGAGAAAGTTAGAGAGGGTAATATTTCGACCCTTCACGACAGGGATGTGGTAGCAGTGCCGTAACTGCTACAAAACGTTCGATATTTCATCCAACTTTTCGCCACGATTTTCAGCGAAACAACCGCTCCTCCAAAAATATATCGTTGATAGAGGCGATCGGTTCCGCGAAAGTATCGAAGTTTCGAATGCAAGGCGTCACTCAAAAGTCTACTTCTTTAATCGACGAGAAATATAGACCGTCGTCCGCTTTATCGTAGATTGAAACAGAGTCCAAAATTCCATGGTGCACAGGCGAAGAAGTTATTACAGTAAACCGGAGGTACTTCACGATTTTCCGCCAGCTCAGTGAGAAATTTTCAGCGTCTCTGTTTGCCACGGCCAATGAAAGATGGCCATGCTCCCAGTAACTGAAGCGATCACGAGGCGCCGGGGAAATCACGAAAACAATTCGCACTCTTGAGAGTAAAACAAATCACCAGCGAACCAACCGACGCTTCGTCATTCAACGAGAAGTTGAAACGCGGCATGTCATCAATGGGTTCGAAGATCCGTCAAGATGTTTTCATAGTCCTGGGACGAATGGTTTCAACGAAAACTTTCGTGTCCAGGAATTGCTTTAGGGATCTGAAAATAAATGTGAACATGTTTATTGCTTGGTAAACCGTTGGAATTCTTTGAAAAAGTGAAAGATTAAATGTTTAATCCGTTTATTAATCGGGTCAGGTAAATATGACCCAAACAGTGAGACTTGTCATAGACATCACAATTTGTTATTTTTTATATAAATCGTGGAGTATAGGAAATTTTAATCTTTTCTATCGTATAACGTATTATATATATGTACTATTATTTCAGTGTTAATATTCTCTATAACTGTACAAGAATTAATAGTTATTTCATTGAATTAGAACGATGATAACAAACAGCCCAGACTCAGCGCAAGTTATAAGGGATTAAATTAAATTGTATTTTAATCTCTCCCATATTCAGCTCTTTTAGGCGCGGTGTTAGTAAATTTAATTCCGGGATAAATAATTGCTGGAGTTTTAAAATTTGTTAGTCTTTTTATATTATTGTAGACGTGCTTAAAATAGAAATATATTACATAAATGAATAAGAAATATAGTTTCAACTGACTAGCTGAGATCATTCAAACAATTCCTCTTTCCCCATAAAAAATGTTGTAAAGAACGTTATATAATGTTATAATACTATATTTTAATTAAAGAATGTTAATAATCCTTTAACCCATTTTGTTATCTTCTGTTAATACTGTACCAAAAACAATAGCAATTAAAACTTTTTTTCTGCCTTATTGAACTGACTTATAATAACATGCCGCTGTTTGCTAATTTGCAAAAGCCTGATATCATGATTTCTTCTTGATTTAGTCTATTTAATATTTCAATATAAATATTGAAGAAATTATTAAGTACAATCTGCACATTTAACAAATTTCGTAATCCGCACAATAATTTTAATTTTCACAAATAACTACGGACTCAGACAAAATTTTGAGTAACATGATGGAAAACAATATAAATTAAAAACCACTTTGTCGCATAGGTAAATATTTCTATCCTTAAACAAACGTACATACTAATATAAAGTTACTCTCGCGTGGTCTGACTAATGGCGGAATTTTCTACTGCGGAACGGAAGATATTAATGACGAAGTGTCGACCAAATTATGAACATTATACAATAAGTTTCTTGCAATTATTTACTTGAAGGCACATAATTAATATCAATTTTAACATAGAAATTGCTCTCCAAACTCAAGTACAGTGGGACGAATAATTTTCCTCGATGTAAAACTGTTTTATTGCATCAAACTGCGCCGAATATTATGGAAAAAATCTGTAAAGTGTATAGAAAGTAGTCTACATTTCCTGTTTCTCTTTTACAGATCGATTGTGCTGCTTATCTATGCACAGCACATTGTTACGCGTTGTTACAACTGAAACGCCATTGTTGATAACCAAATAGAAAAAAGAAACTAGAAGAACCTGAACAAAAATCAAATGCAACTAAACCATTATCAAAATCAACGAAAAAGGAAACGACGATTACCGAATACTGTAACGAAATCAGCCCTTCTAAATCAAAAACTTTTAATGCACCGTTACGAAACTAGAAAATCAAAGCTAAATTAAGATTTACATCGTTTCGAAGGATTTACACCAACGAACCGTGTTGTTTCGAGTCAATATTTCAAACAATCAAAAACCTTTCGCATCGAGTACAACAAAGGAACGAATTACAGGTAAAATCAAAATATTTTCAACGAAGAAATCTCAAAAGACCGTTTCAGATTGCGTTTGTCGAAGTGACTTTCGCAAGAGAAGCAAAACGAACCCGGCAACACAAACAAAAGAGCATTCTTGCGTGTAAACGTGCCGTTTCACTGCAACGACTATTTACGAACAGCGTGGAAGAGGCAAAAGAAGAAGAGAAGGAGAAGGGAAAGAGTTTCCCTCCGTAATCCTATTCCGTTGTCTTATGGCAAGGAAATCACGAAGTAAAAACAGTATCGCGAAGACTTCGTGACCGCTTGTACTCCAATGTGAACTCGTAAAGAAAAAAAAAGGGAGACTGACGTCAAAGGGACGCAATAAAAGAGATTACATTTGCAATTGCAGATTCCCTTTTGCTCGTCGGGGAACGAGAAATGCGAGGTCGCCACTCAAAAACGTTCTGCTCGTGCAAACGCTTAAAATTTTCATGCGAAATTATACGGTATATCCGTGATTTGCTAACGAGCCGTGACATATAAAACGAAACGCTTGAATAAAATGTAAAACACAAGCAACAAGAACATTGTATGAACCTCCAGGCACATCAGAAAGCTGATAAATAAATTATTGTATGGAGATATCTAGCCCTTAGACTAAACATTTCAAATTTCGATGCTCCAGAGGATAATAGCTCTCTAAAAAAATTTCGCTCGTCTTGGGATTCTAAATTTTTGCCAAGGAATAAAGAAAAACGAAAGAAGATTAGACAGCAGGGAAAAGCTTGATTTTATATCGAAGTTTACATGCCTCAAGTGGACACAGCGAACAACACGAAGCGTAAAAACACTGGTGGCTGCGTTTGGGTGACGATTTAAGTTTCCAACAGGGAGTGGATCGGTAAGTCGTCACGGTGTGCGGATTAGGGCGAATTCTCGGCTACATCGGCGGAAGACCGTCGGTGGGGGCCGCCAGCATGTCTCAATCCGGATCTGGAGGAGCGAACGATAGCCAGGAACAGAATCAGGTTGGACAAACTATGGAGAATCAACAGACAACGTGTCAGAACGGGCGTGCCGAGCCGCCTGCCGATAATGCCAAGCAAGACCTGTCGAACGGCTTTGAAAATCGAACCGTGGACTACGACCGATTTTCACAGGACAGAGCCCAACAGAGTCAGACGACCGGGCAGAATCAAGAACAACAGCAACAAACTCAGCAGACTGGTCAATACCCCGGTGGTAGGAGGCAATCGATGGTTGGTGTCCCTGAAGATAGACATCCTCCGACTGGTCAACTTCCTCCTCCACAGTACACCCAGGAAAAAGGTGGTCTAGAGAGGACGCAGCACGTATCTCAGACCAGCACGCAAACTTTACCGGTACAGGCGCAGCCACAGTTCATGCCCGATTACGATCAAGCTCAATATGCACAGATACGAAGCCAGTTCGAAGTTCGACCGCAAATGTACCCTCAACAGGCGCAATACGCTGAAAGGGCCGGATATGTAACCAGAGATGTCACGTACAGGGATCCCGCGCTATACGGGCAAGGAGGTACTGCCAACGCGGTGTTCGCTGGTCAAGGTCAGTATGTCACTGTCCAACATGGATCGCAGATACCATCCCAGTCGGCCAGTCCCCAACCACCGTATTTTTCTGGAGTGGTCGTGCCTCAACCGCCGGGCTACGCTCAATTCGGCACACAACCGCAATATCCGTACAGCCAGTATCCTCAAACGGTTATGAATGCGGTGCCGTACACTCCGCATGCAGGAATTTATCCGGCTCAGCAGTTTGGCCAGCAGTCGCCTAATCCACAGAGATTTTCTCAGGAACTGGGGCAATATCAAACTCAGCCAATAATACAGCCGATCGCCCAGAACGTGGCTCATGGAATCGCTATCGCGACAACCGAAAGACCGAATCGCGGACCCAAACCGATGGTACCGCCTCGAGGGAACTCGAAGATCACACATGATCCAGGACACAGGAAATCAGCGAGCGTCGATGTGCCGGGGATGCAAAAGCCGAAGTACGAACCTAATCATAATCCGCAGGAGCAGATCCATCGTAGCGACGGGGCGATTCTCGTACAGGCCACGCAAATAGTAGCCGACGGACAAGAGAGAAGATACCTATCGGCCATTAATCAAAATCCTCGAACGAGACAGGATGGCTTGTTCGTGGACACGAACGGGGATCCGCCTGGACGTGAAAAAATGTGCGAGGCTGTAGGTACGGAGTGCGGTTTGTACCTGGGCAGACCCGAACACAGGAAATCTATATCCATCGACGTTACGTCGAGCTTCCAGCGACGAAATGACACGATTACTTTCACATTTCCCGGCGATACGAATCAGGAAATATTGATACCCGGAAGGAAGACTGCGACTCTGGTCGAACCGAAACGAGTCGAAGCCAATCAAGTGTACCCGCCTGATCAAAGGCGATTGGATACGAGCTTAAGAGTATCGCCGATGGCTTTTGATGCAAGACAGGAAAATAGGAAGAGCATGGGACCCGATAGAAAGCCCGAATGGGGTAACGTGAGCCCTAATCAAAGAGTGGCGATGCCGCAAGAAAACAGACGATCCGATTACTTCGAGGAGCACAGAAGATCGCCGATGACTATAGAAGGAAAAAGAATGGAAGATATTAGAAGATCACCGATGCCGTTTGTACCGATTCGAGAAGCATCCGCGGACCGTGCTGGACAGAAAAGCCCCTCGTTCGTCAATCAGAACTTTGAGAAAACCAGACAGGAGCTCGCGATATGGGCTGAACAAAGGCAGCGACAGGAACACGAGCGGAACATGATGCAGAATCAAATACTTTCGACCAGCCCACGTTCTCGCAATCAATCCGAAGAAAGAAGGGACCCAAGACAGTTGCATCAGACGGAGGAACGTAAAGAAACGAGAATGACACAGTCAGCCTTCCAACCGTTGCCTAACATCAGCCAAAGCACGATAATGGAGCAACGTCGCCATCTTCGACATGTCAGTGCTGATTTAACGAAACACATGGAACTCACGAGAAAGGAGTTCGATGACCAACCGATCAGCGGTTCGGTAGCCAATCTCGGAGTGGCAGTTAGCACAGTTGCTTCGCAGAGAGCTAGCCCAAACATTTGTCATCAGTATCCAGCTCTCAGTGAAGCAAAATTAGATACCAAAACAATGCTGACGGTTGTGACCGACTTCGGGGATACGAATTTGAATAAACCAATCGACCAGGTCGATCATATTATCCACAGTCATCGCAAGAGCCACAATATTTCTAGCAGCTTGTTGACTCACAGCAAGAGCCAGACGGATAATCTTCAAAGTCAACTGGAGGCGCAAACCGAGAAGACCGATTCTCTTCACGTGCAGCAACAACTGCAGAATCAACAAAGCCTCGACTTAATTTCAGAGAAGTTGAGCCAGTTCGAGCGTCAGCAGAGCGATCTCCAAGCGAAACTACAGTGTCTTCAGACTCAGAACCAAATTCTCGACAAAGTGGCGCAGTTTCAGCATCAACAGAGCGACATACAGGCGCGTTTGCACAGCTTACAGGCACAGAGTCAGCTGTGCGACAAGTTACAAAGATCCGCGGATTTCCAGTCGCATTCGATCGGCAACGAGATCCATCAGGCTCAGTCAAATTCTCTGCCCAACCACCAGGAACAGTCGGCCGATAAGATTTGTTCATCCCAGAGCCAGCATCCATCGCACAGTCATCATCAAACGTTATTGACTGCTTCCTATTCACAGAACTCTAATCATCAATCCTGCCAATCGTCTGTCTGCGAGAAGCTATCGCCTAGGCTTCAACATGATACCAGTGACCCGAATTCTATTCAGATACCGAACATGTCACAGATGCCATTACCGTGTCTCCCGGAATTCGACCGAGCTGACATGTCACGCACTTCGTTCCCGCAGTTCCACCGACTTCAATGTCAAATCGATGGTCATGAAGGCGCCTCCGCATCAGCTGGTGCCGCTTCTGCGGCTTCGTTCACGGGAACACTGAAAAAAGTACCTCCGGAAAAGCCACCAAGAACATCCCTGATCGTTCAATCGCCAGAGTCAGAGGTAAGGGACTCTAAACTGATCGATACGTATTGTTTGCTCGAATATTTATAAATGTTCCCTCGCATGTTCTCGCGGCTTACTTGTTTAAATTTGAGTGTTTATGCATGTAGGATTATCTTCAGAAAAGAGAATTCATTAGTGTATCGTATCAAAGAGAAGGATTAATTATATGGCAATCTATATGCAAGAGTCAAGTTGATGAGTTGAGCTTTGTTCTGATACAGTCACACAGCAAACACTGTATTCTTTATTATTGAATACTCACACTCCAGATCGAATTGTGTTCGAAATTATACCTCTTTGAAGTTTTAATCATTTTGTGATGGTGCCAGAAGTAAGGTATTCAAAAAAAATTCTATCTTTCATAATATTATGGAACTTATTTTCACTCAGTCGATATGCGTAAAGTATAAAGAGATCGCGTTGAATCCTAAACAAGATACTTTCGGAAGGTCAAAATGCACATCCTGGTTTCCAATAAATGTGTATAAAATTAAAATCGACTTCGAACGAATAAGGTAAGAGGGTGGTTCCTTCAGATTTTCCAGACAAGTTGCTGGAGAAGGTGAAAACTGTATGAGATGGAAAGGAAGGATTGGGTCGCTTTGAAAGGGTGTCAGATAAATATCTCCACCTGCAGCTTTTACCGTGGCAGCCGAGTGGAATGAACTCGTTAGATATTAGACTGGATGTTGTCTTTGAAAACTTCGTTACGAGATGTGTGTACCTTTCAGTATGCTTACACGCTAGGTTCTTCCGTCTAGACAACTTTGTTCGTGTTGTACAACTGGATGCTGTCGACGACGTTACCCGCTCGAGCGTGTACGTGGTACGAATGGGGAATCCCAGATTTCATGGCTGTACAATAGGTTCAGCATGCCAGAATATCGTATTGCGAAGGCGTTCTTCGTACCTCGTTTAAGAACATATCTTTTTGTGCACGTACCGCCTAAAATGTGTGCTACGCTCTGTGTGAAAAGTGCAGAGGACACACTACCCATCTGCATATCTTTAGTTGCCACAATGACGTTCCATTGCACTGGAGTAGGGTACGTCTGAGTATACAGATAAAGTAGGAAAGCTTTTGCATAGCCCAGAACTTAATATCCTCAGCTTCACTCTGACCCTTTTGCAAATATATTTATCAACGTAAACGGGTGAAATCCTTTAGAACAATTCAATACTGTACAAGGAAGACATTACACAATAGATATTACACGTGTTTATCTCAAAAACAGTTTAACGAAAACTTTTCGCACGACATACGAATTCTGTTATTATAATTAAATATATGAATGAGTAGTTAGAATAGCTGAAATAATTCAGAGCACAGTATACGACTAATACAATATTTATAAATAAAAAGTAAATGGTAGATTATTTAACCAGGAACTATGTTGCTGACTATGTATATAAATGAACTGGTTGTGTCTAATATAATTTACAATCTACAATTTAAAGAGTGTACGACTTTACGACTAAGACTCCTTGCCATTACTATACTAGTGTGAGTACCTGCATACTCAACAGAATTTTAAAACCATTTTTTTCGATACTTTATTTTACACTTTCGACTTACTTTTGCATAAGAAATCACCCGCAACCTGCTTGTGAAATGAATACAAGTCCACACTATGTAATTGAAAAGACTTGAATTAACTATAGCCTTCTTTTCCCATTAGTTCCGACCAAGGGAGTCTAGAGTCACTTTTGTCGCTATTATCGAAGAAAAAATGTCCAATGTCTGAGACTTTTAAACGCAATGTGTAATTTGAATAGTTGAAATAATTCAGAGCACAATATATGACCTCTATAGAGTTAATCAATCAAATGTCAGTGATGGATTATGTAGCTAGGAACAATGTAGAAGATTATATTGGTGACTGTACAGATGACTATGGCGGCTGTGTGTAATATAATCTACAATCGAAGGAGTGACCTAGAACGGCCAATAGTTTGTGCCTCTACTATACTGATACACGTACGTACAGCATACTGGACAGAATTTTAAAATCATTCTTTTCAAAACTGTATGCCACAATTTCTATTTCCTTTGCATGATAAATCACTTGCTTGTACCGCAATTCTTAATACACCCTATATAATCGCAAGAACTTGCAGAAACAACAAACTTATTGTTCCATCGCATCCAATTAATGGACTGTGGAGCCACTTCTGCCGCTATTATGAAAGGAAAATTGTCCTCGAGCGTAGAACATAGTCATTAAGAAAACATTTTCAAGCTTTCCGGCCGATATTATTTCAACTGTCAACTAAGCTCCTTTGCAAAGCAGCCATTTCCAATCTTTACTGTTATTTTACATAAAAGACGGCACCGTATAGAGGCGTGCAGGAAGACAAATAACCGTCTCTCAGTGAACACACAGCCGAACCTCCGCTGGCGTCGTTCCGGTAAAATTAGGTTAGCGCTACGAGCCTCGCGCGTATGAAAAGCTCCGGGAGTTTACTTTCCCAGAAGAGCAAATATCCCCCTCTCCCGGTCGTAACGGTGGACAATGAAGAAGTAAAGAGAATTCGTATTTCCGACCACGGTGCGTTGCCTAACCTGCCTAACGGACGATCCCTTGAGAGCAGAAACAGCTCGTTTCCTGTCTTCGCTCTGATACAATTCGCTAATGTACCGTTTTTTGCTTCGTTTTCTTTTTTCGTACGGTCACGCTAATGAGAGCAGATGCGAAATAAGCTAAGTAAAAGGTGTAAAGGATTTAACAAGGCGAAAGAAACTGCCCTTGGTCCATGGAAAAGTAGGAAAATGGAGTCGTGGTTTAGGTCGCATTTGTAGTACTTACGCTGCAACAGGAATTCATTTTAAAGTAAAACTCTCTGCTTTTACTTAATTGTTCCGGTTTTTAATCCTTCATATATTTAGTTTTCACACTTTTCGTGTTTACGTGTCAGTAATTATAGATGGCTAGGCAAAGAGAAACTTTTTGGAAATTTTTGTTGACTGATTTAACCGATTGTCCTATTAAGTAGGCTACCTGTACAGTGGTTTCTAAACATTGGAATATTGTAATGAATCAATAACATTGTATCGTGACTAGACATACTGTTTTAATAGCTGGTCATTGTTTAATGAATTGCAAGGTTTTCATACGTTTCATTTCATAATATCACGAATATTAGTCAAGGACACGCTTTTATTTTGATTTTGTTAAATTTAACTTTTTCATGAAAGTGCCATTCCGGCATGATACTTTCAAAAATTCAATATTTTTTTGGCATTATTCGAAATTATATGTATTTAAAAACGTACTGTTAAATTTAATTATATACAATATTCCTGTTAATAATATATTCTGAAGGTTTTAAATCCTTCCTTTCATTAACCCTTGGCTTAATATTTTAATATGTACAGTGACTCACGAAATTGATCGAATATTTCTATAACTATTTTTCTTCCTTAATTCAGATGCAATTGAGCAAATATATATTTTCACCGTCCTGTAATCGTGCTTTAAGAAAACATGCTCTAAGAATGTGTTAAACAAGGGACCATTGGAATAACATATTCGTCTGACCAATTGTGTGGGTCATTTTATAGTAACAATTATATACAATAATTTGATTTAGAAATGTTTGAGCAACTAATAGTTACTGGTTGCCCAAGTGTTTCGCATAATTGTAGAAACTAAATATACTATCCACTGGATTGAAACAAATGAAAGCATAAGGAATGTAGCAAACGAAGAGGAGCAAATTTTTTGTTTTCAGTCATTTTTCGCGTCCCTTTGTAACAACACCGACAATGCAAACGCTGAAAGAATTCACCTTCTTGACCGTGCCCCGGTAGCTCGTTTACTTGCCAGAGGATTCTTGCTAGGCCAAGTGTCGAGGCAAGCAAGCTCGTTTCGTTCTAATGTAATTAATGTCTTCTCCTTTCAACGCTCTTGGCTGTACTTAGCGACGTAGACGAGGAAAGTGAGAAATGAAAGTAAAATAAAACGCTGCATGACACGTTTTCGCGACATTGATGGACACACGCGTGTGAAGTGTGAAGAATTCAAACTACAGGTATGTGAGCCCTTCATTTTCAAAGTGGCATAAGTCGCTCTGCCAGAAAAATGGAGACAAAGCTGTTTTGGTTATACGGGGTGTCCCACGCAACTGGGACAAGCTGTATCTTCCAAACGGTTCGAGATGGATAAAAATGGTATAAGTCAAAATTAGATGATACCCAATGATGCATGATCTGGAAATAATTTTATATATTTGTATGCATTGGTGCGCCTGGAAAATGCAATTGCATCTTTTTTTTTTTAAAATAGAACCGTACAGTTTTGGCTGTACTAGTCGATGCAGTTTTTTAATCTCTACAGAAAAAGTACTGAGGTGCTTATGCCCTAAACCTATACGTTAATTTCTTGTGGACGAGTTTGTAGGGGATGATGATTTAAATAATTTAGAAACAATCTCCTTAGCGGTATTATATTTTATATAAACTTGTGATATGCTGAAATGCCTTTACAATGTTCAATATTGTCTCCAGTTATAGAACTATCGGTCTACACAATTCGACTTCTAAATGAGATCTGATAGTTTGCAAAAGCTATCATGCTGTGTTGAGCCTCGACGTGTTTGAACGTTTTGTTTACAACTTTTGTAACTGCGGGGACATAATAAAATATTTTGAATAACTTTCCAATCAGATCACGGATAACTATATAAGTACTCATTTAGGCCTCCTTGAACCTATAGGAACATGCTGTGCAAAAGTAAATCATTGCCTGTGAAGTCCAAAATTGGCGATGTTCTACCATTGCTCTTCCACAGTAATTCGTAGTTACGCTGAAACTAAAATTTTTGCATGTGTCACCGGAGATGGAAACTAGTTATAAAATTTGACAAACATCCTAAGCTTGCGTATGTCATTGTTTAACCACGCCCACGTAAAAGAAAGACCAGCATTGAATTATTCTCTTACAAAGAAAGGTATTGTTCGGGCTATGAAATTTGAATAGACCGAAATTCATTCTTGACTAGAATACAGTTGGAATTTAACCCATTGACGTACACTTTTTTTTTCTAGATCGGCCTCAGAAACACACTTTTTTTTAAATGTTCCTTTATTGTTACAAGAAATTAGATGCAAAGACAATGCTTATAAGAGTTAATTAATACGATTTTTATTCGTTTTTAAAAAAAAAGTTGTGACGGTAACATGTAGTACTTACTGTATGCGTCTGGTAAGTTGGCTGTCGGGACGGCACAGGGACAAGAGGAGTACATCGCTCGCTCCGCCTTTGTCACACGTTACTATATGATCCGATTAGTGTATGTGACCATTCGTCCAATAAAGAAAATACATGTGCTTTGTTTTTATGATTGTGTTCGATTACGCCTGCTATAATCAATCAGACCCGCAATCCTTCCGTGTGCCAATTTACCAGACGCATACAGTACAGGAATTTCGCCTGGCAAGTGTGTTGTTGTTTTTTTAACAAAAATATACATGACTACTATAGCCGTCATTTGCCAGCACATCAACAAAAATCTAACGGCTGTAGCCGTCATTTGCGGCAATGGGTTAATAAACTTTGATGTTGATAAAACATCCGTCAAGTGGTCGAGTCCTATCAAAAAGACAAAGCGTAAAAGCTTCCACGTTCTTCGGCGTTACGCATACAGCCGGCTGGAAAATCGTCGGCTTCGAGAGATTTATTGTTCGAAGGCAGGATCTCATGGACATTGCACCGAGTGAGCACTCTTTACGACGCTTTTGACCCCGTTGATATATTTTCAATCTCGATAGCGATACGGGGCCAGATCGGAGCGGATTCCGAGAGCGAATCGCCGAAAGGCATTGAAACCTGTCGCACCATTTACTTATTTCGCTACTGTCTGCCTATTCCTCCCCTTTCGCACGTATTCCCAACTTCTCGGAAGACGAAAACCGAGCGAAACGGTCTCGACGTCCACGTGAATACATCCATTTCTTGATCGTATCTGCTTAGGTCGATCCTTTTGAAAACGGCCACCGAAAGAGAACGAGCTTTCAAAAGCCGTTTCGTCCATTTGATACGAATTCGTTTCGATCATTCACGGCTAATGGAAATACGCTATAATTCGTAGAAAAGCAGGACATAATCTCTGTGTAATCTCTATTAACCCTGTCAAAGCGCAATAATAAATTCATAAAGCCATTGAGTTTAATTAGAATTTTAGAGAAACCTCGAGAGGGCAACAGTTGCCTCCTGCAGCTGTTCGTCAAACGGGCAATAGTTTGTACGGAAATATTATCCAACCGAGTCAATTTGCAAATAACACTAAACCTACCGATAATTTATATACTATAGGTACCTGTTTCTACCGAACCGGTCAAATGACTGGTCTTTAAATAAAAGTTATATTTTACAATTGAGTGCAGGTAATAGTCAATTTAGTATAGGCAATAGTAAACAAAACACCTTTTTGATAATAATAAAAAATATTTATTTTTCCATTTTCATTATAAACAAGAACAGAAAATGAAAAGTAAGTAATAGTCGTTCAGCTTAATCGTACGGTCACTTAACCGGCCGGGACTGATACCACATTGATACTATTGACACCAGTCTACGAATTTCGATCTGATATCGAGTAGTATCAAACACGTAGGTATCAAAAAGAATCAATACCACTTCGAATCTAACACGAAAGTATTGATACCTGTTTGATACTTCTACGAAAATATCGGTACCGACTTGATACTTCTTTTCGAGACTGATGTTTATATTCGCAGAGTGTAATTTGAGTCACTCCGTATCTTTACAAAGCGCTTTGAAGATTTCGACTTTTAACCAGTTAACAGCGGAATTTAGTTTTAAAAATCTCTCATGGGGTGCGTAAATAAAATCAAGCGATGGCAAGTATACACGTCAAACGCATGACAAATGCTCCTATTATAAATTTTACAACAAAATTAAAGCAAAACGATGAAGGCTTACATTTTTAACCGATATACCAAAGAAAATAATCAAATTTTTCTTCATAAAATACATAGCAGTTTTACCGATAATATAAAGTAAACATACCACTAAATGACATTTTTATTACTTCTTACTAAAATTTGGAGTTTTTATAGGAGATGGTAATTTTTTATTTTACACGACGAGTATACGCGTCAAACGCACCGAAATAAAGTTTTGGTTTGACGTGTATACTCGTCAAACGCTGTTAACTGGTTAAACGACCCGACGATGTCGATTCATTTGTTCATGGTATCGATACCTACTTGGTCGTCATAGGATTGGTATTGATAGGTATCATTCCAAGAGGAATCGGTATTGAAAATTGATACCGAGTATCCGAAATTTCGAGACCTATCGATACTTCCCACTAACAAGAAAGGGTATTGGACTGTCCCCTCCCGATTTCGATGAAGTTTTACAGATTTGTAGAATAGCCAAAAATAAGAGACACGTATTCTTTTTATTTTTTTTAGCTGCGGATACTCCAGTTTAAGGGCTGAAATCACCACCTGAATATTGGCACCCCCAAGGCTATCTCGAAAACTATTAACTATTTTGAAAATCTTCCTTGCCAAATTATTGTACATAAAAAAAACATACAACTTGGCAATTTGAAGTATATTTTTGTCTTTAATACATTTTGAGATAACCTTGGGGGTGTCAATTTTGAGGGGATGATTTCACCTCTGAAACTTGAGTATCCGCAGCAGAAAAAAATACGTGTCTCTTATTTTTTGGTTATTCTATAAACCTGCAAAATTTCATCAAAATCGGGAAGGGACGGTCCCATACCCTTTCTTGTGAGTAAGTACTTAGGTATCGAATTGTTTCAGTATCATCAATATGTATCGTATCAATCCTATCACTAATTGTAGCTTTAGTGTTAACCAATCTGTGCGACCACTCTCAGCAGCACACCTGACATTATGTATGAATGACCACTATAGTGGCTTCGAGAACTGGTTGTCAGCCTTGAATAAGATCCTAAAATCCAAAGCTGAATTAGAACATCAAAATAAATGGTAAATGGATAACCAAGAGAATAGAAATAAATAATGAATGAAGCCTTTACTAAGGCAAAAGAGCAGAGTATAATGAAATAAATTGTTGTTGTTCAGCTGTTATTATCGTGCGCACAGTGAACGATTTTATTTGATGGTGTGCCGCAATCAAAGGGTTAAAAACGACGTTACTTGTGGGAATGCCTGATATTGTGCTGGTGATTTACCGTTCCACGTACATTTTCATCGAAAACAGCGGAATTAAACCAACCTCGAATTAGCAGTACATCAAGTAAATTGTCCATTTCGTTAAGTCAATCCTGGCAACCGCATTAAATCGTGCAAGCGTTATATCACCGAAGATCGTGGGAAAGTTCATAGCTTGCGGTTCCAAAAGCCCCGACAGCAACACACCGAAACCATCCGAGACACGCCAGCCACGGTTAACGTAAATTTCAAAAGGAACGTAATTCGATGAACAGGAATTTCCGGTTCCGCTTTCGTGATACCGTTTCACGCGAACTTCGGCCACAGCGCGACGGACACGGTGAAAATTCGGTCGCAATTGAATCCAGTCGAATGAAATGCTGAAGAAAATGGGAAAAATAAATAACGCGCATAACGACGCGTGCAACGCCAAATATTCGCAGCTGCAAAACACTCGGGAAAAAATTGGTTGCGTCGGGAGACTGAAATACAATTTTCAGTGCACTGCCCATCCGATTTTTCATTGAACCAAGCTCGCTAATAGACAATCACTGACGGCATTTTTTTAATATTTTAATACTTTTTTTGCGCATACACGGGTTTTTTTAAGCTAGTTGTGTGGGGTGCCTGGCAGGATTTCATACAATGTTTCCTAGAATATTCTATGGCTGAAAATATGTTGAAAATGTTAGTAATCGTTTTTAATATTTCATATGAATATTATCCTCGAAGGGAGATTTAACACTATAAACGAGCTGCAGGTGTCACTTTTAAATTTTATTTGTGGAGACTTTAAACATATGAATTTTCTGCAATTTTTATTATTTCTAATATTGTTTTTATGCTGTTAACGCCAGTAGTTGATTGAAAATCGTTCGGGCCTTGTTGGCGCTTGCACGTGGTGTACGGACTAAGTAATTATTTCCGAACTAACTCGAAGGACCACCTTCCTTGTGGCGGAAGGACAAAATGCAAGGTTGATACTAAACAAACGTGTATTTTTACTTTACAAAAGGTGCGAGCGGGGTGCTCGGCTAAACTATGCTCTACTAACTGTGTGTGGAAGCCACGGTTCTATAAATCTAATGTGTTGCTCAGAGCGTTCCGTGTGCTGTTGGGAGCGTTCTAACGTGCAAAGTCTAATGTGCTCCTCAGAGCGTTCTAATTACAATAATCTAATGTGCTGCTCAAAGCGTTCTAAGTGCTGCTGAGAGCGTTCTGTGTGCTCCTCAGAGCGTTTTAAACTACAATGTTCTAATGTGCTGCTGAGAGCGTTCTATGTGCTCCTCAGAGCGTTCTAAACTACAATGTTCTAATGTGCTGCTCGGAGCGTTCTAAGTGCTGCTGAGAGCGTTCTATGTGCTCCACAGAGCGTTATAAAGTATGTTAGCGTCGCCGAATTTTAAGAAGGGTCGAAGGTAGTTAGCCCGACGCTATTCTGCCTTTGCCTTATTTATGACTGGCTTGAGGACTGCTTGTGTCCGTATGTTGAGAGTATGGCTTGATGGGTGGGCACCAGACGTTAGCCATTGACTCGAAGTCGTATGGCTATCGGGTGTCATAGTCTGTTTGTTTGAAAGAGGCATGAGAGAGAGTTTTAAGGGTGGCAGGCGACCCGACGTCGTACTGCTGATTTTCCAAGAAAAGAGACATTGTTCCTAAAGGATCTGGCCACGGAGTGGGGAAGGCGAGTATGCCTTCTGGTAAGAGGACTGTTTTGGACCACTCAGCTGTTGATTTCTAACAAGTACAATGTTCTGAGATTTTATAAAAATCGACGATGAAGATTCCTCCCTCCCTTCCAATGACATTTTCGTGGAGTGGAGGGGACCGTATAGCGAGGGAGGGGTTGTCGTCGGTGGACGGAAGTTTGGCAACAGCGGGGATTATCCTCTGAGCGCGGGCCCACTCGCGAGTCCCGTTGAATCGCCCCGAGAGGGCCTACTGTTACCCTTCGGGTGGTTGCGTTTACGACACGGACTTCGACAATCAAATGCACTGAAAATTAGTCTTTTCTGGCCGACCTGCAAACTAATTTTGCCTTGCGTTTGGCGACCAGATGCGGACTTCACCGATGTCCTGAAGCACATAAAAAGATTTGGCCGTGCTACAAACCAAGCCCATCGCTGGCGTTAGCATATCTATACATTATACTTTTTGGTGTAATTTTACAACGGACCATCCCTCAAAGTACACTTATACAATACTTTCATGTGATTCTTAAACATATAATAGTCTGACCAAAACACCCGGTTTATTAAAAAGAATTTATTGTTACACCACGTTTTGTTAAATGAATATTGTGTACGCTTTTAATTTTACTACAGAAAATTCTCTGTTTAATTATTCAAATCTATCTAAAAATTTTGTTCTCTACTCAATAAGAAAACAAATACATTACACGCAAAAAGTAAAATTAAATACTTGACAATTATTAATTCAGAATACAGTTGAAGGAAAGTTAAAAACTATATTAGAGTTTTATCAGACTTCCTTCATTGATATTTTATGTACTAATATTCAATCCATTAATGTGTTGTATTGGATAATTAAATAAATCGATATTGTAACTTGCAATATGAATTGATTGACGCTCGTTAGATGGCATCAATTCGTGTGACGTCATTTCGCGTTGTCTTATTGTCTCTCAGTTGTTGCACGTTCATTATCAGTATCTCATCTCACTTTTATCTTTAAATCAACTAGAAAAAACCAGGGGTAAACGAATTTCAAATGGTTCTGTCTCATAGTAAGCTCACGGCGAGTTGCCTAGTGTCTTCCTGATCGTGAGAATAAAAATCCTCGAAATTGCTCTCAAATGAACACATACTCGAAAGTAACTATCGAAAGTAACTTACGCGAGACTCTTTCAAATGGACACTTAACTTTAATTTACCGAAAGTGTCTATCACGTATGCGCGACTTTCTGTAGGTAATTAACCTTTTCATATTTATATGTTAACCATCAACGGTTTAAAATAAACCAAAGGAAGTCAGTAATACTCTGCTGTATTATTTCCACAAAATTTGATCTGTTGGAGTACATTTTCCTAGACTAATTTAGCATAGACATAAAATTGCATTATACTGCAGCTTTCGCAATCAACTGGCTTGTTCAACACATATGAATGGTTACTAATCAATATATTATGGAATATAGTGAAGCAAGGCGATCGAACCTACGAATTGCAAATTTATACTAATGAATTGAAGCAATTTGTATCAGGTATACATATACAGAAATGACTGGAAACAGAATAATCCAAACCCTTGCATATGTGTACAGTGAATATTGGAGTACATTATTGTGAAGTTTATTGTATATAATCTTCTTACTTGTACATTTAAGATAATTGCAATTATCATCTTAAATAGTCGCCTTGCATTTGAGTTTTAGAAATTCGTAGGGCCTTGTTACTTTCGTGAAACTTGAGCATAACTTCCTCCCGTCTCTCGGAATTATCCTTGCAAATTGAAACTAATGGCCTTCTGCCACATTTACCATCGCACTGGGGTAGGACGATTCCTCAAGAGAACAATAATGATGTTAATAAAAACGAAAACACCGTTTACCGAACTTGCCCTCACTTACACTACCGCTCAAGTGTTAGGGCAAATATAATTTTTAAGAAAACTTTATTATCATTACAGTAATCCGAAATTTACACCGAATAAATGTGAAATATATTTACAACGAACATGACAAAATAAAGAATGAAGAAATAAGAAAAGGAAATCCAAATTCGGAATCATATCCGCGAATACTTTTGCTCGAAGAATATAATGACAGCTACTATAATGTAACTAATTAAAAGATTTACAGTAAAAGCTGGATAAATGCAAGAAAAGATTGGCTGGATATATGCAAGCTGACTATCCCCTCCACGTGGGGGGATCCCCCTTGGCGAGCCTCGACGCTCGACGAGGGATCGGTGCAATATGATCCGAACTGGAACATCGGTGTGACTAAACTAATTTAACGATGGAACTTTTTTATTTCTGTCTTTTTCTTAATGAAACTTTTATTAACGTACTTGTGAGATTTTTCTGATTAAAATGAGACCAAACACGACATAGTTTGAATTATATTTACTTGTTTATACTGACTAAATACATACCGCAAAGTACACAAACACGTTGCTCTTATTAAAATACGTAAAAGGTGGATAGATGCAAGAAAGATTGGGATCCAAACATTGCATATAACCAGCCGAGGTGTCGATTCTATGTTTACAGTAAGAGCTGGATAGATGCAAGAGAGATTGGGACCCAAACATTGCATATGTCGTCTCTATCTTCCGACTTTTCGGCGCCATGCGCCGAGTAGCGCACCCTTCCTACAATATTTGCCCACCTGAACCTTTTCCAAACTCCTGGACACAGTATCCTGCTATCGCGACATCCGTGCGGTACCATACCTGGGAAAAGACCCCTTTTTCCGATCCCTTACCGATAGCCATAATCCTATCGTCCCTCTGGCGCGACTTTTGGGCGCCACATCTTATCCTAACAGTCCCACGATCTCCTAAGGACCCCTTCCGAATTTCGGGACTTAGGCGCCTCCCACACTTACCCCTCCAAAACGGGAACAGATATAAATACAGGTTCCGAACAAGGAAAACACAGTCTTCTAAGTAAAAAGCAACAGTTAGGAGTATAAGCACGTTCCTTGTAAAAACTATTGTATTTATTTTCGAATAAACTTATACAAGTAAACCAGAAGAGCAATCTTTGGAGCACCTCGACAACACATATAACCAGCCGAGGTGTCGATTCTATGTTTACATGCGGCTCCAGCCGAGCGCGAATAAAATTCAAATTGTATCGTGTTTATTTCAATGTATTATTATATTTATTATAATGTACTTTATTATTTTACATTATCCTTTTATTATTATTTTAATAAGAGCAACGTGTTTTTGTACTTTGTGGTACGTATTTAATCAGTATCAACAAGTAAATATAATTCAAACTATATCGTGCTTGGTCTCATTTTAATCAGAAAAATCTCACAAATACATTAGTAAAAGTTACATTTAGAAAAATTAATAAATAAAAAAGTTTTATTGTTGCATTAGTATTGTCTCACCGATACGTTTCGGCCCCTCGCTTTGTTTCCTTCGACCTCTCTCTCTCCTCCACTGTCTGTCCCTTTCTACGTTCACGTTCGGCTGGAGCCGCAAGTAAACATAGAATCGACATCTCGGCTGGATATATGCAATGTTTGGGTCCCAATCTCTCTTGCATTTATCCAGCTTTTACTGTAATTAGATATTGAAACTCCACTAAAGCACAGTTTACAAAAAATGATAAATCAAGAAGGTGATGTAGTATTAAATAAGACTATTTCAGACCCACCCAAGTACTTAACCCTTAGCGCTCCGTTGGCTCCGGTACGGAGACATCGCTCATTTGTTCAGTAACTCCGGTGTCTCCGCTGCGGAGCCAAATGTTTTTAGCATTATTACGCTTACAATACGATGTCATCGTCAGGCGTTGACAATTGTTATCTGTAGTTAAAACGTGCTAAGTCTGTAATATTGACGTTAAATTATTTTATGACCTTTTTTATAATTAGCAACATGGAGGAGAATAAATGTTATGATGAGAATTTAGAGCTAGCATAAGTGATAGTGAAGACGTATTTGATTTTCAAGTATTAAAAGATATTGTAGAAGACAATTCTGATTATGATTCTGATATTTCAAGTAGTGGTAGCGAAATTATACTACCAAAGAGACGAAGAATGATAATTATTGAAAGTAAAAGCGAAGATTCGTTAGAAGACGTAGATGAATGGCGTGATTACAAAATTTAAAATTTATGTTTTATTTACAAGAGGAAAATTCATATTTATAAAATAAAAAAAAACAAAAGCACTCACAAGCACGTGTAATTCTTTCCACTCAAAATAAGACTTCTTCTTCTCAGACGCTCTGCTGCAGAAATGTGCCGGAGTTGCTGGTAGGCAATGGTACAATAACGCGCGGAGCGCTAAGGGTTAATACTATGATCCAATTCAAGTGTAACGAAATTCATAAGTGTAAAAATTAGTCTGGCAATTATTTAGAAAGCTGCCGCCATCTTGGATTTCGATGATTTTTTAATATGTTGCAGAAATCAACATTTTGAACAATTTTTTCCTTTACATGTTACCGTCGCTCGGCTTTAGTTTCCGAGATATTCGCAAAAAACTATCGGTACCACTACAGTGAATTCTGCCTACAATTGTGTGTCCGTGGGAACGTATGTGAAAAAATATTAAAAATGATTACCATTAATGGTCTGAGTTAGGTTGGGTTGGGTTACACTACTCGTCCGTCGAACTTCGCGGTGCGTCAAGGGGCACCCCTCCCCCGTGGTGGGGATGACTAGCGGGCACTTACGCCGTAAATCGTTGCGGAAAGTTATCCAACTTTTATTGTACTAGACTCACTCTGTATAACTATCTCGATGCAAACAAACGGTTCATCAACGAAGATTGCATATATTCTACATATTCTGACATGTCATAATTGCATCAACATCCGCAGTCTAATTATCAGTTCACAATATTCCCGATCCGAAAACTAGATTTGAAAAACACCATCCACTTTGCTTTCAAGTTATCCGGCGACAGCGTGAAGTCGCAGCAAAGAAAACTTTCAGCATTTTTCTGAATGGGAAAATGAAAACTGTCGCCGTCGAGGCCGAAAACAATTCATTCTACGGTCTACAAAAGTCCGAGGTAACAATAGGTGAGAGCCTCTAGCTAGGATGGATGTCTTTGAGCAGTCCAGGACACCGTGTATTTGCATGTCCCAGTTAAAAAATCGTGCGGCACGAAATGACGAGCAACGATGAGTTAATCGGATTTGCCATGGCCGTGTGATTTCTGTAACTGAGGATAAAACAGCTAATTAAATTTTCGTCTACGAAAAAAGAATAGAGACATCGAACAATTGATCCTTTTCAAATACATTTCCAGTGAATTGTATTAACAATTTACGCGGTATTTTGTTTCGTTTCGCTTCATTTGCGGCGTCATTGTGGAACCTTTACGAATCCTCTCGAAAACGTGCGTCATCGAATTGAATTTAAAATTGTGCCGTTGGCTGAAGTGAAACGCAAATAACATTCGTCGAATTTAATTCTCTATAGCGAGCGGTGGCATCTTCTGTGTTCGAGATTTCGTGGAGGCTTCGTTGGATAAATGCAATCGTCTGAGAGGGTGCTCGAATAAGCCAATGGAAGAGAATTGTTTGTGTTGCAGTTTTTATGATTCCATTGGACAACAGATGCAAGGAAACTGTACAGGGAGTTGAAGAGTTAAATGATGAGATTGTTCCAATATTTATAATGAACAGAAATGAGGAAGAATACGTTATACAGACGTTCGAAAAATGCTTTATGAGGATTTAGAACAGAAACATGAAATATGAAGACAGCATAAGAGCCTTTTTGTTGATATATGACCTAATATATTCACTATAGAAAATTATAACGTAATTGGTAATAACATCAATCTGTCTGTGCAAAGTAAAGCTTTATATCAGATTCCATAGGTATTCTCCAGTAAGAAGTTTCTTAATGAATGGCTTGCATTTATGATTCCTTGGATGAAATTACTCCTTGTAATAATAAAGATTCACTGATAGAAGAGTGTCACATTTTACAGCCTTTGACAGTCTGTTCGATACTTACGAAACTGTGCACCATCAAATAAAAAATTATTAAATCTTTGAAAGAATATTTTCCTGTATTTGTAACTGTAATAAATCGTTCATACAGAATTTTATTCTAATTTGAACTTGTAGAAAATATTGACGAAGTTTCATCGTTTAACCGCGAGACGCCCTGTAGATGTACTTTACTGTTCCTCATGTTGGTTCAGCTTTCAGTTAACAATATGACATTGAAGATGATCTTTAAACACACCAATGGAAGAAAAGTATATTTTCTTTCTGTAATCTTAATAATTTTATTAGACTAAACATACAATTTAGAGTTTATATTAAAAGCCAAGTAATAAGATCAACAGAAATAAAGCAAGCAAGAATATGTATGGATAATTAACTTTTCACGTGAACTGCGAATTTCGGATAGAAACAGTAGTGAAGTTATAATGTAACATTTTTCATTGGATAGTTGCCTTCAAGCTTTGCAGCAAAAAATTGACTAATTTTAATCTGACATCCGATCCTGTTTCACTTCTCTCGTATACATTTAATAAAAACCTAGGAATTTGAAAAATCCTCGGACGAATTTTGTTGTAGACAGGACCCATGTATCTTCTCGACGTTATGATGTAAATTACACACTTTTAACAGTTTGTAAAATGTGTCAGAATAATCATTTATTTCAAACTATTTTTTACACTGATTTACACAAATTGTTCAAAATGATCACCTCTTGTCTCTATGCCCGTAAATAGGCGTGCTTCCATGGACCGCATTCACTGAATATTAGCAAGATCATTATTGACGGTAATAGCAGTCTCTCTGATGTCTCTCTGATTTTTGCTATCAATTCATCACGTGTATCAGATTTTCCATCTAAGTACACCCTCGATTTCATGAAATAAACGATTATCATTAAAAGTTAAGTAGCTTGAATGCATCTGATTACTTGTGGTTTATAAAACTTGCCTCTTTCATATCTCGAAAACGAAAACGTATCAGCCCATGGTGTATATAACATTTTTTGCTCGAGATGACCTCCCGAACATGTTGGCAAAGTTTTTCGGTTGAGATCTGGAACAGTCTGTATATACCTATGTCCCTTACAGCGGTGACTAGTACCGCGATACACTTATACCTGTAGTACAGTCGCAGCCACGATATTCTGAGGTCGTAAAATCAGTCAGTTGTCAAAGTACATGAAATCCGATCGCTGAAACAACAGTTTCGGCGATAAATGGGAGATAAGGACCTGAAACTCCGACCAGTGCCGTACAAAGAAATGTTAATAGGGTGTCAATGTACTTTAGCTTCGCAGTTAAAATGAATTTTATGGAATATCAATGGTTATTTGCATATAGGAAAAAGTTCTAAATAATCCAAATAATAAATAAGATTTGTTGATTTACGAATACCATTGATCCCAAGGCATCGCACTTATATTGTACGGTGTCCGAAAACAGAACTCAGTACACAGCCCTGAGTGCCGCGACATCAATTGGCACCGCTTCTTGACGCTTTAATTTACGACCTCAGAATATCGTGGCCGCTACTTTACCTCTTCTGGCTATTGAAGTATATATATATATATACAGGGTGTCCGCGCCAAAGTGATACAGGCCCGTAATTTTTCAAGTATTAAAGATACAAGAAAATTGTTTATACGAAAATTGCATGGTACAAGGGGGCAAATTTTTTAACGAAGACGAACTTTTTTTACATTATTAGTTTAAGAGATATGATGGTCAAGTTCGTTCTGTTAAATGGAACTGTGTATTTTTGTTCAGATCATTCGATAGCGCTTTTCAAGACGAATTCACTGACCTTTAATGTATACACCCGATTTTTAGTGGTTTCCGAGATATTGCGCTTACAAATTTACCGATTTTCAACGGAAGAAACCCGGCCGAACAGGAAATATATATATATATATATAACACAGTATTAGCGTTCAAAACATTGTAAAAGTTTATGATACATTCTACAAAACGTGCACGAATACTTCTTTTCCCGCAAAATTGAAGAAAATTATACATCTTATAATTATTGTTAAATAACAAAAAAAACAAAAAATTACAAAAATACGTATCCTCTATTTTGGTCCATAGTTCACATACCCAAATTTACATTAAAAGGGATTAACATTTAGCAAGAAAAATCGATAAAAAAATGAAAATTTCTAATACATTTTTTAAATAAATGATTTTTTCTTTAATTTTTTTATATAAATAGCTTCCCCGCTCAAAAACACACAATTTAAAAAAAAACCTTTTTCCTAGACCCTTTAGTTTCCGAGATATACCAAAAAATACGTTTTCAACCCTCAACTTTGACGGCTGATATCACCCCTTCAACCTGGACGATTGCCGATAAAAAAAAATACTTGTCGAATATTTTTCTGCGAACCATGTCCCATATAAATTTCATCAAAATCGGCGTGTACGGGTTGGATATGTTCCCTTGTCAGTTGCAATGAACAATATTATGTTGCAATAATGAACTAAACCAAGCATTAAAAAAATATAGGCGAAACACGGTTAACTCTGCAGTAGCACCTATGCAATAAAGTTAAAGGAATGTTATTATAATTTAAAAAGTAACAATTGTATAACGGAATAATCGTTTCTGATTGAGCAGCCCAGGTAGGCATACACGCTTCAATAATATCTGTCTCCCCGGTTTTTCTTGATTTATCTTCTCATTGCAAAGCTCTACGGTGAAAGAAGACTTTGTCATAGATTGATCGGACGTCTCCGAGCGGGCAATCACGTGAATCAACATTTAATTTGAAATACACTCGGGATCTATTTGAGTGAACCGCAGGCAGCCGCCACGGTCACGTGACCCACGTCGTTTCTTCATACCTTTCAAAGACTTCGTAATCTTTCAATTAATCTCCGTTACAGTTATCCCCCTATTCGCTGCACGTCGCGAAGAACAAGATTGCGGTCTCTGCAAACGAAAGGCATTGTCGACTGGCGGATTATGAAATTAAATAGTTCGCCATCGATCGTGAAAAGGGGAGCAAGCGGAAGGAGTAGAAAACTACATTGAAAAGATTTCTTCGAGTAGCGAACGGCAGGAGAAAGAATATTAAATAAGATGGTGAATCAAACGAAATGACACCGATGTTCCGGGTACGCTTTCGCGTTTTTCTGGCCGCAAAGAAAAACCTTTCACCCCAATGGATTCATATCGGAACGTTTCACTTAAGAAACAAGATACCTTTAATAAAAATCTAGGCACGTACAGCGGATGATAGGTAATCGATAAACGTCCTGATTCGATTCGAAAGCGCGATTTCAAAATGTTTTTAGAGTCTGTTAGCTGAGTGTTCTTAGGTGTAGGATGGTGGATGTGCTGGCCTGTTGCAAGTTCAGATTGGATTACTGATGTGGTTGCTGTAGGGGGATTTTCTTTAAGAACATTTGTAAAGATACAGTTTGTATAAGCTAAGATTTTATTATATGATTTGAATTTGTGATGAAGAGTTTTCCGATAACAGCTTAGGTTATGAGAGACATAAATGGAGACCAATAAATGGCTATGATACATTTCTTTAATGCGGAGAGTATGGGATATCATCAGTAATTGGTACTACAGACTGCTATAGGGCTTGACCTCTTGCAAAGTTTTACACCATTCCTCCCGTTTTGGTGCTTATATTTTCCATTGTGTTATGTTTGCTGTTTGTAGGTTTTCCTTGTTAGTAGAAATTAAAAAGCTTTCCCTCGGTCGACTTGCCATTTTTTTTTACATACTTTTATGCTTGGACATTATCTTCCATGCACACAACATGACCAACACAGTGGACTCTACTGAGTTTAACAAAGACAACACTAACGTCTTGATGCAATTGGTGCAATGCAGGATTGTACCTAAAATACGTTCAACGAGTCCAGTCGATAGCTGTAAACAAATGCACTTGACGGCATTTAGACGGTACAGGGGCGTATTGACATTCTTCTGATATTGTAACACTTTCGGTGCGAAATTTTGTTGTACAGTAGAACCTTGATTATTCGAACTGTAATTAATAATCAGATGATTCACATTCTAACTATACTTCGTATACAAATTTCAATTTCATGATACAATGTAAAATATATACTTGCAGAAAATTAAAAGCACAGTATCACTAATGATAAGTTTAACTTGTAGTTGATATAAGTTGACCGGTTTTAGAATGATCAGGGAGGATAATCGAGGTTCTACTGTATTTCAATAGCAGATCAATAACGAATCCTTCTCAAATAAGTCGTGTTCTACGCGTAACATTTTTTAAACATTATATGATGTAATGGGCGGCTCCTTAAAATGTTCAATGAGTTTTTCTAAAATTACTGTACGTTCTCAGGAGACGATAGGGTGAGTGAAAAGGCAAACTGCCTGAGTGTTGCGACTGGGGAGCAGATGGTTTATGGTACGTCAATTACTATTCACAAAGTGAAGAAGTTCGAATGACTAAGACTCTGAGAATTTTTAAGAATTTAGAAATGTTGCGTCATAAATTACTTAAGTTGATGGAGTCCAGACATGGCATGGTCTCTGTTAATAGCCTTAAGGGGCCGAAAAATGAGGCGATCTTTGGGAATTTTTGTAAAGAAAAGTAATAAACATATGAATTTAAAACTGTGTAGCTTTATCATTCAATGTTTGCAGAATACGTATTAATTATTTAATGCAAAAATAGTAATTCTGTCCAAAGTTACAGCGGTTCTGCCAGTGCGCCTAAAACCTGTATCCCACGCTGATGTATGAAGTCTCACAAGGTGTTTTTGACTGACCTGGTTCACATATCGCTACAATACCTTATTGATTCTTTACATAAGAAAACTTGTACGTGACCTTCCACATAGTTCAATCAAACTCGAATGGAAACGATGCAGCGTTTCCCATTTCGTTGGTGCGATCGAAAATAGAGGCACGCGTTCAGAAGCGGAAACGTTGAATCCCGGGAGAAACCTTTTCGATCTCACCTCCATGGATAGCAGCCGAACTTTCAACTTCTTTTTTTTTTACGATATCCGCTTCCGCGATTCGTGCTGCTCGTAAATTTTTTAGCTTCCACCGGTGTACGGGGGATAATTGTATCAGTCGCGAAGAAAATGAGATTTCGTAGGTTTCTCGAGGAATTCCATTCCTCGATGCTTATTGGCGGAGCTTGCTACGACATTCGACCTGGGACGTCCGTGTTGCAATTGTTTAACCTCCAACTATTTCGATTCAAATGGTACCCCGAGGGCTCGAAATATTGGCCCGAATTGGTACCGTGAGGTGGAATCGGATGTTACAGAGATCGCTGTTTAGAGACGAAATTACAAGCAATCGTAGAAATTCGATATTTAGGAATTTAGATTTTCTCTAAGTTATAGTTTTTTCTATGCGTATCTACCTATTTTGTTTGACTCATACACCAGATTGTAATATCTTTTTTTCTCTGTGTCTCGTTAAGAATCCCAGACCTCTCATTATTCAATAATATGCTTGCTATTCTATATTGTTTCTGCAATTTATAGATTTACGTAGAATTTCAAAATTTCATAAAATTTAAGAATTATTTAGTTAAATACAATTTGTTGTGTCAGACACTGATAATCCCCGTGAAAATTAAATGTCTTTTCACTTTTACACGGCCGAAAAATAGCTGTTTTTGACGAATTCTTTGCTGGAAAACTACCAGAGTTATTGAAATGAAATTTGGAACATTCATTACTCGTACTTTAAGCTATGCGTACTAATTTTTTCTGTGGCAGAATACAGTATTCTTTTTGTAACAAGTGTACAGCATTTAAACCTTGCACAAAAAAAGGGACTTCTCGTGTGTAGGATTTCGACGTTATGAGCGTCGCCAATTTTTCGAATTTCAAAAAATCCCGAAAATGCAAGAAACAATTATGGCTAAATTCATCATTGTTTTAGGTAAAAGGCCCCGTAAAGTATTCACACACGCCGCAGTAGAAAATCCTATAGCTAGTCAGACACATTCTATATTAGTGATTCAATAAAGGTAGATGTATAAATGTTCAATCAGCATTCGAAAGCTCTTTATATTTTGAATATATTGTTTTGTTAGAATGAGCGACAAAAAAATCGAAACATTTGCACTTTTGAGACATTACTGTAAAGAAAATGACAAACTCACTAAAACGGTTTAAAATGTCTACAAAATTGAAGGTGAAAAGATTCTCCAACTTCATATTGTTGTTTAAATACTCGAATAATAAAAATTCCGATTTTTGCTTGCACATTTTACAAAAATAAATAAATAGAAAAATAAAAACGCAGATAAATAAAAATATATGCTATTCCAATTAAAAAGAGCTTTCGATGTATCAATGTACACACGAGTATGTTTGTTATTATAATGCACAATTAGAATATAACAGAACAGAAATAACAGCAAAAAAATTTTTCTGTTTTGGACACTAATTATATTCTACTTACTTTTTCAAATACATTCATGATCGATCTGAAGATGTTTACACTTCGTCTTACCTGACAATAACATACTATCTAAATTTTCATATGAAATGAATAGAACTTCAAATTATACCTTTTTCAGTCAATACAACTAATAACTTCCATAATTTGTTTTACTGGTTCTATTATATCTAATTAGACGTACTTATTAATACTGTACATAATCAAGTAAATAATGATTGAATTTGTCATCCACACATAGGTGACGTAACACTGAAAGTGTTAACTGAGTCTTCATTATCGACCAGTTTATCACTGATTACCTCGACGCCAATACCTTTTTCTCCATTTTCGCAGAAATAGAACGACGGCTTTTTCAAAAAGCGGCTCGCGCTCTCGATCGCGCGCCACGTTGTTTATCTTTGAAATCTCGCGTTTCTATTCATCGTGTCACAGATCGGTAAACGCTACGATGGAATTCATTAAGGACGACTGTCGCTGCACACAGCATTTACCATTGATTTTCCCGTGCCTTCGTTATATCGCGTTGAATATGAAAATCGATTCGATTCCGCGTACGTGCGCGCGATAAACTGCCACGATTTTATCTGACCGGGTAGGATCGTCCACGGCCAGCAACATTCTTCAATGGGGTACTGTTTCGTTTAAAATTTAAACATTTTCTAGCGTTTCAGCTCTTCCGAGCAAAGTAAAATATCGGCCGATCGATCCTCTCGAAATTGATTTTAGCTGTTACCTTGAATTAATTAAAATATTAGTCCTCCCTGCGGACTGACGGTTAATGAATTTTTAAATAATCGAATTAAATCGACACTGTGTTTTTTCATTCATTCAACAGCGGAAAATATCGCGAACTTTTTTACGTTACATCGGGGGAAGCATTTTATCTTGCATGACCAGGACGAAGAAAAAAATTTGTACAATCTCTTAGCATTACAGCTTTTCTGACTGGAGTAAAATATCAACCGATCGACTCAAAATTAATTTTAACTGTTATCTTGAATGAAATTGACACTGTGGCTTTTTATTACAGTGACAAGTTAAAATATTGCACATTTTTTGTGTGACATCGAGAAATGCATTTTCTGTCGCATGACCAGGCCGAATAAACACGCGTTTGAATAATTTTGCAGCGTTTCAACTTTTCTGGGCAGAATAAAATATCAGTCAGTCGATCGACTCGAAATTGATTTCTGCGGTTCCTTTAAATTAATTAAAATATTATTCCTGCCTGTGGACACACGTTGAATGGATTTGTTAAGCATTTAAATGAAATTGGAACTGCGATTTTATATTAATTCGAAAGGGTAAAATATCGCGAATTTTTTTTTCTGTTACATCGAGGGAAGCATTTTCTCTTGCACAGCCAGTCTGAACAAAAAAGCATTTAAATAAAGCCGAGCGTGTCGTTTATCTTTCGTCCTGTTTTCCATTTTTGATTTCAGCTGATACGTCGATGCGCGCCGAGAAAAATGTACTGTGTTTGCAGTAACCCGATACAACGTATTTTATCCTTTGAATGTTGGTACCAACCGACATCGACAAAAGTATTACGTTCTGTCGTAAATGTAAACAGGACTGTATAAACAGAAAAGGTTGTAAATGGGAGCTATTTACAGTTCTAAACGTTTTTGGATTTCATTTGAACATTTGTCCTTATATTTTGCAATTTTTAACACGTTGAGTGCCACAGGAAAATCGGCCATACCTAATCAGACACGATAAAATTTACTATTTTTTATATAAGTCGTAAAGAAAAAAAAAGATGGAATGCTCAGTCGTGTTCTTCTGTTCCTACATTATTGCTTGAGTATGAAGTTTGCTGAGAATTTTGCACAATCAATAATTATTTAATTAAATTAAATTTGAGGTGTCAGTCACCGGTGACCGCCAGGGCATTCAACGTGTTAACGCGACATTATCTACGCTGTTTTTTGTATATTCGTTAACAAACAACGTTCAATTAAGATGTGAAAGGAGAAACTGAATTAGAAAAATTAACGTTACATTAACATTTATTTTATTATTTTTTTAACAAGCGCTATACTGGTCAAAATTATGTAATAGTAACTTGAACTCCAAATTAACTACTGTTTGCTAAAATTAACTGGGTACATTAAAAGCAAAGAGGACTTCATTGAAATTATTTTCATAAACGACGAAACACAAAGCAGGTGGAAACTCATTAAATAAAATGAAAACCTGGAGCTAAAATATGGAACTTTGAACCCTAGGAAATTATTTTATACAATAGACACTGCAGTTCAGTCTTTGAAAATTCTAATTAATGAAGGTAACGAATAATATTAATACGCCGATTAAATTGAAAATATTATATTGAATACGAAACGAATGATTCGAATACCAGAAATTATTACGTTACAAGCTGACTTTATCATATTTTCGTAATTATCATCTGCGTCATAATGAATATCTAAGAGTATAATGAAAAATCAATAACATGTTTTCAATTAATTACATCCTGATTGCATATTGAAAGGAGCTGATTTAATTTGACTGTCTTTTACAGATTAAAGGAAAATGGTACAAAGGACAGAGTATGCAAGAGTTATCAATTTTGTAGTAATCCTCGTACAACTGAAAATGCTGCTTATTATCGGGAAATATTATATTCGTTAAAATGATGCAACATGATGCTTCAAATTAAATATGAAAAAGAACAAAGGTATTCTATCCTGTTATAAAATTATTTTCTGATTTTATATGAATTAAATTCTTGATCGCATTTTAAATGTATTGTTGTTGTATTAACAATCATTTGGAACGTTCATTATTATTTTCGAATCGAATTAGAGTTTGTGAAGAACCTTACAGAAGCAAAAATAATTATAATCTTGCATGAATAAATAAGATGGGATTAGAAGGTACTGTTAAAAATTTTACGACAGCTGCAAATGGAAATAGTAGTATGTCGAAGGAATATTCGTATTTGCAATTGATTAAAGAATGGTTAACCTAAAATTAATTAAGCAACAATCATTTTCTTTTTTATTTTAATCATTAATTACTCGTGTCTTTGCTTACATTGTTTGGCGCAATTGTTTTAATTCAATTACATAATTTTAATTCTTATAAAATTTTGAAAAATTGATACACCGTAATAATAATACAAAATATAAGTCAGATGACACAATAGTTAGACATTTCTCTACTTTATGATTTTTATTAAAAATAGCAAATTATATTGTGTCTGACCAAGTATGGCAGTTTTCATTATTTCAGGTTGTATCGACCTGTTGAGGGTAATTAAAAGTTAATCAAGCTTTTCCATTATCTGCTGTTATTCGAACATGAATAAAACTCTGTTTAATATTTCATTTTAATTAGTCAGTCCTACCTTAGTAATTAATATTGACTAAACCAGAAATTGATTAAGAAAATGACAAAATATTTTCATTTAAAGGAAAGAATTTCATTGAATATATACTTGCTTATTATTTATTATACAAAACACTATCGATTCATAGACAGAAATATTGTTTAAGCACGATTTTGGGACTAATTGAAAGTACATATAAAAGGTTACAAATTAATACAAATATTACGAAATTCTTGTTTAACTTTGAACGAGAACGATAGCTCAATATCGTGAAATTTTATTTGCAATAAAAACCCTCAGGCTAAGGTTATACTAGATGCGACTAGCTCGCCGTCCGTACACATCCGAATTGGTCGTCCGAAGGGGGTGGTTACACTGACTGCGTATTCTGACGACGAATATGCATTTCTGTGACACATATCGTACGAAATGGATATAGATTTGGCTGATTCTTACTATTTCTTGGACAATATTTTATTAAAAATCTTACTAACAAATGAGAGGAAAGTAGAGAATACCATACTTTCTTTCAAGATCTGTTGAAACAACCGAATAATAGAATACTAAGTTATTAAACTATTTCATTTTCATTGAGTTTATCTTTGAATTCGTTGTTATTTACAAATGTAACAACTATTTGGGGACAAATTTTATACCCTAAATCTAACAACTAATTTGGAACGGAGGCAGTATTATTTATCACAAAACTAAACTGCTATGATTTCAACAATGCCAGATAGAAATGTAAGCCAGGGGTAAAAAAGTCTTTATATAACCAGTTCTTGCGAAATCATATTCCAAAGACAAATTGTTATTTTCGACTCCGGTCTACTCCACGTACAAAATCTAACGGCTTCTCGGTGAAAGTTAATTTGGATGTTTTCAAGAAAGTCCCATATCGAAACAATGGAGGTAGAAGTTGCCCCTGACTGCACGGTTCGGTACGGTACGTCATACTGCAGCCAGATTTTTAGTTAAAAGGCCACGACACGCGGTAGGTATCCGATCCAACCGTAGCCGAGTCGCATCATTCGGACGAAAAAATGAAACTCATTTGAACGAGCTGCATGTATGAACGAACTCGTGCAACATCGGACGACCGATTCGCATGTAGTATAACCGCTCCCATTGCTTAACGGGCGTTTGATTCGGGCGTATGGGGTACGACCGGCTAGTCGCATCAAGTATAACCGTAGCCTCATAGTACAAACGGGCTGTAATAAACTTCGTCTTTCACAAGACACAAAAGAAGCAGTCGTTTGTTCCGTTCCTTTCAAATTTTCGGTTCATAGAATACCTTTTCTGTCTGGCAAATTAATGTCACTGCCAACGAGTGATAACATTGAAAGCACTTTCACACGGATTGAGGCGTTAATGATAGCTCGCTAATGAAGTATGTGACGTAACTAATAATTAAGTGAATGGCATGTGCGATGAAAGGTTAATAATTAAATACTGACTGTTACATCAAAAATTAATATTCTGAAGTGCTGATAAAATTTTTATTCTGTCAGTTATTCGAATTAATAATGTACAGACATTTAAATTTAATTCTGAATGTAAACAAGGAATCTGTCCACCAAAATATTAATATACTAAAATTTATACTTTCCACTCTGCTTTTTCATCTGACACTATCTTAAGATATAAGAAGATTGCTAATTATCTTATTTACACACCGTTAAATTAAATCATTTTATTTAGAAAATAATAATATATATCTTAATTTAAGAAATACTACAGCACTGTAGAGGAACATTCGTTATGGCCAAAGAAAACAATTTAATTTTTGGTGTTAACAAAAAACATTCACAAATCACTGAGAAAAATAATTGGTACATCTGTGGCCCTTGGACCGCATAAAATCCCTTGAATCTTAATTAACAATACTCGAACTAAGAAAAAAACTAAACGTCTACGCGCGTGCTAATGTGAAAAATGTTAACAGAATACAGCTTGAAATTCTATCAACAGAGCGAACTTTGATGTGTCCATTTTCCAAGCAATCTAACCGGACTAGAAAACGCTCTAGCGTGTCCGTAATGTGCTCCAAACCGCCAACGTTCCGTTCGAACAGTTTCAGATAGTTTTCCTCGGAATTAAATATCACTTTCGTTCTCGGTTCTCAATTGCACAAAGCGGCCACGGAGACTGTATAATTATCCGAATGGCACGTTGGAGACGGTAGCTGGGGGCCTTCTCCGCCAAGTGGAATCCTCATTTCCTTTGTACGTGATCTACCGATGAATTTTTCACGTCCTCCTGATACCCGTACCACGTTTCATTCTGCTAAATTGATTTGTTTTCAATTCCCCGTCTCCTACCGTTCGTTCTAGCACGAATTAGTCGCGCTGCCATCCCGACTAATCATCGTCCCTGCTGGTTAACGAACGATTTTCATATCTACCACGAAGACACCCGGATGGAAGTATTACAACGGGGTAATGATTAAAATTCTGTCCTTTGTCGAAGCGTGTGTTCAGATCCGACGCGCCATTAAAATGAGACGCTGGAGAATAAAATTGTAGTGCGTAATGGTCTTTTAAACCTTTAGACACTGATCAGTTATTAATCGTCAGGACAGTATTCACTGACAGAATACTCGTACGAATACATTCTTTTCAACGATTGTCGTAATTAAACATTCCTCGTTCGTTATAATTATAATGAAACTGTAGAGGGTGAATAAAAATAATAGTCATGGATTTCAGAGGTGAATTTTCACTACGAGTTAATTGCTTTTTAATGCTACGTATTCTATACGTTAAAAGGATAGAACGTTATGGAGAAATCATGTGTAACAAATGAACCGTTTTTTAAGGAATTTTTTCATCGTTTTGCACTAATTAAACACTCTTTTATTTATAATATTCGTACAATTTTTTTAGAACTCCTGATACTCTGAATAAATAGAATGAGTAGAATTAAATATTCTGCCCCTGAAAATTATGTCAATTATTTTTTTTACACATTACGCAACTAGAAATTAGAAGACTCAAAATTGTCGGTTACGCATACAATGGACATATTGTTCTAATCGTAAACAAATAAACTTTGATTGTAGCGAAAATTAATAATAAAACAATTCTTATGTAAAGTTCCCTTTCCTTACGTGTGCTCAATTATTTATAAGTATTCCATTCGAGACGAAAATATGTACACAATCGATAAGTAACTCAATGAAATAACAAAATTAGATCAAATTACTCGTTACATTGATAAATGAGAACTAGACAACAAAAATTGAGAAACGACAGACACATGAAATTCCATGAAAAGTACTAGGTCGTTCCATAAATAATGTCGTTTTTAATGCAAACTTTTAAAGAATTAATATTCAAGTGGTACTTATGTTTGTAACACAATGGATCATACGAATATTCTGTATCACGAGAGTGATTCGTTATTATAATGCAAAGGATTAAAAATTCGAAGCTTAGGTAACCCTATCGATATTCCAATTTCAGTAACACGAACTTCCACTCGTGGGAGTACCCTAAACGATCTCGACATCAACCCCCAAAAGAACTTTTCCCTAAGAAGCAATCAATTTCTGCGCGATGGAGACTGATAAAAAGCACGAATTAAATCGTGGCGTGTTTTCGTGCCAGCAGGTTCATTTAGCCTCATTATGAGCTGTGCCTCGGCGATAACTGCACGAAATTACCGGTACGAGCGCGAAAACTTAGCTCCAGGGAAAAGTTTTCCCGCTAAGAAACTAACCGGCCAGACAGGCGAACGAATCTTTTCCACGTTTTTCCGCCGAACTTCTCCCGTCCTAATCGTTTGGGGACGAAAGGTCTTTGGATGCGACCCGAATCCCAACGATTAACACGTTGAATGCCGCGCTGTATAAACTGATAACGACAGAACTTTTTAGATTTTCATGCATCTTGGAAGCGTACTCCAATTACGCTTTTCTTAATTAACATTGCGAGTATTAGGTTGTTCGAAAAGTTTGTAGCGAAATTTCAAAAATTAATAGAACTGGTTAGAGAACACACATTCTCCTTCTGTTTTTGTCTTCGTGAACATACGATGGATTTCCTGGTCTTCCTGTTGCAGTAGTAATGCAATCGCGGGCAAGACTTCACCATAAAAGTGTTAAAATATTTTTTAACAACTGTAGGATGCGCTGCGGCGTATTCTTCGACGGGGTCACTACAATTTGTGGTGGCTGCGCTGCGGAGGAAATGATGAAAAGAAGGGTGGAGAGGAAGGTGTGCTTCAACAGGGAAATATTTCGGGTACGATAGTGTGGATCGTTGAAAAAAAAAGTTTAGGTGAACAAGGTTATTATTCTCAATAGTTTCGGAGATACAGCTGTTTGAATTTTGCTGAAGTACAATAATAATGAAAGATACACCTGTAATTATACGCGTATACCATGTCAGCATATTCGGTATGTGTAAAGATTTGTGGTGTCGTTATAACGCTTCATAAAACACACAAGTGTTTCCACAGTTCTCAATTGCTAATTGGATCGTGCAAGACACTGCTCGTGCATCAGAGAAAGGGAAAGAGATCAGTGTGCGTGTACTGCATTCAAACAGCTGTATCTCCGAAATTATTGAGAATAATAACCATGTTCATCTAAACTTTTTCTTTATAATAACCCATACTATCGTGTCCTGAAGTATTTCTCAAAATAGTCATGTGGAAAGTCGTGTGCTGTTAATCCCACTGCTGGCGAGCGCGGGAAGTATCACCACATAATAAGCGCCCTGGCGTCGTGACGCGATCCACTGTACATTCGCATAATAGCTTCTCTGTTTTTACACTCCCGTCCATAAGTCACCGGGCATTTACAATTAGTCAAACTAGGAGGTGCCCGATTTTACAGTATCAAATGACCTTCATTATGAAATAAAGTTAACACTTAGTAATTGTTTATAATGTAGAGAATAAGTAATTCAAATCATATGTTAAAGACTGTAGCAAAAATTAGTGACTAATCTTACATTTTCTTCTTATCAATGTATTTATGTGTGATAAATGACCGTTCGAACTTATAGCGGCAATCTTTTAATTAAATATTTTAATATTTCGGAACTAATTCCTTTCCAACCATCTTATAATTTTTTCCATAAGTCTTTCTTTGACTTTTGGCGAAACATTCAAAGCAAACGAAAAATGTGTACTACAGACTATCCTCTGACCGACTTGCAGATGCATTACAAACATGCTTACGCGTACAGTTTCGTTTTTCAAATATTTATTTAAATTATACGAGCATATTATTAATATCATATTCAGGTATTATATTAACGTAAAATAGATAAATATAACAATATAAAATAATAAAATCAATCCAAAAAATGTATTCACTTTCTAATCATCGTTTTACTTAAAATGAGCAAGTGTCCGGTGACTCTTGGACAGGGGTGTATATCACTGATGGACACGGGAGCTCCGGCCTTTCACCACTCTAGGTCCACTCCCCTCAGACAGGCTGTGACCTGGAACTACGATGATCTGCAGGGGAACGAGGAGCGAACTGGAGGAAACTGAAACGAGGGAAATGGATCCAGAGTGAGGGAAGGCCGAAACTCCTATGGCCACCACTGTTCTGCATTATCGAAAATGTGGTGTCTGCCATGTTAGCGTGAATACTACCGAAAATGTCGCATCTGCCACGTTACGCGTCTGACACGTTCGATGTCTGTAGATGTGAATGGACCTTAATCGGGCTCGGCCCAAAAGGAACCGTCCCTGTGAGCAATTATCGTAACTGGGTCGAGCCACTTTCGAATATTATCCGTTGGCCAGACACACCGAGACAAACTCTCGATGGAAAAGTCCAAGTAATTACGAACACGGTGACAACGGGCCTCGCTGCCAAATTCCCCGCAACGTCCAACCGGCAAGAGACACCGAAGTTTGATTAAACTTTTGGATTAGTTATATCGGATTGCGTTGCTTCACGTCGCCAGAAAATCTCGCGTTTTGTTTTCCCGCGGACGAACTTTTTGCGCGTCTTGCCCACGCGCGAATTTCCGCCAGAGAATACTCGTAAACGAGTTTTCGCGAAACGATGGTATCGTTGCAGCCGAGAAAGTTCAGATGATTTAGCTGTGGACCGAGGAAAAATTGTTGATCGAATTCAGTTTGAAGCGACCAGTGTCGAGAAATGTTTTCATTTATTTTTTTAACACTCTGCCTGTCAATCAGGCATGTCATTTAATTGTTAGTTATTAGGTTCGTGTAAAAGTTACCTTGCTTTTCCAGAAAGATCAGTTTTAAATAAAGTATCTGTATTTATTTATTGAAATAGTGTAGCTTAATTTTCGTGTACAATATGTAACTTATCTCCTTCTGAACGTTTATCGTATCTTTTTTTTTTTATGAAATTTACAATTTTCCACGGTCAGCTGGAAGAGCATTCGGGACCGAGAACTTCCAGCCAATCGAGGTAGGGCAAGTTGGCTGGAAGTTCTCGGTCCCCAATGATCTTGCATCCAATCGTGGAACGCTGTGCTTTGAAAGTGTGAGAATGTGCTGAAAACTAACATACAGCACACCCTTTATACTAAACTATAATAATATTTAATCGGCGATAGCATCACTACATATGTTTGATTAAGTGTAAGACATTCAAAAGCAAATTATGACAAGTACGAAATACTGTTGACCATTTTATGAATATCTACGGTGTCCCGACATGTGCAGTATGACCAAAGAGTATGTAACACTACAAGAAAGAACAAAATGACAGTATAGAATAAAATAGTTTCTTTCGAGGCTTTGTTTTCTAGAAAATCGATTTTGTCAAATCAGAAAATATTTTTTTTACGTGTTCAGTTTTTGCCTTTTCGTATACGAGTAGACTCATGTCCTGCTTGAATATACTAATTAAAGTCTGAAAAGTATCATTTTTAGATGATACGTATTACCTAATACGAAATACTGCGTTGTCTACACGAAAATGTTTATTGTTCAATAAAAACTTTTGCATAACTTTATCATCTATCAAATAAAAATTACAACTCTTTTAAACACTGCAAATATTTTTTACTTTTTTACTTTCCTCAGTTAAACAAAATAAATTCTAACACGTTCGTCCATTAATTTTTCTCAAAAATTATAGAAACTTTTTGAAAAATATTCAGGCATTATTGTCATTTAAAACTCCAAATTTAATGAAGTAAAGAAGTCGTTTAAAAAGAATTTGAAAGCCATCTGCTGGAACGAAGCTCATTCGAACGTACTTTATCAAAGATGGAGTTATCCGAACCACAACCATTGACGTTCACTATGACGATCATTAGAATTATGGTTTCTTCCTTTTACGACTGACGATGGCCATTCAGCGATTGCATTTTGATAGACTATAGCATACGTTTATGTTCTATCGCCATTAAACTGACAAGGCCAAAGAATTTATTAACGTTTAATAGTTCCCGACGTAGCCGCTATTTTAAATTCTGATCGAATTATTTAAATTTTAAATCACACAATACATGTACCAGCTATATTCTTTATAAAGAACATTCGCAATAAAGTTCGACTGGAACGATAAAATTAGAATATTTTTAATGAGCTTTTATAAAATACATCAAAGTAATGTTGTGTCATTAATAATTTTATGATTTCAGACCTTTATGTTATTTAAGCGTAAATGTTGTGCAAGTGCAATATGCAATAAAACGATGTATTGTAATGTTCGTGCTTAATATTTTATATTCAGAGTGTTCTGAAATTCATAGTCTTCAATGTAGGTGTACAATAGTACTCAACAAACTAAACAAAAAAGTGTTAGTGAAGGTACATAAAACATGATTAAGTCTCCTATGTTAACCAAACCATATTATTCAGATAAATTCTTATTTAATTAAAAATCAGATTAGATTAATTTCACAGCAATTATCTGTACGGCGCCTTTTGTGACAATAATATTTTCTGTTTAGTCGACTTCTGTTTCTTTTTATGTATAATCATAGCATGCAATAAAGACGTATTGTTATTGGTGTTATACCTATCCGTTTCCCAAGATTAAAAGTTTATCTGTGATATTTATTCTTTATTCGTCATTCGAATTAAACTGTATCAAAGTATAACTATCAATCTCTATCGCAGTCCATTTATAAATAAAAGGTACACACACACACAGAACATAAAAATGTAAATTTTCTTACCTTAAATTACTAATGTGCCGAATGTTTTGCTGTAACTTCGCGTGACAGAGTAAATGCAGTTCAAACCTGTAGACATTATCTAGTACACTTCATCTCGTTTACTCACGCCCTCGTGCACACACACACACGAAAATTGTTTGAAACATGGATTAATGGATCACCTTCGCGATATATAAAAGTTAGGCGCACTGATTCCAGTGGAGCCGCTAACAGGAAACACTCATTAATTTAGTAAATTAATCCATGGTTGCGCACCGATTGAAATGAAAATTCCGTCGAAACGGAACTCGCTCGGTAATGCTCGAATTTACAAAATGCGAACGGAAGGTCGTCCGATAATAATTTTCTGAAATACGAATCGAAATCGGCGATCGATAAATTTTTCGATTTATTGATCAATTTCATGTGATAAATTAATATTATAGAGTTCGTTAATCTCTTGACGTGATATTAAAATTAATATACAGTGTACTCCGTCTAACTTTCATAGTTACAGTATCTACAAGGTGTCTTTGAAAGCATCGTATCAAATACATAAACTTAACGATAGTCTTTTGCCAGTCCTAGTGCCTTATTTGCCTCACTAATGGAAGTTATGTCAAACACTTTGTTGTAGAATAAACAGTTTGGACAGAAATAAAAAAATGTTCAATTTCCCTGTTTCCTTCAAGCTATCGTGATTTTCTTATTCTAAGTCATTTGATGGCCAATGTATCATACTTGTCTGGAATCTATTTTTTGTAATCTATTATCGTACTACTGTAGCTTTGTCAGCTACAATAATACGAAAATAAAAATATGTCATTACTTTTAAAAAACCGTCTACGACTTTGAAAAATCGAAAACCTGACCTAGATGGAAAAAATCATAAATCACTACATTCGTCGTTCTGAACTAAACAACTTTGTCCCGTCATTTTTGTGTATTGATAAAGTAACGAAGATACTAAAGTGTTCAAGGTAAACGAAACACCTTGTATATAAATATTAACTGCTTTGGGGGATATTGACATGTACATACAGTACCATCTATAATTATTCGAACGATTGTAGTTATTGTGCAATATGTTTATTACTTTAAATGACTTGCCATTCATTAGGAAGTATAGTTTTTAATTTGTTTGCACAGTTACAACTGATGACTGTTAAATTTCCATTACTTCACACAGTTATAAATTTGCAGTTATTAAACAAAATTTAACATAATTCGAATAATTATGGACGATACTGTACGTGTATATTTAATTCCCTTTTTAATACAAATATTATTGACAAACATCTAACTCACATTAAATAAATTAGTAATAAATGTGATGTATCATCAAATCAAATTGTTTAAATAATCGTCACATTTTTATACAACATTAAAGCATTTCTTTGTAAGATTTAAGATTCATATTTGCTTGTATGTTATTTTCCCTACTTTCACAAGATTTTAAAATAGTTCGTGGACAGCATCATTATCTAACACAAAATTAATATTCATAATAGACAGAAATTTTTGTTCATATTATTTTTCACCATTTTTAAAATCTTGTAAGTTTCATTACATCTGTACATAGTACTGTAACTAACAATTTTTATGCAAAGTTCTTTCAAATTATTTTTTAAACTGGTTATATTAAAAAAATAATGGCGTAGCGTCAAGGAGACCTGTTTCAGAAATGTTACACATGACAATCAAATTATTGAACGAACGTGCTTAGAGCGTGTCTAACACGCGGTCGTGGGGACTGTATTTTGGGTTTGTAATTGTTGTAAAGGATCATGAAATCTGTGTAAAGTAGTTTCCTAGGTGGAAACCGGAAATACGGTAGTACGCTTTGAAGATAACAGTTGTTGCGGTTGAATTTGCGACAATTCGGCCAATGGGGACGTGTCGAGAAGGACTAGTGTTACCCGCACTATGTTCGACCATCGGAGTAATTGAACTAATTGCCAGATGCAATTATCCGGAATTAATCGAGATAAACCGCTTAATTATCACCATCGCACTATACTCGTTGTTTCTCAATACAGCAGTCGATGTTGGTTTTGAGCAACTTCAAAACAGATTAAAATAGCCACCAATCTCTATCACAAACAAAACGTATTCTGTTTATTATAAACAAATATTCCTTACACCGTAAAATGCAATACACAAATATAGGGTGCTCCAAAATCAACAGCGTGTTTAAATAAAATCAGATAAATTTTACATAAATGACTTCAGTATATTATTACTGGTTTATATTCATACAAAACGAAATATATGTAATAAACATTAGTCAAAGATTTATGATACAAAACTACTTAACACTTTCAACATACACTCCCTCCGTGTCCCTGTAGATTTCAAATGGATCAATGCGTTGTGAAACACATCTTGCAGACTTTCAGGGGTTATGTCCTGCACTGCCACCTGGATGCGCTCTTTAAGTTCAGTTATACTGCTCATCTTTCGACGATACAGCTTCAACACATTGTCGCAAATGACGGCCATAGCCGTGAGATTTGTGTTGATGCGCTGTCAAATGACGGCTATAGCAGTCATCTTGCAGGAACAAAGGAGCATTTAAAAAAAAGTGTTTCCGAAGCTGATCTAGAAAAAAAAGTGTGCGTCTATGGGTTAATTTGATAAATCCTCATGCGGAAAAATCTAAGGGAGCCAGACCCGGAGAACGTGCTGCTGAAAGTCTAGAGCTTCCACGTCCATTCCATCGGAAGCCGTCTGTTGAGGTAATTTCGAACGATAATGGCATAATGACGTGATGCCCCATCTTGTTGAAACACTACACCGTTGAGAATACCATCCTCAAGAAGTTGTGACACGTGAAACTGCTGAAGCACATTAAGGTACACTTGACCTGCTACCGTTGCTTCTGCGAAAGAAGAATGGTCCATAAATCTTTGATCTTGTCATACCAACCTTCACGTTCACTTCTGAAGAGTCTCTGTGCCATTATATAGACTCACGCGGTTTCTCATCAGACCAGACATCGATTTGAACCAGTAATCGACTTCAAATCTGCAGCGACACGGGCGGAATATATATTGAAAGTGTTAAATTGTTTTATGACATTAAGTTTTCTTTTTACATAAAAATGAACAGGTAATAATAACATACCTAAATAACTTTTTTTAAATTCACCTTCGATTTCGTTACAACACGCAGTTAATATTAGGACACCCCGTACTTGAGAAGTATTTTCAGACACGATGAATATTTCATCAACACCTCGACAGACTTCCAAATACTATTGATCCAGAGTGTCTCGGCTTCCCAACTTTCACCTTACTCCCTGTCCCGGCTTGATTCATAATTCCCGCTAAACCCCGCTGAGAAAAATCTCTTCACTCGTCTGCTCTTGGCGCTGCGATATTAATCAGAAACTTCGAATACCGTTGACTGACTCTTCCGGTACGCAGCGGATAATCAATTTCTACGTTAATTAGAAATCGTCGTCTGGTGCGTTCAAGAAATCTGAAGCATAGGGGAGCGTTTTCGAGACGAAACACTTTAATTAACAAGTCGAGGAATTAAATCGTCATTCTGTTTCCGGTTCCGTTCGACTCGTCACGCAGAAGTAAGTACTTACTCGCGTTCGAGTTTTCCGTAGCCGTCGGTTGTTGACGATAGTGGCTTCGGTCCGCTGCAATTGGCCAATTAAGATTTACGTGCTTCCAGCAATGACGGCCAGACACGACGATACCGCACAGGCTCGACAGTTTCCCTGAATTTATCGTTTTATCGTTTGTTCCTACGGCCGGCGATACCGCGTGGAGCGACGCTTGCATAGCGGATTTATTTGCTAGCGGAAAACGGCATTTTGAACGCCATTAAATGGCATAGATAACGACGTATTCTTTAACGGAGACGCGCGAAGAATTTTTATACCGTAAACACTTGCGTCCTCAATATTTTCTGAACACGCTGTCTGACGCATTGTGACATTTATTAGCTGCACAGATTATTTGTATCAGGTCGTCTCATAAATAATGTCACTTTTAATCCTTTCACTGTGGCACACTTTCAATAACTACTGTTCGTTATATGCGCGATAGTAATATCTGGGTAGCAAGGATTGATTTCTTTATTCATTTATTTTGTTATGCTCTGCTTTTTCTTCATTGAAGCAAACTGAATCTCCATAAAGAGAGTATTTTGCACTACAGCGTACAACATACAGGGTGGAGAGAAAGTTCTGTTGCATTTTTTAAACGTAATTGGGCGGTTCAGACTGCTATATAAATAAAACATCTAATGAACCAATCGATTAATAATATTTATTAATAAAAAATAAAACATGTAGTCTATTCTATTTTTATTTTTTTGACAAATGTAAAAAAAATGGAGAATTTAAAAAATAAAACCGTTCTACGCGAAGAAGGTTTACAAAAAAATATGACAATTTTAATGAAAGTAACTGAACTTTTTCTCCACCCTGTACAATAGAAACTACACGTAACGCAAGACAACTTGCAGATACGTTATTTTCTTATACTGTTAAGTTATAGTTTTTCAGAAATGGATAGATGAGGCTACATATCGCTAAAGTAGGTTCAGAGAGTAATACGTTACATGACAGCGGAAGAAAAAGATTTAGTTTCTTATTTGCATATGTTTCTTACCGAGAAATTCGACATTACTCATTGGCCAACCCAATACAATTATCATCAATGACACTGTGTACTTAATTTTATTCCACCGTGTACTTTTATGTTCTAAACCAAAATTATCATTTTTATGCGAAACATAGTTGTAATGTGAGTTATCTTGTTACCAATTACAGTTCGGATAATCAAGGTTCTACCGTATTATAGTTGCGGGAGTATTTGTATATAGACTTGTATATTATACTTCTCAATTCTGCGCAAAGTAAGAAAGATCCCAATGATTCTCAAACAGACACTAACAGTATGTCCATATTTCTTGAGTTTACAAAAAGTAATATTTATAAAATCAAGAGATCATTTGAATTCACACGAACGTTTCATCTAACGCTTTGGCTGTAAAAGTAAAACTAACAAGGGTGTCAGAGCTATGACATCTTACAATCGGTATAAAACTTGAAACCTGTCACCGAAGCCCACTTTTTAAAACGAATTTTAGCACGAAGCGGTTTTACGTGCTCATAAAATCGGTCCATTGGCTGTAGACTGACGATGCTAATCTCAAGAAAATCCCACGAAAGATTTTCGCGCGATGTCTTTTTCTCCATCCACTTAATCCTACTCCGCGACATTCAAGTTTTATAACCAAAGCTACCAGCTAGACAGACTTTGTGATCTCCTTTTATTTCCCAATCGATATTCCACAAAATCGAGTCTTCTCTGTACTTCGATCAAGAGTTCCACGTAGTTCATATCTTTTTCTATTTTTTATTATCTACATTAGAGGAATGATGGACCTTATAACGCTATAACAGTAATGAAGTAAATTTCTAAAAAGGCTCCGAGCTTCTTAAAATGCGCTCCATCATCAAGGAAACGATTGTTACGAAAGATATATAAACAGTATTTAAACAAATAAATAATCCTTGCCATTCAATGACGTCATGCAAGAAATCCCATTTTGTTAATATCCACTGTTCCAGGGATTATTTAAAATGTCTCTTCGATCAAACTCTTGCAATTATTAGATCATTCGATAAGTAAAACATATGTTATATAAATATACAGTGCTCAAAACAATTAAGAGCACAGGGTTTTGAATTATTTCAGATAATTTATTAAGTATCAGCACTGAAACGAAAATAACTTATATCTAATGTAATAATACTTTTATTAAATGTTTACATATGTACAACATTGGGAGCTTCCATACCACTCGACACCTTAATGAATAATAAATCATTTAAGTGTGTGATTCTCTAATTCTTCCGAGCAGTATATTATACGCTTTTGTTTTGTAAAAATTGTAGGTAGTGTGCATGTGGTGGAATGTGAGAAATCTATTCTGTTTAGAATTTTTTGATGAAAATTTAGATTACCGTAGCAAAGGACTGTTGTCAACAGTTTTGTAAATAAGATGCAATTTTAATGGGAATATATTGGTGATGCGAAGACTAATTATTTTGTAACACTTTTGCAAAAAATTTTGATTACGTATTTTATATTACTGTCTTTGTATTGTATATTCTAGAATTTCCACATTATTAATATTCGAAATATTTATTCGTTTTACGACAGTGATATTCGAATAAATAAGATCACAAATACGTGACAGCGACTATCAAAGTTTTAAAACAAAATCAATTTATTGAACATGTAATCAAATAACTGTTGAAGTAATTAACACGTAGACTGCCGTTGGGGTCACCTGTGATCGGCGCATCACATGTGATCATAAAATGATCTAATTTTATTAAATTAAATAACTATTAACTCATATACAATTTTGAACAGTATTATTATGGTAAGAATAATATAAGGTAATTACTATACGTTCAAATTAAAAAATATTGTTGTCTTACGCGGTTTATACTTGCAACAGTAGATTATAATGTGTCTGACTAGGTATGACAGTTTCCACTGTGGCATTGAATGTGTTAAACAAAAGTAATATTCCCTATCTTGATAATCCAAAATAACTGCATTTATTCATTTGTTTACATTTAATGAAGTCATATTCGCAAAAAACCTTACATACAGAACAATCTGATACAAAGACCTAACCTCAATCGCGACATCTTTAAACCATGATACTCCCCGAGAACAGAAGGTGGCCCCGAATAATTAAAGTTCCGTCACGGTCCCCTTGAATATTAATAGAATCCATGAGCATTCTGTCCTAATTAATGTCGCAAAACGTGTTAATTAATTTCGCTGACCGTGGTGTTCTCCATTATTGTTACAGAGCAACAGGAGCCAGCCAGCTATCGGATTGAAGCAGACGCCGAAAGCGCGGGTAAGTTTTTCTTCATAACTATCTATCCGTGTGCGTATGTGTGGCTCGATGTAGCCGTACAAGGGTGCCCCTCCGTTGTCGGTGTGTCCGCCATTAGTTTTTGCGAGGCAAAAGCCGAATTCAAATAGGATCCGTCCATGGCAACGATCTCCGCTCGAAACTAGTTAGCTGGAGCTCGTTAGAAGCTCGATCGATGCCAACGACCGAGTTTGCCGTACTTTCGGCCAAACAACTTTTCCACCATCCCCCGTACGTTCTACTGCCTGCTTCTTCGGCCTCCTCCAGGGAAGTTGAAATAGGTGAACGCACCCCTTTCTCTCTTATTCGATATATCTTCAGGGAGCAGCGAACCGCGAAATCGCCCCTAGGCCGCGGGCGAAGGGAAACGTATAATTTTACGACTTTAGTTTTCACGAGAGCCGGATCCCCGTGTTTGCCTGCTTGATATTTGCCCACAAAAGTATCGAATAGCGAGACGACTTCGTCGACGTGTTTGCTTGTAATTTACGAGTAAGGAATTGCCTGTTGTACTGCAGCCGTTCATGCGCAAGGAGTGGGATATTACTTTTGCAATATCTTTCGATACTGCATCCATATTTGGGTTTCTTATTGTCGTTTATAAGATTAGCTTGGTGACTGTTGGACTTTTATTGATTAGAAGTTATCTGGAAGATTTTTAGTCTAAAGTGTGGGTGTGATACACTGTTTCACAGTGAGTGAACTCTTTCTCTGGAAACTGTAAAGGTCAATGAATTTTGGTATATTTTTCAAATTTACTGGACATGAGATTTTTGTTCTTCAGCGACTACTTGATATCAATGGTGGTATCATGTATTTTTTTCTAGTAGAAATAATACATGTATCGTTTGTCAAGGAGATCAGTGTTTCTGAAGTGAATTTTATGCTTCTAGCTAGAAACTAATTACCTTCCTCACACGATGCCATTGTTAATGTCAACCAGTCACTGAAGAACAAAAATGATGGATCTCGTTAAGTTTTAAAAATATTAGGTTGATCGGAAAATTTGATTGTATTTTTTTATAAAGGGTGACCCGCTTAATATTAAAATGAATTTATTTTTTAATTCCCTATATTTTGTCCATAGATTTTTAAGACTGTCTACCATCTGTCAGGCAGTTTATTTATACCTATCGAAAAAATACTAAATTATAACTGATCACTTTCGATAAAAAGAGCCAATATTATTCTTCGATCAACCTAGTATTAGCTTCTAACATTTTTAATTTTCCTCCCTGTATATTCACACGATAAATTAGTTAATATTGAAAGAGATATAATTTTGCCAAGCTTATAAATAATTTCGTGAATTTAAATAATTTATTTCAGTAATTCATGGGATTTGAAGTACATGAACAAATTTATGAATCTCGATATATCTTTAGCTTCAAACTATCGAGTTTGACGATCAGTGTCCACAGCATGTAACCTGTGATTGCTAAATATCACAATGTGATATGAAATTGTTAATCTATAAATGAGTTCTGCGTTCAAATAAGTAATCTAATATTGACCATTCCCCAATTACTATTAATTAGCATTGTTTGATGTCACGCTCATTTATTCCGCAAGCACTACATGTACAGGGTGCGTGAAAATTATATATGTCACGACCATCATAGCGTGATTCTACATCTTTGGATCGGTGGAGATTTGTTGAAAAAACTTGCCGCAAAATTGACCTTGACCTTGCAATTCAAGGTCAAATGTTTTTTAATTGTTTCGTATTCAACTCGTCGCGAGGGCAAAAAGTATGAAAGGAATCATGGATCGCAACGCAACCGTTTTCTTGAAAAATTATGTTAAAGTTCCAATCATTCTTACAGCTACTTTATTTACAATGTGCTTTTATTTCATAGTCAGATGCAGGGTAAATATCCGTTTCGTGTCTCTCATAATTTACTGCCGCTCGTAGATACTCCAATAGTGATGATTCTGTCTGTTGCTAACACTGTATGCGGGCGATGTGATACAGGGTGCTTCACTACCCCTGTCAAATATTGTAATGGGTGATTCTACAAGCCAAAATAAGACGAAAATCAAGAATAACAAAATCGCGTCTGGGGCTTCATTTTTTAGTTATCAATATGTAAAGAACGGGCTAAAAACGCCTGTCCCGCGGCAGCATTCCGTACACGTGCAGTGTCTGTCATCGCGCGCCAAGTTCTTCCTATAGAGCGCTCGTTTACCGATGTAACAGAAACTATGACCTACCATATGATGCGATAAGACACTACATTCTTGCGACAATTTACGAAGAAGCACACACCTTTCGTTGACGGCATTAAACCTGCCTACTTGAAGAAATCCACAAGAGCATATCAAGGCCGCTTCACGGGATTCTCAAGTAGAGAGGGTGAATGCAATTTCTAATTGACGATTTTGTCCAAAAAATCATCCACACGCGCTTAGACACGCACCGCGATTATTGCATTCGCGAGTGTCCATGTGTAAACACACCGCGAGTGTCCATTTATTACCACACACACGTACCGCGATTACTTTACCCGCATGTATCCATATGAATTTCACGCACCACAATTGTCCCATCCGCGATTGTTAATTCCACATTCTGCGAAGTAAGTACGAACGGAATTGTTATTAAATTAAATAGTACACGTAAATTAAATAGTATAAACTAGAGTCTGCAGCAAATGAAATTTACGCAACTAAGGCCGTTGACGTCGAACGATGACACGGATCAGCTGCAAGTTCTGCGTTCAAATTACTGACCACACGCACTATACATTGTCGCTGTTCAACGGTGAACCGTCACGACGGAAGAAACTTCAGCATCGGTACTAAGAATTCTTTAATTCTCCAGACATTCTACTTTTATACTTTTTATCAAATAAACCGCATAGTATCAGACACGAACACTTCTTTCTACCTCGAAGTTTGGAAGAATACTGCATCGTTGGAAAGAAATGAAAGCGATCGTTCAGCGACACTCGTCGCGGTATCTACAAAGTATAAACAGTTTCGACTTGCAGGATCCAGTTACCGCTGCCCGCATCTCGAGCGTGCAAGGGATAAACAAAGACACACCGATTAGTAACAAAGCATCAACACAGTTTTTAGTCTTTCGAATGGAATTTGTCCGACGTCTCCTCAGTTTAGTGGCTATTGCGAACGAGAGAACAGCAAGTTCTTTGTGGACACTCGTGAACGGGACAATCATAGTGCATGTAAATCACATGGACATTTGCGAATGAAATAATCGCGGTGCGTGTGTAAGCGCGTGTGATTTTTTTGGACAAAATCGTCAATTAGAAATTGCATTCACCCTCTCTACTTGAGAATCCCGTGAGGTGGGTTTTGATATGCTCTTGTGGATTTTTTCAAGTAGGCAGGTTTAATGCCGTCAACGAAAGGTGTGTGCTTCTTCATAAATTGTCGCAAGAATATAGTGTCTTATCGCATCGTATGGTAGGTCATACTTTCTGTATGGGATGCTGCCGCGGGACAGGCGTTTTTAGCCCGATTTTTACACGTCGATAACTAAAAGATGAAGCCCCGGACGCGATTTTTTTATTCTTGATTTTCGTCTTATTTTGGCTTGTAGAATCATCCCTTATAATATTTGACAGGGGTAGTGAAGCACCCTGTATTACGTCACCCGCATACAAAGTATTAGCAACAGACAGAATCATTACTATTGGAGTATCTACGAGCGGCAGTAAATTTTGAGACACGACACGGATATTCACCCTGCATCTGACTATGAAATAAAAGCACATTGTAAATAAAGTAGCTGCAAGAATTATTGGAACTTTAACATCATTTTTCAAGAGGACGGTTGAGTTGCGACCCATGGTTGCTTTCACACTTTTTGTCCTCGGGACGAGTAGAATACGATACAATTAAAAAAAAAGTTTGATCTTGAATTGCAAGGTCAAGGCCAATATTTCGGCAACTTTTTTTAACAAATGTCCACCGATCCAAAGGTGTAGAATCACGCTATGATGGTCGTGACATACAATTTCCACGCACCCTGTACATAAACAATTATGTGAAATTGTAATGGGCTGTTAATTGGAGACATTACCGGTGCAAATCTTTAGTAAGGATAAATACGAAAGAAAACTTGCCTATATTTGCACGTAATGACCGACTTAATAAATAAACTTATAATTGACATAAAGAAACGTATCAACCAATGATGTCCTAGTTCTGTACTCAAATAATAATTCAAATAATTAAGTGTGAATTGATACGCATCATTTAAGAAGCTACTATTAATTACAAACTAAATTTATCTTTTTATTATAAATAAAATATTTTCTCCATTTATTCTATATAAAGTGTTCATTAATCAGCCACTCATCACTTAAATGTAAATATAAAAAATATTAAATCAGATGACAGTGACTTCAGTCGCATTTTCAAATGAAAATTCGAGTTCAATTTGATCGTCGATCGTTTGCAAAAAATTCATTACTGGCCCGTGGACGAATGTTTTAATATTAGCTTTGGGTATATGAAGTTTCGTATTTTTGAATCGCTGTATTTCGGAGTACAATAACAAGAATAAAATACTGTCCACCAGTCGAATATTATATCTCATAATAAAAATTTAATATTAGTTTCGTCTTTGCGGGCTGATATTATAAAACGATATCATAAAAACTAAAAAAAGAATAAATTAAATGTTCGAAGAAGATTGTGCGAACGTAAGAGCCGTTTTACGGTTACAACGCTTTGTTACAGACAAAATGCTTAATAAAGATTTGCAATTTCAGAAGAGACCACTTTTCAACCTCTTTCATACCTTTCTTAATTATCTTTATAAAAAAAAGTTAAGTGATCGTTTCTAATAACTGTGAAAAAACTGATCAAATTATATGTTAAATATTAAAAAACCATATTTCCTAAGCGACGTCAATGGTGGCCATAACGTTTTATAGTCAGCCTAAACCCTAACATTCATTAGCAGTCGGCTGCCAGTACATCTGGGGAGCATGTGGCCAATATTCGAAAGGTATGTCTTCCAAACAATAGCGTGGACAGTCGTACGAGGAACAAAAGACACCCTCGTGCAGTTCTAGACGGTTCGTTCAGGAGGTATCGCAGGTACAGCGTCGCGATGCCCCCTTCTTTGCATCATCGTGTAACCTCTCCTCGAATATTGGCACATCCCACCAGCCAATTACAAACGAATAAATGTTTGTACAAATCCCACCTACCACAACGAAACATGTATATATAGCGACACACAGATCGTAACAAATACTCACGTTTGATATCACACTAATATTACATACATTCACGTTACATTCACACTCGCGTAAACACTCGCGGTGTAAGTCATACACATTCACATTTGTACGTACACTTTCGAGTAACAACGTATACCTATTCACAGATCAGTTAATAGTGTATCAAGTCCAAATAAACCATATTTAACTAATTCAACGTGAGTCACATTTCAAAGCGGCTCCAACTCATTGATTTGACTTGGAGATAGTACACGCTTACAACGTGTGCTACAAACACCAGAGTGCTCAGTGAAGACTCATTCTTCACACACCGAAGAGCGCTCAACACATGTGTACTAATATTCCATTTCATAAACATAACTTCACCTACCATTGTGTCAATTTGACTATCTATTTGAGAGAAAACATTAGCACATCATGAATATCGAATATGCAATACGAATATTCTAAATTAACGCTAATATTATTTACATTTCAATTAAAACGAATACAATGACAGTATGGAATCAAAAGTGTATCACAAGATAATATAATGTTTGTATTTTTGACGTCATGTATTTGTAAAATTCTCTTTTCACGTGTCTGGCTAGTTATGGATTGTTCTACTGCGATACAGAACATGACGCTGTGACGGTTGAAAAATAGTTATTCTTTCGATCATTTCTGCAAGAAAAGTACCCGAACTCTTGAAATAAAATCTGGAACATTTATTATTCGTACCTTGACCTATGCGTATAATTTTTTTTACAGCAAAATACAGTACTATTTTTGTGTCAAGTGAACCGCATGTAACGCTTGCACGAAAAAGGGAGTTTCACGTGTGCAGGATTTCTAGGCTCCGGAACATATGACACAAAAATGCAGTGAAGGACAGATTATATCATCCACTCTAGTTGAAAAGTATCGAAGAATATCAAAATGCCTGCACGTCAAATTCACGCCTCAATTTTTCACCCAAAACTCGTTGTTTCTGAAATTTGGGATTATAGAGCCTATGTGCTGGCTCTGTCTATACATATGTATACTAAAGATGTGTGCAAAATTTTAGTAAAATCCGTTGGATAGTTTCCGGGAAATTTCACACACAGTTTTTGAAAAATTGGTTTCGAGAAAAACGCATTTAAATGAGACGTATATTCGATAAACAAATAAACATACCTACCACTAGTAAAAATTAAATACCCAAGTACTTATAAATTGGAAATTTTGAAACATTTTACATGCCAACAATAATTTGAAATATTCGTTACTTAATAATTGTTGCAAAAATGGCAAAAGTGTTTAAAAACTGGAAGTTGTGAAATACAGGGTGCGATGAAAGTTTGGTAACTTTTGTATAATAAAATATTTCTCGTATAAATGAATGTATTCTAAAAGTATTCGTTATCGTTGGATTCGCTATTGTGTATTTAACACGTTCCATGCCACACTGAAAAATTCCGTAACTAGTCAGACGCGCGAAAATAAATTTCTATAAATACATAACGTTAAAAACACAAACATTGAATTGTCTTATGACATACCGTTCATTTGGTATTATTACTGTGGCCTTCGTTTTAATTGGTATATACAGAATATTACCATTTATTTAGAATAATCGAATTTGGTGCGTGGGGCGCATACGACCCCCGCGGCACGGAACGCGTTAATGGTGTATAGATGTTGTGCATTTATGTTATTTCAAGATGTCGAAGAAACGTGGAGAAATTCGTGCATCCATAACTTCCTTGTACATGCGAGGAAAACGTCCGATTGACATAGTTCGTTTGCTCAATGTAGAAAAATCTGTGGCTTCAAAAGCTATTAAACGTTTCAAGAAGCAAGACCTGTGCTAAACCTCACAAGTCTGTGGAGTCGTTAAAGCAAGATTCGGTGAAAGTTTGGAACGAAATAGATAAAAATACGCTGCGCGCAACGCTCAACCAATTCGAAAAGCATCTCAGATCCTGTGTCAAAGCAAATGGCGGTTTCTTCGAAAACGACCTCGTCTACATAAAATTTTATGCTTTTTCCAATGTTGTTACTGTTTTTTAGTTTTAGTTAATAAAAATTTTGTTAAAAGACAGTCGCCTAAAAAGTTGCCAAACTTTCACCGCACCCTGTATTCTACGTAATAGGAGTAATGTGGCATATCCGTTACTTAACACGTTGACTGCCATAGTGAAATCGCTCGTAACTAGACATACTCCAATATCCCATTGCAAACACAAATGACGAAGGAAATAATTATATAGCTATTGAACTGTATATCCTTGCCCTTCTATTTTTATTACAATAGTTATTCTCTTCAAAATTGTATTAAAATCAGTAATTAATTACATAAAATTGGATGTCCTGGTTATCGGTGATCCTGGCGGCAGTCAGCGTGTGAGTAATTTTTGCAAAAATGACCAAAGGCAACTAATTTTCCCAGCACATTTGCGTCTATCAAATTGTTAAGTTCGACGAAACGACGCGCGGGAATAAGCGGAAGGTTTCGACCGCGGTAAAAATCAACGTAGTGCTTGTATCACGTAATATTTTACGCGATTCTGTATCTTCTATGTATGGGAGCGTGACAAGAGATGCGTCGCGAATGTATACGTACGAACAAAGCCACTAAATGACATACTCGCCCCGCGATCTAACCCGTTGCGTGCAACACGCGAGCTCGTTTTTAATCCCCACTGGACCTACTTTTTTCCACGAGACAGACGAGAACAAAGGGCTAAAGGATGGATCTCTCTCTCTCTCTCTCTCTCTCCCTCTCTCTCTCTCTCTCTCTCCCTTTCTGTCGTAGGAAAAATCACCGGGAAAATAAGTGAACCCTGGATACATCGGTGAAAACACCGACAGCCATTTGTACGTCGTATTTACGCCGAGAGACCATATTACGCCTCGTTATAATATTACGGTTAAGTTATTAATTTTATGCTTGATGAGCGGATCTACTTACGGACCAGTGGTGGGTAAAAATATATTTTCTTGTCTGAGGCGAGATATCCGACAGAGAATTCACTGAAGCAGTGATTTATTGGAGAAAACGTGGTTTACATGTTGTCTGTTTTTTTTCTGTCTACCAGTAATTATTATTTGTAGTTGAAAGGGTGAAAGCCATAGTGGCGTAAGTCAAATTTTTTAACACGTTCAACGCCGCAGTGGACAATCCTTCAATTACATTGATACGTGGAAATGGCTTTTCATTCACATATATCGTTGAATATATAAATATTTATCTGTTTAATAATATATTTCTTATTTTATATTATCATTGTGACATAAATATTACTGAAAATTCCATAGGGGTAATCAGTTATTTGATGAAATTAAAATTGATACGTGAACCACCCGTGATGCACGCGGCACTCAACATATTAAGATACTGACTTGTGTGTATTGATACAATCTATACATGTCTGTTCATTGAAAGAAAAAGTGGTTTCGGATACTTATAATAAGACCTCATAGCAATATTCAATGTGTTACAATTATTAACGTGTGACCGTGAAATTTATTACAGTCAGTCTAATAAAACCTTTCGTTTCTTAAAATGAGGATTCGATGACTTACACCACTATGATTTTTACTTCCTCAATTAAAAATGAGTTAATTTGAACTACACAACAAGAAAGCACTTTCAAATAACGAATCAAATTGTTTTCTTCGATTACTAGGTTCAGATATTTTTAACAAATATTCTACAAGCAATTAGAATTTATCTGGTTTATGACGGAGCAATTTTCACAGGACGAGTTAACTCGTCTTCTTCAGTTAAGGCGTTAAAGTAGCGGATGCATACAGGCTGTCTTATCTAATTTTATCAGCTGAGATACTTTCTCGAGTTTCTATATTACATAGTGTGATTTTAAAAAAGTCATGTGATTTTGTGGAGATCATTGTATGATGGAAGAAGTATTGCAGAGACGTTAAGCCTAAGCTATTCAATGTAGGGTTCTTATAAGAGTGTTTCTGAGTAAATGACAATTATTATTTATTTATTTAAGTAGAAACACTAGAATGCACCAGAAAGAACTATTTTGAATATTTAAATAATGACCACTTGGCAAAATTCAGGAGTGGTGTCCTTGGGGTGTTTAGTTCCGACGTCCCAACAATAGTACTTTAACTATAAACATCATGGAAAAAAAGAAATCATTTTGTTTTTCATTCACTGTGTGCTACACTTTTTTGAGCAAATCAATACAGTTCACTTATTATATTCAGTTTCTTGCAATTAACAGTTGATATATTACGTCAATAAACAACTGAAATTCCACTATTCTAAATATAACGTTGTCTCCAGTTATTTGTAAAACCTAAAAAAAAAGTATTACACTTGACCTTGGTGACCTTGAACTTGTTTGCAAGAAAATACTAGGAAACACTCATTTCACTATAAAATATTGAAAATAGAAAATATATTTTGGACGATAGAATTTGTTGAGACACCCCTTACAAGTATAATTTTCTTGTTGAAAAAAATGGTTTAAAATGAAAATATTCATATCATTTGTAAATTTAAATTGAGTAATTAAATAAGACAAAATTGCACTTTCTTTTGACAGAATTATATATACACTTATTTATTCCACATTGAGAGTATAGCATAGAAATTATAAAGCAAATGTATTTCATATAAGTTTAGGAGAAATTTATGCTTTGAAGCTGCAGTTACTTGTCTATACCAAGTCGGTTCATTTTTTATCCAGGGATCATAAATCCTGCTTGGATGATAAATTGCATGAACAGCGAATATTTGGGACACCAGGCAAAATCGATGAAGCTTCCGAAACCAATGGAGTTGACTTATCAATGGAACCATCCATTACGTTGAAATATCTCCTTAAGTTTCAAATACTATCCTGCAGATGCGTCTTAACACTAGATCTACTGACGATTAACGTGCACCTATTTCATCGAAGCAATAAAAATGACACGTTTTACAAAAAATACATAATTCAAGGAAATAATGTTTACTTATATTATTCTTTAGCTTTATTCAGCGTCAATTCAAAATAAACATAATAGTCGTCGAAAATAAATAATGCATAGTAAAATTTCAAACCAGTCATTTTAACTGCCTTAGTAGTTCTAGTGTTAATCTTAAAAACAATCGTCTACTTAAGTACGTAGAGAATAGTTTAAAGATAATACATTGAACATTGGAAAATGTTCTATATTATTTCCCTTCAGTATTTAACAATTTAGTATAATTGCTAACAAATAGAACATATTAATCGCTTCAAGCACAAATTTATTAAGTTTGGTGACAAATTATATTTATTCAGTATGAATTTGTGACTATTAACCCTAGGACGCTTAAGGTTTAATATCAGCTTAAGGGAGGGTCAGTTTCTGTTCGAAGTATATTTATTATGTAGCAAAGTAATTTAAAACATCTAGGTACTTCTTATTGAAAAAATAAAATATCAAAAATGTTTGTTTACAATCATTAAGTACAATATATTTCTGTTGCAAAACCAGACTATTGGCCTCCTATACAAATTCCTCTTTAAAAAACACTAACGTTTCGAATTCTGTGGACATTTCCTGACCCTCCCTTAAGCGTCACAGAGTTAAACAAGAAAAGATACTGAAAAAAGTCTGAAATCTAGAAATCAGAAAGTAATGTACACATACGTAATTATTGAGAGCTTTGTCCATAACATTTGAATAAAAAAAGATTAAATGTATACATGTACATATGTATCAGCATCCCTACGAGAGTTAAAGAAACATGAATTAGGTACTTCGGCAACATATAAAACATGAAGTATAATTGTACTGCCTCATCATAAGCTTCCACTTGTTTCATCAATTGACTGAAAAGAGGGCTCTCGGATTTTCCTCTTCGATCCATCATTCAGTTAATGCTGTGATTGATATCAGGGTAATTTCTCGAAGCTTAATTGCAGCTGGACATCATAAAATCGATCTTCGTCCCGAGATTGTCGTCATCGAACCCAGCGGAAAGCATTTGTCTCGACGTCGAGACGGTCTAATTCGCTTGTCCTCGTGCCTTCATTAACTCCTTGACGTACAATTTAACTGGAATTACTTTTGCATGTGGATACGATTTCATTTTCCTGCGTCTGTCGACATAGACAGATGGTTGAAAGAAAAAGAAGATGTTTCAGTTTTTAATTAAATATTTCAATAAATTCAGAAGTACATTTACAAAGCTTATATGAGATTGAAATTTAAAAGAAAAAGAAAAAAAGCATTTATACTGTTGAGTGCCGATCTTGATGGCAGGATGTCTGCTTGGGCACTCTCGTAACACGTTCGTTCCTCGAAACGACCGTATTATCTCTAACACAACTTAATGTGTTAAAGCCGCTTTGAAATGAGTCACGTAGGATATGTACAAATTAGTCGTCACCTTCGTAGGTGGCGGAATGTCTAAAATCCAAATATATGTACATGCATTTTGATTGGCTGGTTCCATGCGCCGATATTCGAGGAGGGTCCGCAGGGCTCTAGGAAGAGGGCGTCGCGACGCTGCAACCTGTGGGGTAGGCTGTTATTGTGGTCCAATTCGTAAATATCCTCGAATATTAGCGGCATGCTCACCAGATGTGTTGCGCAGAGTTTTAAACGGTAATTACGCTTTTAGGTTTAGGCTGCAGACCATTGACGCGGCTTTAGCGGGCGTCAACATATACCGTAGACTTTCATAAATGAATTTATTTCCGGGGCATCTTCATCCTTCTAAATCCATTCTTCTGATAACTCATTTGTGCTAAAAGGTGCGTCATCGTCGTTAGCTAAACGTCTTACGCGCTTTCCTGTAGTTGATTTTATGTCACTTTCGTCACTGTCCATTTCATTGTCATCTTCACTTAAATCCATATTGTCCACTTCTTCCTGATTTAATTTTTCAAACTCGCTCCAATCAACAATTTCTTCATCGCTCCAAATAAAATTCTCGGGAATGTCGGATATTACGGTACTATATTTTGCAGTAAAGTACACTAAATGTATTGCTTTCAGTTACAGACCTGAAAATATTTATTGCGTCACTCTCAAATTTACATACATAGTACGCACAATTTTCATTGCAATACGATTGATACAATGATTCGTGTCCGATTTATTTTGATCAAGATAATGAACTACACATTTTTGCAATGGGTACCTGTTTTGTTATTAATTTTGGAAAGATCTATAACTATGTTTTTACACAAAGGTATGGAAAATTGCACTGAATTACTCAGAATAGTGTTATACTACACCATGGATTTTAACTTCTTTCAAGTATTGTATTGTTGAATAGTAAATTCAAAAACATAGTATTCATTTAAGAACAAAAGGAGCACAATGAAATACTATTACAATCAATTGACAATAATATTAATATTTTCTATTTCTTTCACAGGAAAGAACCTTCAGGAATACAGGCTTATTACTTATTACTTCATTCAATTGTTAATTTTACTACAATGATGCAGTCATGTGATTTTGTTACAACGTTAAATAATGGGCACTGAATTCTTACATTAGTAAATGCATGAATAATATTTTCTTAGTACTAATACCAAAAGAGGTATAAGTGATGACGTGTTTAATATTTGAGTGATATAATAAATATTTCTAATACTGTACGTATTGCAATAAAAACTGTCCCTGCTTACAATTATTATAAAATTTCCGCAAGTTGCAATATAGCGTATTAAAAGTGCATGAGTATGTATGGCTTGCAAACCCAAAAAGAAAATACGATAAAGCTGTTAATAACTTATTTGTCAATTGTTTTAGGGTCTGATTTTGAACATGGTAGCCAGTCAGTCCTATATGCATGAAATATGTAGACAGTATCCAAAAAGTATGCAATTTGCACTATAGAAAACATGCATTGTACAAAATAAGAAATATATTTATAATACCGTTTAATGACAAAACAAATATCCGTCTACGTCCCAATTCTTTATCCATTTTCTACAAAAATATTCATTTGCATAAACATACGCAGTTTAGTAATGACGAGTGCAACTCGTCATTGTATGCTTCAGCATTAGATTACTTTGCCGACGCAGATTCGTCATCTCAATCCAAGAGATTAATCTCTCCCGGAGTCTGGATCATGCACCGATTGCTATTATGTCTCCTTCGTTCTCCTGCGAACGAAACTCGAAGGACCCAGGGTAAACGAGAACACGAACAGTAAGGTTTGCGAAACGAAGTGAAATCGCGCGGCGCAATTTCGTGAGATTGCTCGCCGAGGCGACTCGGCCGGAGGACCACCCTCGTGGAAAAGAGCTTCTTCGAGGTAGGAGAGTGCTCGTATTTTTTCCCTTTTCATGAAAAAGGAAACGCGACCTTCCTTTCGAGAAGGAAATGCGCACCGAGGTCTATCATAGTCTGTCAGATGCAATACCAATCGTCGACTCATACATAGCTATGCATCATAATACGCCATTTTCTCGAACCGACGTATGTACGTACCTTTCGTGAAGAGATTTCATTTTATTTCTGACGAGAGGGTGCCGAAGGTAAAGGCAAACCCAAATTTATTTTATGTAGAATTGGAATTGGTAATATTGCATTACGTTGAATGCTGTGGTGGTCACAGGCGATCTGCGCTAGTAATTCAACTTTACTAAATAACTTTGTTATAAAATTTCGAAAAGCATTGATGTCGATACAGTAACATAAGATACAAATTATACTGGTTATAACAGTTAGTAACTTTTCTACTTCTGCATTTATATTCGAAACAGCCAATTATAAGATGTCTGACTAGGTATGACAGTTTTTACTGCAACACTAACGATTACTGCCATAGTGGTCACTGGTGCTCGGCGCAGCGCCTGAAATTTTATATTAACACTTTGACTGCCACACTCTATTGGTTGAAAATGGCAAGCTTTCTAAATTTCTATATAAATGAAATATAATCGCAAGTTAAAATCTTTTTAATCAAGAATATTAGAAATACTCATAATTTTTGTATTGGTACCATTAAACTTTAGCAAATAAATATATGAATACTAGAAATGATCAAATAAATAATGCTTAAATCAATGTGTCACCCATATATGGGTGACGTGATAGTCAAAGTGTTAAACGAGCTGATGTAACAGCTCTCGCGCAAGCAGTCTTGATATCAGTAGAAGGGAGAGGAGGGGAGGAAAATTCTTTCTTAGTGGTTGCCTACGGTATAAAGGGAAAGTGTCTGCCAAATTTCAGCTTCCCAGGTTCAGTGGTTTGGACTCTGCGTTGATCGTCAGTGAGTCAGGACACCATTTTATATACATAGATTTATTAATTAGCTATTGATTTTTACTATATTCTGTGCAAATTTAATACTGCAATGTTAATACAGGCACGCCTGCACAATACTGAATGTTTAACCATTTTTTTCCTTTACGATTTACATAGAAGAGAGAAATTTATGTCGCGTCTGACTAGTTACGACTTTTTCCACTGCGGCAGTCAACGTGTTAATACAACAATTCCATTCTCGTGAAATTTAGAAGAAAAACTACAGAGAGATTTTAGAAATATTTTTCTGTTAATCTATTTATTTATTCTTATACGCTTTTACAATGCCATTAAATGTAAAAGAAACATGAATTGAGACGAGACTGGATACAAAGGAGGAAAAGAAGAAAAATAGTACAGTATGGAATTAAGAGAACCTTGTGGACAGATTTTTTGAACACAGTTTTAAAGGTGATATAAAAGTCAATAACGCTGTGTAAAATATCATGTTAACGAAAATGCAAATTTTAATTGTTGAATCACAAGTAATAAGTAATAAGTAATTGATGTAACCTGAATCATTAAGATATTTAATAGAGCTATTTATAATATCGTGGAATTGAAGTGACCAATCAGTTTCTGGAATGTCCATTTTCAAACAGTTTAAAAGGTTATTATAGTTGTAAACTGATCTGTATTATAATATCAAATATTGATAAGACAAGAATTTATATTATGTGGTGCTTGATACAAAACATTGAAAAAATTACAATTCAAAATTGGTTAGGGTTTGAAAATGAGTTGCAAGTTACTTTTTTTCTAGAAGTATAAATAATTGCTATTTCAAGCTGGCAGATGGAAAACTTGACTATTATACGATTACATTTTTAAATAGCTTTGCATTTGAAAAGTAATGAACTACCTACCTTCAGACGGCGGCCAAAGTGCATATTTGTAATTTATATTCACTGTTTCTTTTTCGAAAAAATTCCTGAAGGTCTAAAAACATCGAGAACTTCATTTTCAGTAGTTTTATTACACATTCGGTACAGGTAATGAAGCGTTACTTTCTGCGTAGTGTTTAACCTATAAATATTTCGCTGCAGCTTCAAGTAATTAAGATAAGAAAATTTCGTAATTAAGCGAAATTCCGGACACGCAAAGCACGTAATTTTGTTGAAACAGAAATTAGGTCCCCGCTTATTAGAAATCTGCGAAAAAAGGATAATTCATTTCGCCTAATTTACGGGGTTTTCATCGCTGTTCCGTAATGAACGTAATGAAAATCTTATACTGCTAATGAAGAAATTTCTTCTTAAAAATTCTTTTTGACAAAGTATACATGGAGTTTCCAAACAGTATGAGATTATATTACATTGTTAATAAAACATCGTAGACATTCAATTTCAAAGGAATGTTCTAAATTATGATCCTTTGTGCATATAGGGTGTCACGAAAGTTGTGATACAACCGAGAAGGAGTAAACTAACAACAAATTTGTATTTATATTATGTTAACTTCGTGTATGATTTGAAACAATTTCATGTCAGCTAAGAATGATTTTAATTAATTTCTTTAATGTAACAGTATACGTACAAATTAACTATAAATAATAAGTAGACTGCAGTTTTTTATGCAATTTAACACACTCAAGTTCGTGAGGAATGCACATTGCATAGACCAAGTGAAACAAAAAATGTACTTTGAAACATTTCAACCGTAAAATGCAGTTCTGACATAATTAAGTTTCACTAGCTAAATGGAAATCAGAAATATTGAAATCTAAAAATGTATATTTGCATAAAAATCCGCACTCGAATAATAAGTTAGAAACACAGTATCTAAAGTTCATACACCTTTGTTTTGTCAAACAATTAATTATGTACAACATTTTTAGACATTATTAATTTGAAAAGAGAAATGCTTTACTAAAACTTGTGTTATTTTGAATTATGATAAATGATGACGTTGTATGCAAATGCAAAGTTATTGTTACATGGTTAAGTGTGCACCCAACCAATATTCGAATCCTATTTTTGCAGAAATGATACTCCATACGAATTTTTGACTCATTTTTTAATGAAGAAACACCTCCTTTTTAATTGTATAATAATTTCCAATACAGTCTGTATACTCAATAGGTTGGCAACTAAATTCGCGATCTTTCGAACTTCTTCGCCTCAAAATTCCCTCAGGTCTATTATCACGCAGCCAAAAATGACCGGAACTATGCCGAAACAGCATTTAAAATTAAAATGTGAATTGTAGGAGTTACCGGTGACCGGCATCTCACGTTTAATTTAGTTACATATGACTAGATTGCGGATGTTTATGCAAATATACATTTTTAGACTTTCATATCTCCTGTGTTAAGAAGGTTAAATGAATAAATCTTCAACAAAACTGCATTTGCTCCTTGAAATGCTCAAAATACGAAATTTTTGTTTTGTTAAGTTATTAAATGTCCATCATTCACCAATTTGGATATATTAAATTGCATAAACATCCGCAGTCTACATATGACTATGAATTTTTATATAATTATAGATTAGAAAAGAAAACTGTAGATTACACAAATAGTACAGAAGAACATGTGTGCGATTAGATACTTATGTACCCATGTCTTCTATAATGTATATTAAAAATAGCAAACCATAACGTGTCTGACTGAGTATGGCTGATTTCACTTTGGCATTCAACGTGTTAAAATTCTTGGACCAATTTTTTATTGAAGTTATTCACATTTTAATTTTGAATGCACTTTCGGCTTAGTACTGGTAACTTTTTTTATAAAAAAACTTTCGTGTGTCATAAATGTAGTTGATAATTCAATATTATCATTACTTTACCCTACTTTTAACCAATTACTTTATTTTCAAATAATAAATAATGAATACACGGTATTCTTATTTTTTTCTAAGACCTGCGAACACTCAACCACAGAATAAGCGATGTGCATATTTTACAACACATTAGAAACCTCTATTTTGCGGCACGATACACTTTACTACCCCTGAAGCAGCCTATATGAATGTTGTCGAGCCGTCTGTGAATGATAACTACCGTGAACTCTACTATTCTAATTTGACTAGTCAATGGGGTGAGATTGTGCCCCGGAGGTTGCACCAACCTCCCACGAAATGCACCTATGTATAGAGGAGAAACAGACATTATTGTTGTCTGGCGAATAATGCACACTTCTAATAGCTATTCGTATGTTAATGGTACTCTGCGTGCACTGGAATTGAAGTTTCCATCAGAATTGTTTCTTCGAGCCTTCAACAAGAAAATAGCTGAATAAATATTTGAAATTCATAGTATTAAGAATTCGAAGTGAAAAATTATTATAATAATAACTTAATAAGGAATAGTACTGAAAATGTCCACCGAAATACTTTTATAAAATTCCCAACAATTCTAGATGCATAAATAAGAGCAGTGGATGTAATTAGAGGAAACGGTGTGTCAGAAAATTTTAATTCTAGGCTTTTGCTTGTCAGTCACGTTCGTTTAAACTTTAAAAATGACTCTGTATACTGCGTGAAAGTCGTCGTAAAACAAGGAGAATACACAATGTAGAAGGTAAAAAAAGAATTAAAAGTTTTTAAGGCCGCTCACTCATAATTTTCGACATTTTATGTGTCCTCGTCTAAAATTTAATCTTGCAATGAGAGAGCGTAATCAAAAATATTCTAAAATACTTGCTTATTTCTAGTACTAGCGCGTGTAACAATAACTCTCAGCTCTATAGTTCCCTGGTAATTAACTTTTATTTCTGAGAATTGTTTGGTTAAATGAGCAAAATGAAGAATGAAGTATTATTAGAATTTAGAAGAATTAAGAATTCAATTTTTCGAAAAAAACAGAAGGAAAAGTTGTATGCTGTAATATTAATTTATAAAATTTATTACAAAAATTGCCGCTGCAAAAAGTTCCTGAAAATGCAGCATTGTTCACGTGAAGTTTTTAAACTGAATTCGCGAACGCACCGAGCGTAATTTGATTCATTCTGTTCCCTTTAAACGCACATAAGTGGTAGAGAAATAATAATTACGTTACGTCAATTGTTAATGCCGAGTTGAAAAACACGAATACTGGAACAATAGCCTGAAATTATATTGCGAGTTCCACATGTTTCATTTTGTACCTCAATTAGAGCGTAAAAAAATTTCGCTCTTCGGTTTCTCCTATATTTTGCGAAAAATTGTATTTCATCGAGTTATTCGGATTGTCTTCGATTTTCACATTTCAAATGCGTATATTTAACAGTGATTAGTTTTTTAATCAACACAAACGGAAAATTGGCGAGAGGGCATTGCTGGGACCACGAAATCTGCAGATATCGAACTCAAATTTGAATTTGCAATGAATTATACATGAGGCTGAATATATTTCATGTATTCTTCCTTGAAGGCTGCCAAGGAAGGTATCGTAACTTATTTTCGACGTTCGCAAAGTAGCTGTGATTTTGAAAGATTTCTGGAACGGAAATTACCCGGGAATAATAACTTGTTTGTTACGACAAACATCTAAAAAAACTTTCAGTATTGGATTTTATGCGTCTGCTACAATATACATATATCTGTTTCGATATAGAAATTCTATAAAATCTAAACTTTCACTAATTCCTTGTCATTTAAAAATTAGAATGCAACACTATATAAGTATTTATCAAAATTAGTACAAGTTACACAATTTTTAAAATCAATCGAAATAAATGAAATTTTAAAATTAACCTCCTTAACACGTTGAGCGCCGTGGTGGAAAATCCCGCAAGTCAGACACGCGAAAATACGGTAATTATTTACTTCAGGGCACACCTCACCGATTTTGATGACCTTGAAATATGTTGTCAAGGTCAATATTCTAAACAACTTTTCCCTATATATATAACCGCCGCTCGGCTTTAGTTTCCGAGATATTCGCAAAAATATATTCGATACTGTATATGGTATTTTGCTGTTTACAACATGTATGTTATTGGTCTGAGGTATTCTATAGTATACACCACACAGCTCTAGCATTGTTAACGTGCGAGTCATACATCGTAAGGTTGGGTTGGGTTGGGTTATAAACATCTTCAATAATTATGGCAAGTTTTCAGATTTCTCTGTTTGGTCCGGGCACAGACGGCCGCCTCACGGCGGCTACAATTCAATCCAGCCCGACCAACACCAATTCAGTAAAAGATGATCTGAGACCTAGGATGAAATCTTCTGTTTCATCTTTCCATGAAATCTAACAACTTGTCATAATATACATACGAAAACACGCAAGTAAACAATACTCGAACTGTGTGTGTGTGTACTCTGAAACACCTCCTGTCAAAAGCAGAATACGATATAGTATGGGATATACTTTTCCTGATATCTCGGAAACTAAAGGCGAGCGACAGTTATATGTATAGGGAAAAGTTGTTCAAAATGTTGACTTTGACAACATATTTCAAGGTCATTGAAATCAGCGAGGTCGTCCGCTTTGTAAATAATTACCAAATATTTTTATGAATATCTCGATAATTAAAGCCGAGCGGCGGTTATATGTATAAGCGAAATTACTCAGAATAATGAACCTGATAACATATTTAAAAATCATTGAAATCGGTGAGGTGTGCCCTAAAGTAAATAATTACCGAAAATACCTTTTTATTAACATGTATCATGGAATATATAAATATTTATTTATTTGATAATACACTTCTTATCTTGTTCTGTCATTGTAACACAGATGTAGCTCCAAATTTTTACGTGGGTCACAGGTGGTACACGTGGCGCTCTACGTGTTAACCTATTAGCTGTGTAGCTCTATTTTAAAAGTGTGTACCTACGTTGTGTCGCAAAAATGGAGAGATGACGAGTATACTCGTCAAACACAGAGTATATGCAGCTGCTGTAAAATAGAATTAAGTTATAACGAAATGGTAGTCAGTTTTTTTTAAAAATGGAAAATTTATTGCTCAAATTCATTTATATTATTCACAAAATATAGACATTCAGTATTAAAAAAGAAACAAAGAAAATCAAATACATGGAAACAATTTTTTTTTTCTTATTTTGTACTTGTCTTAGTTGTCACTAAAATTTTAATTTAAATAGCAAATGGTAATTACTTTTTTCTCATGACGAGTATACTCATCATAACACAAACAATTGACATTTCTTCATGACGAGTATGCTCGTCGTACACAGCTAACGGGTTAGGAATGTTAACAGATACATGTATGTTAAATCTTTTTAATTTGAATCTTGCAGACAAATGTATTCCGAACATTATAGTAAATAAATATTAAATCTAACAGAGATTTTTGTCTTTTTTTGTAATCGCAATGCATTCTTATTGATTACAGCCGCAACAAAATTATTCTTTTCAAACTTTAATGAATTCGCCCTCGAACAGGTCAAGAATCCTAATTGTAGGGGCGTCGTTGCAATATAGCTCGTTCAATTTTCGTACGATTTTTCCCCTGACGCTCTGGTAGTCATAGCATATCTTTCAGCAAGGCTGGTCTTCAAGTTGTCTGACGAGTCTCGCTAAGTGTCACGAAATTATCTCGTTTCCCGTGATATTCGCCGAGTCCTCCTTAGTCGGCTCAGCTCGTTACTTTTGAAACCTTCTGACCGGCAACAATATGACAAGAGAACATCGTATTTTGCTGTTCACAGCAAACGCCTTCGAACTTCTCAGCACGACTAGAGACAAAGGTCATTCTACTTGCACCACGACACGTTTTCTCCTCTCCTCTCTCTCTCTTTCCTTCTCTCTTTCTGCCTCTTTTCCTTTCTCTTTGTCCCTGAACACATGTCTGCTTGACTTTTGAATCACGAGGAAACGTGACGTTCCGTTTCAAAAGACTCACGTACGCCTTTCTCGTTCTACTTCGAATTCTTAATTCAAGATTCTTTTACTATTAGTTCTTCTACGTCGTACGAACTGCATGTAAAAATTATTAACAACGGTATGGAACTATTTAGATATTCGACTGTGGATGTTTATACAAATATACATTTTTTATGTTATTGCTGTTATAGAAATGAATGTTTGATGAAACTGTATCTTGTTCTACGAATGTTTAAAAACTATACTTTTTCTTTTCTCACGATTTTAAATGTGTGTTTTTCAGATATTTGGATATGTAAGTTGCATAAAAATTAGAAGTCTACGTATTACTAACACGCTGACTGCCACAGTGAAAATTACCGTACATGGCCAGACGTATTAGATAGTTCATTTTTGAATCAATTAAATTACATGATTGTAAACTTACCATTTTCTACTATTATATTGACATTGATAACAGTCGGATTATAATGAAAATTAATAATTATTTAATTCGATAATACTTTATGCGCCGGTTCATATAGCTCTGCATGGCAGTCAACGTATAAAGCAGCATTATAAAGTCTGAAATATTTTAGTAACTTTAAGAAACGTTCGAATTTGAAAAATTTTCTTTCCATCGTTCAGATTATTTCTGAGATGAGAATGAAAGTTAGATTGATTTCAGACAATACAATCTTAGATGTGTGTGTTAATTTTAATTTAGAAGTGTTGCAACTAGGAGTGTCATTTTTCTTTAATACGTGAGTGTGGGTAATTTTAGTGTGGCTTATTCTACTACTAAGTCTTGCCTTGAAAAACTAGTACTTTAGAGACTACTGTAAAATAACTTATTAATGTGTAATACATGTGTATATGCAGTGGAGCAGAGGATTTATGCTTCTTCGTTGCAACTAGCTAAATAGTTGTCAGAGTATTATTACATCCGAACATAATTTTATTATCTTGTAACTGTATTATAAATATTCTTTTGTATTTTTAATGTGTGTGTAAACGTTGTTAATGATATTAGAAATTTTAATATTGTATCAAACTTTCTACTTTTGGAAATAATACAAATTCTTTAAAATAACAAGAGTCACGGGATATTTTAATATTGATAGTAGTTTCTTTGAATATATTAAATTGATCTAAAAATTACCTACTGTTTCCTTACTGTAGAAATTAAAAATTAAGTTTCATTATTTAATTACTTGTGAATGGTGGAATACTTCAGGCACACTTTCTGTGGATGAAAATACAGCATTTTTCCACTTCACATATATTTTCGTTACAATTTTTTGATAAGGCATAAATGGATAGCTATTTACATAACATTTTTTTTATTTCAGTTTGATCGCAAAAAATAGGACACACTGAACTTGAAAAAACTGCTTACATATATCGTGATACATATTCACAAATTTTATTGTCACAGTTAGACCAAATAAAAATAAAACACCCTGCATTTGCAGAAATTACTCAGTATGTCAAAGATATATCGTGTTATGAATATTAAAAAATTCTATTATCACAGTTAGATCAAACAAGAATAAAATATCTTGCATTTGCAAAAGCTGTCTCAATATATCAAAGATATGTCTTAAAATATGTTCACGAATTCTATTCTCACAGTTAGACCAAAAAAAAAAGTGAAAAATCCTGCATTTGCAAAAACTTCCTCAGTATATCAAAGATATATCTTGAAATATAAATCATGACTGTTGTCTACTTTCGTGTTACAACATTAATGACAACCAATAGACGCGTAATCCCGAGGTTCAGTCTGATACTCATTTAGTTTCGAAGCCTGGTCCCGGATTCCATGCTCGATACCAAAGGATTTGCATATCTATCAGCGCAGCGCCGTGTAGATACGCGCAAGAAATCGTCCATCGTGTAGAAACCACGTGGGATAAAGACGAAAACACCGAGAAGTTCAGGCAGGGATTGGGTTAAAGGTTGGAGGGTACCATTACAGCGACACTTGAACAGGGTTTCGAGAAGATCGACTGGTTATTCGTAATTGTAATTAGCGAGCGAGCGATTCATTACACGACGAAGAAATGTATGGCACGCTCAGCGTGTCTCGTTTCGCAAACGTTAAGTGCACTCGTCGACTTATGCGCCAACGAATTACTATTTCCATCGCATCATGTGCACGCAATTAAGCTTTAATGAAACGGTTATTCCTGCGAAAATTGTGCTCTGTGTCTGAAATTACATTTGATTATTGGAGAAAGAAATATTTCATGTTTCAGGAAATTTGTTATAATCTTTCTCTGCCAAGCTGTTGTACAGTTTCTTGTATATTGTACAAGTCTATAAGCTGGAATGAATGTAAAATAAAATAATTAAAGGGAAATGACGCAGAATGTTGTGAAACGTAGTAAAACAGAAATAATAATAATGACGACAGGCCGTCTATCATAACTAGACTGCGGATCTTTATACAATTTAATATATTCAAATATGTGTAAAGTGTACATGTTACAAAGAAAGTAAAATAAAAAATATATTTTGTAACATTTAAAGCATAAAATACTATTTTATCAAAGTTCTATTTCATCAACCAGATTAAAACAAGAAATATTGATGTCTAAAATTGTATACTTGCATAAACATCCGCAGTCGAATCATAACATATTAATTAGAAATAGGAATAAAAGTAAGCTCGAGATCTATTTATTAGACTGCAAATTTTTATGCAAATATATACTTTTAGACTTTAGTAATTATGATTTCAGTGTGGTTGATGATAAGAAATTTTTACAAATCTATATTTTATTCACTCAATTTATAAAATCTGTACATTAATAATAAATTTAGCAATCGAAGCTGGTAGGTTGAGCGGAAGAGATCGTACGATTTTTCTGTCGTAAATTATCAATTACATTTTATTATTCTTCGAGAGACATATATGCTTTCTAACAGGTGCAAAACACTCATAACTCGACTGCGGATCATTATGGGATTTAACATACCCAAGTTCGTGAAGAATACACATTTTACAGAGTAAGGAAACAAAAAATGTACTTTTAAAAATTTAAACCGCAAAATGCAGTTCTGTCATAATTACGTTTCATCAGTTACACTTAAATTAAAAATACTGAAGTCTGAAAATGTATGTCTGCATAAAAATCTGTAGTCTGGTCATAACATATTATGAATAGTATATAGGAGATTGAGAAATAAATTAATTTTAATAATAACAAATTAAATCTGTATAAAGAAATCCTACAAAAGTTTGCGACAAACCTAATGTTACGTAATCCCAAATGGTATGTTTAATGAATAACATATATCATTGACTTACATAGTTAGGAAATTCTACAAACACTTCAATGCAACTTTACTGTGTTTACTTTGAAAGGAACTTTACGATATCAACGGTTGCAAATCTACCGTGAATTTGAATTGTTAATTTACTTTATACTGCGCCGGTGGATCTAGGAATTCTAAAACAGTAGCAGTTGACGTATCAGTATAAGGGTTATAATGAACGGTATCATACAGAATAAATATGCAAATCGGAAAGTAGCAGCTTCAGTGGAATATCGTGAAAACAGACAAGCATATTTGAGGATAGTTGTTTATCTCTCACATCAGTGTGTATTCAAATTCTTTTAAAGCAACCATAATACATACTTGTCAATTAACACGTTGCATGCCACGCAGGGTTATATGGATTTTTACATAAAATATTGCTGAGTTAGATAATTGATACAATAACCGGTGCTTCAAATTCAAATTAATTCAGTAACTATTTATTATTACACAATTCTGAGCAATTTTCATGTTGTAACATAAAAACTCGACTGAATATCCGACTATTTGTTTCCTTTCGATTTACATTAAAAATAGTAAATTATATTATATCTGACTATATATAGCTGTTTTCACTGCGGCATTTAACAAATTAATAATTCTCATAAAATTCAGACTAATGCCAATATTAAAATAATAATAGAAAATGATAATCGTGTAGCTCTATACTTTTATTCTTAGCAATTTGTTTTCAAAAAAGCATTTTATAATGTGCCTGACTACGCACTGAAATTTTCACTGTGGCAGACAGCTTGTTAATATAATAAAACCGGTGAAATTTAATCAATTTTCTGATGATGTAACAAAATTCATGCAAAGTTTCCAATTCCATTATCAAGAGGAGTAATGTCTGAAATATATAAATTTTACAAATGTATTCACTACTCTAGGATTAACGTTTAGGTCGTGTTTGTAATTGCGCACTGCTGAACCGTACCTTTTGTACTGATTTTATCCATTTGTTAACTCTTTTATTTTTTCTGATTTTTTTTATTTGCAAACTGTATACATGACCGATACAAAGATACACTATTACATCGTCCGTAAAGTCCATGCCATTATTAATATCTTTCCTGCCGCGTGTACCGTTTTCAGTACACGCATCAATTTTAATTTGATCACATACCTACCAAACCTTATGAAATTTTGAGTAAGATTCAGGTTAAGATGATAGTAAAACGAAAGAGTGTAATATAAAATAGATAAATATTTGTATAAACAACCACGTGTATTAATAAATAGTCATTTCCACATGTCTGTCTAGTTACGAAATTTACTACTGCGACTGGGAACGTGTTAACACTTTATCTACCGGAAGCCTATTAATCGGCTTTTCGATGCCAACGCTTATCGATCGATAGCCTATTAATCGGCTTTTCGGTTGTCAACGCTTATTCGACCGATAGTCTATTAATCGGCTTTTCGGTTGTCAATGCTTATCGACCGGTAGCCTATTAACCACCTTTTGACTGTCGAAGTTTATCGATCAGAAGGAACTATTGGTCGGTTTGTCGTTTTTCTTTTGTTTAATTTTTAATTCGCCGGGCGACGAATCTGCGCTCAACTGAGTCGGTCGTTAATGAGTGGCAACTTCAATCATGAGCAGTAGATAGAGTGTTAAGAGTAAGAAAAAAATTAAATATTTACTGTTAATTTGTTTATTTAAAAAATAGGCATAGTCGATGTTTCCTTCATGCACTTAGTTTTATTCTTGAGATAATTTGAAAATACAATATTCATAAAATATTTACTGTTTAGATTTAAAAAGTCTTCCGCATGCTGTCGAAGAGAATTCACTTGGAATATTCGGACAATATAGAAAATTACTTTACGTCATTACAATCGGTATATTACTTATTCACAATCACTACCTAGTTCCATGACGAAATAAAATAGTAAAGTACTAGTAACAGAAGGTGAGTACGTCCGTTTTTAACACGTTGAATGCCACTGTGAAATCTGCCATACCCAGTTAGACACATTATACACTACTGTTATAATTATAAATCGAGTAGGCAAAAAATATTTTATAATTTTAATGTATAGTACCTACTTACATTATGTTATTATTATAATAATAATGATGTTGAAAATTGTATAATAATTACTAGTTATTTAATGGAATAAAATTTGAAGCGCCGGTCACCGGTGACCCCAACAGCAGTCAACGGGTTATAATAACATGATTAATGAAGCCTACCGAATTTAATTTTAAAGCTTTCGACTCGAATTTTCCGGACGTAGAACATCTATAATATAATATATCATACATATAAAATTTTTCGAATTTAGAATGATACTGTTATCAACAAATATTGTTTCCTTCCCTGGTACAAAATTCTATCGTTTGAATCTTCATACAAGTCTTTCCCCTTCGATGTAGAAGTTATTACAATATTTGCAGACGACCAGATACATTCCCATGAAACGAGCCAGATGAAACGTAGAAGTAAGATCAAACATTGATATAAGAGAATCCCATGAATCGTCGGTGGGTATTGTGGTTTCCGATTTCGGAAGCAAAATCGAAGCTGCGAAATAGCTGGATCCCATTAAGCACGAGCCACCATTTTTCTTCTCCTACTCTATTCCAAATAACGGCAGTAAGATCGTTTTTCCCGCTGCTTTTCCAGCCCCCTTTTTCGACGTCGGTCTTCTATCAGGGGACATTCGCCGGCTTCACGTGAAACAATTCGACTATACGATCGTATCGCTGCGAGCCATCTGGAATTTCTCTCGTTCCCGTGAAAATTGCTCGTACAAAATACCATTTCTGAGCATCGAAACGAAATTCCTGGTATCGGTTATAGCCACGGGTCCAACCGGAAGTCGAAAGTGGAGCACAGGAAGCAACCGTGGCGCATCATTTCGCATGAGTACCCTAGAAATTTGTCTTAAGAACATTTCTAATGTAAGATTAATGACTCTGAAATGGGTTCGATTTTTTTTTAATTAATTTGTTACATCTGCTTTTTAAGGGCATTAGTAAACTGTGAATGTTTGTGCAAATGTATATTTTTATTGAAAATAAGTAAATAAATGGGGCCTAGACAGAAATTTGTTGTTATTAAACGGTTCTAGAAATATATTTTTTATTCTGCATAGTGTATATGTTTTGCACATCGCAAATTTTTTGCATATTGTGTGCATATTCGGTTGGCTCGCTACCACGTTCAGACTGAAGACATGAAACAATTGTCAAATCATTCTCGTGTTTCTTTTTGGGTTTCCAAGTCACACATGCTCATGCATTCTTCGTGTATCGAAACAAATACTTTATCAATGAAGATTCCATATATTTTGCATATTTTGATATTTTATAATTGCATAAACATCCGCAGTCTAAACATTAGTGACCACGAGTACACAGCTAAGAATAAATATAGTTTGTTATAAAAGTATTCAGCCACTATAAGTATCAAGTGAATTTTCAGTTAAATTATAATTTCCAAAAGTTAATAATAATGGAAATTCCGTTTTGAACAAGTATGTATTTATTCGATTTACAATGTCGTCTAAAAATTTAAATATTTAAATATCCTAGTGCAGTTTAAAAATTTCAAGATCACCCTAAAATCTTCTAAAATACGAGCTGCATAGAAATTAATTATTGCTCTCTAAACATATTTCATTCAACAGTTTTTCTTCTAACATCGAGTTATTTTAGATCGTAGTTCCTACAGACTCACTCTGTAGATGCTCTTCTGTGATAAGAGTCTTGCAACAGTCCAAATTTTCGAGTTCTTGCTCCTTAACCCTTCAACTGTGGAGTACGTAGAAACCAGGCGACCGCTGCGTGCGGCCGCATCACAGTAGTACATACCGAACCGTTGCAACGGACGTCTATAGGCGTTGACAGTATACAGTGTGCGGCTTGGTTAAGCACTTATACACACCGATAACAGTCAAAGGGTTAATTAGATCAGAGTGGTCGATTTTCGTTTCTCCCATCCTTGGATTTAATTTTAATCACCTTACCCAGGTTCAATTCGAAGACGATAGTATTATAATGAAAAAATTGTTCACAATATCTGCAATACGGACAATGCTTGTATAAAATAGAAATCCCAAGTTTTAATTCCTCTCGGAACAATCGTACACTATCTCCGTGGCGTATGAATTATCCCCAAGAGGAACGAGTACAAAGCAAGCCGCATTCTTCACGATAATCGGCTGGCGACGAGCGAATGCGATTCTCGAAAAGAGGGCAATTCATCATAGCGACATCGCAACAGAGGACCAGAATGCAACTGACAAGCACAGGGGAAAAAAATAATAATACACAGCCGTAGGTGGAGGGGAGAAAAAGGAGGGATATCAGGTGATGTAGACGAGTCGTTTGACATCGATCTCGGTAAAAAAGTGATGAATCGAGCGCGGAAGACGACGAGATGCTTTCAGTGTTGGTTATCGGTCAAACGAAATCCCTGAGCATCTGGTGTCTCTGAAGGCTGGCCAGAAGAAAGCGTACCTCGGCGTCGCGTCACACGAGCTTTCTTGCGGCGTTTCCTGCGAGCTTTTTTTTACCGGCAAAAAGAAGAAAAGTGCCGCGGGAAGTCGCAACGAGGTAAAAGATGGCTGGTGGCGAGTAAAAGCGAGCGAAAAGTAGGCGGGGGCGGGGGCACAAAAGGCGAGAGAACGAAGACGTTTGGTTCCGAGCTCGAGACGGACAAAACAAAAGGCGTGATGTCGGGAACGGGGAAATGCTTCGTCTATGAACAGCACGATCGTAGACAAAAGGAGACTGGATCCTCTGGTCACAGAAAAATATTTAATCCCTTCGACCGGCGTCTCCCTCGGATGACCGTTCAGCTGGAATAACTGCGGCTTTTTTCTCTTTTAAGGGGATTTATTAAACTAAGTGTTGCTCTAACCCTCGACTTTATACAGGGTGGGGTAACAATTTTGATCATCTTTAATATCTCTGTTATATTTAGAGATATTGTTACAAAATTTGAAGAACTCTTTACAGATTAAATAAAATCGACAAAACAATGGATTAAATCTTTTATAAAGACTACGACACGTTGACTGCCACACTGTCTAGGATGAGAACGTCACCAGTTTCTAGACTTCAATACAACATGGAAGTAATCTGAACTTCGGTTCTTTTTAATGAATAATGTTAGTATTTATTTATAATTGCAACTGGTTCTGTTAGACCTTAAATAAGAGGGATGTTTCCAAAATTCTTATTTTGTCCCCTCGTATTTTATTAATAGTATTCGTATTCATATAAAGGACAACTGAATTTAAGTGTCACCCATATGTGGGTAACATGAGAAAGTGTTAATAATGATATCAGTATACACACTTTGTGAGGACACAGCACTGCAATCGTCGAACTACTGAAGCTTGTACACTTCTTATCACGCTCACAATCAGCTTGATTTCATCACGAATTACAATGTCCTCGTATTAAATCACTGATTTACTCTTTTATTTAACGGCAAATGACCTTATATTATAGGTTGTTGAAATCGTTTAAATATACACTATTCCCCTAGGGATAAAAAAGTATAGTATGCCATTAGTGAATAGAGTTGACCAGGAAATCTCCGCAGATCCTCCACCTATGAAAAGTTATTTCTGGAATAGTGTGGCCCCCTTGGTACCATACAACATTTGTAAATAAATTTTTTTCATATCTTTAAAGAAAGCAGAGATATGCCAGCTGGTCAAAGTTATTACCGTAGCCTGTATAATATAGTACTTTCCCATTTTTCAATTGTAGTTTATAGACATATACTATTTAAAAAATCGTTAAAATCTTCTAGTCAAAGTTAACAGTTTGCAGTCTGATGAATATATTCGGTCGCTTCGTCGGACAAAATACGATATTTCAGGCAGTAGGACTTAATATGGTCGTCGAACTTTAATCTTAACTTGTGAGACATTTATTTCTTGAGCTTCAGCAGCAGCGCTTCCTCAGTTTTTAATTGTAGCTTACGGGAAGCGAGAACTTGTCATTTTAACGATGAAAGTTTAAAACTTTCTTGTTTTCCGTTCCTTTGATGCATAGGATCTTTAGAATCGTACAAAGAATGTAGCAGAAATATTACGAACTGACGCAAAAGTCTCTTAGAATATGAGCTTCGCAACTTTTTAAATCATAAAAGAATTAATAAATAATAATTGCGCATTGCGTTGAAAGGTGTGACACAAAACCTCAATGGTTTCTGCTATAGAGATACCGAGATTAGGCACGTCAAGATCACGTCTCTTTCTTAATTTTATCATGTTCTCTTCACTTTTCATGATAGTGTCCCGTATTTATTATTTTTCACATTTTTTCTTATTTTCAAAATGATAAGTCTTCCAAAGTGGGACGTCGCAAACGTTGTATTTTAATATAAACGACTGACTTTGAGGTGTCTAGTTTCGGTGTCTATACTATAGTACTCATACACGTGTTCTGTGCCCCTTGGGTCACCTGATGACCTTCATCAATTTTAATTCTGTCAATTTAGAAAGTTTAAATATTATTGACGTCACGATGATAGTATGAAATAAGAACTACTGTTATTGTCACATAAATAAATATTTGTATCCTTCACGGTTCATATAAAATTTTCCACTCTCTTGCAGACTCTGTTCATGGCAAGTCATCTATTTCAGACTAGACAGCAATTCTCCGTTCCAGCAATGTTCATTAATACAATTATTTCATTATTTCATAAAAAACATATAAAAACCTCTCTTCAACTTCGACAGTATTTACTTTTCTCTGACTATTTTGAGGTTATACGTTGGGATTTTTTGGGGAAAAAACTAAACAACATGCCTTTATCAAACTTTACAGATTTGTTCACGTATGTTTATACAATATTCATGAATTTTTTTATCTTGGTATCACCTAAGCTGTAGTAATTATTCACCGGGAAACTTGACTTCAGCTGCAGTTATCGTGGTAGTCAGCTTTTTCAACCGTCCACTTCCTCAGAGAATAATTACTACAGTTCAAATACTAATAATGTATAAAAATTCATGAATATAGTATAAACAAGCATAAATAAATCTGTAAAGTTTCATAAAGATATGCCGTTTAGTTTTTTCTAAAAAATTCCCAAAGTATAACCTCAAACCAGACCGAGAAAAAGAGTAGAGTACCGCCTTAAGTAATAATTCTAAACAATAACAAGTACTTAAGACAGCTTCTGTGCACACGAATACTATCATCATCTTTCGAAACGCTCAAGAGAACTATCAGTAAAGAAACTCTTATAAAGGCTCACGGTATAAACGGTGGCTCTATATTTCCCGTAGGTCGCGGACGTTTTAAGAGCGGGCGAACGAACGTTTGTCGATTCGAATTCATCGATAGGAAGTCGAGCGCACACAAGCTCACGGCATTTATCATCAAATAAGGCCAGGAGTTTTCATTAGTTCGGTGGATAGAGCGCCGCGAAATATGGGCAAATTGGAATCCCTTTTCCATGACCCGTTTTTCCGGAGGCAGACGATGAGACTTGGCACGAAGAACGAACGTTGGCTCGGGTACACAGGCGAACGGGGGGTTAGAAAGGGGTGGCGAGCGAAAACGGGTGGTTGGAAACTAGCGAAATGTCGATTCGCGGCGACGGTATCGAGCGAGGGTCGCGTTTATTTGTTCGTGGAAAACAAAGGCCATGCAACAGGCCCTCCACCCTTCGTCACTCTCTCGTGGCTGCATTCCCACCCCGTCGCTTCCGGCACCTTTACCCTCGATTCGATGACTACCCTGTTTTGCCAATTGGGAGCTATCGTGGTGTCTCAGAAGTGAATCTGTGAGAATTTCTAAAATTTCCATCGAGCTTCCAACCCCTAGCAGCTACTATGGACATTTGAGTATGAGTAGCATAAAGGGTTACCTAGAATATACAGAATATGGAGATGGTGTTATTGACCTCCTCCAGAATACTGATACACAGTTTTTTGAATTCAAATACAGGATGGTCCACGCAATTGTTTCAGGTTGTAACGCCGTTATCAGTGCAGTTACAGAAAAATGTCAAAGGAGAAAGATGAATGGTTCAAAGAGTATTACATCCATAGGACCATGTTCTTTTTAGAAGTGCAATGGTGCATGAGCAATCAACAATTGTATTATTTCTTTAAATGGAAAAGTTAACTTTCTTTTACGTAGATAGATTCCTCTCGTTATTCTACGTAAAAAAATGTTGAAGTACGAAGGTAAAAAACTTATTAGTTATCGAGATATTTTAAAAAAATATCTTTACTGAAGGAGATATTCAAACGCTTCTCCATTATACTGTACACATTTTAGACAACGCTTTTCAATTGTTTTCATAACTGAGTTAAGGTGATCTCTGGTTATTGTTGCACATTGCAGTATTATCCGTTCTTTTAGATCCTCTACAGAATTTATAGGATTTGAATAAATCCTATCTTTTAAATACCCCCATAGAAAAAAGTCAAAGGGAATTAAATCGGCTGAGCGGGGTGGCCAAAATAAGTTTGAAATGTGTACGGTGTAATGGAAAAGCGTTTGAGCATCTTCTTCAATGAAGATACTTTTTTAAAATATCTCGACAACTAATAATAAATTTTTCACCTCTGTACCCCAATATTTTTTTACGTAGAATGACGGCAGGAATCTATGTACGTAAAAGAAAGTATGAATTTCCATTTAAAAAAATAATGGTAATTGTTGATCGCACATGCACCATTGCACTTCTAAAAAACGTGGTCCTACGGATGTAATACTCTTTAAACCATTCATTTTGCTGCTTTGACATTTTTCTGTAACTGCACTGGTAACAGAGTTATAACCTGAAACGATTGCGTAGACCACCCTATTTTGTTGAACTGAAATTCTCTAGCAAGGAAAATGTTTTCGTAATATTATAAAAATATGAGGAAAATAAAATTCAGTTGTTTCAACTTGAATAAATTCGTAATCTGAAGTGAGTAGCATAAGCTGAATGTATCGCTGGTTTAAAATATTTTAGAAGGGTGATTTAAGCCTTGATTACCTAGGTTTATTGAGTTTGATCAGGTAGAGAACATTTCTTCAAAACGATTCAACAATTTGAGAACATTTAATCATTATTCGACAGTTACACAATTCTTAAAAACTTTGTACTGTGTACCAAGGTTAGAGCATTAACTGTATAAAGAAAAATCAATGGCAGTGAACAAAGCGCGCGACAAGTTGAGTAGGATGGTGCCTGAGGTGGAATATGGGAATATACAAAGAATTATCAAATTTCTGCCATTACGGACACATTATGAAAGGGAAAGTAGTCTTGTCTGCTGAATAGACAACGTGTCGTTTCTTATGAATTGAGAATAGAATCAATTCGGAAGTTCAGATGCAGAAGAATGATTTTTTGATCAATAAAAAAATTCCTAGAGCGTTTTAAAGTATTTAACTTTCGAAGAAGAAGTGTTTTTGGATAAAATCACATTTACCCATTTTCATCCGTAATCTAAATAGAGTACGGTCCCACATATTAGTCACCCATTTCAGAAACATCTAATACAGTAGAACCTTGATTATGCGAACTCTACATAATAACAGAAAGACTTACTCTATAACTAAATTTTACATGAAAATGATAATTCTATTGTAGAATGTAAAACATATAATGGTACAAATTTAAGTACATATTGTTATTAGTGATAACTCTAGCTCATTACTGATATAGGATGAGAACTTCTTGGACGACCCGAGTTCAGATAATCGAGGTTCTACGGTATATGATTTGTAAATATTTTAAGTATTTTATTAATTTTATTTTCTGGGTACTTGTGTCGCATCTGAAAATCCATAGTGTGTAACTGTACAAGAAAATTCAGATGGAATTTACGCGCCTGAAGAGTCAATGTCTGGAAAGGAGGACGCGACTGCTCTAAATTGGCAGTCGAATCGAAACGGATAAAAAATGTCCGAGAAAATCGAGCTAATCTATGTAAAACACAGGACCACCAGCGGCGAACACCATGGAAAATTTTTTCCGATTGACCCAACTGAAAATATTTTTACACTCGTATCGGGTACTTGAAAATGCATAGATCTTTGTGAACGATAGCTTGATTTCAGTGAAATTTCAGAGGATGCCGTTTCCGAAGACAAGTTTACGAGCAACGAGCAACGAGCAGCACACGGCTTGGACGTTCTGCCCGAATTTATGAGATATATTTTTTATCGGTTTCGTTTTCTTGCACCGAAAGTTTTATCTGATGTGAGCATTTCATGCGCCGTATTAATACTTCTGCTTTCGCTTTTATGTAATACCTCACGTTTAAAAAATTAATTCTATTAATTCTTACTTTATATGAATACATATTGAATTCTTGACTCTTTATACAGTCTACAATTATTATTAATGATTATTATTATTAAGATTGTATTCTCGTAATGTGACAGCAATTAGGACTCACTCTGCATACTAATCCTCATCGAATTTTGTACAACATTAAATAAATAAGTATTTATATCCGCAACGACAATTACTTATATAAAATATATTTGCGCGTCTAACCAATGGCTGGATTTTCTACTAGCAGAGACAGCCACTGAAGCTACGGCCTTCCCCCGCTCTAGGTCCATTCCCCTCGTTTCAGTTTCCTCCAGTTCGCTCCTCACTCCCCCTACGACCATCGTCATCCTACATCACGGCCTATATGAGGGGAATTGATCTAGAGTGGGGGCAGGCCGCAGCTCCGGTGGTCATCACCGGTTTACAGTTTACAATAATAGGAAAACTGAAGTTTGAAATATCTAGCAGCTGCAGAGGTAGACCACTCCCATCTTCAAAATGAAATTTAACGACAGTTGTTACCAGAATCGCAAGTTCCTATCCATAACCCTGTTCTGGATATTGATGAATAGCAAACAGAGATCGTTGCAACCAACGGCATAAAATCGAACATCGTCGAGTGAAACAAGCGATGGAAATTCTCGACGTGCAATTTTAATCGAAAGAGAAATACCAGCCATGGAGCGCCGAACAATCCAAAGCAGAAGACAAACAGCCGGCACCTTCGGAGTTTAGCAATCACTGAGAAACTACGCCTTCACCGTTCGATGCTCATCCTTAATTCGGGATCTCGTCACTTCCAATCTACCGTGGCCGGTAAATTGTCTTCCATTTGCGAATAATTTAATTCACGGCCGCCATTGTCGAAAGAAATCGAAACAGAGGCACGGGGGAAGCAAGATGGCAGTAGCAGGGATCAATAACCGCTCCTCCGGAACAGCTGAATGTTTGAACTGTAATTTACGAACGATTTAAATTTAAGTATAGATCACCTATTGCGGCGGGGTAAAGTGTTCTCCTGTTTATAAAAAATTATAAAATCACTCTCCTGTGTTATTACGAAGTGCACCAAACATAAAATTCAGTTTCACCCACGGTTGTAACAATAACTATTTGAATTTATCAAAACAATATCTTGATCTCGAGTTTTATCACAGTTGAAAAATAGCAAACTAAATGTCCCGATGCTTCGAACAATTGATTAAAAGTAATATTTCAAACCATATTTGTTGGCAGTAATTGAAGCGACCTACGTTCTCCACTAACAAAGCGCATAATTCAAAAATGAAAAGTCTTCGTGTTAAGCTTTAATTTTTATAACAACGCAACCGAACGCACGACCGGCGTGATCTGCGCACCATCAAAAGTTTCGTTGACAAATGGTCGGTGGTTCCACAGCTGGAGGGCATTCAGCGAATTTCACAACAAATTCGCAAACTGTATTTTGTTTAACACTCGGTCGGTGGCACCTGGGTCCATTGGGGCCTCTACACTAAAGATAGAATGCTGACTTCTTTCTTTGACATGTGTCCATGATAGAAACACAAGGAGATTTACCTGATTAAACTGAGTCCAAACACAATCTCATTCGGGCTATACGCACAATTTTAATAACAAATGAACCGAATGAGATCGTGTGTGGATTCACTTTCATTGGACCAACCTCACCTGTTCAGTTCATGACTCATCTCCATTGATAAAGTGATGAAAACTTCCCCTACCCCTGTTTGGTGTAACTTCTCGGCCTTGAAAGCCGTTACAATGATCCCAGGACTACTCTAATTTTTTTAATCACTCAGCTTATTCGCGGTTAATTCTTTTAGTAACGCAGAAATAGAAAATTTCTTTCTCGTAAACGTAAAAGAAGTGTATTAGGTTATGTGTCAGGCTATGTCGGCAGACAAAACTTATAACAGTGTAAAATGTAGCTCCTTTCAAAAATATTTTAAAAGAAAAATCTCCTACGTACGTACGCCTGTACATTTTCTGACCCTTTGAAGTGAAATGTCGTCAAGGAAACATTTCTTCATTCCCCGTTCTTTTCAAAACAAGGTCATTTGATTTTGACTTTGATTTTCCTCTCTTCACTTCTCTTTCTCTCTCTACTTTCATCTCTCTCAGGAAAACCTTATAAATCCCAAAACAACAGTCCGTTTCTATCAGACTTTCAGACACTTTGTATCAACATTCATCCTGTACGTTCCACGAGTCTTCGGCGTTCATAGTTTACCGGCCTTTGTATTCGTTATTTCTAAGTTCACTCAATAATAATATATGTACTATTATGGTTATAAATGAATCTGGGGACGCCATGGAGACTGTGACCAGAAAATATCTTATTATTACAAGTAATTACTATTTATTCTCTTATTATTTCAAATGTTTGTTTTTTTTGTATTTTTATTTATAAATATAGTAAATAATTACGTTATATCAATTCGAAGTGCATTTTATTTACACAAAATTAATAACATAATTTCGTCCAGCATTTCGGTGCAAATACCGCACTGTGCTCCCTCCAAGTGTTAACAAATGGATACCCCGTTTGGTGTACAGGACATAAACGTTGCTCGTGATCTGAATCACACCCATTTTCGCATGCAACTATACCGCTTACGCAGGGGTCGTGACTTCTTTCTCGGTCCCCCTTTTCTTCTTTCCGCTTCCTTTTTATTTCGCCAGGGTAGCCAGTGATTAGACGAAGTAGCGAGAAATGGAAAGTTATGGAGGGCGGATGAGCACGAAGGGAGATGGCTGAGGATTGGGTGATGAGCCCAGAGGAAGAGGAGCAGACACAAAAGAACGGTGGAACCGTACCCGCTCCGTGCCCCCGGCGTCCATCCTCTTTGTTTCGCGGCCGCACGCCGTTAGGCAAACGGAAATAAAGAAAAGTCGAAACGAATATCGTAAGGAAACGAACGAACGGACAATAAAGGAAGAAACGACCAAGTGAATGCTGGTACCCGTTCCATAGCGGCACTGAAATATCGGCGCCCCAGATGTACGGTGTTCTGAAAAGACGGTCCGAAAGTTTGCAGCTTTATAGTATTCGCTGAATTGAATGAAAAGTGCTCAACACGGGTCTGCAAATTGGTCCTTTTGAAATAAATGACGATTTTTAGATCGAACATTTTGCTAATCATTTGGAATAGAGCTGTTGGCCTGAAATATCAACGATCATAAATAATTTCACATTGGTCTTCTTAAATTTATTGATGTCCTAATAAAGGATGTTTTTTTTTGTAATCTGTATTTGCGCAATCTATCATACAATAATATTTAGCACACAGTGTGACAGCTTATATTGGCCTGAGTGCCAATACACCCGATGGTGTATCACAATGATATTATTTAGCTTGTATCGCTAAACCGGAATGGTAGGTGCAAAAAATGATATCTCTTTAGTCTTTCGCGTCCTTCGGAGGTGTCCAGTGGTTCTGTGGCCATTAAAGAATGGTTATTGTTGCTTTTGCAGCATGTCTACGTTTTAGAGATTCTTACCTTAAAATATAAAGCAAAAATCAGTAGCCCAGATAAGCTATTTGAATTTTTAGAAAAAAAATGTGTTTGTGTTGGAAGTTATTTATGACTCGACCCAATAGATAATAAGATACATTTTATGGAAGTTTATTCATTAACTCATCTTCAGGTTACGAATTAAAAAAGAAGTGTGCATGAAACTAGTGTGAATAGAATGACACAAGGAAATACGCAGCGTCAAGGACTAATAGATTAATGTTATGAAAAGACTACTTATTTACAATTTCCATGAATGATTTTGTCAACAACTTTTTGAATCTTTACGCTTTAGTGCATGCTAATGATCTTAACCTACTTTTTACTGTAAACTCTACTTGCATTGAAATTTTCTGTTAATACGCACAAAGTGCAAACGCACGCAGATTAAAGCAATCTCAAACACAGATCAGGCTTTTCGTGGAGGATGCAGAAAGCAGTGATAAAAAAGAACACTCGATACTGAAAACAAATTAATTAAAAAACATATTCCAAAAATATGGCGATCATTACCTACTTCATATGCAGAAAATTTGGTGGGAAACATACTAACAATAAGATGTTTCACAGTTATAATCCCCGACAGGGGAGGCTGGATTTAATATTAACCGTTTCACTGTTTTATTTATCATGATCGAGAGGCACGCCAGTGCTAAATTTGTTTCACGATCTCAACGACAATTTCTGTATGAAATTCACAATTGCAACGTTAATTCTTCAGGCTGAATTCAGTTTGTCTTTGCAAATTTTATTGTCTATAATACTTCATATTTTCTAGCTGCTTTTAATACTATCGTTTCTTATTTATTTTACTGATTTTAGTTTTCTACTGAGACATTGATCGAAGTTATTTGTAAGGGAATAATGAAATAAACTATACTTTAGGCAAAAGAAATTAAGTTCGATGTAATTTTAAATTCACAGGTATTAATAAAATGAGACAAACAGCGAAGAACTGAGAAAAACTATCAATAATACAGTTCTTATTATAAAATAAGCTGTATGGAATGTCTGAGCCAGTATAGCGGCTATTCGCACCTTATTGCTTTCCGCCTTGTCCGTACGTCATACGGACTAAACAGCGAAAGGGTTAAATAAGAGCGTAATAGTATTTTAAATACAGTTTCAAACTACGTAAAACTTTTGTACATAACATTGCCTTTTACTTGTAGATATGGCGTACACGCTCCCGTGTTACAGACTGTAGTAAGTCTTAAAAATACAGTAGAACCTCCATTATCCGAACTGTAATTGATAACAAGATGACTCACATTACAACTATGTTTCGCATAAAAATGATAATTTTGGTTGAGAACATAAAAGTACACGGTGGAATAAAATTAAGTAAAGAAGTAAGAGGAACTTTTGGACGACCGGTGTTCGGATAATCGAGGTTCCACTGTGTCTAAAATAATGTAGATTATATGAAAATGTAGCTTCCATAGTCTACACATCATTGGAATCAGTAAATATGACATATCCTTTTTCCTTCTTACTAGAGAGGGACTCTACGGTTCGCTGAATTGTTTTGGGTCATCCTTTCAAAACACCCTGTACAAGGTGTTCCTTTCGGGTGAAAGACACCGTCTACGGGGGTGGATAGACGCGTGTACACACATGGATAGCTTTCCCCGTGAACAAGACGAACTCAAGCGACCCCGTATTTCACGTCGAATATACGCGAATGTCGAGCGACTGCGACGAGTTATTTGCACGGCTTATAAATCTTCCATTGTGACTCTTTGTCTGTTAAGGGTGCATTCAGCACGCTGCGCGCCATCTGCGCATCTGTTTTTATTCGCTCGATGGCTTGCAACTAATTTACTTCTGATACACTTTGATGTCGGTTCAATACACCCGACGATTTGGTTCCACGTCGTTCCACGGTTGGTATTTTCACTGCCACAGGAAATGCTACGCACACAGGGTTGTTCCGTACGAAATATTACCAGAATTTTAACAATACGAGACTGAAATCCAGTTTCACTGCAAAGAATACTTGTTTTTCGAATTTTCCATGCTATTGTGGAACTGTGGTTGTGCCGTACACAATTGTTCGAATAAACAATTGTTCATTACAGAGGGGTTGCTTTTACCCTCTGTTCTTGAAGTCTTTTGAACTTAATATGCAGTGTAAAAAATAAGTACTTGGGTAAGGTGAAAATATTCAATCTAGAGGGTGCTCCACTAGAAACCGAAAACTTATACTACCGTCCATAATTATTCGGACACCTAGTAAACTCAGATGAATAGCTTATTAATGCTATAATAAGATAACTATGTTTTTTATAAAATAATGTTAGTGGATAATTATTTGTTAAGATAATATTGCTTATGTTGACCAATAATAATATAATATTTGTAAAATATAATAAGCTAATACAAAAACTACATTTGCAAGGTATTTCAGTGATATCTGCAAACATGTAAGTGTCCGGATTCGTTTGGACGGTATTGTATCTCCGATGTGATAATAAATTAAACTATAAGTTCTAAGAAAAAAAAATACATATGTACATGCAACTGTGTGAGAAAATATTTGTCATTTTGAAAACTCTGAAAGAAATGACCTTAAAAGAAATTTCTGTGTTGCATCATGTTCGCCCTTTGAACTGATTCGAATTCCGTCTGGAACATGTATTCTTAAAAACTACAGAAATAATTTGGTGTTCTATAATATGTATAATATGATTAGATTTAGTAGGTATTAAAGTGGAACATGTACTTAATTTAAGATAATGAATAGCGACACAGGATAGGTGTATGTATTCTAACAATGTAATTTGTTATAATGCTAAAGCTGTCCAAATATAACGCAAGTTACCTGATTTTTGCAAGAAGGTTTCTTTGATTTTCAGCAGAGTTAATTTAATACTTCAAAGGGTTCAAAATTCTATTTCCCTTACAATAAAACTTCAGTAGCATGAAAATTCTGTTTTTTTTTGTTTGCACTCGTATTCGGTTTTAGAGAAACTTTTTTGAACAAGAAATTAATAATTTCTTATGTTTTATCCAAGTATTTAAGAAATTGTATTTACTGTTTATAATTTATATGAAAGGAGGCCCTATGTATTGCCCTTGCAAAAAATAAAAATGTGTGAATGTTAAAACGGGAGTGAATTTCTTTTTAATGAAAACTAAAATTTTTAAATGTCTTGATAGAGCATAAGAAACAATTTAATTTTAATTAAAACAATTTTAAGCTATCTCTTACACTCTTTCAGATTTTAATAGAAACAGAAACGCGCGCACTGTTCTTTAAGAGTGGTTTCATCTCCAAGAACAGAACATAGGTGAAAACAAAAAATCATTCTATACTTACAATTAAATCAAACTCCTCTACAAACCAGCAAAGTTTAAAAACAATCAGAATTCTCGAGTTACTGGAATTTCCTTATTACTTGTATTTCATTTATACTGATTTGTAAATAAGGTGCTGCATTAGGAAAAAGAACAACCTAAAAAGTAAACAGCAATCTTCTTATAAACACTCAAAATCCTTATCATATATTTCCACTCCACTATCAATAGCCTGACTTAAAAAACTAACGACCGTAAGATAAACTCAAGCTACTAAACTAACACTTACAAAAATGATTGGTTTCATCTGAAAAGTAATTACAGCAGCGACGTCCTGATAAGCAGATCCAACTGAATTGACGCAAACTCCTGTAGAAAGGGATGGCAATCGAATCGGCGAAGTCGATCGTAACTCATCGAAGTTGACCGTGGAAACCAGGATCAATAGATATAATTATCCCCAGTAGACATTAATGAACAGAGAGCTGTCAAGAATCGAATATTCGAACCCCAAAGTGATCTTCCATGTCGGCGACTCGCCGCTGAATAACAGACTGGACTTACTGCAAACATTCGTTAGACAGTTAACAGTAAACATTGCTCGTGCAGAAGCAACTATAACAGCTATCTATGCACTCGGCGAAATAGTGCTGCCACAGTTCAGAATTATACTGTGTTCATGACGGAGAGTTTGTGCTTGCACGTTCTATCTATATCCGCCTACTGTGCCTCAAATTGATCGTTCCACGGCACATACTAACCGATGTATTATGCATAACACTCAGACATGCGAATTTTATGAATACTTTATTAAACATTATCATGAAAACAAATACTGTACTTTTTAACATTTCAGAGATACTGACACACATGTGTACGCTTAATTTTTTAAAAATTTAAATATCGTTGTGATAGATATAACGAACATTATGTTACCAGATGATCATATGCAGGGTATCCGCGTTTAGTGTGGACAGTCCATTATTGCCGTATTGGAGATACAACAAAATTGTTTATACGTGTTCCACGGTTGGCTGAAAGAGCACTTGCAACTGAAAACTTCCAGCCAACCGAGGTAGAGCAAGTTTTCATCGCCTTCTCGAGTTATATTATATAACTATTGTGCTCAATATAATATTGTGCTCAAGAAGGCAATGACAACTTGCCCTACCTCGGTTGGCTGGAAGTTCTCGGTCCCGAATGCGCTTCCCCAACCATGGAACCCTGTATGGAAATTGCATAGTACAAGGTGACATATTTTTTAATGAAGACTAACTGATTTTATATTATTATTTTCCGAGATATGAAGGTCCAGTTCGTTTTTTAAATGGAACTTCATATTTTCTTCAGGTCATTTAATAGTGCTTATTAAGACGAATTCACTGATCTTTAATGTATACACCTTAAACTGGTTTTCGAAATATTGTGCTTACCAATTTACTGATTTTCAACGGAAATGTATGTGTCCGCTATTTCCCTAGAATTATTACAGTTTTCTTGGTAATATAAATTTGTACTGAACAAGTATAATTAGAATAAATTATATAATGTCTTTCTTTAATTTTAATACATTCTTCCTTGAGTAAGTTAAAGGAGGAATATTTATTCATACATAACGCGTAATATTAAAAAAAATAGATATTATAAATTGCGTATATAATTACACTTAATAATGATTGTCTACGTGAAAAAAATACAAAATAAAATTATTTTAAAAAATACAGATTAGAGATTATAAAAACTACATTTGGTATTATGACGTGATGCTGTTAACTAAATATGTATTTAGAATACGAAACTTACACGCAGTTATAATTTTTTACGACTAATAAATACGGTTAAAAATTCATGATAAATGGAATCAAAACAAGTGCTCTAATTAGTAATCTAGAATTGGATCGTTATTAAAAATTGCGTTCATAGAAAAGCAATGATATCAATTTATAATGTATATAACAGAAATGTCCATCCCGAGCAAGGCCTGGCTTCAGTCTACCCCCACTCTGCGTCCACTCCCCTCACGTAGGTTGTCGTCTGGGTGTGACATCGAAAATATCGGTAGTAGTGCGTAAGTACGGTTTCTCAAGGAACAGTAATGTAATAAGAATAATTCTTTTTTTATATATGACATCAGTTTTATCTAGGGATTATATCTCTATTTTCTTATTAAGCGAGGGTAATTGGCGCAAAGTGGAGGTAGGGCGGAGCCAGACATCGCCCCGAATGAACATTTCAGGTATATAATAATAATAAGATTGAAATAGAGTTAAAATTTGAAACCGTTCAAATAGTTAAGAACGGTAGCGCAGATAAAAAATCGTACACCAAGATTTCTCAACAAAAGTGCCAAATTATTATGTGTAAAAAATGTATTATGCAAACACGTTTTCCACAAAAAAACTTTATTTTCAGTAGCAGTTGTTTCGGATACGTTTAATTTCCAGAAACTTCACCGACGTACTCATAAATTATACATGTACCGGTGTGCCACGTACCTTAATTAAAATACATTACATAGATAACCGTAAAACTGTGAACGATCTTGCGCATATGAAGTATGTAAATTTTTAACGAACCCATCTCACCATGTGTTCGCGTGCGATGTTTTATTACGTAAAGTTTGCCAACAACCGCGGAAATTTCATCAAAGCAACACCCCCTGCGCACGAAATTGTTGGAATATTACAACAAACACCTAATTTTCGATGCATCAGTCATTTTGGTCGAACGGCTGGGCGATGAAATAATTAGTAGATGCCCCAGAAAATTCGTCCGGTTTTTACCACACGATCACTTTACCGTTTGGTGTATACAGGGTGTCCAGGCATCATGGTACAAGTGAAAAGAAGACGACTTCATGCAGAAAAATAAGTCGAAAGAATAGAATAAAAGTTTGTTCATATGAAGCTTCACTTTTTAAAAAGTCGAACTTAAATATTCTTCAGATATGCGTACACTTAATAAAAAATGGAATGGCGTGTGTGCGTGACGTCATGACAAGGTAAAATTCAAAATAATATATTAAGTTTCGATTCGACATTTCTTTGGTTCAGTTGTAAATTATTGAATATATCAGTCTTGTACTAGACAAATTTTTACTATTTATTAAGGAATTTTTACAAATTTTTAATTAACGAAACAAAGCAGAGTGAACTAATAATAAAGTATTCCTAACTACTTCCGTCTGTACATACCACAAAATATCGTCCCACGTGATTTTTATTTATACGATCGCACTAAGGTGGCAATTTATTCTAAAGTTAATTAAAATCGTTTCTATTCAAGAATCAATATCTTACATATACTTAATATAATATGAAAAAACGAACTAACTGTTAATTAAGTGCACACGTAGTCGATAAAATTGAAACTCGATCTTCTAAAAAATGAATTACCGTGTTGAAAAACAGTATTCTGTAATTTCGATAGACATATTTTTCTGTCAGAAATGACTTCCTTCTCTGCTGTACCACGATTACTGGGACACTCTGTATACAGAGCACCGCACTAGGATGTTACAGTCCGTTATTTCCTAACATATTGAAGATACAACAAAATATATATGTGAAAGTTGTATGGTACAAGTTCGTGTTTTTAAATGGATATCCTTTTACACTATTCGAAAACCACATGAACTTTGCGGGACCCCTAATAAATCATTTTCCGTCATTCTGCCGGAATTCATTTAATTCGGGCATGAGACGTTCGTGCACCGTATCTTGCGATAGAAAAATCGAGCCGCGACAATTACAGTGAACCGTTACACGCAAAATCTCATTTTATGCACAGATTACCAACGAGATAAAAAGGAAAAGAATGCTGAATGCCTTTTTTGCGAGTTTTAATTGAAAAGAACGCGAGGCACGACGTTCACCGTCCCTTCTGGCGAATGTCGTAATAATTAAAAATTATTGCATATGTGTGCCACATAAACAGTAATTACGAATTCAAGTGTACTTGTTGCTTAACTAGTTATTATTGCAAGTTTTATTGCCAGCCTGTGTGTGTTCTTTCTAGGCAACTGCTTTGTTGCCTACCGGGTGTACCGATTTACAAAAACGTTATAGAGGAAAATGATTTCGTGTCATTATTGCTTATAATTTTATTTATCATATAAACGAAGTGAAACAGTTTATAATGTACAAGGTGATGTAGAAACATAGATGAAGGCTTACAAGATATTGAAGCTTTTATTTTGGAAGTTAGGCCCTTTAGGCGCACTCGACATGCGCTACGTTTGTTTACATTTTCAATATCATTATAAACTATTTCAAGAAGTTAAGCTGCAATATTTGAAGCCTCTAATTTATTCTGTAGCTATTACTCATTGTTTTTTTAAGAAGGTCTCGCTGTTTTGCATGCACACAGAGGAAAATATATAGGACTTTTTAAAAGTATAGATTAATATTTATCATCACCACAAGTCACAGAGGAATTATCAAATAGTGTTAATGAACGTGAGTTTTTAAATTAATTGTTTTTTAGATATTCAATTTCTTTGACTGCACTTTTAGATATTAAAAATTGAATATCGAAAACGATTTATTTGCAGATCAATGTTCGTCCAGATCCTTTCGTATCTTTTCGTGAATTCTAACAATCAGATGAGTGTTGATGTATAGGTCTGATACGGCCTACGTATTACAAATGATAGTCACTCTATGAGTGTAATAATGATGAAATAAGAGGTAAATTTGAAACAGTTGCTATCAATTTTAAAAGCTATTTAGGTAATGTATGTAACGATATTAAAATAATTTATAAAACGATCGATAACAGAGTAATTGCTTTCAAATATAGTGCCTTCAACAACTAATAAAAATTTAAACAAAAATAAAAAATCCCTGATATTAAAGGCTCACAAAATAACCAGAGACAATCACTATTTATCGGTTTCTTGCAAAGCTCCTCGCCTGATTAATGAAACTGTTCACGAACTGGCGCTTTGCCCCTTCGAAGAGAAATTTCTTCAGAGGGGCACTGATGAGAAACAAAAAAATCCCGATACCCATCGTCTACGATGGATAATTAATTACCAGGTCGATTTTTACGAAGGTTAGCCAATGATACACCCATTAGTTTTATACACGCCCAGTAGCAAGGCTTGTTCGCACTTTAGCGATGAGTTAAGAGCTTCTCCCTGTTTATCATCATTCTACATATACAACGTCAATCAAAATGATGAATCATTGCAAAGCTTGATCAAAATTGGGGTACAAAATAAAAATTGTAAATAAGAAGATCCCAATCACCATTTATCGATTTCTTACCAAGCTCCTGGCCTAATTAATGAAATTGTTCGCGTTCTGGCGCTTCGTCCCTTCAAAAAGAAATTTTTTCAGAGGATCACAGATGAGCAACAAAAAAGAATCCCGATACCCTTCATCTACAAAGGATAATTAATTACCAGGTCGATTTTTGCGGAGATTAGCCAACGATACACCCGTTAGATTTATGCACGCCCAGTAGCAAGGCTTGTTTACACTTTGGCGGAGAGTTAAGAGCTTCTGCCAGGCTGGGGGTGCCGAGTAATCGACTTTCCTGACCCAGAAAGTCAAAAGGGCTTCGTTTACTTGCCAACTCTCTCTCTCTCACCCCGTGGAGAGACCCCCCCCCATCTCTCTCTCTCTCTCTCTCTCTCTCTCTCTCTCTCTCTCTCTCTCTCTCTCTCTCTCTCTCTCTCTCTCTCTCTCTCTCTCCCTCTCTTACTTCGTCTGATTCTTATACCTGGCCTAGCGTCCTTTTCTGGCCGTTCTCTCTGTTTTGCCATTCTCTTTTCCTCTCCTCCAGCGACTGTCGGATCCGTCTGTCTGTCCGTCTTCGTTCCGGCTCTACCCCTCAGCCCTGTCTGTTTCACTCGCTTGCCAACCCCCGCCGAACCACCCCAGAACCGCCCCCGTTTTCACGCTGGAGTGTCTCTTTCTCCGTGGAGTCGAGTCGCGTCTGGATTCGGTCGGTGCCCACGTAGATACGCCGTCGTATAGTTAAAATCGGGCACTGACCGAAAACTTCAATATTCCGGCTCTTTCACCGACGAGAGGACGAGAAAGAAGCCAAGAGATATCGACAGTTTCTAGTTGAAGAAGACGGGGTCGGGAGCAAAGAAATCGGCGGTTCGAGGGCGGGGGGGACTAAGAGAGCAGGAGAAACTGTTTTTGCGGCGCAACATGGATTTTTGAATCGGGAATCGAGATGGTGCAGCCGAAAACGTTTTCAGCCGGTCTAAGTTCCACGGTAAATACCGTACGAGCGTGATTCTTATTCCAACCGCGGATATTGTGAGCGTGTGCTCCCTCATCCGCGAAGTTCCGCGAATTTAGAAAGCACTCGGGATTCTTTATTATTCGGGCCGCAGGCTGATGGAGTAGGAAAGCGAAGTTTGGCAAGCTCTCGTGTCACTGAAATATGGGTACCGTGCTGTAATGATTGCCGAAGTACTATAAGAATTCAGGTTATCCTTAGGAACAAGGAATGGGTGCAGGTTGACTGGAAATATTTGCGATTAAGAAGGAAGTTTCTAATCAATAGCTGAGTGCAATTTCGGTTCTCATGGGTGTCGAATAAAAATTACTTATGGTTCCAGTGTCACCAATGAAATTGTGTACGTTTTTAAATTATGCAGTGTGAGAACGAATGAAAGTAGGACGATTCTTTGAAGTTCCTGTCAAAGTCCTAACTGAAAATTTTAATGAAAATAAAAAGTGTATCGCAAAATAGGTAAATATTTATTACCTCAACGATTCATATTCACAGAAAGCAATTCTGATATGTTTGATTAATCACAGGATTTTCTACTGCGACACAAAACGTGTTAAGATGTTGACTACCATGGCAGTCACTAGCAACCAACGACCCAAATTTTATGTAATTTAGTAACTACTGATATTGACAATGTTTTGAACAATTTTAACAGTGCAACACTGATGTATAAACTGATGTATATAATTGAATAGTTAAATATTACTTTTCTGTACAATTTGTATTAAGAACGACAATTTACGATATAATTTATTTTCGATCTAATCGGACACGATATAATTTACTTTTTTTTATATACATAAATCGTATAGAAAAAAAAAAGATTTCAATACACAATCGTCTTCGTCTGTTCCTACATAGATTATTGTTTTCGTATGAAGCTTGCTCAAAATTTTGTGAGAATCAATAATTAATTAATTAAATTAAATTTTAGGTGCTCGTCACCGGTGACCCCCGCAGAATTCAGCGTGTCAATACCTCAAATTTTTTCGTAAACGATAATTTTAGCCATTTTTATGATACAAATGAATTTTCTTTTTCATGTAAGGAGGTGAACGTTCCGCTGTAAGCAGAACGCTTCATTAAATTTTATTTCGCTAGCAGTTCCAAAAGATGAACCTTTAATGACCCCGAAGTAGGCGTTTAAGTGTTTAATCGTGCTCCTTGAAGTTCTCTGTAGTCAGTTAGGCGTCACCAGAGATTGATGGTCTTGTCTTCTCTCTAAATAAGGGCAAATGTGAAATAGTTAGTTATATTACTTCAGTTTCTCCTTGCAAGTCAGGAGTGGGTGCAGAATGACTGGAAATATTTGCGATTAAGGGCGAAGTTTCATAGCAGAACGCAAGTTTGGTCTAAGTGGGTGTCACGTAAAAATTAATTATCGTTTCAGAGTCACCAATGATAGTGTGCACGTTATTGGGTAAATTATTAAATTATGAATTGTTAAGTAATTATTCAGTGTGTAAGTGAATTAAAGTAGAACCATTTTCTGAAGTTTCTGAAGTCCTGACAGATAATTTTCAAACGTCTTTTGCGAGTGATAATTAGCAATAAAGTTCAAATAAAGATGGACCGTAAATTTATTTGTTCATGACATACAGTCAGTTTTAAGTGAATCGTTTAGCTTTGTAAGCAATGTTTTTATTATGAGTATTATAATAAGTGTTATTAAGTACCATGAGTATGCAATTAAAATAGACAGAGGCGGAACAGTTCATTAGAAATTTTTTAAAAACAATTTCAAGCTACAACTAATTGTAGTTACATTAAAAAAATATTAATTAGACTTTTTTGTTAGTTTTAACCTATAGAATACATCTACAAATTTTGTAACCGAATTTTTTGCTCACACTATATAGCGACTGATTTTTCTTGAGCTCATTCTTAATATCTTTTCCACTTACAGTATCTTGTGTAGAATTATTATAATTGCAATATTATCTCCCATATACATACTTTGTAGCACATTTTCTATGTTTTACAAGAAATAAATTTTAATGAACTATTAATGAGTTTCTCTCGCAGAGATCTTTGTCAAGATACTCGCGTAGTTCTTGAATGAGAACGTTAAATAAATTCTAATTAAAGCATTACTATAGTTGGGATTAAATGGAGGGAATGGTATGGTAATTGAAGTAGATTCATGCTTCCAAAAGTTCGCTAAGTCGTATGGTTACTGTTTCATTTAAATACAATCTTGCGCTAATTGTACGTTAATTCTATACAGTGCTAACTATTCTTCAAATTACTCCTAATTTTTCTTATACCGAACGTATCTGAATACTTATGAGTTTAACGATTCATTCACTTCCTTTTCCTTCATTTATATCCAACCTTTCACACTTCCTTGATTAATATACATCAAATTATAAACGAAATTCATAATCCACTTTTATTCACAAAGGAACATTGTTGCACGTATTAATCTATTCGAACTGTTAGCATTTGTGCTAGAGAATTCCCAGCAGTTATAGGAGTTGTGCAATAGTAAGATAATGAGGAGAGAATCCTTCCAGTATTACAATGATGTGTATCAATGTTTGCATTGATACGGTAGCAGTTCTCGTGTACCACTCTGATACATGAATTTCATGCTAGTTTGCTGACGGCATTACTGGTAATTGACCCTTTTCGATATTCATGGCAATCCGACTACCCTGACGATTATTAACGTTCAAAAAATAAACCATGAAGACCTTGAAATTTACTTTATCATATTTGGAACGAAAGCTGCCCCTGTACCCATTTTATGTATCAACGAATTCGTCAGCTTTTCGAAAACATTATTTCCGATCGATAACACAGAACGATTTATACTACCATAGCTCCTATAATATGGTGGATAGTAATGTAACATGTGATAATTAAGCTCAGTATGCTTGGGTAAATGTATTAATGGATTTAATTTATTGGAATTTATTGTCACATATCAACAGCATGCAGTGACGCGACGTAAACTAGTAGATCCACCTCAATGTTTCGCAATGTGTTAACATTGATATTAATATTAATTAATTAATAATGTGTAATGTATCAGTATTAATTATTACATTAACATTAAGAGCTATAATGAAAACTGAGATATTTAGCCACACATATTGAAATTCGCAATTTTTAACACATTGCCTGATGTAGTGAAAATTGCCATAAGTAGTCAAACATGTGATAAAATGTCCTTTTTATGTAAATAGTCTTAAAACAAAAAATATTGAACTGTTCGACACTTGGTATTTTTCACTATTATTTTATCGTACTGATATTACTTAGAATTTTATCAGATTCAGGAATTACTTAATTCCATAGTATTTGATATACCGATTCATATAATCGGAAATGCATATTTTTCACTAATTATTAATTAAATAGTTTCTATATTTAATTCATATTTCCCTTCATCAATAAAACATGCCGTTTATTTCATCAATTTTACTGAACCTAAGTTTTAATTGGAAATACTCCAACACTAGCATTTGAAATTTTTCCTCTTGAATATAACTGTATAGAGCACTAAATCTGACATACTGGATCTATATTATTCTTCCATTATAGTACTTTTCCCACTGTGCAACTGAAATTGCAAAACGTTTTGCTCATACTCATTACAGCTCCCTAGTTTTTAATCTTTGTATTTATATTCAAAATTTACCAAAGATAATATAATGTTTGCAAGTGACACAAATTAATCAATAAAAACTGTAAACATGAAAAAATAGAAGAAAATGGGTTCATCAGGTATAAATGTAAAAGCAACAAAGTGTTTATCTATACAATCGTACATATTTTATATTATTACTGAAATATGAGTGTTTCTCTGAACTGTATAAAAAGCAAATCTTACAATTATAGTGATTCACGAAACAGATCAAAGATTTCCACAATTACTTTTTCCCTTCAATCAAGTATAATTAACTGTTTATAAACTTTTGTGGCATATTTAAACTACACACTGTTATAAATGTGATAACCGCGCTTCAAACAGCAATGCACTGAAAAAGTATTGGATAAAATAATTTTGAAATAACATATACATTTGATCAATTTTACGGGTCACTCTATTAAACTTCTTGCCTTACAACAAGTCACACTCGTAACGTACAATACGATCAGTATATTACAAATACAAGTCCTACTTGAGTACTAATTCTCTAAAAGTTTGCACTATGGGTCCTTTGACTTTCAGAGAGTTGTTAAAAGCGAGTTGCACTTGCTGATAGACGTTTTTCATTTAACAGGGCACTCGAAGTGTTGACTCGTAAACTTTATCGCATGAAATCGTTAAAAATATCGTAAGGCAAGGAGTTAATCGAATTGAATCACAGGTGTTAATTACCATGGCATTCTATCTATTCAAGTAACCAAAATTCCAGAAAATGCAACTGTAAACGTCGAAGGATCATTCTATACATTCAGCGCTAATCAAAATCATCAATCATTAATAAAGTTTGACCAAAATTACAGAGTACAAAAAAACAATTGTATCAGGTCATCCCATAAGTAATGACGTTTTTAATATTTATTAATTTTAGTGTCCTTGTTCAACTACTTCAACAGTTCTTTGATTTCACCTTCAGCAAATTTCTACTCTTTTAAGACAATTCATTTCAAGTTGATTTCAATCAATTAGTGTCACTAAATTTTTGAGCTATCAAAATAAGTATTATTTAGTAAATACAACTAATTTCGAGTGTGACAAACACAATTATGATATTTTTCTACTAAAATTGAATATTATTTACTAAATTACAGTAGAACCTTAATTATCCGAACATCTGTCATCTGAAAATTGATCATCTTATGTCTGTTACAAGCTAAAGTAATCATCAGTGGCACTGTGGACCTAATTTCACATTACTGGATATTTTACATTCTAAAATAGAATTATCATTTTTATGCAAAACATAGTTATAATGTAAGTCATCCTGTTACCAATTGTAGACCGGATAATCGAGGTCCTACTGTATTAGCAACATCTCTTTGCTATAATAATCCAAATTTCCATGGAAAGATTCTAAACAAAGTAAATGCCTCATATTCTTCCATATGCATAGTGCAATTCTAACAAAACAAAATGTTTCCGTTTCATAATATAGGGAACGGCGTTACTTATGGAACGGCCTGGCAATTAGGAAGACCCGATAATGGTGGCGGAAGTGTGGATCTTCCATATTTGTTACCGTAGATCTGGATATTTATTTGCAATTAAATGACGGTGGGTAACGAAACCGTTCGTTCTATCTCATTTTCGGGGAATCGACTCGACCTGTTGAAAATCAAATCGCACCTACAGCGAGAAAGTAATAAAGGAGCGCTTTCATCATCGTCCTAGACGTCTGTGCTTGGTAAAAGAGCACTTAATACCACCACCCAAGCCTTGCCATCATCGCGCCTCCTTCAGCCGCCACCGACAGCTTCTGTGTTTTCTTCCAACTTTCATGTATATAACCGTCGGACTCTTCTTCATCTTCTTATCTCTCCCTCTCTCCATCAGTTCTGCTGCTTCTAGCACCCTATTCTTTTTTTCGTTCTCGTTTTCTTTCCTTCTGCGACAGCTCTCATAGTTTCTCCACGCTCTTGTTCTTCCTCCTCCGCTTCTTCCTGTTCTATACTCTTCCTTCCTTCATTCTATTCCCTTGCTAGTTGTTTTTCGGTTTTACCACTCCTCTCATACATTCCAACCCCTCTCAAACACATTCGTTTCCTTTCGTACCTGTTTTCTTTCCGTAGATTTTATTCTCTCCCTGGCTGTTCGATCTTCTCAATCTTTCTCTGATTGTTTCACCGCTTAATGTTTTTTTATCTTTTCACTGGTGTATTTCGGGTCCTTATAATTCGTGGCGTTTTTGTTCCCTTTGTTCGTTTTTTCTTTTCTTCTTCCAATTTTCTCGGTGAACCCAGACACTCTGCTCTGTCTCGGATTTCTTCGTCTTAATTACTCGACCTAGAGCTAGTTCCGCGTTTTAATTTGTTTGCACCGCGTGAGGAAACACTGACAGCCTAGGGGGAAATAATTATTCCAGCTAATGCAGGCTTAAATTGCCTTGCTCCATCCTTTATTTCTCAGTCGATTCTACTGAATTTCCATTACAGTAAATTAAGCTCTTGATCAAATTGAACTAAGGACTTCGCAGTAATTTTCTCGGAATATTTGTGAACTAAAAGGCGTAATAATTTATTACATTAACTGATGTGAGTTCATAATTTAACTGTTCATATTTCTTAAATTCTAAGAATTCTAATATTGCAATAATAATATCATATAACGAATGAGCAATGCCATGCTTGAAATTCTTTTGAAAAAAGAAACAAGCATTGTAATATGTATTAAACGTAGCATTTTTCATTTATGCACATAACATTGTAAAAGTTTAATTAGTACTTTTAGTAAATGTAAAACCTAGTTTAATTCTGATTAAGAAATTAATTAATTAAACATTAACCCATTTTTGCCCACGGTACTCAGTTGAGTACACCCACCTTTTCGCCTACTATCTCTGTCTATTGGTCGGTAGAAAATTGTCTGAATGTTCCCACAAAAGATGACATCAGAATCTGCACTGATATTATAGTAGTACTTTATTTTACATGTGCAGCTTTTCAATAATAAATGCTTCTAAAGCAACAGGACCAGTTTCTTGAGCAAAAATGGGTTAATTAGTACATGTTATCACGGTGACTCCAAAGGTATTTTCAAAAAATCCTCCTTCCCTTCTGGGTCGTCAGTAACCACTGCAGCAATTTTAGTTTCGTCAAATATATACTGACCCCTGTACAATTTTATACACCATTAAACTTACGAATGTAACGTAAAATACATAGTGTATCACAAAATAGGTAAGCGTTTCTATTCCCTACGATTCAAATTCACAAGAAACAATTCTCATGTGTCTTATTAATCGCAGGATTATCTACTGTGATACAAAACGCATTAACACGTTGACCACCACAGTGAAAACAGCCATTACTAGCCAAATGCAATATAAATTTCTCATTTTTATATAAATCGCGAAGGAAAAAATTGTTTAAATATTCATTATTGTACATGCATACCTATATTAGTGTTGCAATGTTAAATTTGCTCCGAATATAGTAAAAATGAATAGTCATATAATTAAATAAAATTTGCAGCGTCGCACCGGTGACCCCCATGGCAGTCAACGTGCTAATATTGGGTTGACTCATTAAATATTCTATTCTTAAAAATTCAAATAGCTTATCTATAAGTACAACTCGTCGTAGTATCATATCAGAAAGTAAACAGCCCTGAAACTTAGACATGCTGTAGAAGTAACAGAAATTATTCTCTCATGAATTGTTCAACAAATTTAAGAAGACAAACTCTAAGTTATTTATGACTCAACCTAATGCCTCGAATTTTTTCGCAAATGATTATTGCAGACATTTTTGCCATACAAAGAGTTTTCTGGTGAAATATGTTTCAAGCTCAACGTTTTACTGTGAAAAGAACGACTCATTAAATGTTATTTCGTTGGCAATTCCAAAGGATGAACTTTTAATCAGCTCGAAGTAAAAACCCTTAGGTGTTTAATTGTTGCTTCTTGAAGTTCTCGGTGGCCAGCAGCGCGTCACCAGGGATTTACGGTCCCGTCTTCTCTCTAAATAAGAGTAAACGTGAAATTCTTGGTTAGGGTAGTTGGGTACAGCCGGAGTCAAGAGACCAAAGCTTAAATCGAGTTTACTCTCGATATCGAATTTCGCTGGGAGTGCACTCCCCGGTGTGTTGCTTGCGACCCAAAGACTTCCTAAGACAATATCGTTTTAGTTATCGATCCAAGGAGTATATAATCTAAACAGATCCGCGCACACAAATTTCCTCGATTGTTTTCTTCAATTTTGTGACATGAAAGAGCTTTCTACTGGACTTGATTAATTTCAAAAGTAATTAAGACCGAAAGTCGAATTGTAAGCTGTTTTACTCGGTAAAATTGAAACTTCTATTTATTAGAAAACAAACGTTTAACTCTAAACTAAGGACATTTCCGAATATACAGGGTGTGAAAAGTGCGACACACTCTAAGGCTGGATTTAATATGTACTTAACACGTTGACTGCCATACTGTGTAGACTGAACACGACAGGACTTTTTAGACTTTGATATACCGTGAAAGTAATTTGAAATTATACTCTAACTAATTAATAATATTAGTAATGAGTTATAGTTTTACTGGTTCTATTAGGCCTTCCTAAATATTTTATTAATGGTATTTGTGTCCAGGTAAATAATAACTGAATTTAAGTGAAGGGTACGAAGAAAAAACAGGGAACGTCTGTTCCTGTTCAACTTGAACAAAAATTAAAGTAATGTAAAACAATTATTTCTATGCTTATTTTTCTCCTGCTACGTAACATTCCTTGTTTATTCCCTATACCCTTCAAGTGTCAACCGCATATGAGTAACGTGGCAGACAAAGTGTTAAGAAGAAAAAAAAGATTCATATAAACTATTTTTGTCGTTATAGTACTTTTTGCACTGTAGAAGATTATATTTTCATCTACTTTCGGCACTTAGAATTAGTATGAGCTGAATTCATAGGAAGAAACGTAACGATTAGAATACCTTATTATCATTTCAAATACTATTGCAAGCTCCTTATACGCACTACTCTTATCAGGAGATTAAATTGAAACAATTCATACCAGGGGTTGAAACGGTTCAGAAAATAACTGTTTCAAACTGTTATACAATCGGTTCTGACTGAAACAATGTTATAACTGTTATGGATATAATGGTTCTCGCTCATATCGGTTTCGGTTTTGGTTCTTCAGAACAGATATTATATCGGTTCCATAACTGTTATTTTTCGGTTCTATGTATATCGGTTCCAAAATGGTTCTGGAATAGATACTCATATCGATTTTGCAGTTACTGAAAACCTTAGATATTTATTATAACGGTTTTCAGTTCGAGACTTCTAAACCAAATAAAATTGTTCCCTAAGTTTTGTCCGGTGCGGACGTATTTATATTATGTATTATATTGCCACGTTAAATATATTACTTATCTATTATAATAAGATAAGTTTTTCTTTAATTTTTGGTTAAACGAAATAAAAAACCGATTACTTTAAATTAGAAAAAAATAAACTTTCGAATATTGTAAAATGTAAACTTTATAAAATTCTAAAATTGCAAAATTGTAAAATTGTAAAGTTACAAGTTTGTACACAATCTGCAACAGTGATATCTAAGGTTTTCAGTAACTGCAAAGTCGGCATGAGTATCGATTCCAGAACCGTTTTGGAACCGATATTGAACCGAAAAATGACAGTTATGTAACCGATATGGAACCGATATAATATCGGTACTGAAGAACCGAAACCGAAACCGATATAGGCCAGAACCGTTATATCCATAACAGTTATAACATTATTTCGGTTCTCATAACAGTTTCAAGAACCGAAACCGATATCATAACTGTTTTCAATCCCTGAATTCATACAATCTTATACAATAATATTTTCAGAATAGACAATAAGGTCCTACGTAAGAGGTTTTGCATCATTTATAAATTTTCAAATAGCATTACCTAAATTAGTTCAATAAATTGTCTCAATTTGTCAAACGAATCATTCAGATACAAAATTAGCTATAACGAAAAAAATAGGACCACTTCGATCATATATACTTTGACTGCCGTGTCGCCCATATGTGGGTGACACTTATTGTTAGATTGAATCACCATTTATTTGATCATGTAGGGTAAGTGCGTAATATTTTGACAAAAAAAGCGTTGACAGAAATCGACAACGGACTGAAGTTGTAGCCAAACATGTATAAAGAGACATCTTTTATTGACAGCGTTACAAATAATGTTTCTTTTGTTTCAGACTAATCTCTACAGACATAAAAGTTAAATCTTGTATGTATGTATGTATGTATGTTCCGCAAAGGCTTCTATACCATTCAACGTATCTGCACCAAATTTGGTATGAATATTCTTAGATACCCTAGAAAAAATACTGTGGGGGTCTCCACGCCACAACCACTCCCATAGCCAACCCCCTCTTAACTTAAGAAACCAAAGGGTTCTATTCCGTTCAACGTATCCGCACCAAATTTCGCATGAATATTATTCGACTCCCTACAAAAAATACTGTGTGGGTACCCACCCCCCTACCATCCCCACTTAGCTTAAATACCCAAAGGGTTTTATACAGTTCAATGTATCCGCGCCAAATTTGGCATGAATATTCTTCGATATTCTTGAAAAAATACTGTGGGTGTCCCCACTCCTCAATATTCACCTAAAGCCCATCCCCTCAAAAGCCCGAGCAACGGCGGGCTCAAGCAGCTAGTTTGATATAAAAATGTCTCTTACCCATTACTTGAGAACGATTTGAAATTTGGTAGGCGATATTAGGTGCACTTACCCTATAGCATAATAAATATATCTTCCGAAGAATACCTTAGGATATCTTTCCTAAGCATTCCAAAAATTCTACCATGGACGATGAACCACCAAATTGAAGTAGACACAGATTCAACCCAGAAGTCTTTCGCAACTTACAATTAGTGGCTGAAATTCTCAACCACTACAAGGATTACACTGGCATCTATACCGCCGGATCCAAATCGGAATCCGGCACTGGTTTTGCAGTAATTACCCCCCACTCATCATTCAAAACTAAACTTGCAGACAACGCCTCAATCTTCACAGCCGAGTCAATGGCCACAAACCACGCTTTCAAAATCGCTTACGAGAACTCCTGTACATATATGTACCGCCATATTTTCAGACTCCAAAAGTGCCACAGCAGCGCTAATAAATTTCCCATCAATTAATGATATCATCCTTCAAACCTTCGAAACTCACCATAAAATCATCGACAGAGAATACAAGATAAAACTAATTTGGATTCCCGAACACATCGGCATCCCAGGCAACGAGCACACCGACCAGACCACTAAGCAGGCCGCTAATTCACCTAACACAACCGACTCCCTTAAGAACCCTACCATGGACGACGTAATCAAGGAATCAAGAGGCCATCTAATGCTGCAATGGGAAACAGAATGGAAGCTAACAGCCCCTCTACACATCAAAAACATCAATGAATTATTTTTCAAATGACACGACATAACACCGCCACTTCCCAGAAGAGACCAAGTCGCCATCACTCGCATCCGAATAGGCCACGCAAAAATCTCCCACTCGTATCTCTTAACAAAGGAACCAGCTCCACTATGTGAAGAATGCAACCTTCCGATCACAACGGACCATTTAATTCTAACCTGTCCGAAACACGATACACACTGTGTGTAACACACCGCAACAAGTACAAACTAAAACCCCACCTCAGGGCTAATCTCGACGGCGACAAAATTCACGACCTGTTTAAATTGATCAAAGAAACCAAAATAATTGACAAAATATTGTCACTAGACGAAATATTCGTTCCTGTCGCTAATTACCTAGCAGTTTATGCGACGTTAATCCTAAATTAAAAAAAATGTATCTAATAGAATCTAACAGAATCAATGAAAAATGATGAATTACTAATATCATTGATGAAAGCGAGTAGGATTAGAAGTTATACTCATTTTGTATAAAATTTTATAAAGTTTGCCATTTTCAGCTGATAAAGCATGGCAGTCAACGTGTTAAATAATTTTTCTTCCTGTTTTTAAATGTTGAATCCACCTTTCAAATGGGTCTCATATATTATTACATTCATCAAGTTTTAAAGTTTCAAAATTAGATTGCTGGATTAGCGATTTTTTAACTGAATTTGCAACTTGACAGATAACAGATAATTGTGTATTGACTTGGAATTTCCACGACCTCAAACTAATAATCATTCCATTTACGCTGGAATGTGCACACGAAATTCTCCGAAACTCAAAGGTGCATACGTAATTTAGTTAGAACTTCTTGTTCTTGATTTTAATTAGCAACCAACAATTAGATGAACTTTGCCCGTTAATCGATCGTCAGAGTTGCCCCGAGTCTTATCAGACCTCATGATATTCATGGGGAAAATAGGATCGGGGAGATGCTCGTGGAGTCGCTGCCATCTTCCGAGGGGCAACGGTATCAATTCGCTTGTGTCGACAGTAGTCCATGCAGGAAACTGCTATACCTACCAGTGACTCGTTCCTTCAGTGGTTAAAGTAGGAATTCAGAAAAATCATACTGCTTGATAGTTCCACTTCGCCCCATAGAGTGCGGTACCATGAAATTTTATCTGTTATCTACCATCATCTCGACTGGCTTCTAATACCCAGGATCGGTTCAATATCAATTCAAAAATAATTTAAATTTCACTGGAAAATGAAATAGTAAATAATAGAATATTTGAAAATTGTGTTAGCTATAACTTTGTAAAAATACATATTTTTAGTATTATAGTCGTACAATCATTTAGAAGAATATACACTGCGTATAACAGTACATTACACGGGAATCAGTAAACGCGACTGAAAATAAAATTGACTTCTTCGTAAGGTAAACATAATATTATATTCCTTTATGATTACTCTTTGTAATTATGTATTCTTCAGTTCATGGTGCCCCCCCCCCCCCCCCCCCCCCGTGTAAAATACAGGTATCCTTGATCGTAATACACCTTTGCGTTGTATCCGAGTAAGTTGAAGTCAAAGTTGCAGATTTATTATCTAACAATAAGATTTATTATGCGCATACATTTGAATTTGTTTCGCTAAGCTGACTCTCCTTTACGCGGTAGACTCATTTGCGCCATTACTATTCCGTGCGTATCCTTGACACTACTATACTTCCCTCGCTGTATGAAACATAAAATTACCAAACACCTTTGTATCTTTGTTTACGGCCAACTGGGAGGAAATGTGCATACTATGTATGATTCAATGCTATTATGATTGCACAACGATTAATTGCTCGAAAAAAATGATTATTCCGACAGGCATGATTAGGGAAAACTGATGGAGAATTTAATTACACTCGAGAATCGTAGGAAGTTTCAATTCATTGCGTATATTGTTGTTTAATGTATTTCTAACTGTCATCTTGTTTGAATAAGTATGAAACATTGTATGATATACTATGTCGGTCTTAGAAGACCTCTAACAGTTTGCAGACTACATTGTTTGACTTTTGTATGTTTTAAGACTATAGCTTTGGCTGACTCTCATTAAGTTGCCAACTGAACACGATCAGCTCTAAGATTGATGACCGTTGTAAGTGGTTTTGTGTCGTTGACATATGGTCGTTCGAAACCTACCTCAAACTGCAGTTTCCTTTGCTAAATGATTATAGCAGTCGAAGCTGGGCTGCATACAAAGGAAAAAAAGAAACGGCTAAATGATGTCGCCATGTAAAAAACAGTGCCACGTAGGAAACATTGGCACTCGTCAGATGACAAACTAGTCACCGTCAGCGCCTAGATTGGTGACGGACTTCCGTGCTTCCGTGTTGCTGTTGACACATGGCGGTTCGAAATCCATCTAAAACTGTAGTTCTGCGACTAAATGACCGCAACAGTCGATGCTGTGTTACAGAGAAAGAGAAGGAAGAAATGACTGAACGATGTTGCCATGTCAAAATCGCTGGCACTCGTCCGAGGACCAACTGGGCACAGTCGGAGCTAATTGTAAGATTGCTGACCGTTAGTGTTTCTGTGTTGCTGTTGACACATGGTGATTTGAAACCCACCTAAAGCTGTAGTTCCCCCGGCTAAATAGCCTTAGCAGTACATGCTATGATCAAAATAGCTGACTTTTTCACATGAAATTACCATTATTATTTATAAACGTCAACGGTGTCGGAAGAAGTCGATACTGTATGAACAATATCAATGTTAAATTTGATTAAAATACTTCAAGAACACTGCATGCACGACTTCGTCTATATAAATTCCTACGTGGAAATGAATCTGCGAAAATTAGGCGAATAAAACCCTGCAACAAGTCTTTGTCTCTATATCTGGCACCATTGATGCTGTGTTATATACATACAAAGCAACAGAAGATACGACTAAACGACGTTAAACTAAAGGAAACATTGGCTTTTGTAGAAACTCTAAAGCAGTGTAGGACAAAATTTGATTTCGATAACAGACAATGGATAAGAGTAACGAATTAAAATTTATTCAAATAAGAATTTATCCGAAAAATTGATTCGAACAACAATTTATCGGAATAACAGTTATAGATAAAAGTTTATTTATTTTTTCATTTACTTTTTGTTATGATACAGAAGGACATAGTCAAGATGTAACCATAGATACAATATCACCAGCAGAAGAAGTGGAAATGAAAACAATCAACAATTATTCGTTTTACTATTCGAATAATTTAGCAATCGTTATTCGAATAAATTATTCAAATGAACAGAGAGAATAATTTGTTACGGATAAAGAATAAGTATTATCCGGATAAAATATTTGACTAAAAAGAATTTATTCGGATAATTATTTGGGATAAATATTTATTCAAAACAATTCGAAGAATGCCCAAATCTGCTCTAAAGCTTTGCGATAAGATCCAAATCAACAGGCAAGTAATGTTGATAACTTGATTGTTGACATGAGAATGCTGAAATTAGACAAAGGAAAGCTAGCTATGGAACAAAGAGAAAAATTGCTCCTCCTCTGCCAATGTAACGATTGGTGTAATTATACATACGTGTGCCAGCTATTCACTTAAAATTTCGATGTAAACAGGGAGTGTTTATATCTCGGATAAGCAGAGTTTCGGAGTCTACATTTACACGACCTTTTTTCATCCTTAGGAAGAGTAGAATACGGTACCAAAGTTCAACCACCTATTTCGATGTAACCCTGTATAGGAAGATTCATAATAACATGAACTATCAACATGCAAAAGCTCATTGAAATTTGAAACGACCACTTTCAGCTTTCCTTGTACATAAGCGAGGTGACCGTTTTCTTCTTCTTCTTTTGTACCAAACTCAGCATCGACTGCTACGATCATTTAGCCAGGGGACGTACAGTTTTAGGTGGGTTCAACCCACCAAGACCGTTTTCACGGAACCGAACCCACCTGAAACTGTAAGTCACCCGGCTTAATGACTGTAACAGTCGACACTGCGTTGCACAGAAAGAAAAAAGGAAGAAGAATATTAAGTGTATAAATAATTCCTCATTGTCAAGCTTAGATGGTGCTAATTTGAGGAACTCCAATTACTTCTGAATAAAACCTTGGCACGAACGCAACAGAAGTTTGTCGTACAGCTTGGAGTGCCTTACGCCACTATTTCCAATCAGTTGCATGGGATGGGAAAGATCCAAAAGGAGGGAAAGCGGGTGCCGCATCAGTTGACCGAGGAGCATTGTGCACGGCGTTTAGACACCTGATCCGCACTCTTAACTATGCAAAAACAGAAGAGTTTTTTTTATCAAATCGTTACAGGAGACGCAAAATAGATCTTTTACTATAATTCCGAACGCAAGAAATCCTGGGAGTATCCTGGACATTCATCTACACCAGTGACAGCCACCGGAGTTGCGGTCTCCTCCCACACCACGTCCATTCCCCTCATATAGGCTGCAGCTCCGGTGGTCATCATTGGTCTACAACTACGTAAACACGAAGCATCCATGGACATAAAGTGCTCCCCTGTATCTGGTGAGATGAAAAGGGAGTACTCTATTACGAGCTCCTTCCATCGGGTTAAGCGGTTACAAGGGAAGATTCCAAACACCAATTGAATAATTTGAACACTGCACTTCGAGAAAAGCACCCAGAAAGTCGTTTTGCTTCACGATAGCGCGAGGCTGCACGATGCTGCTAATTGTAAGGTCAAGAAAACATTATTTGATCTCGAATGGGAATTTCACCTCTTCCGGTCAATACAGTATGGCTCCTACGGCTCAGGCTTCCGAAATCAAGTGGAAATTAGAAAATGTGTCGATACCATTATCGCCATAAGACTTTGACTACCATATCACCTATGTGTGGGTGACACATTGATTCAGTTATTATTTATTTGATCATGTGTAGCATTAACCCTTTGAACTCCTCCATCGAATGTGACCCGACATCGATTTTATTCACAGGTACTCCTATGTCGGGTCACACTCGACATTTTTAAATTGCCAGTTTAAATGTGTTAGATTTCGCAATATTCTTTTGCCTAGATAAGCAATATTACATGTATATGACTCTTTTTTGTAACAAAAAGAGTACTTGAAGTGTGCAGGTACATGACTGTTTCGACCTAATTGATTCCTATCAACCAACTGTCTTTTGAGGTTCATTTCAAATATAACACTTAAAATAATAGGGAATTATTGAAAAGAAAATTAAAACAAAATTAGAAGTTCGAAGGGTTAACGAATATAACTAACAGTTGTAAGCAGGTCTAATGCAACCAATAGAAATGTTGACCTACTGCTTTTGCAGGACACTTTCCAGGGACAAAAAAGGGGCTCTATCACTCCGAGCAGAGCCTCCCCAGAGCAAAGACATAATCACAAGATATGCGAGATATATACACACTTTTATACAGTTTATAGTTTCTTTTCTTTCTCAGTGCAATATATATTTTATTCCTTTCTTTTAACATCTTTATCAACCACTGGACAAGTATAATTCTACTATGCATTGCCTGTTTGTTTCAATAAACCATTATTTAAATAAAGTCTAATAAGAAAAATTAAGAAGTTCTCTAATACTGTAGATTGAAAATCGTATTAATTTGAAGTACATTCATTCTGTATGAAAATGGAGACAGTTTGTAATTCTTTGCTGATACAGCGTTGCAGTCTGAGTGTTAACCCGTTGTCGCAAATGACGGCTGTAGCCGTCAGATTTGTGTTGATATGCTGGCAACTGACGGCTATTGCAGTCATCTTGTAGCAACAAAGGAACATTAAACAAAAAGTATGTTTCTGAGTGCGATCTAGAAAACAAGTGTGCGTCTATAGGTTAAAAGACGAAACAGTTTTTTTCGCCGCGGTATATATATGTTGCCTGAGAGACAGCAAAAAGTGGAAAATTCTGCTGGGAAATACTTTGACTGAAATTATTGGAACGTGTTTCTTATGTTAATAAATTTCTAGATTTTATTTATATAATAATTGATGCAAACAAAGAATAAGCAATACGTAGTAGACTATACACATGTCTAGTGGTCAATAAGGAAGTCAATAAAGTGATAAAATATATACTGCACTAAGAAAAAAAAGAAAGTCGTCATATATCTTGTGGTTGTGTTTTTGCGCTGCGGAGGCTCTGCTCGGACTGATGCAGCTCCTTTTTTGTCCCTGAAAAGTGTCCTGGAAAACCTGCAGGTCAAAGGACCCAACACTTTCCCCCTGCAGCCTGTTAGTACAGTAGAACCTCGATTATCCGAACACCGATCATCTGGAAATCAGCCATCCCATGTCAGTTTCAGGCAGGAAATATCAGTAATGACACTGTATACTTAATTTTCCACTACTCTGTATTTGATATTTTAAAATAAACTTCTTGTTTTCATGCGAAAAGTCTCTGTGCGAGGCATACTGTTAGGAATTATTGTTTGGATAATCGAGGTCCTACTTATGTGAATATCGTTGCATTCCAACATAAGTATATTTTCGACAAAAAACCGCGAGAACTTCTTCATACACGTAATAAAAGGCGGGAGGAAGCAGCGTGCAAGCGGCCAGGTAAGATGGACATGCGTGTGGAGTGCGAGTAGGGATAGCGTGGCGCGTGGGGCTGCGCCGGCTCGCGATTGTCACTTGTCAGTCTGCCGCGAGCGCTCCCGTTGGTTGGGTCGTTTGTCGTATCTCCGATCGAGCAGGTAGTTTTTTCGGAGCCACGAGTGGGTGACAGGTGGAAATAAACATTAATGTCATCGTCGAGGATCGTTCGTGAAGACGCGTCGCCGCGTCTCGTCGCGGTGGTCACCTTCCAACGACGTGTCTCCCGTTTGCTTCGCGCCAAGCGTAGTGCCGTTTCGTTTGCCCCGCGTTCGATTCAGTGATTCTTCACGCTACAAAAATCTCCGTGTGCACGTTACGCTCGGTTGTGCTTCAGTGATAAATAAATCGTGTTCTGCTTCGAGAGAAGCGTTTGTGTACCGTTGTGCCATTGGATTACCTCGAAGCGTGACTTCGGTTCTGATTGACGGGGATAGGCGACCAGCGAGTGAGTAGGATCGGTGACGTTCTTCTGCAGTTGTTAAAAAGTAATTGCGGGACGGGTTCAACGTTTCGCAAGGATCAGGAAAAGGAGTTTTTTTTTTGGTTAGTCTCTCTGATGATCTGAGGCATAGAGAGATTCCTGGCGGTTCTGGTTTCCTTATACTCTGAGACATCAATAAATTGCGGATGTTTATGCAATTTATTGTATGCAAACTGGTGAATGATGGACAGTGAATAATTTAGCAAAATAAACATTGCATGTTTGAAACATATCAAGAAGCAAATGCAGTCTTGTTAAAGTTTCATTTATTTAACAGGGTTAGCGTAAGAAATTTGGAAGTCTAAAAATGTGTATTTGCATCAACATTCTCAGTATATATGTCAATTAAAGAGAAACGTATTAGTAAGAAAAGAATAAGGTATCAGACTTAGAGTGAATTTTCAAAAAACCAGAAAGGAGCAAGAAAAGGACTCCAATGCTTCCGTGTCGTTTCATACAGTTTGGAGGGGAGAGAAGAGTGGAGGGGAGATGGGAGAACGTAAACATATCGCGTGGGCGTTGGGAAACGATGTTTGGAACGAGACAGCAAAACAGGTGTCTCTTTTTCGTCGTGGATACGCTGTGATGTAAACGTTGGACCCGCGCTCGTAGCGTGCATTGACCGTGCGACCAGCGACAAGCCGAGTTTTCAATTGAAAAGCTTGTTTCCAAAACGTCTTAAATTTCACAATCACATGTCAACGCTAGCTGGCATCTAGAAAACACAGTTTCTCGTTCGAAGTTCAACCCTTTCACTGTTGAAATTATGATAATTACAATTTTACGTCTCTCTTGTACCTATTTGATTCAGAATTTAATTATTATTAATATAGTGCAATATGGTGCAATGTAGTACAGTATAGTGCAAGAAGCGATTTTTAGGACAGGCAACATGGCACGCCTGCCAGTGTAGTGGCTATTAGCACTTTAGTGTCATCTGCCTTGCCTGTATTACGTCGTACGGACTAAACAGCAAAAAGATTAAACTAAGATAGTCACAGATCAGCGCTAGGATGACTAACTGTTTTCAGGGCTTCCGTGGTGCTGTTGGCATAAAACAAAGACTATAGTTCGTTGAACAATATAGAAAAAGCACTTTCTGAAACGCTATCCTTTGGAGTGACCCCGAGGGAAAAATCTAAACCTAAACCTAAGCCTATAATACTTTGACTGCCACAATGTGTTAGCTAAAACTGACAAAATCTTTAATTTTTTTACAAAGTGAATGTAACTTCACATTCTATCCTTGTTAATCAATAATATTACAGACATTCATCATTTTTTTTACTGATTCTATTAAATTTCATTAAATATATTTATTAACAGTATGTAGAATCAAATATATTATGATTGAATTTAACTGTCACACACATATGGATGACATGCCAGTCAAAATGTTAACAAGCACATGACTAAATCTGAGTTTGTGTCTAAAAATGGCTAAACCAGAAAGTTTTAGCTCATAAGGGATGATACTCATCCGTCACATGCCGATTTTGATGAAATTTTAGTATGCTGTAGGGTTCAAAAGAATATTTAACACGTATTTTTGTCATCGGCAAAGGTCCATGTTGAAGGGATGAAAACATGGTTAACAGACATGGGGGCTGAAAACCATGTTTTATCGAATATCTCGAAAACTAGTGGACGTAGGACAACCATTTTCTTTAAATTGTATATTTTTTAATTACGAATTCAGTTATGTGAGTGATTTTGTTGAAAGTTCATTTGTTTAAACAATATTTTAAAAAATATAACATTTTTGCAATTTTTTCTGGTAAAATGTTAATAAATTCCCATAAAATTGATGTATGTAAACTATAGTCAGTTAATTTTTCAATTTGAATATAAAAAATGTTTATAACTGATTAACACGCTGACTGCCATGGTCGTCACCGATGACCATTTTATAATAATAAAAAGTCTACTGTCACCCTCCCAGGGAAAATGTACAAAATTCACGTGGCAGTTAACGTGTTAAACTCTATCACTATTTCGAGTGATTCCCGGCAGTTTGATCACGAGAGTGTACGGTCTGAATTTGCAGCGTTAAATATCAATCGATAACTCGAGTTCAAACGGGTTCGATTTCGAGTCAGTGTATTCTGTTTTCGATACGTTTGATTACATTTGCCACTGATGGCACGCGGCCGATGTATTTCGTTAAATGAGCGACAGGTTGATCGTATTTAGGAAGCTTCACAATTTCCGTGAATTTCTCGTTTCACGACAACGTGTTCGCTCGTACAAAAATCGCTCAAATGAAACTTTCGTTTGGACAAAACGATAAATATACAATTTATAGGGATGCACCCGTTCGAATTTCGTGTTAAATCCATTTTCGAAATTGTAATTCGGGTGAAGTCAGTCAGTCGTCGGTCGTGACGTTGTTGCAGGCGAGGCTGTGAGCGAATGAAATCGTAAATCCGCTATTTTATATGATTACACGTCGCTCGGATTATATTTCGCAATTTTATCGTCGCAGATTGTGCTTTACTCGACGGAGCGTACACTTTGATGCAAACGAAGGTTGCGATGCGAATAAAATAAATTAATTCCGTGCTTGTTTCGCGGAGGTCCCGAAAATTCATGTTTTTATGAATTGTATTGCGTTTCGCGCCAGTTCGTCGGAGTGGGTAAATGTTTTGATTCGTGTCCATTGGTCGCATCGGTGCGATTGAAACATTATTTGTAATGAAATACTATTCTGTTTCGTGGTTGTACAGTTAGAACAGACGAAATAATAATATTCAGAATACTTTTTCTAATTTCGCTTTTATTGTAATGGTTTGAAATACAATTTTATTAGTTTATTCCAAAAAATAATTTAACGCTTTGATGGTCGCTGTTGCAAATATATGACTTAATACATTTGAATAATATACTTGCTATGCAAGTAAATGAACGTAGCTATCACGGACAAAACATAAATAATCGAATATTTATCAAATTCAAATTGCAAACTAATCGACATGAAACGAATAACGTAGAATGTTTTGTTGCTTATCTAAGCCTTGTGAAAATAGACAAGGGAAGTATTTTTCATAAAATATTTGCGACTGTCAAAGTGTTAAGAAATGAGTATTCCAGTGAAGGCTTTATAAGACATTCTTTTTCTATACAATTTAGGAGATTGCCTTTTTTAATAAGATAATGGAATTATTAAATATTGTGTATGATTACGTACAGATTGTTTTCCAAATCATGAATGAACAATTTAAGAATTAACAATGATTTTTATTTTTAATATCCTAACTTGTAGTAGGGGAAAAAAGATAATACGCTGTATTAGTATTTTTGTTTTGATTAATTAACCAATGCAAATTTAATTTTCTACATTCATCTTTTTAGAGTGCTTTCTTGAATCAATTCAAGTAGGTTCAGTAAATACAGCGTTTAGAATGAGGAAAATTATGTATTAATTATTCTGTTATAATAATTTTCTGTTAATAACAGCGAAATACCCACAGCAATATTTGTCTAGATTTCTTTTTAAACACATAACTTTATAAATTCCAACGTATGTAATGTTTTGCAGTTAGTTAAATAAGAGATTCTTATCTTCAGCTACATAATACAATGACTATTTTTGGAATTATTTTATCGAATAGAATAATAAAACTGTATTTCAAGTGACTAGTGAAATAAAATAAAACGGTACTTTAAACAATATTTCCAATATCATTGCGTTATTTCGAAAAATATTTAAGTCCACTTTATAAATACATCTTAAAAACAAATTAATTATCAAATAAAACATTAGTTTATACCATAAGAAATGTCCAATTTCGTATATCCAAATAAGCTTTAACTTTTGACAAAATAATTTTGTTAACCGAAGTGTTGTGTTGAATTAAAACATTTTTGTGAAAGAGTTATACAAATTTCTATTCTATTAATATAAAATTTTAAGGTTCTATTTTTAATAAATTCTGGATTAAATTTTTATTGTAGAAAAGAAATTTGATGAATATGAAAGATGTTCTAGAATTTCATATTTTAATTAAAAACAAATCTGTAAGTGGATTTGAGATGGACACAATCAGCATTATTGTTTAAAAAATGTATTTAACAAATGATACTTATTGTATTATACAATACTTTTTATCATTGAACAATCATTCATAATATTCTCGATATCTTTTCTTATTGTTTAGATTGCCTGACTCAGCCTGTGTCTTTATCGATAAAATGGAATTTTTACAGGGTGGAGTTCAAACAGACATTTCATGATCTACCTAAGAAAGTTTGGAAGTTGTAGCGCATTCTAAACATTTATTGTATTAGTATCATTTTAATTGTATAGTAATTTACTGTATTATTACACTTTTGCAAATTAGCGCTTTGCTTCTTTTATTGTTTTGAAAAAATAATTTTAAAAACGAATTAATATCCGACAGGATTTTTTTCCGGTAATTTCTGCAAATTCTGTGCTGACATCGTTCTTTAAGCTAATAATAAACATTATTAAAGATTTATCTGTACACTGGGTCAGTGGTCTAATATGTATGTAGACACTCATAACCAAAAGTAATTACTTTGTCCGTTCATAACGTCCTCATCCCATCTTTAATTGTATAACTCTCGATGCATTTCATCTTATCCAATTATTTTCACCATTATTTTTACTACTATACATTCTGTGGTTCTTAGATGCAACTAACTAATTTATCACAGTTTTTCGTTTGCATAAAATATAGCTTCCAAACTTTCACAATCATTGTTTTCTTTTCTGAATCACAATTTTCTTTGTTGAAACAACTGAATAAATTTTTATTTCCATTAAAAATTGCCATTTTTGGAATCACCGTATCTTCCTACGCTGGTTATCGAGCGTTTGGTACTTTCGACGCGTCGTTTTTTGTATCGTCTATAAATCAACGGAAGGAAACGTGGGTTGTGGTTCGTCCCACGGCGGAATCTCGTGTCACTCACAATTCGATACACGGTCTTAAACCCCGTCTACACTAGCAAACAATTTGCGACATTTATTGCGAGAGTTGATGTCAACGCTGTGTAAATAGACGCGCTAGAGAGTAAAGCCAGCAAGTTTCAGTTGATCTTACACATCGTCTTGGACTATAGTTTACATACCTACATAAAATTTATGAAAAACTAACATTTTACCAGAAAAATTTGTAAAAATATTGTTTAAACAAATGAACTTTCGACAAAATCGCTCACATAGCTGAATTTGTAATTAAACAATATACAAATTAAAAAATAATGGTTGCCCTACGTCCAATAATTTTCGAGATATTCGATAAAATATGGTTTTCAGCCCTCACTTTGAGGGCTGTTTTCACCCCTTCAACATGGACCTTTGTCAATAAAAAAAATACATGTCAAATATTTTTTGGACTTCTATATCATACTAAAATTTCATCAAAATCGGCGTATGATGGTTGGGTATCATCCCTTGTCAGCAAACTAAACCTCTCGTACTATTGTTGGATTCCGAGAAGTAGAATCAAGTACAACACTTTCAAAATCGAAAAAAAACGTTTATTCTGCTATACGTTATGGCGTTGCACAAGAATCTGATGGAATTTGCAAATTCCTAGGTAGATATATCTTAGGGAAAGGGAAGGGGATGGATGTCCAGCCTTGACGAACTCGGCCCTTGATGACTAAGGGTAGAATTCGTTTGGAGACAGTGTTCGATTTGGAAAGTTTTGCGTAAACATATTGACTCAGAAGGAAAGGACCCCAATTGTCAAACTTCATTTTAACGACTTTTTGTTAGATGATGGCATACAGGTTCCTAATGATATATGTACAGTATTAGGTGTAGACACTCGATACTTTTAAAGCTACAAACAATTAAAGTACATACTTTCAAGATATACTATGAATTTAAAATGTGTTTATCGAAGTTGCATTGGTAAAGTGAAATGGTTGTTTGCCTAGTAAATCCGGAGGTCCTGGAATCGAGTCTTGTTCACCAAAATATTTTTCTTTTTTACAATTTTATTGCGGCAACAGCTTATGATGCTGGATGATAATTGTCATGCGTACAGTAAAAAGACAAATAATAAATAATCAACAGTAACAATAAATGCATCTCATTCAATATTTGAAATAATGGTTATAAAGAAATACAATTAATATACTACTGAAATTTTCTTTTAAATATTAACAATTTCAATACAGTATTCTTTCACAGTATTTCCTTTTCATCATGTACGCTGTTGCCGTAATAAGATTGTAAAAAAGAAAAATATTTCGATAAACGGGACTCGATTCCAGTACTTCCGATTTACTAGTCAAACATCCATTTCACTTTGCCAATGTAACTTCCATAAACTAAATTTAAATTTATAGTACATCTTGAAAGTATGTACCTTTAATTGTTTATACCTTTAAAATTATGGAGTGTCTATACCTAATATTTCACATGTATCATTACGAACCTGTATGCCATCATCTCGCAAAAACTCGTTAAAATTGAAGTCGGACAATTGGGGTGTTTCCCTTGTCAGTGTAGGCGACGAGTTAAACATAGTCATACATAAAAGTGGTCGGTCATCCAGTACTGTAAACGCTTGGAAATTCTCCCTCTGAAAATTTGGCTTTATTTCCAAATGTACTAAAACTTTTACAACTAAGTGCGGGCAATAATTTGCGCAAACAATTGCCGCAGTATAGACACTCATGCAAGTGGGTTGGAGTCTATTGCGCAATAAATGTCGCAAGTTGTTTGCCAGTGTAGACGGTGCTTTAGATTCTCGAAAGCATCGAGACACCGGTTGCGACGCGGGAAATTCAAAAAAATACGAGCAGGAGGACCGGTTCCGTTTCGTCTGGACGGGATGCGAATCAGCATCGCGTCGCTCCAATTACTTCAATTATAGTACCGTCACGCTGATTCGAGCGCACAATGGATTTTTTAATGACCATTGTTTCGGATTGCTCTTGCGTGCAATGACATTGGAAATTTGCGATTAATAACCACCGTTGTCCGTGCGTCCAGCAGCTTCGTTTTAACGTTCGTTGCACTGTTGCAACGTATCGAACAATGAACGAAATAATTGCGAGACATTTCTACCGAATGGGACAGATGACAGAGATAAAAATGTATTTATTGTGACAGATGTATTCATTTGAATATGTTATTTATTGGTTTTCAGTTGAGTATTATTTCTGAACTTTATGAATTTTTGTCTGTTTTACGTTGAATTTGCAATTTAAATATGCAATTATTTTCTCTTTTGTAATTGATACTCTTTACTTTACTACTTATTGATCTTTAGTTAAGTGGTATTTTTAAACTTTTTGAATTTTTTTCTGTGTCGCATTGAATTTGCAATTTAACTGTGCGATTATTTTCTCTTTTGTTATTGATACTCTTTGGTTTACCAGTGTGTTTCTGCTTGCTGTATGTTTCAGCCGGACAGACGAAACAATATGGTGTCATGTTACGATATCATGCGATGAAGTAATCTTTAGCTGACATGAAACATTCGAGAGTACTCGTTTTAGTTAACTATGCATTCGGTTATTCATGCAATGCTTCGATACCTTTGTTCGTTAGAGCAAGTTTGAAAAAAGTTGCTACGTTCGATCAAATTGAATATTAAATTAATGATTCAGCACCAGATGTTAACGAATTGATAAACATTCTATTTTGAAAAAATTCAACATCCTGTTTTGGTTCTTTTAGACTATTCAAATCTTTCACATTATTCGAACAATCTGATTTTGGTCTCACAAAAACAATGAAAATGCATTGCTTTTGACATTGTTACAGTTATTTGACATTGTGTTTCGGACATTGTTATTTTATGAATGTTTTCTAACATGACATCGTTGAAATCTGCAAATATTATAGACCACTACGCTATAATTAGAATGAATACGTGTACATTTTATTTTTTCCAAGCGTACACGTCGAATTTAAAAAATCACTTTCACATAATGCTGTTTATTTTTTTTCTCATTGCATGTTGTTTAATATTATTACAATTTTTGCTAGTAATTAAGAATACTGTCACAGTAAATATTTAATTTATTTCTTTGATGTTTCTTCATCAAATATATTAATATTTACTTCTTTTAATATATAAAAAAGCTTTTAAGACTTAGAAACATATCAGAATTAGACTGGTATGTCTAATAAAAGAGTTTACAAAAGAAAAAGACAAAACAAAAATTGTAGTTTCAATATTTTTATTAAATATTTAAATACAGACCCTTCGTGGCTCGTATTCTCATGATTGTAAGAAGTCTCGATACCAAAGTTAAACTGATAAGTCTAATAAAAGAGTTTGCAGAACAAATAGGACAAAATAGATTTTATTTTCAATGCTATTATTAAATATTTAAGTACAGATCCTTCGTGACTCATATTCTCATGATCGTAAAAATTTAAGACGTTTGGAACACAAGTTCTTCTATGGAAATTCGCAAGGCGAAGTCGCGCCGTTCGTGTTACTTTGAAGTTCATCGGTCGAGGTTCGACTGATCGAAACGTCTCGAAGAGCCTGGTCGTGCTCGGAGAGCATTTTTCTAACCCAATTTTCTTGGCAAGCGTAACACTGAATGACTCGTATCGATACGAGTAGGACGATCGCACACCTGTTGTTCGAGTTTTACGCGAATCGCGTGTACAATTCGCACGCCAACGTTGTTTTCGCGACAGCAATGCACGACATTGTGCCATGAACAATTAAGTTCGATTCACGATACACGAAACGTCAGCAACACGCTGAAATATATGTATCAGTGAAAGATATGTAATAGTCACGAACATGACTTTATTTGACATCTCTGTATCATTCAGTTGGAGCAGACGTATAGAGTTTGAACATGTTTGGAAAGGTTTCACTCATACTTTAACTCATTGACGTACAATTTAATTAATTTGTTTTTGCATATGGATGCGATTTAATTTTCCTGTACCTGAAAGGAAAACAACATGTTTCAACTTTTAAATTAAATATTTCAATAGGAACATTTTTACATGCGTAACAATTAAAATACATTTTAACCGGTAACTACATAGCCCTATTTTAAAAGTGTGTACCTACATTGTGTGGCAAAAATGAAGCGGTGACGAGTATACTCGTCAAACACAGAGTATATGCAGCTGTTGCAAAATAGAATTAAATTATAACGAAATGACAGTTGGTTTTTTTTAAAAATAACTAATTTATTGCTCAAATTCATTGATATCATTGACAAAACTTAAACATTTATTATTACAAAGAACAAGGAAAATCAAATACATGGAACAAATTTTTTTTTTTTTTTTTTCGTTCTTATCTCAAAATATTCTAAAATGTCTGAAACTTACGAATATGTTTTAGTTTTCACTAAAATTTTAATTTAAGTAGCAAATGGTTATTACTTCTTTCGCATGACGAGTATACTCGTCATAACACAAAAAATTGCTGTTTCTTCATGACGAGTATACTCGTCATACATAGCTAACAGGTTAATAGAAAAATTTGACGTATGTAAGTACGTGGTCCAGCAATTTGAACAATGCAACAACAAAATCGAACAGTTAGTTACTTCAAGTTAATTATAAAATTACGATCTCTTGAATTTCTAAAATATTTGTAAAATTCAATTTTATCTTCTTCGAGAGATCCAAATAGTGTATATTTTCAATTTTATATTTCATGTACCCAAAGTTTCTTAAAATTTCTTTTATAATATTCTTTTTCTTCATCAGGCGATATTGTCATATGATATTGAGCTAATGAAGCAAAAGTGATATGAACAAATTGAATGCACGTAAATTTCCGTGGTGTGTAATGTGAATCGGACTTGCGCGTCTTGGCAGTCTTTTGATATTGCGGTTGCTTTTGTGTCTGACGAAGGAGAGACGGAATCCGTCGCGATGACCTAAATGCAAGCGAACGAGAACGACCGTGACGAGACCAATGTAATTTCATTTTGTCGTCGTGGACCAGTGCAACGACGAAATTATTATGATTTTCGAGCAATTAGGGACAATTCGAGCGAGTCGTGACGGTGCATGAATTCTATGCCGATTGAAAGAAAACAGTGGGCGGACTCGTATCGAAAGGTGAACGAAGCCTTAAACATTTATAAATTTAACTCCGTGAAACTCCTACGAAACCATAACAGGCCTTTCTTACGAAAAATGTCAACTCATATGCAATTACTAATAATCAGACTGTGGATCTTTATTTTCAAGCCCTTCAAGGACGAATTCATTAAAATTGAATTAAAATTGTATTTATTGAATATAAATTTGGAATTACTAACGGAAGACAAAAAAGTGGAAAGACAAATAGTTATCTCTAAGCAATATATTTTTAACAATATTATTTGAATTTAAAATACAAGTAAACGCATTTACACTACCGCTCATGGAAGTATAGACATTTGAGAATTATAGAAAAAATAAACACATAAATTGCTTAACACAAAATAATTTTATTTCCAGCGGGTTTTTTATTTTACAAATATAAAGTTAACGAATTATGCCCAAAATAATTAAATAATATTTAGACAAAAACAAATTAGGAGCTTTTAAATCCAAATTTCAAAACTTTTTAATGGAGTGTCCATACTGCCGTGAGTTATGTAAGTATATCTTAAATATGTTAAATAAAAAATATATTTTACAGAAATTCATCCTCAAAATACAGCCTTGTCAAAGTTTCACTTCTTCGACTATATTAAAAGAAAAGAATATTGCATAAATATCCGCAGTCTACTAATAACTAACGAAGATGGTACAACTTTGATTATACCTCGTTAATGAAAACATAATTTCGCCGTTCACGGACAATTAAAAACTAATGAAACCAGGACTTTATGTTCGTTGTAATACTATTTCCTTATTGATGTGTTATAATTCAAATAGTTCGGTGACTTTGGTCGGTCGTACAAAAGCCGACACGACTAATTAAAAAGCGGAGGCATTTTTACTGTTGCGAGAGTATATACCTGTATTCATTAAAACACAAGTTTAGTTGATCGTTACGAACGATTAAAAAATGCGTCCGTTCGTCGAGTAATCGTCGATAATTGTGATATGATATTTTCCTCGGGCCAGTAAAATTAATGATTTCAACGGAGAAAGCAGAGTACGGTTCGGCGCGTTCTTTTTCATTGCATCGCAAAAACGCTTCGGTTGTTCCTGCTGCTCCAAAATTCAGGTCACGTAACCCACATTTAAGTTATTAAAACAGAATGTCTTCCGCTGACGCGATTCCGTCCCTTGATTTAAAAAAACGTTCCTTATGTTGTTTACTGTCTTTTAAACGAGTTGTTTGTAATTACGTTTGCCAAGGAAATCGCGTGAAAGTATTTATTATGATAACGATTAATATATAAGGCACGTTACGTTTAAGTGAAGAGAAGTGGAGTGATGATTCGAGATTAAAGTGTTTGCGATCGTTATCTTTAATTGTATTACGTAATTTCATGAGACATTTTGTATGAAATCGGAGTCACAGATTTTCAATCCACTTCTTGTTCGGTTTACTTTCAGGAACCTTTGTGCGAATATCGATAAATGGACGTATTGTGCAATAATTGTAAATTTCAGATCTTAACATTAACATTGTGAAAATTGTTAATTTTGTTGTGATTCTGTTGCCTGGGATGACAAACAGAAAGCATAATTATTGTGCTAATTGCTTGGAGAGATTAATCATCGATTGGTAATATGCTCGTAGAAACAAAAAGACGATCGATTCTTGTATTGTTTAATTTGTTTCCAGAATAGGTAATTAGAATTTTGTTACAACAGAAAGAATAAAGTTTGTTATCAGACTTTAATTTCAGGTGTATTAAATTAAATAACCTTATTCACTTATATTTTCGTGTGGGACTATTAATACTGTTTTAAATGAAAATAGAATTTATAATAACAATTTCTGAGGGCGTTCTTCATGACTATAGAATGCATCGGACATTTTGTAATTTGGAGAATGTTCCGATAAAAATTGTAATTGAATTTTTCATAAAGAATGTAAGCATGAGAAACTGAATTAGAAACGTTGTTTATTAATTATACAGCGTGAATCTAAAGTCCTGTCACAAAATTCTTTGGCTTCAAATGTGTCAAAAAGTTCGAATTAATATAAGTCCTAAAATCATTCATTTTTTAAATACAGGCATTATTATACAGTCATAGCATGAATTGTACAAGGGGCGTATTCTACAAGCAGAAATGAGTAACAAGTGTTATGTAAACGTCTACTCATAAATATTTAATAAGAAAATTGTAAAAAAAATATAAATTAACAAGGCAGAGAATACTTCAATAATACTTATTTCATTTTTGTATGTAACCACAGTGTGCTGATTCAAATTGTTGAAAGTATAAATAAATTTTAACGATGTTGACATTTAATCCATAATACATATGCATATATTTTGTATGCTGAATTTTAAAACATTCTGTACGCGAAGCTCTAAAACTTACATAATAAATAAAATTCTCTCACGTGTAAATAACGGTATTTATAATTATTAAATTGTGAATGTTCATAGAATTTAAGTGTTTACAGCGGTAAAAGTTACAATACTTATAAAGTACGTGACCTAAAAAAAACACTTTAAAACAGTTGCAGATTCATATTTTTACATATGATAAATTCAAAGAACCGTAACATATAAAAATTTATAAATTTAAGAAAATGTTAGTCAAATAACATTGCTACATTTATTATATTACTCGTAATAAGAACACCTGTCATGAAGCTGTCATGAGCTAAGCTCAACTGTATTTGAAATACAAATAATTTTAAAACGATTGTCTATTAGAACATTTTAATCACTCTTGGCCTCTAGAACTCATCTAAAACTGTTGTGTCACGTCTTCGAACTCACACTGTATATCAAACATTGCAGGTACAAGAAGGCAAAATGAATACGATTAGGTACACATTGATCGGGTCGTGTATCTACGATTTATGAAATAGGTATCCAAATAACGCACCCTCTTCAGTCAGTTTTGACCTCTTAACACTTTGACTGCCACGTCGCCCATATATGGGTGACACTTCGATTCAATTATTACTTATTTGAACATGTGTAGCGTTAATAAATATATCTGAGCAGGACGAATGAAACAAATAGAGAAATTATGAAACTTACTAATATTATTGATTAAAAAGCGTAGTATTTTGGGGTATATTCATTCTGTATGAAAATGTAAAAAGTTTATAATTTTCAGTTGATACAGCGTGGCAGTCAAAGTGTTAAAGCACAAACGTATAACTTTTGTGTCAGATTTTCAAACTTTCCCCGTACATCTGTTCGGTGTTATAAGAAAAAGAATGAAATGAGTAAAATGAATATAATTACGTAAACGTAGATCGTGAAGCGTATCTACGATCTATGAAACAGATGTCTAAATGATACGTATCGTGTCGAGGCATTTAAAACGAAACACTGACGAGTCACGGATATTCGTAGCACCCGGATATCCGTGCACGTAAAGCGTAATTAATAATTTCGGTGAGCCCCGTATGGGTCGGTTCGACCACCCTACTTTTTTTGCGCCCCTTGCAGTCTGTTCTTTCGAACAATATGCTTCCACTCGGCGCCAACGTGTCTTTTCATTCACCTGGGGAGAAGTATTGTACGTAAGTTACGGCCATTCACGTGGAACGTGGGGCTGAAAATTAGATAACCCACTCACTTTGTTGCGATGCACAGCTGCTCGGATCTCTCTTTGGAAACTGGTTTCTCACGCCGTACCATGTCTACGAGATTAGAATTAAATTTGTACGAACTTTTCGAGGGAAACGAGAATGAACGTGGTCTCGTTTTAATTCCTTTTCAACGCGCGTCGACTCGGAGTAATTTTTTTCTGGAACTTTGGAATAATTCCCACGTAACATGAAAGTTTTATTTGTTTCACCTACGTGGAGGTATGGAAACAAACTTATAGTTTCGAATTTTGTCCATTTTGTAGTTTTCCATGTAAGAATATGTTCTATGTTTTTTGTTTTAAACAAGATTCCTGACATCGACGTCAAAAAGTGATCGATTTGGCGTGGAATGACCTCATACCATGTCCATTTTTCATTTAATATAATCTCCAGTAATTAAGTCGAGAAATATTTCATTGAGCTGCTGGAAGAATCCCTTTACCAAGTCTACATAGTATGAAACTTCATTAACTAAATTCATTGGTCATCTGAATTTTTTTTTGAAAGAGTACTATATATTGAGTACGTTTTAATAGAGATCACCAATTGCTGCACGGAATTACAATTTTTACAAAGCTTGTCTTGTATTGACAAACACAATTGATATGTTAACACTGATAGCACTTAATATTTTGCGAACATTAATTATTTTTAGACATTCTTGCAAGAATGCATATGTAATTCAGCACTTTAGATTATTGTCTTTGTATTGAGTATTGTACAATTTCCACTTCCCTAGCAGTTGAAATATTTATTACATTATTGGAAATATTTATTACATTATTTGAAGTATTCATTATATTACAGTAGGACCTCGATTATCCGAACTGGAACTAGTAATAAGATAACTCACATTTTAACTACATTTCGCATACAAATTTTAATGTTACATTAGAATATAAAACACATAATTGTACAAAATTAAGTACACAGTATCACTAATGATAATTTGAACTTGTAGTTAACATAAGACGACGAACTTTAGGAGGATCGGAGTTCGAATAACCGAAGTTTTACTGTATTTCAAATATTTATTTGTTTCATACAGATGTCATTTGAATTAATAAAATCACGTATACCTGGTAGAGGCAGTCAAAGTGTTAAACTAGACTACAATGGTGTAAATTGCAAACATAATCATAAAACACTGAACATTTATGATTCTTTTCTAACTGACATTTCGATGTACAATACAAATTTCTACGCCAGCCGAACAAGCAAGAAAGTCGAACAGCATCGCCAGTAGTCATCTCGTTATTATTTTTATTCTCGCAGAACGTAACACACGTACAGTCGAATTTTACCTGGGCACAGGGAACGTCGATGTCGCTTTCGTATAGTGGGAACTGGTCAGCAGGAAGGGGGTTACAAAAATTAGTTAAGCCGCCCTCCCGATACCCCGCTCGAATACCCACGAGCCCGGTCCACAGGCCGATCGATAGTGAAAGCAACAAACCATGCGTGAATCCGTTCAAGAATATTTCACATAGCTGCGACACAAAAGAAAAATACTCCCTTCCGCATCTCAGTATTTGATAGATTTTTAGCTTAAGAAATCGTAGGCTATTTTGTAAAAGGAAATAATAGAGAAAATTTATAGTTAATACTTTCAGACTTTCGATGTAATCATTCATTACGACGTATAAAATCAATAATATGTCTTTACTTTCTCTTGCTGATAATACTATCTTCAACTATTTATATCCAGATCCAATCAATCTCATTCACTGCGATTACATTCGTACACTCCTTTAACACGTTGACTGCCACACTATTACATATGTACATACTGAAAACGATACACCCTTTTAGAGTTTAACCCTTTCAACTCTTTTGTCGAGTGTGACTCGACATCGATTTTATTCACAGGTCTACCTACAGGTCTATCACTACTATGTCGAGTCACACTCGAAATTTTTAAATTGCCAGTTTAAATATGTATCATACATATTTCGTAATATTTTTTTTACCTAGATAATCAATATTACATGTATTATACGATCCTTCTTTGTAACAAAAAAAGTCCTTGAAGTGTTCAGGTACATGATTGTTTGTACCTAATTGGTTTCTACCAACTAACTGTCTCTTGAAGTACATTTAAAATAGAATACTTAAAATAATAGGGAGTTATTGAAAAGAAAATTAAAAAAAATTAGGAGTTCAAAGCGTTAATACAAGATGAGAGTAATCTCAAATTATGATTTTTCTAAATAATTGTGTTACTAACTGTTTATAGGTTTATACTGGTTCTGTTAGACCCTTCTTGATATTTTTACTAATACTGTTCATAGTTACATAAATAACTGAATTTAAGTGTTACCCATGTATGGGTGGCATGGCAGTCGGTGTTAGCACTTTGACTACGACGTTTCAGCGGAAAATGACAGACATTCTAAATTTTTATATGAAATGAGTACAAGTTTATGTTATGACCTTTTGAAACAATAGTAAGAACTTCCTAAGAACTTCCACAATTTGTTTTACTGATTCCATTACATCTTATTAGATATATTTATTAACACTATACATGATTAAATAAATAAATATTAAATCTGTCGACTACATATAGGTGGCATGGCTGGTAAACTACTACTTGTTTTCCTTTCAGACGCCGCCTGTCCTAAAAGAAATTAAAATTATACTTGTCGACTGGTTAATCAATAACTGTTGTACCATCGCTTACAATACTGTTAGAAGTTTCTAAAGCCAGCTCGTGTCCTACTGAAAATCGTTCTGACGTTTTGTTAATACTGCAGCTACCTTTAAAACCCTTTTATTTAGTTGTTGTACGTGAAATATTGTCTTCAGCAGTTTGACTGCGTTGGTTTTCAGTTTGAGCTCGATAAGACGGAAAGATTCAACAAATTGGAAATTGATTGAAATAATTGCTATTCGTGTACCATGGTCGACTCATCTATGACTTCGCTTGAAATACTAAATAGACAGCTCGGAAAGCTATGAATTCGCTTCATTATTTTCTATCGAAAGACATCAGTGTATTGTTGTCAGCAGTAAGATGTGGGTCAGTGTGTAAAACAATTTTTTCGAAGCATACAACATTAAATTGTATCATTAACACGTGGGATACCACACCGAAAAATACATTAATCACTTTATACAAACCATTAGCTATCCTAAACCTTTTATTATTCACTGGCACTTTTGTTATTGTGCATTGCTACTTTGTTATAATCCTTTATACAGAGTTTTAAAAGTATATTAAATTCAAGAGTTATACGAACTGAATTCAATTTGATCTTCCAATCAGTCGGTAACTCCCATAACACTCAACGTGTTAGAATAATTAAAACAATACGAATTTACTGAATTGAATAAGTATCTCCTTCAATGTAGTATTAATACAATGAATACATGACACAGAATTTAACTCATCTTACTATACCATGAAGTTTAAAAAGTGACTGTAAAAAATGACACAACTTGTGCACCAAGCTAATATTGTAGATCTGAGTTGATAACACCTTTCCACACTGCAATATCATTTTCTATCATGTCTTTATTTAGAGCCGACAAGGTTCCAACTAGCGATTAATATCTACTATTTAGTCGTAGGCATTTTTTCATCGCAGTGGCATCACCCTTCTTGTGTGTCACACGAGTCTCCTGATTAGGCTCACGTCCTAGTGCACGCCGGTTTCTCTACGGTAATTTGCTAAGAGTTGATAAAGGGTCAGCGACGTAGCAATCAGCTGTCAAAACTTTTGTTATCCGCTTCACGCTTTCGCTATTAAGAATAAGAACGACTATAATCGCCTGCTGCAAAACGGTCTTTGGATACCAAGAACGTCTATAGTCGTCCTCCACGAAATGTTCTATAAGAGAGCATATTACACATGTATTTCAAAAGTGACACAACTCAAAAAAGTATGTTTCTCAGGAAAAGCGCAACACTGTTTGTTAGCTTACAAAAAATCATTTACTATATAAAAACTATTGGCAAAAAAGTAGACTCTGGGAAACAATGAACAAATGTTATTTTCATAACTTTCGATTCTTACTCCTTGTAAATCCTTCCTTTTTTAATTGTGACGATTTTGATGTTCTATTTCACACGGAAAAATGAAAAGAAGAAAAAAATTATTATTATCATTACTTTTGTTAGTAAAATTTGTGCAATGAATAGACGTGTGTTTAGCCAACCGCTTCATGGTCGTAACTCAAGAATCACATCTTTTGAGTTCTGTCACTTTTGAAATACATACAGTGCGATATCATACTTACGCGAAGATTTTTATAGCAAAGAATATCAAGGTATGTAAAGATATACCAAACTTTGGGTAGTAGATCAAATGTAGTAATAAAATACAATACAAATATTTTAAGTTGTACAGTCATTACAATTGGAAAGGAACAACTTGGATACAAATCATATAGGCACTACTGCAGACTTAGCCAAGTTTCCCCTAATTTCTCAAAGAAAAAGAAATCTCATAATCACCAAATTGCTTGTCAGGCGTTGTAGCTTTTTAAATGAAACTTTTAATTTAAATTTCACTTTGTTCTTTGTGCTGGAAAAATATACAATCGGCACAGCCGTCTCGTATTGTCCAGCGAAAGAGTTAAAATGTTTCGAATTCATTTCGAGCGCTGAGTAATCGACGAGCAGAATATTTACTGGTGCATAGAAACTGTTAGATCGTAAGTATAGCGAAATTCCCAGAAATTCGTGGTCCAGATGCACACTTCGTCAACAAATTGAATATTTGCCCGCGTGGTGCACACGCTAGCGGGCTAAATATTTGTGGGTTCTGACTGTGTATGTTTTATACTCCGTTAGAACACAGTTTCGTATGTGATGCACTTTCTTCATTATATTCCATTCCGCGGTCCCGGGCTAAAAACAAGTCAGCTTTTTTGAATAGCCTTTCATCAGAACGCAATTTAATATCTCGTGAAATTTCAAATCAAATTATGAACAGTAATTTTGATATTTATAGACACAAAAGAACTCGTTGAAAAACACAGAAAAGTCTTCGTATATTAATTGAAGCCACGAAGTCCAGAACAGCGCAAGTCCATTTTTTGACACTATGTTTATGAGTTATTGGCACATCACCTAATTGACATACGCCGAATTTTATGCAATTTTAATATGATACAGAATTCGAAAAAAATATTCGATGTGTATACGACTTTTTCTATTACACAAATATTCAATTAATCACAAAACAAAATTGTTGTCACACAAAGGACTAACAATTGTTGTGATGCTTTAGTAAAACTGGAAAACAGAAATTTCGGGCTTTTTATTGATAACTATATCGTTACATGTTATACAAGCAAAAACTATAAATAAGTTCCCAATGTTACTGTTTTTTTTGTATTATTTGTATTTTTTCCACTATTTTAAAAATTACTATAGCAATTATTGTCAGAATACCTTAAAGAAATATGTGTTTGAATGGCGAGCGTAGCTATGAAAGCCCCTGGAACATATATAATCATACTATAAATTTGCGTATGTATACCGTTAAGGTACAATTAACAATCATTACATGATTATATCATTAGAAATTAGCTCCTAAAGTTAAAATTTATAGAAAATATTGGGTTTCCATAATGGAGTGACAGAGTATTGTACACCCCTAAACACTGTGTATATAATTTGTTATAGAAGCCTTTTCTTTCCGTATTTTACGAACACTGCCACTATTTTTGCGCCTTGTCGAAGCTGTGTTAAACGAACCCCTGTTATACGGGAGTCTATTATACTTACATCTCGAAAGAATAGTGTCTCCGTGTCCATGTTCATGTGACACATGTTTCTCTCTAAAAAAAGCAATTGGACTCTACTCCCGAAGTTTGGTCGTCTACTTCAGCCTCACTGAGTATATTATTTTTCTTTCCTTTCGAATAATTGCGCATAATTGCGCCAACGTTTCAGTCGCGAGAATATCGTGCCTTCGACAGCTGATGGAATTCATGCGAAGATAAATTCCAAAGATCGCGTTCACAGAAAGTACTTCCATTCATGCGACATTAGAGAAGGACAGCCGTGTACATAGCTGATTCCGCGCAGTTCATAGAAGACGACCTTAATAATCGAGGCTGTCTATGAATATCTCGGGCATATGCATGAGAGATCAAGGTCGATTTCATTGCCTATCGAACAGGGTGGTCATTAAGCTGGAGATCCTTTTTTAATGGACGTCGTTACGCTCGCTTATGGTGCTTTGATTTACGCAATGCTCGTTCGTTTTCACGTGTAACACTCGTCTGATTCATTGATTGCATTTCTTTTTCGGTGATGACTGACAAGATACTTCGCTAACACTACTGTGTCATTTCCTTTTTTCTTTTAAACGTTCTATTTTAATTAGAAGGCAATATTTCGTGATACTGTTATGTTCTTGAATTGTTGATTTTTTAAAAGTGATTAGTTGTCATATTTTAACGCGATATGCAGCTGTTTACCTTGGGAGGTAACTTGTACCAGTACCCGGTAGAAATAGCTAGCCTGACTAGTCCACTTGCCAGTTACTGGTACAAGTTACCTCCCAAGGTAAACAGCTGCATACTTGCCCCGAGGTTGGACCCTGGCTAGTTACTTGTACCAGTCACTGGTGCAAGTAACTTACCAATGTAAACGCATCCTAACGTACGTTTCTTACGGATAAACGCTTGGAAATCGTTTACCCGCATGTTTTATCGCACCAGTTGTAAAACGTGTTTAGCAGCTTAACCCGATTTTTTTCGAACGCTGCTCGGAATAACCGAGAACACGATTTCCAAGACTCTAGACAATTTCTGGTCGATGATGAATCGTTTTGAAACGCGTTTGAGCTCCAAACTGTCTGGTTCTTATTTTACACGACCACCAAAATTTATAAGATGGTCTATAAATACTTCTTCAATCGATTCTCTTTGCATGAAACATCTCCAGGTTTTTCAATCTTTTGTGTTGTTTTAATGTTTTTTGAAACTTCTGCGTTTCGCGTAAATTATTTCACTTTAGACTGTATCAGATTCTCAAGGACAGTTAGTATAAGCGTTTGTACACTAATTTCGTGTGAATTTGTATTTATGTTGTCCAAATGAGAAACTAGTGATTCAGATATTTTGGGCGGCACTAATTCGTCACTATCATCGATCTGGCTTTGCTTACGATTGGTTCAGCCCATGGACCAGTCGACCTAACCGGTGGTGCAGCTCACGCAAAAAAATAAAACGCCATTGCATCTCGGTCATAAATCTTCCTTTAAAGAATTGAATCGCCCTTAAAAAAAATAGTAGAAAATAAACATACCAATACTGCATCCTCCGCTCGCAAAAACAATGTGAAAAAAATAACATGTCTCTCCTAATCAATTATATAACGTCTTTCTAAAACTGACTTTGTAATATGTTACAATTAATGAAACGTGCGAATAAAATGTCTTAGAGAAGTTATTTTGCAGTCAATAACATTAAAAACGATCTTGAATACTGAAAATGTAATTCTTTATTGCATATAACTTCATATAATTGCATCTTGCTGGTCAAACATCTTTTTACCCAACAAAAACACGCAAAGGCAATAACCATTTTGGAAGTTGATTCCTCGTAAGTTTATTTCGATCGCAAGTTTCATTTAATCCTTATAGATTTCATTCTTGCATCCTTCAATTATACATCGAACATTAAATTTCATATTATAGTTGAAATTATGAAGCAAGTTGTTTATGGCGCGTGTGTGGAGTCACTTGTTAGTATATTCAAGTTTTCCTTTTCAAGCTCCAGGAACGAAGTTGCATCGCAATTACGTTGATTCCATTACTAAATATGCTATGGGAATTCTAACGAGGTGATTACGACCGATTCCGTATAACGGATATTACGTTAGGACTATTACATAATTTACATAATTTGCATTACAGGATGTGGCCTCGCGCAATTGATAATGAATCAATGAAACGAACCAATTATTTTAGTTTTCATTTCATTATAATTATTTAAATACAAGTGCCTCTTTCAGTCAGTTGGGATAGATTCAGAGTATACTGGGTGAATATAAATGGAATAACATTAGTTTCAGGTCTGTTTCACTGTACAATTTTATAAAATAAATATAATAAAAATATAAATTACACAAATTTGCTAATAAACATATGAGGATGTTTTTGAAAGTTCTTTTAAAAAACAAATTGTTATGAAAGCTGGGTACCTTGTTTCTTAAATGAATACGTTATTTATTTTTATTTGGGATATTGTTAACTATAATGGAAAATAGAAAATGTAATTTTTTTTTTTTAAATCTTGTGTATTATTCAGAAATTGTTTAATAGATAGATTCTGTGCCTTTATCGTATCTGAGCCAAATATGGACAGGTAATAAGGAAATGTTCTACCGTGAGGTTGAAATTACATAATCAACATAATTATGATTGACTTTTTATAAGTAAATAGGAATGACGAAAATTTGTATGCCAATTTCTGAGCGAGTTAAAATAACTTGATCTTTTCAGAACAATTATTTTACAAATTCTGTACAGTTCTCTTTGAAGATGTGCAGTTTACTGTGCCTTTTTTCTTTCTTGCTGTTTTTTATACCATTTCTTTTTAATTTTCAATTAACATTTTAACATCATTTTTAAAACGTTTAAATGCAGCAGCTTTTTCAATTTTCAGAATATCATATGCTTCATATACAAATATGGACTGTTGTTCATATTAAAAATGGTGATTTGGTTAGGTAAATTATTTTAGTACAAAATTTTTTAATTCATTAAATATTTTTAGAATATGTTATTTATCATATGCTAATTTATCTACAAATTAAATTCAGTTTCATAATCTTTAAATTTGTTTGTTTGCTGAAAATTACAGTTTGTTCAATATCAATTGGTACGTAAATACCAAAATGTCTACATTTAGGAGAGAAATATTTTAAGGAATTTTGATCAAAAAATGAATATCGTCATAAACAAAGAACGTCAGCCTGCTTCATTTATTGCAATTTCGTTATCATCTTGTGTAAACAGCATGATGTGCAGAATTTTTTGGTAACATCTCTTTAAGAAATCAGTTACAACCATATCATTTACCGAAACTCTTTTACTCGGAATTGCATTATACACAATGTATATCAGATGCAGATTTGGGCATAATTCGAATCGTTTCGAATAAATATTTATGTAAGATAATTATCTGTATGAATTTTTTTTGATCAAATCTTTCGACTATATACGAAATATTCATTATTCGTAATAAATTATTTTTAAAGTACTTCATTATTAGATACTTAAACAATTTGTTTTAATAACTATTCCAAAATTATTTTAATAATAATAGAAATAAAGTACACAAAACCATATTCACAACCGTATTTTTTCGTCAACAATAAATGGCAACTGCTAAGTAACGCATTACTCGAATAACAGATGTGGATAATGCATAGATATAACGAAAGCATAATTATTCCCATAAAAATATGTAAACAATAATTATTAATAAACAACTGTGCTAAACTCTAATCAGATCACAAGCTAGTGTCTTTTTATTTATGATCATCCGGGTATAATTCTAAACGAAGCAAGCCATGCTTGTCTAATAAACAGATTTACTAACTCCTACGTTTTACGATTAAATTAATAACAAGCATTAATCTACTATTGATAAAATTCTCATAAAACTTTCGAATTTTTCCACGCATAGCAACGTTATGTACGCTTTGGTGCATTAATCAGTTTTTGACGTAGCATTGCGTCGTTCGAGTTACAAGCGCAAGAGCACTGTGTCGTAAAACACGGTTATAAAGATTTATCGTAGCAATAGAATCAACCTCGTAAAGTTTCGAAGAAAATTCCTCGCTATCATTTTTCCCACTATAAACGGACTTCGTTGTTTGTTCCACTTGAAAAAGAATTCGCGTTTCCTCAGGAAGCACGTCCCCTGGCCGCATTTCCGCCGAATACAAACACGTGAGTTTCGATTTATTTGCCGTTGAACGAAAGCTACACTGCCGCTCAAAACTTTGTGCACAACTTCCAGATTTTCCTGCATTAACCGATGGATTAACCTATAATCGAGTTGCTATACGCTGCAAAGCACCCACAATTAATTGAATCGGTAAGTTCAAGAACAGTACAAGTCCAAAAACCACATTTTAAGATATTTGGAAAAATAGTGTCACTTTTCGTGTATCATCGACACCATTGATTAAATAGTGCTGTTCCACTTTAAACACGGTTATGCTAACCCGGATGAACGTTCATATATGTCTAACTATGGTTAAACTTTGTTCATTAATTTTCAGTAATTAAAATAAAACCATTGGACTTGTACTGTTTTTCAAATCATGCCACTTTTTAGTCAGGAAATTTAAAAAATAACACTAGTAAAAAAAATATTTATTAACTTGCTTTAAACATAATTGAAGTAGAAATTATTCTATGAAAAGAGATTCTGAAACAGATTGTTGAAACAATACAAATCCATGGCAGATACTGTTTCCACACTGATTAAACTGAAGGGGCTACTGAAACGCGAGTATAGAGTACTTTGTTTGCACTGTTTTTGGTCTCAACATATAGTTTTATACATTGTACATTTAGTTTTGAGATTATTTGAAAATGGCTAATTTTGGACTTGTACTGTTCTTTGACTCATCGATTCAATTGTAAAGAGAATTTTTCAATTAGATAGATATGAAAAACTGCTACAAAAATTGTGATACCGTTCAACTGGTTCAAACCTGCATCAGACCCTTGCAAACATTATTTAACCCAGTGAGGGCTACCCGAGCTACGCTCTTCCCCCACTCCAGGTCCATTCCCCTCATATAGGCTGTGATCTGGGACGACATTCGCCTAAGGGGGTCGAGGAGAGAACTGGAGGCAACTCAAACGAGGGGAATGGACTTAGAGTGGGGGAAGGTCGCAGCTCCGGTGGCCATCACTGATTCAACCCCTTGCATTATAATAGGAGTCACATTCGTGTTGCAGATTGTAGTTTGTACGTCTTAAATATGAATTTCACTTGAACGTGAATTATTAAAAAATGTATATTACAGCACTCTTGATTTTTAAATAACTATTTAAAACAAATTATACATGTCCACAAGTATACTTCCTGCATCTCTTCTTATAGCACTTGAGTAGTAAACTTCAGCGCCAGATAGCTATTGAAAAAATCGTAAGAGATGGGGTTATATAAGAAAAAGGACGAAGATTTGGTTAAAACAATAGTATGACCGCCATAGTAGACAACCTCTTCGAGATGTTGGATGTAAGATAAACATTTCGATGCAGACTTCATTTATATAATAATTAATATTTATATTATTTGATTGATTCACAAGTAACTAATAAATATTATTCTTCCTAAATATCGAATGGTTCACTTAGACTATTAATTTGTATTATTATTAGAAGATGATCATCCCTGAGACTTAGAAATGCTGCAGAAGCTGCAAATAATTATCTTTTAATAAATTAATTTATAAATGTAGCAAGACCAGTCGGAAGTTATTTATGATTCAACCCAATAAATAAGCCAGTAACGCATCTTATTGTCATATTTGTTATGTCTACGGAAACGTGTAAATAAAAAATACATGTAAAACAAAGTAGTAATAATCTTGGAGCTACAAAATTTAATACATTCACAGTTCTATGTACCATCTGTGGCTCAGGCCAATTTTTGCTCATTATCAGCCATTGGTCGAATAAATAATAAACAACTATAGACGAATAGTATAATAGTCTATTGCAAAGAAGAACATAATGAAGAAGCTTTGCACAATATTACAATAATTTAAACCAGACTACATTATTTTTCCTTCCTTTAATAAGGAATATTACCAGTATTAACTGGTATAGTTATTCAGTCGGGGACCTACAGTTGTACTTACATGGATTTTAAACCAGCATAAAATTATTTTTCCCTATATTTTGTGTACACGTCGATCGTGTTCAGAGAATTAAATTTTTTCAGGATGTATCGAATCTTTTGAACGGTGGTATATGCGTTTCGTACTCGTATTTAGAGTCTCGTGTTCGTTACGACGTTATTATAACGACCCACATAATAGTGCGAGTTGCGTAACGCGTTAGCCCGTATTTCTGCGTGACGGAGAGAAAAATTATGGATGTAAATGCCCGCCGTACGAGCAGTCCGCTCGCATAAATGCCGGTACACATGAAAACATAAAGGGACGCCCCACTTGATTCCGCGGTTGCGACTGACAGGTCAGGTTTATGCTACCTTGATGAAATGGAAACAGCGAGTGACGAAAATACTGGCGAGCGACAAAGCCGTCTCGGTGTATACACGACCTTGCGAGTTAAATTTACGTTGCCAATGAATATCCGCTTTACAATGGGACGGACGTTCTATAGGGAACGACAGACGTGTTTCAAAAAAAAAATCTGTTCAGTCGATCTGTTCAGCGACGCGAGTTTACATAAGACACGGAAATTTCTCGGTTTATTTTCAGTTTGCTGGAAAGATGTAAAACCAGCAATGGAACGGTTATCAGCAGAGTGAAAATTTTCTATGAAAGTGTAGCATTTCAAAATATGGAGAGAACATACGTGGAGTATGTAGAAAGTATGCAAGATTTGGGAAGCATTAACAATTCTATTCGTTTCAGTCTTTTTGATAGTGGATTGTAAACTTTGTGCAATTAAATTGTGTGATATAATATTTACATTGAATTCAATACTGTTTTTTATATTTTAACAGCTATCTTTCTGTGTGATTTATACCAAAAGATGCATTCGTATAACGATTTCAGCAATTAGTAATTAGCTTGCATTTAAACATGATGAAAATATACATGAAAAACATACATACAAAATAATAGCTGCAAGAAATTCAGTAATAGACACAGATTAAAATTCCTCTTTGTTAGATATACAAATGTAGAACATACACTAGAAAAATTGTATGCGCTGTTTAAACACTCTTAACCATCTTGCGCTCAACGAGAAATTAAAGGAAATTCACTAATAAAACACAGATTAAAATTTCTCTTTGTTAGACATACAAATGTAGAACACACACTAGAAAAATTGTATACGCTGTTTAGACACCTTTAACTATTATCTGCTCAAACAAAATGTTGAAAAGACGTTCAGTAATTTTGCTGAAAACAGAACGATGAAAGGACGTTTCAGTAATTTTGCTGAATTAATAAAATAAATAAAGAAATAAACAATTTATTACTTCAGCATTGCTTCATGGAAGGAGAAAAGGAGTTACATAAAGCTTGCCAGTCTTTCAATCTAACAGAACCAGGAGATTCACAAAGAGACAAAGCTGAAGGAGGTTGGCAGAGCGAAGAAAGTGTTCTGCACAACTGTTAATACGATGTTAGCTTTCTGTGAGAAGGAAAAGCAAAATTTAAACGCATCCACGCCCGGCATTATTCTAGTGTAAGCTTTGAGCACTTTCGTAGCCGACGAGCATAAAAGCTACCCATAAACACCCGTTTACAATGAGGTGCCTCCTCTACGGTGTATAATGCCGGTTGATGGCGAACGTTGTGCACCGAAAATGACGGCAGAAAACAGGCTCTGTGAGAATTATTTGACGACGAAGACTCGCGAAAGATCCTCCTGTTTGCGAGTCGTTAAGCGGTCGGTGACTTTTTCCTTAAAAAGGAGTCGGAGCAGGCGGTTTCCGCGTATCTCAATGCGTCCGGATCGTTCGGAATCGCTGAAACGTGTTGATGCAGGATTTTCCTCCGCAGCTATTTCCTCTGAGAAAATCAGGACGGTTCTCGCAACCTCCACATTCCGCTTGACTTCATATAACATACATTTCACGTTTGATTACAGCGAAGTCTCCGTCATTGGGAGTAATAGGGAGGCAAACCCACCGAATAGACTTGGACAGATTTGCGTGAAATTGTACCTGGTTTGTCTTAATAAACAATAATATGGAGGTTTTTTATTTAATTCATTGTTACGTCCATATTTTTAGGGCATCAGTGGTCATGGATATAAAGAGAGAAGTAGATGTAGTAGAAAACTTTTTGATGTGCAAAGTATAATATGCATTCATAAAATATACAAAATTGTCATTTTTGAGATATGCAACATTTTATGTTGAACATATACGATTATAAGGGTGTTAAAAAAAGCGTCCGATATTTAAATGGCTTATAGTACTCACCGAAAGGAGTAAAAACTGTCTAATCAACATAGGTCCTAAAAGCAACCCTTTCGGTGTAAAATCAACTTTAGTTAACAGATCATTATTAACGTGAGGCAATATCTAAAACAAACCTTCGGATAGAGGTGGATAGAACGAGGAGGTTCAGTAGAATGGCCTCTTCGGTCACCTGACTTCAATCCTCTGTTTCCTTCTTTTTGTGGGAGCACTTAAAGATTTTGGTCTACTCATCGCCGATAAATAATGTGCTGGACTTACGACAACGAATAGAAAATGCGTGTCGTATAATACGTGACACGGAAGGGATATTTGAAAATGTACGTCGATCTGTGATCTGCAGATGTGAAGTTTGTGTAGCAATGGAAGGAAGACATATCGAATATCTACAATTATGAAAATTTGTACTACAATTGCGTATATGAAGTGTGTAAATGAAACGTGTTGCCAAGAGACTCAGTAGTTATGATATCGAACGCTAATAAATAATAAAAGTTGATTTTACACCGAAAGGATTACTTTTAGGACCTATGTTGATTAGACATTTTTTACTCCTCTCGGTGAGTACTATATACCCTTTAATATCGGACCCTCTTTCTAACACCCTGTATGCGTACGTATATATTAATGAAACATTTTTGTTGATGCTCGAGTTTAGAATACTAATAACTTAAAATAATTTTGACGTTTATTTATTTTGTTTACATTGTCAGTAGAATCTCGATTCCAATACTTAGTTTATAACGTAATAAATTGAATGATTAAAAAATATAATTTGCCAAACCTATCATTATTAAAGCTTTTTCATTTAGCCTTGACCTAGCGCTGATACACCCTGTATGAATACCTCTCAGTTGCATTACATTAAACTCTAGATCGTAATATTATTATTATTGTGTTATACTAAATTAAATAAAAAATATGTCGTCATTGAAAAGTGAACGAATACTTCTATTTAATCTTAATTTTCTTCCTGACCTGTTTTTAGGCTAGTTGCAAAGCACATGCTCCACACTGATGAGACTTTTTGTATCAGTGATAGTTTCCCTGTTTTTGCTTCCTACAAGTAAGGTCAGTTACATGAGAGTACCTAACATTCTTCTGTCCTATCCTAAGTCTTGCAATTTTCACTTGTTCCTCGTACACGAATAACACAGAATTGCTGCTTTTATCTTAAAAGCTCTATTAAGATCACATGAATCACCGCGGAGAAATTTTCGTGAGAAATAATGAATAATTTATAAACCTAATCCATATCTAACCCCGACTCACGCCTCTCGATAAAGACCTTGTTTTAAAGAAAAATTCAGGCCTGGTACTTATGAAAATTAGAGACATAGCTCTGCGCAGATAATCAATCCACGTGGCTCATGACACGAGACCCTGATCGACAAGGATACCGTACATGGACCAAAGGCAAAGACCAAAAGGGAAAACCAAGACTCTAGACAATTACCGAGCTAGTCAAGTCAGTCCAGGTGCTTTGTCTTACGATGTTAGTGCTTTCTTCTTTCCGACTCTTTCCATTTTCTCTCCGACCTACAAAATTCCAGCTCCTCCCTCTCACGTACACGGACTTGCTTTCGAATTTGGTCCTTTTACCTGAGGTTCGTTAAAAATCGTAATTCCGTCTCAGGTAGACCAGACACCTTATCTGATCTTCCGTGTCAGATGAACAGACGACAGAACAGTTTCTTAGAAAAATTAAAATTTAGATTGAGAATGTTCCTGAGCTTTAGACTCTTTTCAAGTGGAAGAAAGTAGGTTAAGTGTCTAAATGAGTGTACACAATGCAATTCTTTGTTATCATTCGATGTAATACTTGTACTACATGTTGCATCGATATTTCTTGGTTATAGCAGAGTCGAACACCTCGTTTGCCTGACCATCTTCTTTTCACGCGACGATACAAAACACGGATTACCGGATAAATCGTAAAATTTAATTAATCGGCCGGTGGTTGGCCGTACACCAGGTTCCCAGCAGTCTTTACCGAGCTTCTGGCCTCCATCCAGAATTAATGCTCGTGCCAACACGATATTCCTCTCTCTTTATAGGAAGTACCGGACTGTCGCTATGTACGCCCCTGAACACGTAGTATCGAGCCTTAGTCACATACGTATACGTACTACCTTCTATACTAGAATAATCCTTGCTAGCTTCTAGCTAGAGCAAGCATTGCTAAATCATTGCTCCGATCGCCTTCCTTCTAGCGATACATGATATATTTATACAGATTTTACGATTTTTCTTATTGTCACTTCTAATCTCTTAGATCTTCAATTTTTAACTGTTCACCTCTTCAGAAATACTGACGTGTTTATATACTATTATCTTCCTTTTTTAATTCAAAGATTATTGATAAAAATATGATGTCTGATGATCATATGTATATACATTATTTCTTAATTTTCGATTTTTGTTTAATACCTGCAAATTCATATTTAATATATGAATCACTAGTTCAGCGATTCTTCAGATAAAGACACGTGGAAGAATAAATAACGTTCATTTTTTTTGTTTTAGTATTTTTTACGCAGTAGCCCTTATATCTAATATTAATAAAAATTCCTTTAGGTTTTACTTTTGGGAGAAAAAGTGAAAAAAGTTTGTGGCCGAAAACATTTGCACACCACTGTATGTACTTATTTTCTAGTTTTAATAAATTCGTCTTTAACCCCTTGCCTTACAATAACGAGTAACACTCATATTGCAGATTATTATCTGTACGCATTAAATATGAGTTTCACTTGAATATGAATGATTACAAATTTTATATTAAAGCAGTCTTGACTTTCAGAAAATTATCTAACTTAAATTGTACGTGTCCAGTGATATTCTTCCTGCACATTCCCTTGTTGCATTTGAATAATAAACTTCGGCGCCAGATAGTCGTAGAAAAAATCGTATGGCAAGGAGATAATTTGGTTTACTACCTTTGTTTAATAAATTAATTCGTATATTTTCAAATTGATTACTACATCAAAACAAAATGTTTATTGTGCCCTGTTGAATGTGTTGATTCCATTAAGTTCTTCTAATAAAATCCAATTTTTAACCTGGATGTTTGCAGTATTTCTACAGAATTATAAATCATCCCGGCTGGGGAAATGCAAATCGCTGGGAGTCTTAGATTCACTTCTGAATATCAAGCACCGAAGATCGGTTACATATAATCGTGAGTCGAACACCAAGATTATGCTCAACAGTTTCCGCAAAAGCGGAGCTGCATATAAATCATTCTCCTTCCTGCGATACTTTTGTCGATACCATAAACTTGCAAGAGATTCTACTACGCTCTGTATTTCTGTACGTGAGTCTATGTTTTTCATGATGTTCAACCTGATGTCTTATTGTTGAGTCGAAATAAATAAAATAGGAGGTAAATTTATAGAATTGTAGTTGAAAGAAAATATTATTATTCAATGACTTACTAGCAGAATAAAATATATTTTTTATATAGTAAACAGATTGTTTTATGGTAGTTATAAATTTTATTATGACTATGAAAATAAATTTTATTTTAATATAATTTCAGTTTATTAACGGTACTACATGCAGAATAATTGGATGGTTGATATAGTAGCTGCATTCTTAAGAAATAATATTGTAAAGTAGTATTTTATTTAAATGGAAGCACAACTAGAAGCGTGGTCTTATTTAGCTTTTACATTAGCTTGAATTTCAAATAAATTTATTTTGTCGAACTATACAGTTTGTTGCATCATAATCTCCATGGTCAGAAAATATGTAAAATATTTATAACACAAGAATAAAATACTTTAGTTGGTACTTCATAAATATAAATCAAACTCAAATATTTTTAACTTAATATTTCGGACTATTCAAATAAAGCTACTTCATTTCTTGAGATTTTACTATCCTTGTGGCACTTACTATTTAAAATGGTTTTTATAACATTTCTCTTTCAAATTTTACCTACACTACTTTACTGGAAACTCTTTCATCAGTACACAGAATAAATTATCGTGACTTCTTTCTGTAAATTATTTTTCAGACAACCAAGATTATTTAGGCTCTTACTGTTAACATATTGTTGATTGCTATATTGAATTAATCTAAATAACTCTCAAAAATTATACGCAAGCTTAAAATCCAAAGCAACTCTTTGCATTAAAATAACAATATAAAATAACAAATGTACTACAACACCATAAAGGGACCAGAAGTCCAATGGGTCGTATATGGGTCATTTCACGCCAAATCGAACACTTTTTGACGTCGATGTCAGGGATTTTGTTCAAAATGAACTATGATGTAGTGCCCGCGAAATTAGGGGGGGGGTTAAGTCATCATTTTGCTGATTTCGAATTTGTTTAAAAAATACGGAGCTTTGAATTTTGCAATTTTTGCCTATTTTGACGAAAACCGGCTGTACTTATGAATTTTTATCTTGAAAACTATTTGTCCGATTGAGTTCGTTTTTTTTATTTTATTCGGGAAGGTTTGGCTTATTGTAATAATATTTTTTATGATTAAAAAATTAATTTTATAACATTGAAAATTATAAGAAAATTCTTATTTTGTAAATTTCTTCTTGAAGGTTTGTAGTTTTCAAATTTCCAAAAAAAATATGACCATATTCCGTGAAATCTTACCTATAAAATAAGCTCTCGATCAGGATGGAGTTTTTAAAATTAACGACGCAATGAGCTATTGAAGACCGGTCAGCCCCCGTTTCAGGTGCCTTCGGCTCAAGCAAGCCGCGCGGTCCGCCATTACGGTCGACTGAGCGTACCACTCGTACCCTATATTACCTCTAATGTGGACTCAAAATGCTCATTGCGACGTTAATTTTGAAGATTCCATCATATTTGGTCATATTTTTTTTGGAAATTTAAAAACTACTAGCCTTCAAGAAGAAATTTACAAAATAAGAATTTGTTTATAATTTTCAATGTTAAAAAATTAATTTTTGAATTCAAAAAATATTATAATAATACTCCAAACCTTCCCGATTAAAATAACAAAAACGAACTCAATCGGACAAGTAGTTCCCGAGATAAAAATTCATAAGTACAGCCGGTTTTCGTGAAAATAGGCAAAAATTGCAAAATTCAAAGGTCCGTATTTTTTAAACAAATTCGAAACCAGCAAAATAATTACTTAACCCCCCCCCCCCCCCCATTTTAGCGGGCACTACATCTTAGTTCATTTTGAACAAAATCCCTGACAACGACGTCAAAAAGTGTTCGATTTGGCGTGGAATGACCCATAAACAAAAAATGATATTACAATCATCTACATTTTTCATCGCAACAGTCAAAGTGTTAATATGATCAGAGATTTCGGCCGTGTCCTGTTGCAAAAATATCAAACCTTCATCCATCACTGTAGCTGCATCAGACCCTAAGAACGGATTAACAGTTCTCAGACAACGCAGTCAAGGCATCTGCATGGGTGGAAGCAGATTCGTTCAATGAATTCTTCAGACAGAAGACATCAGGATAGCATGAAATTCAGCTGGAGTCAGCTGGACTTCTCGAAAGTTCCCCGTTCGGGATAGGTTATTTAACGCGGCACGGAAGCGGAGGGCAGCTCCTAGAGGAAGATCGAGGAAGCAAGAGGGACAAAGAGATAGCACGATAGTTCAGAAGGGTGAATACGCTGCAAGGATCTATTTATGGTCAGCTGATTCTCACGCGTACAGAAGTTTTACGTGTAACGTTTACACGTTTCCTCTGCAGACGATCTGCTTTGGTGAAGTCAGTGGGATCGGCAACCTCTGTAAGCACACAAGGGAGATTAAATTATTTATACCGGCCACTTTGGCGCGCCGCCTCGTTTCAAGCCTCGCTCCGATATTCGATTATTATCGATTACGTGCCATTAGCCGGTACTCGTTTCGACGTCTCTGCGCCCAGTAGGCCTGTAAAATTGGAACCACTTTCTCCTCTGTTTTTCCTCCTGCTCTGGTCTCTCTTTTCGTTTCTTTTATTTCTTCTTCTTCTTCTTTTTGCGATCGGTAATACGATCGTGGAATTACGATCCTACCGTTTGTTTTTGTTGCTCGAATTTGTCATGCAGTTATTTCTTTTTTGCCCGCTGCTATTCAGATAGCACCTGGATTCGGCTCTGACGGAACAGACACGCCCGTCGAAAGCTTCATCGATAATTTTCGATCGCGAACGAGCGTTCATTAGGTCGATGCAATTAGTAAATTATTTTGTCCGTGGAAATCAGTCGAGGATCCTGAGCGTTGATTAATTCATTAAATATCGTGCCATCGAGGAGCGTTCAGCGAGCGGTTTTCACGAAACGTGTGCAAATACCGGAATTAATTCGTCCTTCCGTAATGAAATTAGTGAACCACGTTAGCGACAATTACCGGGAAACGGGAATCCTGATTATGACGTAATAACAGAGAAAATTCACCGAGTTCGCCACGAAAATGAGAATTATTTTCCGGAGGATTTATTGCATTCTGTCGTATTAGGGGAGCCGGTTTCGATGATCAAATCTCAAATCGTAGTGAATGGTAGAACGGTAGAACCTCGGTTATCCGAATACAGGTCGTTCGAAGATTGGTCATCATATGTCAGTTACAACCTAAAATTATCATTAATGATACTGTATACTCCATTTTATACCACTGTGTATTTTACATTCTAAAATAAATTTATCAATTTTAATGCGAAACATAGCGGAAAGTATTCCATTATCACATAGGTTCTTAATATGGCACACTGGACATTTACCAAAACTATACTACGTATAGAAGCAAACCATAAAGTAACTGCATCTTAGAGTAGATTACTATCTCAAAAGTAAACAACCATGCTTCTTTTGAACACCGGGTGGCCTTTAGTCTGAATAGTAAATTTACATATTCTTTAAGTTTTGTGCACGTGCTACCGAAAAACATTTTTTTCCCAGAAGCAGGTATAAACTTTCGCTCTTACTATATCATGCGCAATGTAAAGGGCCTAGATTATTGTTTGTACAAATAGCATTCTAATTTTTCAATGTTAAAAGTTGATGTATATTTTTATAACCTACGAGTACAAAGTTCCCTAATATCGCATACCAACCGTACTCTAATTTCGCACTGTGCGATAATATGCCCTGTGACTAATTCGGTTAACTGTTTTTCCTTGTAGCAACAGGAATGAAATGATGATGATAGTTCTACTAGCAATAGTGGAGATGTAAGTTTGAAACTAGACGATGATTCCAATATGGATTATGATGGCGATAAGGATGTAGAATGCATGTTTTATGTGGGTCCTTTCTCAGAAGGCCAGATGGGCAAAAAGTGGATCAGGTGTGCTATATGCTGTAAGTAGAGATATGAAGTATGTGCTAATTCTGGTACAATGAAGGTTTATGTTTGTGATTTTCATTTGATAGGATAATTTAGGAAAACAATATTAAGTGGTCTAATATCGACTACTGTATGTATTCCCTAATACTGCATAGGCAATATTAGGCATCAGGTTTTGTACTTACCAAAAAGAAGAAAAAATACCAATAAGAATTTTTCTACTTTTATGGAACATTATTATTTTTTGCATAAACACAATATCAGTAAACATATTTCCGTGTAACTTTATATAATAGAAAAATATCTAACCCAATTTTCTAGTAAACTACAAGATGTCATATAAAAGTGTACGATAATGGGGTCCCATCCTCTACTAATAATGTAAGACCTACTGTATTGAAGGTGGAGAAAACAAATAATTTATGTAACAGTTTCAACTGTCACTGCTGAACTTGGATCATGTAGCTACAGATTCTCAAGTGGATGAGCTCAGAGGTAAAAATATTTACAGGCTTGTCGCACGCACTGTATTCAATCAAATAATGATCAACGTGGACGCACAAATCAGTGATTTCCAAATTGTAAATTCTCTAGATTCTTTTCTAGAAAAGGAGAAGATATTAACTCTTTATTCGTCTGAAAGAAACTTCAACAACACAGAAATTATTTTACTTTGTATAGGTATCATGGTTTATAGATAATGTTAATTTAAATTTCAACGTATCTGGGAGATCCCTATATGGCCCATGTTTGTATAGAATTTATTAAAAAGAATATTACGAAGTTTGACCAGGAGATGAGAAATGTTCATTCGTGGATTAGTGACTCATATTATGGAAACAAATAATCATCCCTCGATCTAAAAATGTTGATATGCAGACCAGTATTATGTTTTTCTTGTCACATATAGTTACACTATTTTGCTTTTGATACCAAAGACCCTATAAGCCACAATATTTAACAAAGTAGTAGCAACTGTAGCTCTTATTCATAAAACAAACGAATACACTACCGTCCATAAGTATCCGGTCACCTAGCAAATTCAAATAAAAAGCGTATTAATGCTATAATAATATAATTATTGTTATTTTGGATTTTGCTACTATTTGTCTAATGGAGTAGCTTACTTTGGCCAACGCTAGAATAGCGGGCACGTTTTTCTACCGATAATCCCTTTAGTGAACTCATGGTTGTGATTGTTAGCACTATTAAACTCAAACTAAAACCAACCAAACGCCTGCACCGCCTTGTCCTCATGCTTATTAATCTCCACTGGCTGAGACTCATTTAAATCTACACAAATATTCAACTTTGATCAGAAATAAACATATTAAATGCATGCGTTGTGAAAAAGAAGCAACGGAAGATAAAGTCGTCCAACACTGGGTTCCTCCATACCACCCCTATATCTACGATTCTATTTAACTTTCGTTGTAGCAATTTTGTCAACATTATTTTCTAATAAGTACTGCGTATGTTGTTCAATAACAGCACAATATTTGTAAAATAATACAACACATTGATAAAAAAACTATATTCGTAAAATACCTAGGTGTTATCCGCAAACATGTAAGTGTCTGCATCTTTTGGACAGCAGTGTACGTTTGTATCTGAATGCATGTATGCCCAAAACAAAAGAAATATTAAAAAAAATATTCTAAATTTTATTTTTAAAATTATTAATGTATGGCATCCTTGAAATGTTCTTTCTTAAACAACATCTTGTCGGTATAGCAAGCGATGAATAATATTTTCGGAAGATAAGAGGTCGAGTTCTCGTGTCTGGGGTCTAACAGGCGTGCAGACGCGCAATTTCAATAAGATTGAGTGCAGAGATTTCGTTCGGGTAGGCGAGATTCAGGACCATATCAGCGAAACTGGGTGAAAGAAACGAGATGGTAGATTCTGAGAAGTCTGAGCGCGTTTTCACATCGAATTGACCACACGTGTGCAGTGGGTGATATCGAAGGTGTAGTCCCAGCCGGATCCCACGCGTCTAAATGCATCGAGCTCCTTTCATCTAGCGTCCGTTCGTTTGTCCCTGTGCGGTTTTGCAGCGTGTACTCGCGTGTAACGTGTCTCGTATGTATTACCGACGGTACACGTTTAAAGCATTGCTCGTACAAACGGCCTTTTAGTGCATGTTCCAGCCAGACGAGTTTAGCGTGGTGTAGCGTTGGAAGGCACGCCGGTTAAACCGTGAACGCTGGGGTAGATAAAATACCGATAGACTGAGAACTGGGGAAGACAAAGATCGATAGCAGGAGAAATCCTTCTAGAAAATTGGAAAATACCCCCATACATAAGTATTAGAACGTTTACAAAACATTAAGTAAACCTAAAATATTATTAGTTAATTACTAAAATCGTTAAGAATTATTATCTATTGGGTTGTTATACATATTCGTGCCGTTTTTGTAGTGTTTTTAAATCATTTATTTATAAATTTAGAAATAAGTCTACTGAATTATGTACATGACATTTTGATCCATGATCTTTCATCTTTCTCGTAGCTGAAAGATTCCTCTTTAGTAGGATTCCCGAGTCTTGTTAGCGAAAGACGAAAGACGGGACGAATATACTATGTTACCACCCAATAGTTTGATACCTTCGACTACAAATAATTAAAATCTTTAGGAATTATTATATAGTTTGATACTTTCGACTATAAATAATTTGTATACTCAATATTCCAACAGAGGTCTCACCAGTTATGTGCAATAAAATTAAACTTTATTCTCGTCTATATATACATACATGTATATTTTTGCCAGTATGATCTTATAAAACTAGTGAAAGTTCTATAATTTGGATTAAATATACCTTTTGTGTGAGATCAATATGTGTCCTAATACTTATGGACGAGAGAGTTCTTTAGTGCAATTTCAAATATTGCAAATTATCTGCCTTTTTGGTCCATTCAAGTGTTGGAAATTGGTTTTATGTAGGTAGGATTTCATCGATAGCCAGGGTCCAGGTTAAATTCCGAAACATCGGGGAGACTTGTTAAAATTATTACTGCCTCCTCGGAATTTGATAAAACCAACTGCAATGCTGGCGAAATGTCAGAATACTCTTCCAGTCAGACTATTCTTGGACACTACTAAAATTCAGAAACATTTGACAATTTAATGGAGAAAATTGTGTTTTAATATCTTGTTTCGTTTAGAAGATCGTGCTGTAATATTTTGTGAAATTCACAGTTTCTAGGACATTTTTAAAGATGCAAATAACATTGCATATAATTATGAAAATCTTCGAGAAAAATAATTAAAATAATTTGGGAAAAATGGTTGGAGTGTTTAAAAGTATTTAATAGGCACGCCAACTATTTCATATTCTATATTACATTTGTATAAACGAGAAAATGGAAACCTAATCATAATTTGGGTAATTGTACCAGTAGTTGACACTACAACACTCATTTCCCATTGTAATTATTATCACAGAGTTTTATTTTTAGTAAGCAATTTTATAAGTGGATAACTTGATTCGTCAGCTGTTTTTAAATGAATTGAATTCAGTAGTATTGAGAAATAATCCTAAAATAAAGTTAAAAAAAATTTAACCCTCCAAACTGCACGAGTAGTTGACATATCAAATTTCTAAAGAACTAGTGGTTAAGTGGTACTATATTAAACAGTATTTAATATTGGTGAAATTTACCATATTTATTTTTTGACCAGTGCTCTAAACAGTGAATTAACATCCACATGAAAAATTCAACTTATGAAACTGTATCTTTTACAGTTCTCGAAATCAATATAATTTGATAGAATAGAAAATAAGCGAATGTTGAAAAGATAAGATATAATTTATTATATAATAGAAGAAATTTTTAGCGAGTATAAATAATTGAATGTCGAAGTTTATTCATTGTTATGAATACTTGAATATTGCACGTATAAAATATATTTTCGATGAAATTGAGCGCCAATTTTCATCCCCAGTAAGAAACTAGATTGAACTTTTCAATGAATTTTAAATAGACGAGGAAAAGTAGGAGAATTCGGAGGCGGACTAAATTTTATTCTTTGTAAAATCTTTTGTCGACGAGTGGTGTGGTACTTCGCGATCCGATTAAATTAAGGTGAAAGGAAGTGGGATGAAAATAGAAGCAACGTAGTGCAATTATAATTTATGATTCAGGCTTGTTAGCAGAAGGTTCTTTAACCTGAATAATATTGTACATTATTTGTGTTAGGTGACTTTTATTTCGACTTTCTGATCTGTAGACACATTTCCAGCGACTCTAGACAGAAATCCGAGAAGGAACATTTAAAAAAATCACCGTGAGAGTGCCAAAATTAGTTCGAGCTTTCATCGCGATACGGGGAGCATATATTAATAACAAAATTAAAACTTTATATATATACTTTTCAATATACTTTAACATTTAAAAATTGTATTCAGTATAAATAATCAGTGAACAATCGTTTCATTTAATATTGCGAGTGATTAATACTTTTAATTTAAATGCAAAGCTGAAATTAGTAAGTGCCCATGACTTATGGACGAGAGTGTACGCCCAGAGTCCATACTGATACCTCCTGAAGGGCGCATTTATGTGTGCAGAGCACTCGAAGGTTCAAAAAAAATATTAACCCTAGGACTCCCGAGCTCTGAGCCATCACGCAGAAGCCCAAGGAGGGTTCCTCGAACCGATACTTCTTACACACTCATTAACACGTTCCCTGTCACAGTCGAAAATCCCGTAACTAGACAGACACGCGGAAATGGTAAATTTATTAATACACGTGGTTGATTGTACAAATATTTATCTATTTGGTATTACACTTTCTATTTCTACTTTCATCTTAACGTGAATGTTGCTCAAAATTTCATAAGGGTTGGTAGTTACGTGATTTAAATTTATTTCTATTTATATGCAGAATAATGTACTAATATGAAACTAGTTTGAATCCGATTCTTCTGATGTTAAATATGAATAGCAAAGTTCCATGCTCGTTAAATCCCTTCGGGTCTTTTTCGACTCACCACGTTCTTATTTTTTTCAAAACGTTTGTTGTTATCGAAGAAATGCAATGAAATTAGTATGAATATGGTTGTATCAACAAGGCGTGCTGATAACAACAATTCTTACACACAAGGTCTTTAGCTCTGTTTTGACCCAACGTAAACGAGGCACAATCAAATAACACAAATCAAACATGGTTAAATCTTACAAACAAGCGGGCGATAGTATAATCGAAAGAAAAGATATAAATGGCATAAATTGACCAGAATAGTTTTATTAATACCAAAAAAAAAAATTAATTATTGTATGGTGGGATCCGAATGGGGGAAAATTCATATGCAAACAGCACTGTACCACGTATGAAAACCTTTTATATATAAAAAATTAGGGCAAAATGTGTTACTGGATGATCCTATGTCCCATTAATCCTCAAATTGTATTATAAAGCGGAAAATATGAGTTCCATATATTCGGGTCGTTTTGGAACCAAAGACCTTAAATGAATGGTCGAATGGAAGAACGCTCTAAGGTTAATTTTCATTTTCTTATATGCAGTGTTTTTCACATGTAACAACGGCGATTTTAGAATATTAAATTTAAAGGAGTATACTACAATAAATAATTTTTTCAGAATTTTTTACCCAAAGGAAATAGTTCTATTTTAAAGTTTTTCGACTTGTGAGTTCGAGGAGCCGCCGTTGGGAGTCCTAGAGTTAATCTTTATTTTCATCGTCTATCAAAATTTGAAAAAGAATCACAGAAAACAGTGTTCATCGCACATTTCCGTGTCTTTTCACTTCCCCTTGTAGGCGTTAGTACTCTGCGCCATGGCTTCGTCGATGTGTTAATATCAATAACGCTGCAGGGCGAAGTTTGCAAGGAAACCTATCAGGCACCCCGTATATGGAGTTTTCGAGAATCCACGAAGCAGAAGTTCATTTCCCTGGGCAGAAGAGGCCTCTTGTCGGATCTACTGCGTGTATTGGAGCAGGCGGCGTGTGAACGCGCCCTTAGCCTTGTCGCCTCGTGACTCTCATGCGAGTTCCATGCGTGAATAAGCGACCCCGTGCTCGAGAACTATGCCAGCTGCGAACAATTATGTAATGTCTTCTTCGCGTATTTCTCCTTCTTCAGCTCGCGTATTCTGCTTCTCGCCTCTGTGCTCGTGTTTCTTCGACCGCGTGCACCTTCGCGGCTCTAACATTCCTTCAAGAATTCCCCGACAGGTGTCTAAATACAGCTCCATCTATTCAAAGCTGCGGATCTGAAGGATCTAACAAAATCATGGGCATTTTCGGAGTATTGAAATTTCATGCTCGTGTCAAAAGTTTTTGATGGTTGCATTTTGTTACGATTGGTAGCAATCGTATGTGTGATAGAACCAGTTATTGTTTATATTTAATTAACTTTCTGGGTATACAGCAGAAGCTTCAATATTCGAACATATTCTGAACACTAATTATTTGAATGTTCTATTATTCGAACAATACATTTCCTTCTAAAGTTATTAAGACAGTCGATCGTATCCTTTATGTACTTTTGATTATATATTGGATACCTAGTGTCTTAATTAGAGACCATGATTTTGAACGTGTATTGAAGATACACGTATACACGTGTAATTAATATATCCGTGTTTTAGTCCGTGTAGTTTTTAATACACGGGTACATACACGAGTCTGAAGTACGCGGGCAGATGGGTACTGAAGTACACGGGTACACATGTATCAAAATATACGGGTACATGTGTATTGATATATTCATATTTTATTCCGAAATTATGTTGTTTTTTATTGTCACCTGCAACATAAGAATCACATATTTGTATCGCAAATGACTTGCATAAATGTACTTCAATATTCGGGTATTTTGTTATACACTAATAATCACACGAAATAAAATATGAATATGTTAACACACGTGTACTCGTATATTTCGATATACGTGTACCCGTGTATTAAAAACTACACGGACTAAAACACGGATACATTAATTACACGTGTACACGTGTATTTAGATACACGTGAAATAGAGAACTCTAGTCTTAACCTAAGATACCATACCTTCTGTAATATATTGATCAATGATGTACAATGTGGAGATTGAAGTCATTGTGTGTATCTAAATATATTAAGGAGTTTAATTTATCGGAGATTTTTGTCATGAGCTTATATTGAGAGCACAAAGTGACAGATTTACTCCAATCGTTAACAAGGTATTAATGTATTGTACACGCATTTTTTTTTTCAACATATTCGTTAACGCTGGACAGTTCGAAAGTCAGTCACCATAGACCACACTATATTTTGAATAGTATTAAAAACAATATATCTTTCGATAATGCATACGTAAAATATATTAAAAGGATTGTTACGTGCAGTCGGACCTTTCTTATGGTTCCGTAAATAATAGATATAAATAAAAGCACTTCGTATCACAAAAATACAAAATATAATCTTTATTGCGCTTCTCTGTACAAAATGCGCCACTCTCAAACTTTCTTTTTCATTCTGCGTCATTGCTCGCGCTTATTATCGCGCTCTTTTCTCTTTTTCCGCGCAGGCACGTCACGTTAGTTTTAGTAATTTTCTGTTACCAATCTTTATAACGCTACAAGTAGCAACTGAGTATTCCAAATAACGTGTCACACATAACTGACGCTCATCTCATGTTTAAGTATGTGTACCAGATTACTTTGAAGGAATCATATGAGTCGTCAGTCCCTCCTGAGAACTGGTGCATCACGTACATGTGAACATACTAATTAGAAATTTACGCAATGTAGCTACTGACAAAGTGTGGTGCACCTAACTGAAATAGACAATAGCTTTTAATATTATGCTTACCTTTTGGTATTAGCATGTCATTATTTTCCTTCAAAGGTATAATGATCGACATGACAAAAGTGTACGTTCTGTCATCATAATAATTATGTCCCTCTATTAATTTGGACACAGAGAGTTCTACACTACTGTATATTGTCAGTCAAACGAAATTAATCTTCGTTTATTTTTGTGTTTACATATTATGTATGCATATTTAATATGCTTTGAAAATGTAATATTTATTCATTTTTTGTATTAAACGAAAATAGTCCAATGAAAAAGCAATACATGTAGTTGTATATAGTGTTTGACTCTTCCTTCGGTATGAGTTTGTATGATAACTTTGATTAGTGAATCAAGAGAAAATTTAATCGTTTCCATTCTGGAGTCACTTCGAGTATGACATTATATTTGTTTGAAAATATTATCATAATTTACTAACAAAGAGCAATTATTATAAAGACACAATTCAGATCCTGGTGGGATATTTATTTTGGAGTTGCAAGATGGTTTGCAAATTCGCATACCCACGGGTTCTTGACAAATGGAGGTAGCATTGTCTCCAGATCGACATTCTTTATTCACCGAGTAACGAGCAGTTGCTCTTATGTAATGTCTCAACACCGTTTAGGGATCATCAATTTTTCTGTCTCTCGCCTTTCATTTGCGAGATAGAAATTCGTTGCCTAAAAGAATGCAATAAGACTAAGTATGTTGACAAAATTCCTCTGAACGTAATCTGATAAAGAATGAAAATAACGGTGTCGTTTCTCTGAATTTTTACAGAATTTTATTTAAAGTTATATCAGTTCAATAATCTAATTTCATAAAATTTCATTGCTATGAAATTTGTTTTTCATAAAGAAAAATCGCAGTGTTCATTGTAAACAAAATCAGCTGGGGAAGATCATATTTCAGTTATGATTTCGCGGTTCTGAATTAGGACACATAAATCCTTCTTGAATTCGTGAATTATCTGTCGGGATGGAGTACGATCTTATCTACCGAAACCCGGAGAGATTTATCTCTCGGAAGATTTCACGGATTATTTCGTGGAGAGTGTGGATGTGATTCTCCTTGGACTTTATGCGACTTGGGAATGCGAATATTTCTTACATAATTTTAAATCTTTTTGCGCCTGTCATTTTTATAATACACTTTTTCTTATCAAAAATCATCACAGGAAAAAATATTCATTTATGCAGCCGTATAGTTATTTTACATTGTTATAAGAAATATAGAAACCAAAATCACTTTCCTTTGATCCACGTGTGGTTCAGGACAATTCTTATCCTAATCCTGATGATCTTTGTTACTTTCTTAACCCCTTACTGCATGGTGTGCCATGTATGGCACAAACCAAATTTTCATTCATTTTTTATGTGAAACATGCATCATAATCCTGCTGCGTCTTGTACCATATTTAACACACTATGGTGCTATGATTTACAATAATAATCTGCCATCTGTGTTCCGGAACGTTAAATTTTTGCGATTTCTTTACATTGTTCTATAGCTTATGCATCAACCGCTTTATTGTCGAGACTTCTACAACGAATTCCGAGGGTTTACACGTTTCAAAAGCCAAATAGAAATTATTAGAGTAATTTACAGTGTCCGCAATTTACATAAAAAAGGTTACTTTGAATTTTCATGCATTACATTTAGTATAAATTTCTAATAGAGTTTAGTGCACAAACCGGTCTTTGTAATAAATAAACGATTTAATATTGTTAAACAATTTTTTCAATATTTTTCCCATACAATATACACATTCTTACACTGAATATATTTTTTTCATCACAAAAAGAATCATGCGGTAAGGGGTTAAGCATATAACTCACGTTAATGTTTCCTAATTATTATGTATAATTATGTTTTTATATATAAGTTTGTATGTAGCAATTGTAATACATGAATCGTTGGCAGTTTTGTCAAAACTATCCCGAACCAAGTATGAGTCAAATCACAGTGAAGTTGTTAATGTCTCAGGATTTTACAAGAATCAGTAGTTACTGGAATTTAATTTGTGACGGACTTTGATTAGATAAAATCTTTTAATGATGGTTCGAAACTCATCTAAAACTGTAGATCTTCCGGCTAAATGATCATAGCAGTCGATGCTGGGTGCGTAGAAAAGAAGAAAAAATAAGAATAAATCGTTTACCCAATATCTCAATTTAATCCTTTCAGTCTGATATGCACCTATATAAATTCCGAGAAATCGTTCATCATTAGACTGCGGATGTTTATGCAAATATAGATTCTTAGGTTTCCATATTTCCTGTGTCAATGCAATTAAATAAATGAAACTTCAACAAAACTGTATCTACTGCTTGAAATCTTCAAAATATGCAGTTTTTATTTTGATAAATTATTAAATGCTCATTATTCGTCAAATTGGATGTACAGAATTGCAGAAACATCCGCAGTTTATTCATCATTTGCTACGGGCAACTATATTGTCCTGAACGCAGCTGGCTGAATTACGATGTGAGCTTATGTATTCAGAAAATTGATCGATCAGTTTACATATTTTAACTTTATATCAGTGAAATAAAAATTGACTTTATTTATATTATAGTAAAGACAGATTCAGTTTAACACCTGTTCCACCGCAAAAAATTTCAGCTCATTTGTGTTCAAAAGTTTTCGAGCTGAAAGGGTTAACAGTTTGACGTCTGCCGTCACAAACACGATTCTTTTCATTTTAATAACACTCATGTAAAATAAATAAATGAGCATCACTGTAACTGATGAAAAATAAGTATCCAAATACTAAAAAAGTAGAAACTGTTTAATATTCGAAGTAAAGAAAGTATTGTAAAATACAGTAGGACCTCCATATCCGTGGCGGTAAGGTTCCAAATCCCTACCACGGATAGTAGCAAAGACTGTATATATGTATACTGTACATATCTATGATAAAGTGTAATTTATGAATCAGGCACAATAAAACATGAGAAATAATAACTAATAATAAAATAATACTAGTACAATAATAAAAAAAATGTGAATGTCCCTGGCAGGAGAGCCCGAGATTGCAGTTCGTTACTCAAAAGAGCGTACAATTTTTGTTTAATCTAAACTATGTATTAATTTAAATTATGAATGTTTATTGAACTTCTGGAATTTTCTATGCAATTTCTTCGGATCGCAATCAACCACGGATGCGGAGTTTCACTGTACTTCGTTATTAAAATTTTTTGTATAAACAGCCAAAGAGAATTAATATTTGTAAATATCAAGGAAAAGTATTTTCTATCGAGCGTAATTAAAAAAATACGTGAAAAATTACTCGGTCAATACCTCTCTGGAACTTCTGCCTTTTTATTGTTTGTCGCTCAACTGGTTCGACGCCAAAACTCGAAAACCAGTTCATTGTCAAGGACCACCGGTGCCGCCATTCTCTTTTTTTCCCTTCGAGCACGAGAGGATATCGTCACTCCTACGCATAAAGGAAGAAACGGTAGTCGTGATTCTTTTCAGCATCCGAAGATCGTACGTGTGCATGTACATGCACGTGGAGTATCGACCGTAACCACACGCCTACCTTCTACCTTCTACCTTCCCTCGAGATATCTCAGAGATTGTTTACCGTTGGGCATTGTTCTTCGAGTTTTTAAGGAAACCCTCTCTTCGGAGCCATTAGTTCCCCGTTTAAGAATGCTTCAGACGGAGAGATAAGCGAAGATGAAATCGATGGTTAAACAAGTAGCACATGGACGAAAACGAAATTCACTTTGAATTACTATTTTGATTATTTTCATTCGCGTTAATTGGTCTTGACTTCCTCGTTCGAGTTTTAATTCCTACCGTGTTTACTTATAATACTGCAAGTAATAACAAAATTTGTTACTTTCTGAATTTCCGAGCATGAGTTACTTGAAAATTAACTGCAGGGATGTTTCTTTTATTTGGAAGAGATTTTATTCAAATTTTATTTTTGGAGTTACTATTGAATTTTTGTTGTTGGAATTATTGTTCAGTGCAACGAAACTCTAAATAATGTGACAATAAATAAATTAATTTGAACATTACAGGTACCTTGATATGAGTTTAAGGGTGCACTGATGATGGTACCATTATTCCAGTGAATCAAATTAACTTTACACATAATTTATGAAAACCGTAATTGACTCATATCAAATTCAAGATAACCATCTAACTTCGAAGGACAGTAAGACTGTTGAATATAGACACATTCACACCTTCAAAATAGTGTAAACAATCCAGATTTTCAGATTTAATCGTAAAGCAGTTCTTAAATTGGATTTCGTTTCATTTAACTCTGTATCGTCATCTGTTCCACTAATTAACCTACCAATAACTGTGAACGATTTGTTTACTTGCGCTCAAGAAAATAGTACACTAGAACCTCGATTATCCGAACACCGATCATCCAGAAATTAATCATCCAACGTCCGTTACAAGCTGGGAATATCATTAATGACACTGCGTACTTAATCTTTTGCAACTCTGTATTTTATATTCTAAAATGAACTTCTCATTGTTATGTGAAATTTAGTTGCAGGGTGAGTTATACTGTTATGAATTATAGTTCTGATAATCGAGGTCATACTTTATCTTGCTAGAAGCATGATGTCTACACCTTCTATAGCAATTATAAATGCTTTACATTTCCATTGATTTGCTAATCGATTGCAACATTATTAGAAAGCATTTCTCAATAACCACAACAATTAATGTGAGCCGACGAGTTTCCGTTGTTTTAAATCTGTTAGAAACAAATTATAATCACGTCACGCTGTTCACGGTATTACACATATTGTCACGTATGAAAGCATACCACGATTTCACGTCGGTCCAGAATTTTATACTCACATGAGCTCAAAAATGGATGCTTATAGAACATGTAAAAGCACATGCAATTTTATTCGATTAAAATCGCCAAATAACATGGATCAAAAGATGCGACAGCTACGAAACTGTGTATTAATTTTTTTATATAATTTTCAATTAGGCCATGCAAAAATTCAAATTTATCTTTAGTCATCCTGAAAAATGTACATATGGTATCTAGTAGGATGTTCTTGTAACTCTTTTACTAAATGGCTATATTCTCCTAAATTTTCTCTCTTTGCATTTATTTCGTATACCCAAGTTGATCTATGCATTTTATTCTGAGTCAGAAATGCTGCAAGATTTTCTACATGTATCTTCCTTCCAATCCGAAGAACTACTGCTTGAGGTTTCACACTCCATTAGTACCAGGAAAGGATGTATTACTAAATAGCTGCCAATGTTTAATGTGATACAAATATATTTCCTAACCATGATGTCATGTGCTATCATATGCAACGTGATAGCATTTGATTTGACATGACGTGATACTAATGTGTTTCTACCTTTAAAAACCCGAAAAAATCTGTGTACCGCAAATAACCATCAGAACTAAAAATACAGAACATTCTATGTCCCTCAAACAATGAGCTAAAGTCTTTAATATCGTTTCGCCAAGCTTGGTTCACGAATAGCTTGAGATAGCCAGGACGTTGATGTTCCTGTCTCGAAAAATATCGGCACGAGTGTACGGAAATAGCGTACGAAGTGTCCGCTTCTCGATTTAAGCTCGCTGAACCTCGATTTTCTCTGTGTCTAGCAATGTTTCCGTCTTGTCGACCGACTGTCTGGCGTCGCGTTACGCGTGCACGGAGGAAACGAGCCAGAGGAACTACCGGTTTAAACCGCAGAGCCCGATCTCGCCTGGTAGGCTCTTTCTTCTCATGGGCGAATAATCGGATCTCGAATCTGGGATATCGTGAATACACGCACGTGCTAACGAGCGTGTCCCTACGCGAGGACTCGTGTCTGCGTGCAGGTGAACAAGACGGATCGTTCAGGTCCATCGTAAACTGGTTTCGAATCGAACGATCGAACCAGTTTACTCGGCTAGACGAGCGACCGATCTCCAGATAGAGCGGGGAGAACTGGGACGATAGGTCACCGCGATTTCCATCGATTTCCTTTTGCTCCTTTCCTCGCCTTTTCCTTCTTCCCGCTCTGCAATTCTCGGCTTCTCCTTCGATCTTGTCATATTGAGGCTAGATAGGGTGTTTCAGAAGGAGAGGGCAGGATCCGGTATGAGTGTTTTTTTTAGATGAAACTGGACCTAAAATTTAGGGAGCGTAAGGAATCCAGACGGTTGATGGTTTCGGGTGAAGTTTATGAAACGTAGTTTCAACTCCTTATACAGGATGTCCCACACAACTGGGAGAAGTTGTACTTTTCAAATGGTTAGAGATGGATAAAAATGATATAAATCAAAATTATATGGTACCCAATGATGCATAATTTAGAATTAATTTTATGCATTTTTATGCACTGGTGCACCCGAAAAATACAATTTCACCTTTTTTTTAAATAGATCCCTATAGTGTTGACTGGCCTAGTCGATTCAGTTTTTTAATCTCTACGAAAAAGTGCTAAGGTACTTATACCCTAAACCTATTAGTGAAATAGTTATTACAGTTAACAGTTTGCTAAATTATTTCGGTGTATTTGCAGATGTCGTGGGATACTTACGCTATAACAAATGTTCGAACGGTCCTCCAGTGCAGTCTAAACATCTTTCCATTCTGTTGCTCCTGTTACTTAATACTTTTGTTGTGTCTCTTTCTGTAATTTTTTATGTTCATAGCAGAATACGTTGTTGAATGTGTTGAACAGTAATAACAGGACGAGAATATACTTTGGCTTTTAAGTATTCCGATAGAAAGAAATCGAGTGGTGTTAGGTCCGGTGATCACGGTGGCCATAAGATTGGACTTCGTGTACCAGTCCAACTGTCTTGATAATTTCTATTTAAGTATCTGATGGCAACTGGAGAATTATGTGCTGAAGCACCATCTTGTTGGAATTGGTGTTCAAGACATCCAACAACATATTCTGTTACGAATATCAACAGTTACAGAAAGGGACATAACAAAAGTGTGCAGTAACGTGAAGAAAAGAATGGAAAGATGCATAGATTGCAATGGAGGACCGTTCGAACATTTGTTATAGCGTAAGTATCTCATGACATCTGCAAATGCACCGAAATAATTTAGCAAACTTTTAACTATAATAACTTTTGCACTGATAGGTCTAGAGCATAAGTACCTTAGTACTTTTTTGTAGACATTAAAAAACTGCATCGACTAGGTCAGTCAAACTATAGGGCTCTATTAAAAAAATGGTGCAATTGCATTTTTTAGGTGCACCAATGCATAAAAATACAATTGTTTAAGAAAAAAATTATTTCCAGATTATGCCTCATTGGATGCCACCTAATTTTAACTTACAGCATTTTCATTCATCTCTAACCGTTTGGAGAATACAGCTTCTCTAAGTTGCATGGGACACCCTGTAGAGTGGTAGGTCATGTATGCCACGTTCCAAATTATCGTTTATTTTTAATGTAATGTGTCATATAGAATATGCTGCAGTGATTATCAAGCATAATCTAGCGTCTGTGGTTAGAAAAATGAACCATTTGAGATTTCTTTGTATTGGTGTGTAGGTTGTACGTACATCAGCTACTCTGCTGTCGTGGTTCTATGATGTTTTTTTATTCTTAGTGGGTCTAGAAAACCCGAATAAAAATTATTAAACTAGTTTCCAGCATTTATAGATGTCATAGAAAAGGTATGTTTGAATTTCCAGTCTTAAGTTTTAGTATAAATAGGTACAATAAGTGTGTGCCACGTGTGGCACACGATGCAGTTAGAATAGTGTGCGGTACGAAATTTTTCGAGTACGTTGACTTCAAATATATAAAATGAGGTCTTTGATTGCAAAGATAAGATATTTGTAACTTGTGAGAAATGTGGACTAACGCGTAGCCTGAATAAGGGCAGAAATTGTTTCCAAGTGTTTCATATAACGTAAAAAATTGTTTATGGCAAGGATTACAGTTATTGCATGAGTTGCTGTATACGGCACACTCCTGTTTTTCAAGAAATAAAGGCTTTGATGATGTTATACACTTTTTCCAATATCTTTCTCACAAAAACGCCATTCTCATTGCGCCATCTTACACTCGAACTATTTTTTTTCAGTCCAAACGAAAAATCATGTAATAAAGGGTTAAATATGAAAACATGAAGTCGTCAGGTGGTTTCGTTCTTTTTTTTTAAATTACATACCTCGTTGCTAGTTTTTTGCTACGATAGGTTTTTTCCTTAAGTTGATAGCACAGTAATCGCGAGTAAACAATGCAATACTGACGTTCAGTTTTTTTAAGCTTGTAAAACTTTGAATGCGTCACTTTTCTTTATTCACACATGTAAATCACAACCACTGTAGCTTTATATAAATTCTTCTATAATTCTATAGATTTTTATAAAAATTCTAAAATATTTGTTGTCAATTCTCGAGTCGCCTAATCAGAAACACGAGAATTATCTTATCTTGATTTAAATATTCTGTTCTTTATTACGGAGTCTACTTAGAATTAAGAAAAATAATCTTGTCTGACTTATGAGGTACGTGAAACACCTGGTATAACAATTCACTGTATCCGTGTAAGGGTTTAATGATGGTCAATTTTCTATGTAATCATGACATCTCGTTGCTTTCTATCGCACGCTCTGGATCCGGTTCTTGCTGATGATAATACTTCTCAAGCTGATTTGTAGTTCAGTGATTCAGTTCCACTAGCTGGAAATAATCATCACTTTTCTGATTCATTTTCTGCGTTTCTCAACTTTAACAGTAACCTAGAATTAGCAATTTTCCGCTATATTTCTTCTTATTCAGTGTCTTGTTTGAGAAAAGTTGTTTATTATTACTTCAAGAAGGAGACCTCTTTATTTCATAAAACTGCAAAATTATAGCGATCAAACGTGTCTTACTTAGCATTCTAACAACTGCAAAATTCGTACGAAAAGTATTCGTTATCAATCATTTTCACGAGGTTGTTCAAATAAGGAAAGCTTCTAAAATATGCATTACTTAAAAATTGTCAGAAATTGTATTTTATAACTATTTGGTCCTCTATATCTTAATAGTGATATATACATTTATTTATTTAATTTATGTTACATTCACAGTGACCGAATGAATGAAATAATACCAAAGTATTAACATTAATATGTTTTGTAACCATCACAACACAAATAAAAGAGAAAACTGATATTAAATTAATCATCCAGTTTTTATTGTTTTAGTGTTAAACAAATTCGAATAACAGATTCTTATTCATTTAACTTATATTTCTAAAGTAAGACACGACGTTACTTATGGAAGCACCTGATAAGTTTCAACAGAATATCGTCACAGTTCTGACCATTGCATGCTGTTGATTGTTGACATTTGAATGTCACATAATTTAAAAATTCATACTTTAATCTTATTTTACATTCATTAAACAATTTCACAACATTACATCCATTCAGTAAGAAAGTGTGAGATACTTTTCGATACAGCGTGGCAGTCAGCATGTTAACTGGTCCCTATCATGCTGGACTCTCCGACTTCGCTGAAGAACTTAACGCCTATTATAAGATTCTATCACACGGGCTGTTTGTTCGGACGCGATAAAAGTTAGATACGTTCGCGTTTCCCGACTCTACCGGGAATCACCGAGTCGGAGATCGGATAAAAACGTTTCCTGGGTGCGCCAGGTCGAGGGTGCATCTTTGTGTGCACCTTTCTGCCTATGTGTGAAGCTACCTTTACCTGCAAATGAAACGTGGCGCTCACGTTCGTTCCTGTACATAATGGAAAGCAATTCTTTCGTCCTTCTCGGATGGGGCGCCATACTTGGCCCACACAATGTATCTGGAGTGCAGTCAGGTACAAAAGGGAGAGAAAAAAAAATGGAAAGTGTACTGGTGGAATGGAGAGGCAGGAGCCATTCGACACGAGATCGGGAACAAAGAGGACGTGTTGCGGTTGGATTACCGTGCATATATCTTCTTTTTCGCCCGGAGGATCCTCCTTTTTCAGGTGAATCGCGAATACGTTCACCTGCAATCGAGTTTTTCCATCGATCGATCTTGTATCGGGAGACCCAGGGTCCCAGCAACGCTGGCTATCTGCGACCGCGTTTTTCCTCTTTTTAGCGTCCCATCGATTGCTAATGCCTCTTGGTGATTTGTCTAGGCTTATCAGGCTGTATTTAGTAGTTTAAAATTCTTAAAAATTTGATGAATTTTCTTAATATTCATTTTTGATGTACTGGTAGCTATTGTATGTTTGTATTCTATGTGGATGCTAGCCTTTATTAACGTATTTTTGAGAATTTGTGAATTGTCTGATCCTCTGTCAGTTGAACATGTTTTATACGTAGATAAGTCTTCCGTGTCTAATTAGTAGATGTATTTTTCACTTAAGCTTGTAATCTGGAATATGTACACGATATTGATGGTGAAAGTAACCAAATCAATACGACGGAATTCAATTTCTGAAAATTTGCGCTATAAAGTGCAGATGCAAAATAATAACGCAAGTCAATCATTTCTAATGTTTTCGTAACAGAATTTGAAAAATTGAGCTTGTCTTGTTGAGAGCTTTGTTTCCTGTTTGTTTTTCTAATAGCATGATAGTGACACGCGTTGGAAGGCACGAACTGAATTTAATCTCGTGCACGTCATAAAGGCTTGCTTAATTCGAGTTGTATGGTTTAAAGGAGCAACACACAGTGACTAATAAAATTTATGAGTCAATTGAAGTTATCTGGCGCGAATGCCGCTCTTCGTTTAAGTTTCTTTTTATCTCTTCACGTTTTTATTTTGAAATGTAATATCGTATGTTTTTAATTTCAAAGGATAAGCAAGTTTCTTTGGCGTCTTTCTACAAAGCTTATTGAACGACCAAAGAAGAAATGCTTGGTCAAGAAGAATCTCGCCTTTCAGACAACTTTTATATCTCGGCTTCGTAATTACTAAAAATCGAGTGTCTGTTAATTAGAACTTTGTACAAACGAAACTGTTTTCTTTTTATTATCCTTAGAAAGAATTAGGTGGATCTCTCAGGTCACATAAAAATGTGAAATTGTGATTACAAACTGTCATTTGTATAATTATCTTGCAAACTATAAATTTTTGTCTGGTGTGAACTTCGTAATTATCCTAGAAGACAATTTTGAAAAATGTATATAATTTATGCTGAAGTTGTTGAAACGTTCAGTTAAGTCTTTCAGACACAGTGCATCTAACAAGGACATTACGAGTTTTAAAATCTCATATTTAGATCAAATTCTGAGCAAGGATATATTTATATTATTATTATATTTATATTACTATATTTTCATAGTAAGCTTACACCTCATTAATTAATCCTAGAGCCCCATTTAAATTGAATAAAACCCATCCTCAAGTAAAATATCATTTCCTGAATTCATACCAACTTACCACTGCGAAGAATATAATTCCTGCAGAATTTACGCTACAGTTTTAAAACGTAGCCACCTGATATACATACACGCCATCTTATTAAACGACCAGGAAAATTCATTAAAAATACTTCCTTGTTAAAAACGCTCTTAAAATTACTCCAATTGTAACCGGAGAACGTTTTCAACGCGTTGCCCGAGTTCATTCAACAAGATGCTCGAACGAAAGATTTTTTTCCGGCAGAACGGAAAAAAGCTGACTGACGATTCAATGTGGATGATTCAAGCTCATGACCATTCGCGGGGCAAGCACAGATTGGTCCTCTTTTTTGCATTTCGAGGCGTCGCCAGCCGGCGTCTAACGGCTTTTGTACAGACGTTCAACAATGCCCGTCTCCTCTCCGCGCCATTCTCCTTTGGACGGTTTACATACGAGCATAGATATTACTCTATGGTATCTAGGTTGGTTCGCCATTGTCGCGTATGTGCACTATGGCATAATAACTTTAGCGAACGGGAACAGAAACGTGCAGTAGAAGCGGAGATACCAGCCCCGATACGACAGCCAGAGGCAAAGAGAATCGAAAATGAACTTCGACCGAAGATGCGCGATAACGACGGTTTTGCCTCTGTACCTTTGAAATTGAAACTACAGCTGCAGCTCTTTGTAACGCTGCGCGTTATTGGATCGATCCATTAAGACAGCACAACACAGCGGAAGTTTGAATGTAATAAGCATCTTTTTCGCAGGAAACAGTCATACGTTGACTGAAGAATGTCATCTGAAAATCTTACGGTGACAGTTGTAAAATTGAAAATGTTGTAGGCGTTGTAAGCAAGTGTGGCCATGTACTTACTTACTTTCTCGTACGTTACTGAAGTGATTAAACTGATTTGTGTAAGAAAAGTATTCTACCGTTGGAGGTAGCCGTTATTTTAGTAAGTGCTTGCTTACCTGAAACGGGGGTTCACCGGTCTTTAACAGCTCATTGCGACGTTAATTTTAAAGACTCCATCCTGATCGAGGGCTTATTTTGGAGGTAAGATTTCAAGGAACATGGTCATATTTTCTTTTAAATTTAAAAACAGGTACCCTTCAAGGAGAAATTTAGAAAATAAGAATTTGTTTATAATTTTTAATGTTATAAAATTGATTTTTTATTCCTAAGAAATATTATTACAATAAACCAAACCTTCTCGATTAGAATAGAAAAAGAACGAACTCAATCCAATAAATAGTTTTCGTGAAAATAGGCAAAAATTGCAAAATTCAAAAGTCCGTATGTTGTAAACAAATTCGAAACCAGCAAAATGATGACTTACCCCCCCCCCCCAAAAAAAAAAATTTCACAGACATTACATCATATTTCATCTTAAATAGAATCTCTGACATCGACGTCGAAAAGTGATCGATTTGGCGTGGAATGACCCAGCAAATATTTTTGAAGTTGTTAATAAACAAACGATAAGCTTAAAATACTTCTAACTATGAACTCGTTCGATAAGTAATGTCGCTTTTTACCTTGTTCATATTTAACGTATTCGGCTCGGCTTGTACCATGTGCATAACTGATAATTTTATTTTATTTAATAATATATATAAAGGGAGGTGATTATATTATTCATTAACAACAAATTCTTTAGGTAATTTTCTTTATTTGAAATCTACTTACAAAAACGACATTACTTATCGAACGACCTAATATAAGCTTATAATTGATGACTATATGTACAGGCTGAAAACGACACACCTTCTTAGACTTTGATACCACATCAAAGTAATCATAAAGTATGTTCTTGTTAATCAATGATGTTTGTAATTCTGTTTAGCTTTTTACTGGTTCTGTTAGACGTTTTCAGATATTTTTATTAATACTATTCATAGTCGGATAAATGACAACAGGATTTTTGTTACCTACATATGGGTAGCATGGCAGTCAAAATGTTAGATACAAAATGAATAGAATAAGGCGTGAACTGAATTAACGAATCTGAGTCTAAAAATCTAATGTTTTTGACTCTTAGGGGCTCGGTCATAGATTTGAATTGCTGACCGTGGTTTTATTACAAGTTAGTTATTTTAATGAATTTATTGACGATAAAAAGTATGATCGGATTATTGAATAAGTACTTGCTGCTACTAAACAAATAGATACTGATGTGTCCAAAACCCACGTCATTCACGGATTAGGAAAAATTGTTCGATAACTGAACAGTAGCCACTAATGTACAGTTCCTAAAGTATACAGGATGATTCATAAATGCATGTCCATACTTCAGGGGTGTGTTTACACACTAAAATAAGTAAAAAACGTATTATGAACATATGTCCTACATACCTTAGTTTTCAAGTTATGGATGATTAAAGAAAATGTTCGAAGTCTCCGCCTCATGCCTCAACACACGTTACTGCACGCCTTAACATTGAATTCCGTACTTGCTCGAAAATACCAGGTACTCTTCGAATAGTCTCAAATCCATTTTATATCCCTTCTCGCAAATCATGTACATTGTTCACTTGCGTTGAATACACAATAAATTTTAAATGGCCCCAAGAGTAAAAATCTAATGGGTTAATATCAGGAGATTGCGGATACCATGCAGTGGGTCCACCTCACCGTATTCATCGGTTTGCGAAGGTGTTGTTTAGGAATGTTCTTACTGTACGAAGGAAATGAGGCAGAGCACAATCGTGCATGAACCACAAGTTTTGCCTGATATCCAGGGGCACATCATGCAGTAGTTCCTGGAGGTCGTTTCGTAAAAAATCAAGATAAAAAGTCCCATTTAGTCGAGCTGGTAAATCATCCATAATTCGGAAACTAAGATATGTAGGATAAACGTACATAAGACGTTTTTTTTACCTATTTTAGTGTGCAGATTCACCCCCTGAAGTATGGATATACATTCATGAATCATCTTGTATTTTTCAGAGACGTATTCCGGGAATTAAATTGCTATACCCCGTATTTTTGCTCCACAGTTAGATTTCTTTTAACGCAAGAAAGTTTTCGTGAGACCATCAAGTGTCCCAACACTTTTGAGCAGCGGTGTACAGTCACGCAGTAAATCTAATAAAATTGAACACCATATGAGCGCGATTCAGCAAGCGGGTCGTTATCGGGGGGACAGTTGGATTTACGAGCTGGAAATAAATTGTTAATTTCTCCTCGGGCTGGCGCGCATAATCGCAGAATGCTAGTACCCAGCTATTAAATGGACGCTGGCTGCGTAGGACGGGTAGCAGCATTATCTGTGGCACGGTACAGCTTCATTTACGGGAAATCGAGGAGACACTCGAAATCTCGCATTCGAGAGGAAGTTACCATCGGCGAATACGTGAGCGCATGGAAAGGGAGATATAATTGGGTCGAAAACGAATCGTAAGCGGCACGCTAATGGCGAAGAAATGAAAATGCACCGTAACAGTCGAAGAAGCCTTCCGGTTGCCTCGACCCATTTCCGGAAATCATTGTCGAGCCAGCTGCATTCGTATTTTCGATAGCTCCTCGTACTATGTGTTTCGTTGGTGCGAAAGTAATATCCGTTTCCTCGGAATCCCAACTTACTATAGGGTCCTTCGCATTATTAATATGTAATTATGATCACAGTAAAATACAGGGTATGTAGGGGAGACCGGGGCAAGTTGACACGTTTTTCAGTTTTTAATTTTTGCAATTTTTGTTTGAATTAATTACTGAATGAAAAATATGCTAACATATACTTTGGTGTTTTCTTTTTATGTACTGTAATTGAAAATTTGATTTATTTTTTTAGTTTTCCTCCATAGGAACGAAAACGATTGAATAACGACTACTAACGTCAGCGTATGGAGACATACGCTCTATCACAGTAAACAGTTAAATAATAAACTTCAGACATCTCACCCTGATCGAGCTACATGTACTACACAGTGTTCAGATAATTTCACCGTATCAACCTGTCCCTGTATCAACTTGCCCCGATCTCTCCTGTAGTTCTGTAGTTTCTTTGATAAAATTGACTTCGAAACAATGTTACAGTGATTCTAGAAATCGATCAAATGTTTCACATAGTTAATTTTGTTTCTTAATTCAAGTACAACCGATTAGCAATTTTTCCTGCAGATTTGAAATTTAATTACTAGATTGTACGGGTTATGCAATTTAACTATACAAATATATGAAGAATGCATGTTGAATACCGTAAGAAACATGAAAAATATATTTTTTAAATATTTCGTGCACAAAATACACATTTGTCAAAGATTCATTTCTTCAACTATATTAAAGCGAAAAATATTGCAGGTTCATAAGCACCCGTAGTTTTGTAATTACAAATAGTTATAATTTTCCATCTAATGACAATGCTCACGAAAAGTGTTAACAGAAATAAATTTTATGAATTTCGTCATTTACTGTGCAACCGTATTTTTCTAAAATTGATTATCTTTGGAGGCCAGGAACTGATTTGTGATCCCAGTAACAAGTGTTTATTATTTCAAAAGTCGTTTATATTTAAAAAACACTTACATTAAGTAGAACACACGGGAAATCGAAAGGTACAAGAGTTGGAGGACAATAGTTGGTAGTTGTGCACTTCTCAGTCCAAATCTTATATTTTTTCTCCATCGCTAAAAACACATTTTGATTTGTCAAAAATGGTTATTCGAAAATTCTAAAAGCGCTATTATAAAATTCTACATTTTCTTCAAATTATATTTAATTCTAGGTCGTCTCATGGTTTGACGTTTAACAATGAAAAAAACCATTCAATGAAAGACATGTCTTGCCATGTTAAGAACTCAGAATAAATATAAATATTTATTTGACAACCTGTAATTCTATAATATTATCTAAATATTATTCCTCCTTAATATTGCTCTGAAAGTACCACTCGATCTATAGGGTTTATTTATAAAATTCGAAGGGTGGAGCGACTTTTCAAGTATAAAAATATAGAAGAGACATATCACCCTATATGAACATCAAAGTAACGGAGGTTAATTGTTAACGACGTGAGAAGCTGACCTTAGAATTACGCCGTCGTTTTCGAGTTAACCTTGAAACGTTCCACTTTTCTAGCTCATGTCCCTGTCCTACCCTCGTTTTCTCTCCTCTCTGGATAACAGTCCCCATCAACTGCATCCCTTCGAAAATTCTCACAGGAGAGATGACTCATCTCTGCGATCGATTATCCTTGTGCGGGGATCTGGTTGCGGCAGGACAGGCTAGATTTTATCTTTTATATCGTCTTCATTGCGGTTCCCCATCGTGAACCATTCATGAAGACATAAACTGCCACGGAAAATGATAATCGGCCATTCGAACTCTATAACAAATGATCCGAAGATGATGTGCGTACTTTGTAGACACTTGGATATTCATTTCTTCTCTGTCTCTGATTCATTTATTTTGTGTGAATAATAGAACGCTAGAAACTGCGTCGGGGATGCTTCTTTAATACCCGGTTATAAAAAGAATGTGACATTATATAGTTACTAAATATATATCAAGGGGTTCGTGATGATGTGTTGTTTAAAATAGAAGACCGAGCGGTAGATTTTTTTAAATCCATTGATAAAGTATTTTGGTAAATATTTATTTTAGCTTTTTAATTTGAAACTTATAGGGGATTTTATTGAAGGTATGCTAAACTTGTTTCGGTCATTCAGTGGGCTGTGAATTAATTATTTATTATAGGCTAGTAATATTTAAACTCATTTGTACTGTTCATGAAGCTGATTGTTTGTCTGATGAATTTATATAAATTAGTTTGAATGTAGTTAATCACATAATCCGTAATGAACAGTACGGCTATACTGTTTAACTCCTTAGCTTTGGATTTTGTACGATAAAGTTTACTCCCCAGGTCCTGCAGTGACCTGATAAGTGAAAGAACAACAAGAAAAATTCCTCTCAAACTCAATGGTACTGTAATGCAAAGTTTTAAAGAATTGGTACGTATGGAGGACTCGTAATTGTGACATGTGGATCATATTCTGTCACAAATGTGACTCGTTATTGTAAGATAAGCGCATAATTAATTTTGTTATTGTTCTTCTTCTTCTTTCTATGTAACTCATCATCATCTGCTATGGCCATTTAGCCAGAAGACCTACATATTCTACGTTTTAGGTGCATTCTGGACCATCATATCAATGGCATAAGGAAATTCAAGAACCTTTTAATATTCTTTGACAAATCCTTAGTAATCATTACTAGAACGTTTTAATGATACGATGCACTTATATTTTAATGAAAATAAACACGTGAGACATCAGATATACTCTTTTGTCTCGTAATGACTTCAGTAGTGCGTATTTTATTTTGTCCTTTTCTTAAAATTAGTAATCTTTTACACAATATAATTATTCCTAATTGCATAAACATCTACAGTCTAGTGCTCTAAGTATTAAAGAAAGTATTTCAGAAAAGTACCTCATTTTCATATAAAAATTTTACAAGTTCAGTTAAACTTTTGAAGCTGGGAATATACAAAATATTGATAATGTGTTCTAAATTATATCTAGTTGCGTCCTACTAGGAAACAATGATTAAAAATTTGTCTAATAGAATTAGCACTTCAAAATTATATGTCGGACAAATTTGGTTCTAGTCGTCCTTACTTACATCCAGGTATCTAGGTCACGTGACACATTCAGTCGATTTTTCTCCAAAAGGAGCAAGCAACCAGGAAAGAATGGATCGAGAGGAAACGTTTTTCTGGAAGTAATCATTCCGTGCCGAAGGTATAACAGGCTCCAAGTCTGAAGCCAAGCAATTTCAGTTCTGTCAGCCGGCTGACACGTGTGCTTTTCAAAAACATGGCAGACCGGCACGCGATGTTGTTTTCGGTGGCCGACGGTAGCAGCGGATGTGACGTCAGACCGAGTGTGGAAAATCGTGGAAAGCGTTTCCACGCTGCCAAGACTCTTTTCGAGGGTTTGCCGAGCGGAGAACTCGCACAAAAGAGCACAGGGAAGCGAAGTGAAGCGAAGGGACGGAAGTGAGATCGATACGAGAGCGGACGAGAGTCTGGCAATTCCCGCCATTTCGTCCGAACTTAAGCGATTCGCCTATATAGCCGTCCTGCCCTCTTTGTTTTCGCATTTGTTACACTTGATTGTTTAACTTTTCTTACGTGACGCCGGAACTTCTGCTGCTACAGCCCCTTCGTTCAGTACTGGCAGTTTTTGTGATTAATTTTAACCCCTTACCGCATGGTGTGGCATATATGACATAAACGAAATTTTCATTAATTTTGTACATAGAACATGCATCATAACCCTGCTGCATGTTGTACCATACTACACTATGGTGCTATGATTCTCAGTAATAATTTGCCATCTGTATTCGGAAAAATTAAATTTTTCCGATTTCTTCACATTGGTGTATAGCTTATGCATCAACCGCTTTATTGTCGAAATTTCTATAACGAATTCCGAGACTTTATACGTTTTAAAAAGCCAAATAAAAATTATTAGAGTAACTTGCAGTGTCTGCAAATAACATACAAAAGGTTACTTTGAATTTTCATTCGTTAGATTTAGTATAAATTGCTAATAGAGTTTAGTGCACAAACCAGTCTTTGTGATAAATAAACGATTTAATATTGTTGAAAACTGTTTTCAATATTTTTTCCATGAAAGATGCACCTTACACTTAATATATTCTTTTCATAACAAAAAAAAAATCATGCGATATGGGGTTAATGTCTCCACGAAATTTCCATAAAACATTTCGTACGGTATGGTAATATTTTTTCTAAGGACTTTAGAGACAGGTTAGGCCGTTCAAGGTCAGTTCTTCTTTTTTACTTTAACCTCTTGAGAACACTGGCACGTATGAGTACGTTTAATTTTGTTAAACTTAAATTATTGATTTTTTTTTCACTTTTTAACAGCGATGATTAAATAAATTCGAATATACAAAATCTTGAGAAAAGGTCTCAGGACTTTGGAGGGATATAGAAGTGTCGGAGAGGGTTAAAAATATTTATTCAATACACATGTAGATCCTAAAATTAACCCTTTAAGTATTAGGGGTGCGTGTAATAGTATGCGTCGTGCGGATAACACCTATGGACGTTCTTTTGATGTATTAAATAAATAAATAGATCAAATATTCGCGTGGGAAGTATGGTTTCGAAAGGAGTATATTACATCAACGCAAAAATTTGTACAATAACCTTTATAAAATGTGTAAACTTCATTAGCTTACTTCATAAAGACGTTCACTGGCTCATGTTATATTTTTTTATTTTATTACTTGAGTACGTTTTGCTGCAATCAGAATAATATGAATAAAATAAATTATTACATATATTTAAATAATTATTGTACGAATAAATAAATAGATTAATGAAATTTCATTTTGATAATCAGCTGAGATACACATTTATTTAAGAATATTTAAATAGTTCCTTTTTGTGAAAAGTGTAAGAAATAACATATACCCCTAGGTTTAAATTATCTACATATTATTGTAAATATTAAAATAAATTTTTCATAAAAATTCTTTATAAGAAAATGCAGTATTTTTCTATAAACAAGTGTATACTTTCAAACATAAAAGTCTTTCTGAATGATATTAAATTAAAAAAGTTGTTTACTGTATTTGTATAACTTGACTATTTGTAGAACATAGATTTCAACAGTTTTTGTAGAAGCATTTAGTTATTCATCACGTTTTGCATTCTTTTTATAAAAATATTTCCATTTTGCGTTTATTTTGTACTCGCCGTACCCTTTGCGTTTCGTTGAATAGGATTTAATTAAAGCGTTCAATGAAATTTTTATTGCCGCCGTATTTGTGTATCGGTTGAAACGCTCGAGTCTCTTTGCGCTACAAACAGTGCACACGTTCGCGTCGAAAATTTTTCGACAGTTATTTAAACGTTCGCGCAAATCAGTGAAATCGTTGTCCGTTTATTTCTTAGCTTCGGGACGACGAGGGTTATTTCCGTTTTCGCTTGGAAATCGCTGGCGATCGACGACAAGCAGGATATTGGATTTCTCTGTAGCAGAGATGCTTTCGTACCGCCTAGCATATTACTAAATCTATCCAAATCCAATATCCTACAGAGAATACCTGGTTGGAAACGTTGGAAGATACTCGAGCAACTTTAAATCCCATACATTTAAATCATCTCACCGAATTGTCCAATCGAATTTCGTTAATCCTAATGAAATTTCAGTAACTAAAATTCACCCCTTCGCTGCAATCGTTTAACAAGTTGCGTATGTTCCGCATTTCTTTTGAACGATTTATTGTTATGAATTCAGCGTATATTTTTCGTCTGGATTTATAACTGGCGCGCGTGAACGGTTTCGCATAATAGGGATATAAATCGTGGCGGTCATATTTAACAGCGAAACATCGATATTAATAATAATTAGTCCATTACTCCAGGCTCGGCTATTTTGAAATACGATCGTGCCGGTCGTATATTAGTCGCACGCAATTTATACAGCCGATCCTATTATTCGATCGGAATTTAACCGTTTATCAGTACTCTGCAATGCTTGTATCCGTCCGCGAGTTTGTCAACGTGTCTCTGAATCGATATATGTAATACGTCTTTTGTTACCAGAACGATATTGACCGTAGTCGTATTCAGACGTTTTTAGGGACTAATACAATTGAATCGGTGAGGTGAGTAACAGTACAAGTCCAGAAACCACATCCTGAGATATTTGAAAAAATAGTCACTTTTCCTATACCATCAACACCATTGATTTTATCGTGCTGTTTCAATTTAAACACGGTTATGCTAACGCAAATGAACGTTCACATATGTCTAACTATGCTTAAACTTTGTTCATTAATTTTCAATAATTAAAATAAAATCATTGTACTTGTGCTGTTTTTCAACTCAAGTCACTGTTTAGGCAAGAAATTTAAAAAATAACACAGTGCTAAAAAAGAACATTTATTAACTTGCTTTAAACATAATTGAAGTAGAAATTATTCCGTGAAAAGTGATTGTTAAACAGATTGTTGAAACAGTGCATATCCATGACAGATAGTGTTTTTTACACTCATTAAACTGAAGGGACTACTGAAACACGAGTATAGGGTACTTTTTTGCACTGTTTTTGGTCCTAAGATATAGTTCTATACATTTTACATTTAGTTTCGGGATTTTTTGAAAGTGGTTAATTTTGGACTTGTACTGTTCTTCAACTCATCGATTTAATTAAAATCACCGTGCGAAGTTGTTAGAGCTAAGCGTTCACATTTTGCCCTGTTAGTTTTGTTCCTAACCTTTTATACATTATACATGCAATTCTTTTCCGTAATACTTAAAAAATGGCGTAATTTATTCACATGCAGGTGTTTCAATATTGACTAGTATGAAAAATAGCCGGCCACAGGCGTTAATTTCTGCAAAAATCCTCCGGTCAACAATATCATAAGAGAGATATTTGAAGGGGTAAAAGTCATAATGGTGCAAGTCATCTAATCTTCATTTGGAGAAACAAAAGGTGTCATTGAAGTGATTTTAATAAATTCCACGATTACATGTTAATTATTGTAACGCATTGAATATTGGCATGAGGTTTTATTATAAGTAGTTGGAACCACTTCTTTCAATGAACAGGCATACATAGATTCTATCTATACATGTTAGGCAATATTAAAAACTTGACCTACACTACTATGGCCTTCACCCCTTCATTTGTACATACAGTATGTATATGATCACTGCTATACTTAAATGATAAATTAAATTTGTGAATATGCTTAGGAAATGTCTATCAGATTTAAAGAACAATATGTTTTTAATCTGTATGTACGATTATTTTAATGAATCAGTTTTGAAGCTAATGAATTCATATACTCTGATAACTGTTGTATATGACGTTTTGCTGTCGTTCGGTATCTTTTGTGTAACTGCAGGTATTGCCAAATTGTGATGTATTATGTCGCTGGAGACGTACCATGGGGCAGTACATATGTACGTATGTTACGTAGGGTTTCTGATTGGAATCTTTGTGAGACGTCTATATTTGAATTACTGACCGTACTCTATATTTGAATACCTTAAGTCCAGACAGGTTTTACGATAATCTGGTGTATCAGTAATTTATTTTCTAATTTCAATTTAGAATATCTTTCTACCATCCAGTACAGCTTTTTGGCTTTTACCTTGAGCTGAGCACATTTAGCTTTTACTTGTTTTTTTTAATGTTAGTAAAACATAGTTAGACGAAAGAAATTTTGTTTGCCTTCCGTCTATTAAACCAATGTTACACTGAATGCCCTACGTGTATTCCGATCAAATTATGTCAGTACGATCTGAAAATAAAAATAAGGGAATCTAACTATATATTTTTCATTAAACATTTTGAATAAACTTTCTTTCAGAAAATATTCAAAACAAATTTTTTTCATAAACACAGGTCTGTACGGCAGGAAATATTCTGCACTCTCTCCTTGCTTTTAAATATTCGTATTATGTGTTTTTCTTAAAACAGTGTTTGTCAAAGTAGTGAGATAAATATCTTGAAAAGTTATTAATCGATTCAATTACGACATTTTTACTTTAAAGAATATACTTTTTACTAGAGGAGAAGTCTTTAACATTTTAAAGGCGTTGAAGAGAAGGAAAAAATACGACGAAAAAAGATTGTAAACTTGAAGTGTCGCGAATATGTAAAAAATTTGTTTTTTTTTTCTTGTAATTTGTAACGGTTTAAGCATCCTCGGAAATTTTTGTACCCTTCAATAATCTGACATTTTTTTTACATCAGAGCAATGGTGTAGAAGCTAGACATCCCACAGTTTTGAAGGTTTTTTTTGAGGCCTCGAATTCAACGTCTCTTCAGTGCCATCTACAGTATTGAATTAAAAAAAGAAACATATATTAACTTCTATAGTTTAAGACATCCTTAATAAAATGCCAAAACGTTCATTAACTTATCTGTCATAGTTTTTTTAATTCCTAAAAATGACCTATCTTTGCGGCTCTAGACCGGAACCTCCTTTTAATGCTGCCAGCACCATCGTCTGATTGAAAAAACGTGGTCCACCGTGTATAAACCCGTTCGATCAATGGTTAGGGGGCTTTCTCGAGAAACGCGTGTGCAAATACACGCAGCCGAGTCGCGAATAACATGGAAAAGCTCGGTTGAATGACGACGGCATGACGACTATGCCGGTTTGATAAAGTGGATAGAGTGTCACCCCCTTTCGGCCGGCGTAGATTCATCCATCAAATCCATAGCCGGTAAACAACATTCTGCCAACAGTCCAGAAGCGTTCAGCGGTTGATCGTGCAACCGACGTGTGGAAACTCCTCCCACACATTGATCTGTCTACATAATTCATGAATCTCTTCGGAACCACCCCGACAGACACTCCGGTACTGCTGGGTCACGTAGCTTCGAGAGAACGGAACTCGCGCCAGGTATCTGATCATCGGAAACCGTCGTGGGAAAGGTACCTTTCGAATCGTACATAAATTAGCTCCGTCGATTTCAATTATCAGGCCATCCCATGAGTAATGTTTCGAACAGCTTGCGTGCCACGGGAATCTACGAAAACATATGGGAACAGTGCCACGTGAGCCTACGTTCTCACAAGGACAGCTCCCGAATTGGATGTCTCAGATTTTAACCACTTGCACTGGAATGACGTGATACATACGTCACCTTTTCTGTTTTTATAACTGGAGCGACAGATTAGATGCTCAGGGATCTCACAGCAGTAAGACTGAGTGTTTTAAATTGTTTCGAACCTTGTAATGGAATTTTAGAACAAGCTTGTCACACGCACCCACTGATTAAATACCAGTGTAAGTTGTTAATGAGCTTTTGCACGTTGATATATCATGTTGTTACAAATCTTCGTACATGTATATGGTTTTGGGCGTAGACAGACGGTAGTTGACAAGATATGTAGTGCAAAAAGAAAGTCTGCGTAGCAATCTAGCACTTACAATTAACCAACTACTCCGCGCTGTTCTACTTTAAAGCAGCTGTTACAGTAGAGTGGATAAGCCCTAACGGAATTTTGACATTAAATATTTTTTGAGCTATTGACTATCTGCGCCCAAACCATGTATAGAGAGATCCGTAATAACATGATCTATCAACATGCAAGAGCTCACTAAAATCTGAGACGACCACTACGGAAGCTCTCCTTATTAGCGTAAGTGCGTGTAGTGTTCATGACAATTTAGAGGACTCTGTTAACTGTTACACAAAGTCAACGCTTGTCTTTTAACACGCATGCAAAGTAGATTAAGGAATTGTATAAATATTAAATCTCTCATCAATCTCTCGATAGTTGCAATGTTTGAAGAAATATAGCGTCATGAGGAACATAGAAACGCGATTATGCTTATGGCATTTTTCGCATGGGAAACACGGCAGCGCGGTAGCGCTTGTTGGCAATCAAACTGTTAAACATCACTACATCAAACGTAAACAAATGAACAACTGCAGCTATTTTTCAATATCAAGATAGTGAACAGTAATTATAGTGTCCTTGTTGAACTAGTTCTGCAGTTCTTTGATTTTATCTTCAGCAAACTTCTATTGTTTCAAGACAATACATTTTAGGTTAATTTCAACCGATTAGTATAATTGAATTTTTCGCCAGCTAAAGAGCTGTCGTGCAACCAAAATAGGTAGTAATTAGTAGGTACAACTAATTTCGAGTCTGACAAACGCCATTATAATATTTATCCACCAAAAAATTGCATCTTATTTACAATATTATCAAGAACAGGTCTTTGCTATGGTAATCGAAATTTTCATCCAAAAATTCTAAACACAGTAGATCCTTCATATTCCACTATATGTACAGTACAATTTTTACAAAATAAAATCAGATAATATATTTACATATATTTAACATATGTTTTATAAGATAGGGAACGCCATCACTTATGGGATGATTTGATACAATAAATATAAATATTAAAAATTCAGAAAGGTATTTTATTTTATACCAAACTTTTTACAATAACAAACCACACTTAAGTCTATATATAAACTAAAATTTCAATGACTAGGGATTGAAGCAAGCGAAGGAAGTCAATTTTCGCGAATTTAGATGTAATTACTCAATGACTGTTTAATTATTAGCTGCGTGAAAAAATAAACGAGTAAAAATAAAATGGTTTCAATAATAACTAGTCTTCGAAATGCTCCTTCGTCGCAACGCATAGTATTTGTACACCATAACCAGAAAAAACCCATGATAAAATGACTCCATTAAGTCCTATTGATAGTTACCACCCATTTTATCGGGGCTACTATCTACTACCTACTGCTTCCCTCACGTTTCATCTAGTTTGTGTCTATGTGTGTGTCTCTGGAAATACCATAATTAGCGAGTTTCTCGTGCAATCAAATTCTATCGAATCCCTGGCTTAATTGCGCTCATAACTGTGCCTTTCGATAGCTCCTCATAATTGCGTGGCTTTTTTCTTTTTTTCCTCTCGGCCGGTGAAAAGAAAGCGCTCGTTAAAGCGGCGTGGAACGCGGCGAGAATGGATACTCGTAGTTGAAAGAGAATTCAATGGAAAAAAAAGGAGGGCTCTTCTCGAGACCTTGCGCGAGTGATACGAAAAGGAGGCGTCGAAATGAATGGCGTCGTTTCCCCCAGGATTAAGATCGTGTCCTACTCCACGATTCGCAAGGAAATTCCGAACGAAGCAACGCTAGCCGCCTCGCGGGAAATACTCCCCGGTGAATATTCAAATCTGCTTCGAGCGTGTTTATTCGACGATCCTTTCGGCAATTTCCTCCTGGCACAAGAACAATTCCATATGTTTATTTAATAGTACAGTGATAGTGGGAAAAAAGCAAATTCGACGTTATGCTACACTGTGTCCTTCGGATGACTTTAACCCTCATTGCGTGAACGAAAAATGATAGCAAGAACACGTTCTTCAGCTTGTAAATTTGATAGTTTTGATTATCAAGGCTGCATCATTGGAGGCGAGGAAAATATGGAAGCCTGCCTCGAGTAACATTTTCTTCATGTAATAAATAGACCGCGGACTTTTATGTAATTTAACGAAACGAAATATGTTAAAGATGCACTTTTAATAACGCAAAAAAAGTGAAAAGCACATTTTTGAACATTTAAGGGGCATAATACAGTTTGACTGCAAAACGTGTCCTCGCTATCTTTTTTCGTTTATGCAATGAGGCAAAAGTCAGTCGGAAGACACAATGTGGCACACCATTAAATTTTTTTTCACTTATCATCACTGTAGTAAAATAAATATAATTCCATTTAAAAATTCAAACTTCCCTTCAAATCTTCGAAAACACAAAATTTATAAAACAATCACTTCCACCAGGCGAGCCTCGTGGAGCACAACAAATTTACTAATCGCAACGAATCAAAAACTATTTCAGGTATTGTATGACTTGTGCTGCAATTAAGATTACACAAGAAACATAAAAATTCAATTACAAATATAGAGAAACGAATTCTAAAACAAACAATTTGGACCTACGAAGATGAGAGTATCTGTTCAGGTTCTGAGGATAACAGACTTCTTTCATGGTATGAAGTGAACGATATGCTTGTTTCTTAATATAGTAGCTAGTTTAGATCAGACATTGGGTCTGTTCGAGTGAGATTCATCGACGGGGGAATACGGATCGCGAAATCATGTAACGTAGAAATTGGAGCGAGTCCGGCGATCGATAGCTCGAGCCAAGCTTGGGAACGTTTTTCACGGAGGAAAAACGAGTAGGGACGGTTCCGAACGAACGAGATGGACGATTCATTCCACGACGTACCGACGTCGACATTAATAACGTCCCTGAACGTTTGTCTAATGATCTCGAAACGTTCGGCCATTTGTCGGGCCTGCAATTTAATCGACGAGCAGCTCGTGTCCCGTCGATCGAACCGCTCCTTTCGATTCGTTGATAGCGCGTTGTTGCTGACGATTACGTTGCTCGCTGTTCGCTCCGATACCGCCTACCCACATGGTTTGGTACCGTTTTTCGTATCAATCGTAATCGACGAGGAAATTGAAGTGTTAGGGGATTCTAGAAACCTCGAAACTCGTACGAGATGGCTGATTCTGGAACTGAAGTTCATAGTGGATATTCTGGGTGGATCTACGGATATTTTAAAAAATGGTAAAATAGTTATTGATTGACCAGTCGGTAAATATAATTGAATCGGTGAGTTGAAGAACAGTACAAGTTCACAATTAGCCATTTTTAAATAATCTCAAAACTAAATGTTAAATGCAAGGAACTACACGTTGGGACGAAGAACAGTGCAAAAGAAGTATCCTTTATCCATGTTTCAGATAGTCCCTTCAGTTTACTGAGTGTAAAGATAGTATCTGGCATGGATTTGTACTGTTATAACAAATTCAAATTCATTGTATCAAGAAATTTGTTCTTGGAAGACTACTACTGACCAACGAGGCGATGACTAATTTTTTTAATATTATACTGAATTTACTTTAATAATCACTTTACATTAAAATAATTACTTTTTTAAATAAACGAAGACGCGATGGTTCCAAAAAGACCCGAAGACTGCACTAGGGTTAAAGCCAGTTCATAAATAGTTTTTTTACTACTGTGCTATTTTTTAAATTTACTGACTAAAAAATGGCTTGAGCTGAAAAACTGTACAAGTCCGATGGTTTTATTTCAATTATTGAAAATTTATGAAAAAGTTTGACCATAGTTAGGCATACATGAACGTTCATCTGGGTTACTATAATTGTGTTTAAATAGGAATAGTGCTATAAAGTCAATAGCGTTGACAATACCCGAAAACTAAAGTTATTTGTTCAAATATCTAAAACTGTGGTTTTTAAACTTGCATTATTCTTCAACTCAGCAATTCAATTGCAATTACTTAGGTCAGGTGGCGGTTGAGAGTAGAAGAATTGAAGAAATCGAAGCAAATGGAAATGATTCTGCATGTGTTAGGTTTGCAACTAAATCCAATTAATAATTTTCAACTAATAATTTTTTGTTGAAGCAATTTCCATCACAAACTATAATCTTTACATATAGTTTTGGTAATTTTTCGATTTCAAAACTGTCGAATTGAGGGAATTTTCAGTCGAAACGATTCGAAAGGTCATGAATTTAGTTGCCAAGCTAATAAATAGTTGAACAGTGTGTTATGAGAAGAAAAATTGAGACGCATTATTTACTTTTCACGTCATAATTATTTCGTTTGAAAGTGTTAAAGTATTGAAACATTAGATTTGTAATTCTGTATTACATTATAATATGTCAAAAAGATATGCCTCAGATTTATACATAAATTTTCTTTCATAATATTATAACAGAAATCTTTAATTTTTTGTTTACCATTACAACAAACCTGTGGTAATGAATTTGTATTTTCTATACGAAATATATTTTGTATCGTGTGATTGTTTAATATACAACAATACAATTTCTGTGTATTCTTTTAGGGAATAAATTAGAGACATTGTTCAAATTATAATACTTTTACTATAGACCAATGATGGCCACGGGAGCTCCGACCTGTTCTCACCCTAGGTCCATTCCCCTAGGTCTATCGTCGTCCCAGATCACAGTCTATATGAGGGAAATGGACCTAGAGTGGGAGAAGACCGCAGCTCCGGTGATCATCACTGCTATAGGTCATCTAAAATGTTCAACTAATGAATTTAATTTATATTATATAAGCACAACGTGAATTTACTTGTTCAAAAATGACGTCTGTGTGTAATTTAAGATCAAAGGGTTAAAATTACATTTTGACCAGAAAAACTTCGTTCAAAAGTGACAGTGAATCATCTGAAATGGAGTACTCACTGCTGATAGTTGAATAACACCGAGTAAGTATAATTATGTAGCAATCATAGTGCTTATTCAGAAATTTATGACGCTATTCATAATACGAATAAAAAATTGGGATCGTATGACACGTGCGGAGATTACAGTGTGATCCTTTTATGAGACCACTGATTCAACAGTGCTCAACACATGTGATGCGTCCGCAACAATTAAATATTGATTTAACCTCGTGGGGGGAATTTTAGTTTGCATTGTCAATAGAACATACAGAGAGAACTTGTATTTAATTTGTACTTCAATATTTACGTGTTCTTATAAGAAGTATACAAATGAAACACATGTATTTTGCTTAGACTTTTACAAACTGTTAAATATAAAATGGTTGTTACAGTAAAAATTAAATAATTTATAAAATGTTGTTCTTTACTAGATAGTAAACTAGATATTAAACTGTTGTTGATATACAGTGTGTCCGCGCCAAAGTGATACAGGCCCGTAATTTCTCAAATATTAAAGATACAAAAAAATTGTTTATATGAAAATTGCATGTTACAAGGGGGCACATTTTTTAACCAATTGTCCAGAGTTTGGGTCTGCCGTTCCTGGTGCAGGCCCATCTTATCTGTTTCAAGAGGCAATGTTTAGCACGTGGCTCTTCAGGTGCGGACAGAACTACCACCGGTATTTCCTATTCGGCCGGGTTTCTTCCGTTGAAAATCAGTAAATTTGTAGGCGCAATATCTCGAAAACCACTAAAAATCGGGTGTATACATTGAAGGTCAGTGAATTCGTCTTGAAAAGCACTATCGAATGATCTGAACAAAAGTACATAGTTCCATTTAAAAAACGAACTTGACCATCATATCTCTTAAACTAATAATGTAAAAAAGTTCGCCTTCGTTAAAAAATGTGCCCCCTTATACCATGCAATTTTCGTATAAACAATTCTTTTGTATCTTTAATACTTGAGAAATTACGGGCCTATATCACTTTGGCGTGGACACACTATATGTATACAGAGTGGATCACCTGATATTATCATCTTGATTTGCATCAATATTATTACCTGCAGAGAAGAATGAATTAAAGTATAGTTGTAAACACACAAATACTTTTTTGTAGACATTTAAGAGCTACATTGACTAATGTACCAAAAAATATATGCTTACCTTGAAAAAAAAAGAAACGCGGATGACCTTCAGGTTTCTACTAGACCTCCACTAACAAAGAAGCTATTGACACCACATTATGTCCCCTCGAAAATATTTAATTATTTTCTGAAATATTTTTCAATACCATTACTAGTTTCGAAGATATTTGCGTGAAAATATTAAAATAGCTCAGCCTATACTATAAAGTAATTTTGACACGGTCACATAATTCACGAGGTGCAGCCCGGTACATATTAATTGACGCAGAACATGTAATTAGTTACTGAATTAAGCAATAAAGGAGATTATTGCCACGTGTGAATCAGTCCAAACCTGCTGATTTGGTCGGTCGTGGAACAAAAGACAGTTCAGTTAAAAGAGAGGTGATATCTGCGGGGGCAGGCACAAAAAATCGTATGCACGTGACACAGCTAGGGCGCGTGAACTCATCTTTACCCATCATGCTGCCTGTTCATTGCACACATGCAATGCACACGCATATGGTCCCGCGGTGATTCAGGCCGATGGGGCATAAAAAAGCTTCCACCACGGAAACACGTGGTGTCGCTGGCCACTTTTTTACGCTTCCGCATAGGAAGTGTCCGAGTTATTGTAAAGTTGTAAACCATGCGAACCCATATGTTGCGATTCCCTAGAATATTCAGCAATTTCCACATCGATTGACGAATTAATTAACTGGTTGACAGTGCTAAGAAACCTTCCGATATTTAGGAATATTAATGAAAGTAGATTACCATTTTGATTCGGTGCTTGGGGTTTGGAACATTGGTTTTGCTTCATCATATGGCCTGACGACGATATTAATATGTTGAGTGCCACAGCGAAGACAGCCATATCTAACCAGACACGATATAATTTACTACTTTTTATATAAATCGTAAAGAAAACAAAGATTTGAGAACTCAATCATGTTCTCCTGTTCCTACATTTGAGTATGAAGTTTGTTCAGAATTTAGTGACAGTCAATAATCATTTAATTAAATTAAATTTGAGATGCCGGTCAGCGGTGACCCTAACCGCATTCAACGGATTAGTGAGTAGGTTTTGCGTTTTTACTCATAATTTCGGTAATTTCATTGTTTTCGAATTTCAGAGTGTACAATACTTGCTAATGATACAGCCGTACAGATACAAGGCAATTGAATGTGGATTTTTTTCAAAATTTCTGGATGAATATAACTTCTTATCACTTTGACTACCATATTCCTCATGTAGAGGTCAAATGTGCATTCTACTATTGGTAACATTATATACTTGATCAGGATTAACATTAGTAAATTAGTCTGTATTAATTAGTTAATATTAGATCCGTATCAGTGCGTCCTCAGACCCCTGATGAAGCCAGTTGCAATGCTGACGAAACGTCGCAACATAATTGCGCAAGGACACGGCTTATACCCGGAAACCTCTATGTAGTAACTATTATCATATTAATATTACACAATATTTTCATAGACAGAAATGACAAAGGCTGTAAATAAGGTTAATGAACAGTTGTATGATTGGAAATTATACTTTGCATGAAAGTTTGGGAAGTGTTACACTGCTATTAAGTACAGCATAGGTGTACTATATCGAGTTAATAAACTCCAGATAAGGCTAGAAAAAAAGTTTATACATATCGAGGAACTTCTGTAATGGAAACACGTACAATACTAGTAAATTAAAAAATGTTTGGAATGAAATGTGACCAACATTTTAACGTATGTCCTGCCGGACATACAAAGAGTGCTTAGGGTTAGATGATTGACCAATTAAGAGCTTCCATGAGCTGTCAAAAATTGTTAATGATTAGGAACCAACATGAAATTGGCTAAAAACGATCCCCATTTAACAATACGACGAATTTCAGTTAAATCACAAGAACAATTCCTCGATCAAACAATATTCAATGTTACTAAATTGAATTGAATTTATTGAAGAACACCATACAATATTGACAAACATTTATTGCAGAACGGTTTATCATCCAAACAATATTCAATAACCTTTTTAATAATCTTTCGCATTCATCACAATTTACATCTCCATCAATCTCTTTAAATCATGTCCATGTATATCATCCAAAGAGGTTTACCATAATCTTCGGTTACAGACATCCATTATTGCCTTTATCGATTACCGTACGATACCTGACGGCCTGCCTGTGCATTCCGATACACTAACGTTACACCTATCGATAGCCATTATGCGCGACCGTACCGTAGGATCGATATTTTCCACGTTTAATGTGCACCTAGGACGATCAATTTCGATCTTATCCGCGAGCAAAATGTCCCCTTCTGGTTCCCCGCGTTTACCACTCGATTCACCATCGTCGGGCTATTCGTACGAACTCGATAATCGTCTGTGGAATCCATGAACCCCTTCCTCGAGACCATGGTCGAGGCATAATGAAAAGAGCATCCACCGGAAGGGTGCAATCTGGAGTGCAACAGGGCTGATTCGCATTCCAAAACTGGTTTCTGCATTCCCCTGATTTTCGACGTTCACGTCGACTGCCCTTCTATTTTTCTCTTTCTCTTCTGTTTTTTGTGTCGCAGGACACCATTGTAGTTCGGAGTACTCGTTTCTATGTGTTTGTACACATGGAGTATAAAGGATGCAAAAAGGATGGCGCGATGCAAATGGAAGCAGACGAAGAGGCTGAGATGGAAGCTGAGAAATTCAATTTCCATTCTCGAACAGGTTCTCCTTTTACTTCAGCCTTCTCTTCTTTGTTTTCTTCATGATTGTTCTTGTCTTGTAATCCTCACCTGGTATGCTCGGGTGTATTTCTGTTTTCGAAATCTTGAGGTTGAATTTTTGAAGCAATCCTGAGGATTGTTCATATTGTTGATTAGGTGTAATTAACCCTTTTGCTACTACGGGCGACTATAGTCACCCGCCACGAAACGATCTGTGGGTGCTTAAAAGCGACTATAGTCGCCCTCCGTGAAATGACTTATAGATGCTACAATCGCTCAAAGAAAGAAAATTTCAATCAAAATCATGTTTTTAAATAAATTTTTGCACTTAAATTTCACTTTATTCTTTGTTCTGGAAAAATATATAATCCGTGCGACCGTACCGTATTGTCGGTTTTCGGCCGGACGCTGCCGTAGCGAAACGGTTAAGACTGGATTATTTGGATGTCCGTTTGTATGGGACAGAATAATTTAGCTTTAAATTTTTGAATACGGATGAAGAATGTCGATAAAAAGCAGCTGCTTTTTGATTTTTTAAAATACGTTTCATTTAAGGTTTTAATAAACTCCTGTGTCATGAAATTACATAGTATTACATAATTATACTTTAAAAATGATATTTCAATGTCTACGAACATTATATTAAATGACACGTTGCTAGATGAAAAGTATATTTATACTTCAAAAATAGAAAAGAAAATATTTCCTCTTGAAGTGCAGGATACCATTTTATTTCTCTTAAACGGAAAGCTTTTTGCTAGAGTACATGTGCCAATTAAGGTGAATCAGTAACTCGTTACACGTACTTTCTTCGACATAAAAAATAATATAACACAGAAAATTTATGGCTACGTTCTTCCATAATTGATATCAGTTGCAACATTCATGCACGTTCATTATAGCTTATGCTGCTTTTACGATTCCACGTGGAACAATATTTCCGAAGGCCATCTAAAAGCAAGTGTATCGTTTTACACGGTGTATCAGAAGTATAGACAGGAAGGAAGTGCTCGTGTCTTTCCTGTGTAAATACGAGCCTTCCGATTGGATATGGATTCCTTCAGCACGTGACAGATTACAATAGAATGAGTGTCCATATTTAAATTCTGCCCGTTATTCTTCGTACAGGCGATTTGAATATTTTTCGTAACAATTTGTGACGGGACATTTACAGTGCGTTGAACTATAAATACTGTTACCGAAGCCTGATTTACACCTTGTCTTATAATGACTCACACTCGTGTTGCAGATTATGGTCAGTACCTTGTAAATACGAGTTTCACTTGAATATGCATTCTTAAAAATGTCATATTACAGCACCCTTGATTTTCACAGAATTACCTATAGTTATACGTAATTTGTATGTGTCCAAAAATATTCATCCTACATCTTTCTTTATAACGCTAGACTAATAAATTTCAGTGCCAAATAGTCGTTGAAAAAATCGTAAGGCAAGGGGTTGGAAAAAAAATTTCTCAGGAGAACCTACACACGTTTGAATTTCTTCCTGACTAACATCATCAGGGATGAATGTATTAAAATTGGAGAAAAATATGTCTATTCAAACAGGAACTCATGGCTATTAAGCAAAGAATAAATTGTAAAAAATTCACAGATTTCTCATGAATCCAATGTATATATGTGTGACCATTAGGAGTTATGGTTCTCTGAAAAAATATTTGATTTAAAAAGAATTGGACTTACACGTACGAGTCGGTGTGCCTGAAATAATTAAACTGAGATTGTTGACGATAGGTATTAACATTTTTAATTAGCGTAGGAATTTTCAGCAAGTCGAACGAACTTATCCGTAGATTCACATCGATGATGAATAGTCGAACAGGGGCACGATTGGCTACATCTTCATTTTTAAGCTCAATCGGGAAGCGGCTGGCGGCGCGGTCTTTTTTGCTCCCGGTGACGCGATTTCCCTCGTGAAATTTTATGAACCGAGGCAGCAGCTTTTTATGAAGCTTAAGCCGGATGGATAATACGCCACGACGAAGGGGCTGCTTCGCCCTTTTCCTTAAGTAGACAAGGGTTCACGACCCTGTGATGACATACACGCAAGAACGCCTCTTCCCTCGACTATACAGCAATGCCTTTTCCACCCCTTTTTCCTTGGATGACTCATCGCGTGGAAAGCCCACGGAAACGTTCTCGAGAGCGATTCCGACAATGAGACGAAAAACCGGGCGAGACGGACCGTGCTGTATTTTCTTTGCGCTTATCTGGTCCATTTGTCTGAACTCTTTGATCGATGGTCGCCAATATACGCTGGTGGATTCAGGAAAACTTGAGACGCGAGTGAGGACAAACAATACCGTAATGGATCAATTTGATACAAAAATATACAGTATATACAGTCCCGTCCATAAGTCACCGGACACTTACAATTACAAGGAGAGTTTTTATACTGTCTTGAAGCACACTTGAGCAGCACAGTTCAAGTAAGAAACAAACTGTGGTGTGTTGTTCATAAAACTTCAATCATGAATATTTCGAAAAATATTGAGTATCTGCCCCTATAATGAGGTATTTTCGTAAACAGGGTGACGAAATCTACCAGTGTGCAAAGTCTCAACTAAATCGGTGAGACGAAGGTCGTGCACTCTCCTTGTTAGTAAAATTGGAAAGTGGATGATTTTACAGTTGAAAATGCCTACAATATGAAATAAAATTAGCACTTATTAATTGTTTATAACGTAGAGAATATGTAATTCAAATCAAGTGTTAAAGATTTTACCAGAATTATGTAATTAATCTTATATTTCCTTCTCATCAGTCTATCCGCCTCGCGCGGATATGGCCGCTTGAACTAACAGCAATATTCTTTTGATTAAAAGTTTTCATATTTCGCAGGTAATTTCTTTTTAACCTTCCTTTAATTTCTTCCATGAGTCTTTCTTTGACTTTGGACAAAATTCCTGAAGCAAATGAAAACTATCGTGTAACCGAGGTGAAGATGCAGTAGAAACATACTCAAGCGTACAGCCTCGTTTGTTAAATATTTACTTAAATTATACGTGCATATTATTAATATTATATTCAGATATTATATTAATATAAAATAGATAAACACAACAACATAAAATAATAAAATCAAGCCAAAAAATTGTATAGACAATTCTGATACTCATTTTGCTTAAAATGAGCAAGTGTCCGGTAATTTATGGTCGGAAACGTAAAACATTAAAAGGGTATACATTGCATTGGATAAAATTTAAAATGTTTGCAACCGGTATGTGTAATAAGTCATTGCAGAGTGTTGTTTGTGTTGCTTTAAGGTAGTGATGGCCATCGGAGCTCCGGTCTTCCCCCACTCTAGGTCCATTCCCCTCATTTCACTTCCTTCCAATTCGCTCCTCGTTCCCCCTCGGTCCAATATAGTCTCAGACCACAGTTTATATGAGAGGAATGGGCCTAGAGTGGGGGAAGACCACAGCTTTGATTCATTCAGAGGGGTCATTTTTATGGTACCTGTTCTTCTACTATCTATCTTCTTCTACTAATTGTAAGTTTGTTCAGGTTTACGTTTGTTCTTATATGTAAAAATTGAAAATGGATTATTCTTTGTAAACACTACTAAATTTGATCTGACAGTGTTGTTTTCTCAGTAATAATCTGTTGCCTTCCCTTTTCATCCAGAATGATATGTAAAAGTTTGATTAAAAAGTGGTTAAATTGTCATTTATCAAATTGCTATTTTCACAGTATGAGTGCAACTGGTATAGAATTAATGACAATTAGCATACTCTATATAGGTATACCTGTCTAATTCCTCTAAAAACAATCATAAACATTACCAATATTTATGGAGTTTAAACTTTTTACAATTTCTTACATTATTTAAATAACATTGTGGTTGTTCCTCATTGGGAATTACGGGTGACTAAGGCAATGATATTTTATGGAATAAGAAAAATAATTGAAACGTTGAATTAAAAGGGGATAGAGGCGAGAATTTTCGCCATTCGTAGTTCGGGGCAATGCTCAACGCAGCAAAATTATTGATTTTCTGATACCATGCCCATCATAGACATTAGGTACAGATCCTGGCGGTAATAATGAACCGAACGATGGTCAGAGCAGTCGTTTCGTTCAATAATTAAAATATAAAGGCTCTTAATGTTCCAATTAGAACTGCCCATATAAAGTTCCTTAATTAAGATGGTCTGACCTACCAATAACTAATTAATTTCGAAGCTATTGTCAGAGGAATCGATACTACGCTATTTTCACGAATACTTATACGAATGCTACTGATTGTAAGCTCGTTGACTAAGGCAAACGAAGAATTCACCGTAGAAAAAGACAAACGTTGGTTTTTGGTTCTCCATGATGCTACGTCTACAGATTAGGGCTTTCGTTTAGCAACCGATCGCTGCGCAAAGAGACTAGTCAGTTTCTGGTCCTGAAAGTGGTCACACACTTCTTTACTGTTTAAAACTGTGAAAGGATATGTCCATGAGAATGAGTATCCCAACGTTCCGACAGCATTGCAGCTATATATAAAGACATTATAATATTGCTCAGTATATGAGTAGTACATAAAGTTCAACAGATTAGGTAAAGGTCTAATGAATAGCTTCATCAGAGATCAAAATAGAAGTTAATGTCCATTTCAGGGTCTATTTAGCGTCTTGCTGACGTTAGAAATATTAACCTCTTCTGGAACGAATTTATTGTTATTGAAACAAATGATACAATTTCGTTTCACTTGTTAGGGTACTCAATAAATTCTATCCATTACTAAGGACGTGACACTAAGAGATTATCGAACAGATCTTATGCAGTAACTTAATATTTATTCATTACTAAAACATTTTATAGTTTTCAATTATCTGACAAGACGTCTCCTTTTCTTATTGACGACTTTCATAATAAATATTCACTTTCCATAATATTCTTACATATACATAAATATCAGTATCCTTAAACAACTAGCCTCAATTTAGTTACAAAATAATAAACAATTAAATAAATAACATACCTACTAATTCTGATATAATTTTGAACAACAATATAGGTTCGTACTAATAATATAAAGTAACAGATATGCGATCAAACAGTTAATAATAATAATAATAATGATGATTGTTTATTGATCCTTAACAGTATATATGTATACACAGATTTACAATAATACGGTTCTAGATGTTCCAGGGGCTTTCGTAGCTCCGCTCGCCATTCACTCTTAACACTAACATAAATTTCTTAAAGTACTTTGACAATAATAATGAGCTTAACATTTTAAATACTGGAAAACATTACAATATTAAAAAAACAATAACATATCACACAGTTAAGTAGCTCTATTTCTTCACGATTTATATTCAAAATACAATATTACGAAGTGTCTGACTAGATATGGCAGTTTTTCCTATGGTATTCAGCGTATCAGTCGATCGTTAGACCAATTGTTAAATAGAAAAACATTAATAACTACGAGATATCGTTCCGTGAAAGCCTGAAATTAAAACTATTTTCGTAATAGCAGGACATCCTCGTTCGTCCGCTTGTTTCCCACGTTGAAATTTCGGGTTGACCCAGCTCCGATCGGTGTAGGCGTGCAATCGGGTGTCCTCGAGCATACTCGGGTCACAATTACGAATAACGTGATCGTGACTGCGAATACGTCCACGTTATGGACTCCCATGCACGATGGATGAATCGTTCGGTGAGTCATGGTTGCGTAGGGACCAACGAGAGACCTTCGAGATCTCCCTCTGGTATTTCGACGGATCGAGCCGTTCCCAAAGTCAACGTGTTGCATCGGTTCCCCTGTCTGTAGTCCACAGGGCAACCCGCTGTTATACCGTGGTTGGCTTACATTCAATTTGGAGGAGGCTGACGGATAGATTGATACGAGATCAATAACGCTGGCTGAATGTGCGTGGGACCGCTGAACATTAATCTTGCTCTGTTTAATCTCACCGCCTTGGAATTGATTGCATTCTTTCAATTAGCAGACGCTGAGTCGTTAGGAAGTCTAGGAAACCGGCTTCCCTCGGTTTTGTTTGAGCTTACGTAATGGTAGCCTGTAAGTGATGCTGGGAATTATTTTATAAATGTCAGACATGTAGGTCGTTTATAAGAGCTTGTACCAAAGATTATAACTCTGAGTGCATATCAGAATAAGCAAAAAGAGTTTAGGTCTAGAGGATCATTGGTTTCTGAGCTATAACATGTTTTAATGTCTGCGATAAATATTCAGTATGTCCGACATTCATTTAAATACACACTTCAGCATGTATCCTTAAAGACTGCCGCATTCTGCCAAGGAATATAGATTGTTTTATTTTATATTTTGCATTTGTATTTTTTATTTGCCAATTGGAGTTCAATGTTTCATATAGGAACGTTTAAGCCTCTTTTATTTATTTTAGTGACTACTATATGTTACATACGTTCGGAACAAATTTTTTTTGTACGCCATATAGATGCATGCTCAACCTGTCAGCTGAGGAAAATGACACAACCTGTTTGTTGTCGTTTGATGATTCCTTTACGATGGACAAGGCGTGTTAAATGGTCACAAGATATCAATAATGATGATCATACAGAAAGAGTCGATGTAACATTTATTTTACATGTGTTTCGTTAATTTTTACTCATGGACTTCAAATAACAACCGCTATTTATTTATTTATTTGGTATAAATTACACTTCTATCGACACGCAAAATTTCCTTTCAATCACGTTAATTATAATTTATATCGTACAAAAGGATACTTTTTCTGTTTCATTCTGTTTTTAACAGCTCAAGTTTGTGCATGAAAGTTGTCCCTTCCCCGGTAGTAGGAAATTAATTTCGGCGAGATTTAGTGTAGACACGAAGTTTCATAGGGATAACGTTGTCGACGAACACAGCCTGCTTGGTAGAACTCTATTAATAGCACAAACTGAAAGTATGTATATGTTTGGAACATTCATGTGCTCGATTTACGATACGTCAGATTTATGCTTAACCCTTCCACTGTGATCGGTGGTATCGTTGATCTTGAAACGCTTGTATTTCTCTGTATTCAAATTTCGAATTTAAATAAACGTCCCTCGTAGCTGATTTATTATGTAACAACGATTTTGTTGTTGTTTAGTAATTTTCGTGATTTACTTTTAATATATAATCAATGCTATTATACGCATGGAAGATAGTAAAGATAAAAGTGAACATACATATAACTCTGTGACACAAAGGTTAGATTATTATTAAAAATATTTGTTTTTAAAAGAAGAACATCTTTTTCAGATACAACTGCTATTCTAGAATTACTTTACCTACTTCGTGTTGATCAATAATCTTTGACGTATGACAACAATTTCTCATTTCAGTTTTCGAAATGACAACAACGAAACAGAAAATGACCTTATTTCGCATAAAAGATATATGATCTCATTTAAAAAAACGACATTGACCTTCATACCTGCGTTGCGGCTACACTCATAAATAAATGATTGACATTCCACCATGTTCCTCTCGAAATCACTCAACTTTTCTCTGAAATACTTTTTAATACTACTAATAATTTCGCAGGTATTCGTATCGATCGATTTAAAGAAGACACCGTCTATACGAATTTCAGAAATTTCATTGACTTATATTTTTAAGACAACCAAATCCTCAATCTTTCTTCTAAGTATGTGCACTTATGATCCTGAAATTCGAATTGTAATTTCAATAACCGGGATTCCATTTGTTTTTTTATTTTGAAATTTATTTGGGAAGTCCAAACGCAACAATTTGTCCATAGAAAACATTTAGTTCGAAAGTATTCTGCACTCAGAGCAGTGATGGCCACCGAAGCTGCAGCCTTCTCCCACTCTAGGTCCATTCCCCTCGTTTCAGTTCCCTCCAGTTCGCTCCGCGGTTCCCCTGCGTCCATCATATTCTCAGCTCAGAGCCTATATAAGGGGAATGGACTTAGAGTGGGGGAAGGCCGCAGCTCTGGTGGCTATCACTGACTCAGAGGGTTAACTCTGGAAGGATACCCATTTTTCCTCGAACGTGAAACATGTTTTAGGGTAGAGCTGTACATTTTCATTAATTTTCATGAATATTTTGCAAAACAAAAATACATTAATACAATGTAATACAAATATAAGTTGAAAAAATAAGAACACATTAAAAAGATAATTATATTGATACAATTAGAAATAATAGAAGAGAAATTCACCTTAATCGTTTTGGAGGCGTACAATTGTACCTCGGATACCCTTGCAAGGATAATAAGAAAATGATTGAACGAAAATGCCATTAAAGTGAAGCTCGAACAGTTGAAAGCTTCATAACGTTTCACGATGGCGTCAACTCTTTGAAATACTGAAATTCATAACAATCATTTCAGAATGATAAAACTGAATTTTATTTCGTATCGTTCCATTGACATGTGCATCTAAAGTGAGTGTCATATTAAAAACTAAAATATTTTCGAGAGCTACGCTTTACGTAACCAGTTTGTCAAACGCCAAGCTTAGAGACGTCCCAAATGACGAGCCCCGGCGCGAATTCGTTTAATCGACGTGATTGCACTTATGTCACCAACGAATTTGGCTCTCCCCCCGAATGGACAACGTGTCCTCCTTCTTCCTTCCTATTCTCGTTGACGTGGACACGATTTATGGAGCACGATCATAAAAGATGTTGATAGCGGAATGACGCCGCCGGCGGAAGCTCATGGAAATTTGCCGTCGTAAAAGTCCACTTAACACGAGATCGGTTCTAGAAAAATTCTCCGTCGAAACGATCGGTCGTTCATGGTTTTATTACGCTCGACGGCTGCGTGAAATTTCAGTTATCGTTCATCGGGAAAACGGGCGGACAACAATTATTAATATCAGGCCACCTAATTAGTAACGTCGTTTTTTTAATCTTATTTCAAGCGTAAATCTTTCAACAATTGCATTGATTTTTAGTTACCGATACATTGAATATTCACCCCTTGCCTTATAATAACAAGTTACACTCGTGATACAGATTATGGTCTATGTGTTATAAATATGAATTCTTAAAAAGTTTGTATTCCAGCAGCCTTGAATTTTAAGAGGATTATACAAAGGAAATTGTACGTGTTAAATATTCTTTTTGTATTTCACACTTAGACTACTTGAATAATAAACATCAGTGCAGATAGTTATTGAGAAAATTGTAAGGCAAGGGGTTAATTTTGCTGTCCACTACTTTAACAGTTTTTCCACACGATTTTATATAAATTTTTATAGTTTTATAACAATTCATTTTAAGTATATTGCAACTGATTACTACCTATCATTCTACTGTTTGTTAATTAAAAAATTGTTGAGCTACCTAAATAGACAGTAGCTGATACGTACAAGTTTTCAGGTACTGGAACACCAACATGACATTTTTTTATAGAAAAATTGCATTTAAATATTTATTGAAAAATTGTGGAAAATATAAATCTCTAATATTTCACCATGAGCACAGTCAAATTTTTAGTAGACAAAATCAAATAAGATATTCATACTTATTTAAAGTATGTTTTATAAGATAAAGAACGACACTTCTTATGGGATGACCTGATAATTTCGCGAAATGTCATCATCGTGCCGCCTGACTGCTCGTGGATTAACATTGCGGAGGAGGATCGTTTGAATTATGCACTGTGATTTTAGGTTGGGTTTTACGACTTTGGCCAGACGCTGCCATTGCGAAGTGTTGATTCAGTTTAATGAGTATTATTAGGCAGAAAGAGTATGTTTCCTGGTTCAGTTGTTATGTAATCAACAATTGAGTTCTTTATGTTAGGCAGTTTAGAAGCAGTATTAAGTACATAATAGCTATTGGCCATTTTTGCAGAACTCCTTAAACAGCTAAACATTTTATATCGAATTTTTTATAATTTCCATTTTGTACGTACTTGGGTTTTTCTTTTTTACCAGTGGTTATCTATTTTACATTCGTGGCATTCGAATGAATAAAATCATGAATATGTGACAGCAGCTGTCAAATCTCTCCGAATGTTTTATAATTAAAAATCAACCTAAAATGTTAAATGAATTAACGACAGAAAATGCCTTGATAAAAAGTTGTAACAAATGTTTGAATAGAAGTTAGAAACAGTTTGTTTTCACAATCAGTATGGTTAGATTTTAAAACTACAGCTTGGTGAAGCTCACCTGTTCGCTGAACTCACGATCTCACATTTACTTTTATAGGTAAACTTATGGTGTAATAAAGTAGATTATTACTAGGAGTATCCAGCTACTTTGTTAAATAAATGACTATCTGCCAACATTGTCAGTTAATTGCTCATTAAAAGCATGAATACCTGCACAGAACCATGAACCACATGTAGTTAATGCCAATTTTTCCTCAGGCATTCATGAGTAATTGATAAGTAAGTATACACGAACTGTGTTACAGACTGTAATAAAGAAGAACAATGAATAAGCTTCGCACAATGTTGTAATAATACAAAAAATGTAGATTGCTTTTTCTAACAAACTTTTATCACACCTCTTGTAAATGTGACGAGTGGACAGGGAACGTGTTAAAGAAGATTATTTACTAAAATAAAGTATGTATTATGTACTGATTATTATTTACTGAGAGCAAACCTCTCAACGTGTCCTTAAAACATTTTGTTATAAATTTTCAAATAAGTGTTTTCGATAGCACGTTTATATAAGGTTTTTGTATAGTTTTTAGTCTTACATTAGATTAGCAAAGTTTACACGAAAACCTATCAAACACCTTGTATAATATTATTAACATTGGTGATCCTAAAATTGAATTTATTTGAATAATTATTAATTGTGACCAAAATCCGAACAAACTTCACACTGTAACAATAATATAGAGGTACATGAACATTATTGAATAATCAAATATATTTTTTCTGTTCTATTTAAATTTAGAAAAGTAGACTGTGTCGTATCTGACTGCGTATGGTTGTTTTCACTGTGGTACTGAACATGTTAATAGACGACGAATTATGCGGTTTAACTCATTCAAATGTGTACCACACACCTACTCTTTAAAAAAATGTCTACATTTATCAAGTTAACGTTCAATTTTTATTTCTTTATCTATATGACAATATAAAAATCGTAGAATACAATGTGTTTAGCATGGACATTTTCAGTTTAGCCATCAACCCTCAGCCGTCCCTCGTATGAATTTGAAACATTTTTCTCACAAGATGCGATAAATCTAAAAAAAGTAGTATGCTTTGCACATCGCTGTATTATTTGTGTACGATGCGAAAAATCCTATGCCTAAATGTACTGATTGTACAGAAGTGTCACTTTTTTACTTTTAATAAAAGAATTTGCAAATGTAGCTATTTATCTTTTTATTATATTGGTTTTTTAGCACTATGTTAATTTGACACCGAGGGACAAATTAAGTTGAGAATGTGAGGGACGGATGAGAGTTAAACAATATTATTTCCAGATTTTCTGCTTAAATCTTGTGCCATCTCTATAATCATTATAAATATTCATAGCGTTACATAAAATCGTATAAATCTCAGAAATTAAAATAAATAATTGCAATGAGGTTAACGCATCCCGGAATCGTGATAAAATGAGTGTAGAGGAAATGTGGCTCTATTATTCCGTTTTCAATCAGACGCGAATCCAATGGGTTTGTTCGTCAGGGAACAAGCATCGTAATCATGTTATCGATGCTCAAAAGCGAAGCTCGGGTTGGTGGATGTAGGGCGCATGTTTACACGCTCGTAATAAATGCGCGCATGCATATGCGTGTTCATAGTCCTCGAAAGTGTTTACGAGAGACGTTAAACCGATGCAGTGGTCGTGTATCGTTTCGAGTCAAAGGTAGAATGAAGATCGCAGTTTGCGAACGAAGGGAACATGCATTTGCGTGATAAGTTCAACAATGCTGCTGATCATTAAACTTCACTAAAGGGGAATATTTCTGTTTGCAAAGATCTCACCTCGAATTCAGTTATCTTCATATATAATTTTAATTCGATTATCTCGGTTTTTCAGAAATTACTTTGCTCTACAGAACCTTCATGAAAGTTTTTCGAAGTCCAGCTTTTATGAAATGATCTCACCTCGAATTTAGTTATCTTCATTTATAATTTTAATTCGATTATTTCAATATTTCAGAAATTACTCTGCTCTATAGATCCTTCATGAAAATTTTTCAAAGATACAGCTTGTTTTTAATGATCTCACCACGAATTTAGTTACCTTCGTTTATAATTTTAATTCGAGTATTACAATATTTCAGAAATTACTCTGCTCTATAGATCCTTGATGAAAGTTTTTCGAAGGTCCAGCTTTTGAACCTGAAATATATTTTTAAATATTCTTATTTGTTTGTGTTTTCGATTACTTTGGTGTAGACGTATCTCCAAAATGTATTAAAAGTTTTGTCGTGAAGACAGTGCGGATTATTGTCAGGGAGTCACCTTTGACGTGACACTGTACACTGTACAATTTCGTTAAGAGAACGAAACAATAGACAGCAGTTTAATACAAGAATGAAAAATTGGTTAAACCTGAGTGCACACGTTAACACAAACAAAAATTCAAGTTGGCTGTCAAGAAGGAATAACAAATAGTATGTTGCAAAGGGTTAAAATTTATTCTTTGAATCAATGACTCGTTCACTTTATAAATAATAGCGGAGTCCATATATAAATTAATTTAAAAAAATTAAGTTCGTTTATACTTTGAGAAAGACACGATGGTAGTTGCGAGAGGTATTCAGGTGTAAAACTGTGTTCTTAATTATATTCCAACGTTTCACCAGCATTGCAACTAGCTTCATCACAGTCCAAAGACGAGGTAATGGACATGACTTACACCTGAAGACCTTTAATTCAAGATACAATGAGTTTAACTTTCAAATTTTATGTTATTCGCCATCGCATTACAAAAGTTATAGAATTTAAGACACTGTTACGTTTTGTATTGAATCACAGGTGAGACACTAGTGCTCATTGTCTATTCAAATATTAGTTATGCGGTTAACAGTATGTTAACAATTAACACGTTGAGTACCACAGTGAAAACAGCCATATTTAATCCGGCTCGATATAATGTACTATTCCTTATATATAAGTCGTAAAGAAAAAAAAAATTTGAGTGCTCAATCGTGTTCTACTATACCTACATTATTGTTTCAGTATAAAGTTTGCTCAGAATTTTGTGACAATCAATAGTTATTCAATTAAATTCAATTTTTAGTGTCAGACACCGGTAACCGCCACGGCGTTCGACGTGTTAATAGTATTGCGACATAATCAACATTTGTCTCACTCATTACTACAGAACAAAGAGTCAAAATTTAGTTCGGTTTAAAATCGCAATCAGAAACAGCTCCAAAAACAAATATTCAGAACATGTTACAAACTGTTTAATGACTTATAACTACGGAATACTGCACGCTGAAGAAACATAGCGTTATAAAATCGTCTCATGCCTTCAAACTTCATCCAAAGCGTAATCGAGTAACTAGGAAGCTTCAAAAAGTTTATCGACGAATAATTCCATTCAAATTTGCCCGGAATTCGAGAACGATCCGTATCGACAGCATCCGGTTGGCATTTCCGCGACACCAGTCACGCCAAGAATTTCTAGGGTCCCCAGAAATCCGTCCATCTCAACCACGTGAGATCCCTCGACGCTTTGAGCAACGATAACAAGAGAATCTCGATGATCTGTCCGCAGCTGTCCTTTGTCACTCCACCCTTTGTGATTCGAATTCAAGTGAATTTCAAGAACCATAATATTAAGGGAAGTTTGCTCCCTTGAGTTGAATTAAATTAAACAGAGATTTTTCTTCCATATTGCAAAATAAACAACTTTGGCTTATTGTTCCTGCTTTTTACAAGATATTTTGTTTGACTTGGGTATTTCCCAATTATGCAAACCTCTGATCAGTCATTAAGACGAACATGACTGAAAGGAAAAATTTGGAAATTAACAGGATTTAAGCTTACACACATTTTTCGTATAGAAAGGCGGAAAAATTTAATCCAAGCTTAAGTGACTACATTTAAACTTACTATACACTATGCTTCTAGCGTCAGTATTTGACACTTGCAAATGTATCAATTAGACAACAAAGACACTTCTACGTTAAACTCTTCAAGGTTGAATTTATTAAGTAATATAAATTATTATTAAAATACATCATAATTATGTTAAAAATATATAAATGATATTCAAATAATAAATAAATTATTTATTTTCCTTCTTGTTGCTATTAATTAATTGTTTTACATTGCATCAACTGCTTATTTGGTTATTAGCTATGTTGGTACTCGTATTGGAGCATTTGGTGACTAGTTTAGTTGATAATCAGTAACAGTCCGTCGATTTTGTTGATATCTGTGAAGATGTCGTTCAGATTTCTATTTATCTTGTATTTTTCACTCATAATTGCTTTTCGTCATTATTTCTTGCATTTCAGTATTAGGTTTTATTTTTTATTAATTCGATATGACAAAAATACGACAGCTAGGAAGTATCTATTCTTCGAGCAATACTTAAATTTAAAAAAACTAAATGCACATACACGTGTCGCTATCTCTGAAGAAAACACTCCAGTTAAATGACTGTAGCACTTTTTATAATGAATAGAAAGAAGTACACTGCAATGTAACAATCACAACAACAACAAAAAAAGCGAAATCTATGCAAGCTAATTCTAAGATGCGTAGGGGGCGGTAGAGACACTTTTAACAAACGTTGATTAAAGTTATGGTTACGGCACTCTGCGGTTATGTCGGGCAGAAAGCCGAGTATGGCAAGTGAAATTCCCTTTGTAACCGAAAGCTCGATATTGCTGAGCTTAATCGTGCTTAAATACGTCGCCTCGTCACGGCTACCGCGTCGGGTACTCAGATTTGCAGACTGATCGAAACTCGTCCATGAGGAACTATGTCCTGTCGATTCCAACCTGTCAAGTTAATAACTATATCTCTAGTATTATTATTAACCAGTCGATTGGCGTTTTCCATTACCTGCACGGACACGTGATGTTTCCACGTAAGCTCCTTCCTTGTGCAACAAATTATTGATCGTTGTTAGTTACGTTGCACGGGGTGCAATTGCTATGTCTGTTTTTATGATTTCTTTCATTTTGTGTTTCATGCTATCGATGAAAAGTTTCGAAGCAGTTCCTTATTCGAACGAAAAATCATAAGATATCGAATAGTAGCCTCTAATAATAGTAAGATTAACGAAAAATCAAATTCTTACTGTAATGTACAAGTGTACAGTTGTTGTAAAAGTTATTTTGTTTATTAACGTATTGTCAATTGGATCTAATAAAATAGTAAACAAACGCGAAGTACATAAAGAAGTACGTTTACAGAAAGCTCTTTTTGTGGTATTTTAGCAATAGTTGCGATTTTATTATGCATATACATATATTACTCATGAAAAATTACAAGTTTTGATATCAGCGAAAAATTAATGCTCACTGTGGTACATAAATGAAAACAAATTGACTGAACGAAACGCTACGAGAGTTTTACAACTGAAGACTGGACATGGACGTTATGTGCAGATAAATTAATTATTCTCGGTTATGAGCGTCAATCTATTATATCATTGGTATAATAGACACAGAAGTCTTCAAATTCAATATAAAATAACTTTGAAAATGTTTATTTGCAGCTTTGAGTGCGATATCGATATATCACTCGCAGAACTTACCAGAAAAAATACTAAATATCCGTAGGACAGTAATTTGCTTTAAAAATGATTATTCTTGAAATTATCATATATAAAGAGTAAAGTGTAAGCTTGTAAAATTACTATATATTTTATGCATTAGTGCTATTATCTACATATTGTTTCTTTTAAAGAAAATGAATACAGCAAATTTTTAAAAAATCCTTCTACCTGCAACCTTTTTGTCGGTAAAGTGATTATATGCCTAACTGATGAACTTTCATTTTTGGACGCCATTAAAGTTCTATTTATTTATTAGATGGTAAAAAGATGCGTAATTTTACATTTGTGTAGAGAGTAAGTCAATTTTTTAGTCATTAGAAAATTTGAAACTTTTGTGGGATGAAAATATTACACTGTATGTATCGTTTTCTAAAAATTTTGTAATATTTGTAGTGTAACAGTGACTTTTGAACAATAATTTTGAAGTTGATGGTGAAGCAGATTTAAGGGAGGGATTGCCTAACGAGCAACCCTACATTGATCATGTACTCCAGAATGAGTTCAGAGGAGTCCTTGAGTGGAAGGGATGCAAACGAAGGGTGTAATAATTGAGACGCTTAAAAATATTGAATTTGGATGTTGAGGAATCATTTGAATTTCCTGCATGTAATTAACATATTCCGACCGGTTCGTTTGAGTGCATACACTCCCGGACAAGCTTCATTTGAGATGAAAATGAGAAATAATAATTTGAAATACTATTTTAGTACCTCTTTTTCAGTAGTATTATTCGAAAATATAGAAAATATCTATTTATTTGTGATCATAGTAATTTTAAATAGTGAGCTATTTCATTATATTCTATTTCCAATATTCAAGAAACAATTACTGCTAGAATCATTTCAATTGCTACCAAGAATTCACCATACTTTCATACTAAATGAATATGTAACCTTAAACAAATATGTAAATTTTTGTAAGAATATGAATTGCATATTTTAAAAGCGTTTCAAAAGGAATCGCTAAACAGTTTTTACATCGAATCATGTAATATAATCAATATTTTTAACATTATTTCTGTGAATGAAATAATAAAGTTGCGTTTCAGAACATAAAACGTTGTTTCAAAAAGTATTTTAAGTATCATTATCTCGTTATTTCGAAAATATTCAGGTGTTCAATACACTTTCAAAACAAAATAAACTTTAGATAAAACAACATGGTATTTAAAATGATATTTTAAATAACATTATTCTTAAGGTGCTCAGGTCTGCGTACAGACGCGTTAGTATAACTTTTAAACAAAAATGCGACAGTTTCTCCTGATAAAATGATTACAATCACCGCTATCACTCCTTAAATAATTACTACATATACTATCAGGTCATTTCGTAAGTCTTTGTATACGTGATAGTAATGATCTATACTGTCGAAATAAAAACCACTTAAATTTGTTAAGCTAGCAAATTAGCTTATTTGCTTGTATAGTTGATTTGTTAATAAAATTCAGAAAAAATACGCAAAAACTTATAAAATGGTCTGATATTTCGATCAGAATAATTACAAACGAATTATTGACGACACAGTGCAAAATTAATCGATTTCTCGTTAATGAACGCTGTAAAAACTTTCCAGGTGACAATAGTTAATACTTCTATCAAAATCGTATGCAGTAGAACCTCGATTATCCGAACTGTAATTGATAAAAGAATGATGCACACTGTAACTAGATTTCACATAAAAAAGATAATTTTACTTTAGAATGTAAAATATATAATAGTACATAATTCATTGCATATTGTTATTAGTGATAATTTTAGCTCGTTACTGACATAAGGTAACCAATACTTGGATGAGCCGTGTTCGGATAATCGAGATTCTACTGTACCTGAATATTTTTTAGTGACATTTTCCTGCAGCACAATTAAATTGTTTATAAGAAGAATGGACCACGAATAAAATAATGGTCCCGATTAATTCGACGGAACAATTCGCAGATTCTCGACACGGTGCGCAACAGTTGTATAACCAGTATCGAGCTGCATTGCGGTTTTGCGTTCCTTTCTTTCTCAGATATTGGCCCGAGCATAAATGTGTGCCTGTGCAATCGCAGGTGGCCATAAACACTCATTGACAGTGCGTGCAAGCGGTCGTTTGCTAAATCGCTTTCTACCGCTACGACCGCAAAAGCGGTCGGGTTAAACCATTGTTCCTCAAATGCAAACGGTGCATCCTGAATGATCAATACGATTCTCTTCGGCTTTCTATTAATCGCAACAATTGTTTATTCGCTACAATAAGTCTGACTCCTGTTGCAATATCATTTTTAATCATCCCGAAAAAGAATATTTTTAGGCATGTTAATTTTTTGGTAGATCTCGTAATTATAATAAACGACTACGAGGCACGTTTATTTGTTTAAGAGATATGATGCGAAATGTATGTATGGAATTTTGTATGTTTTGTTCTACATTTTTAACGTTTCTTTTATTAATAAAAATTAATTCAAGACTGTCATTTTTGTGTCGGTTTCAATTGACTATTACGACAAACCTTATGCATCAACCTAATACAATCTATAATTCTGTAATCTTAAGAAAATTTATGTCTACTTTATTTTGTTTACCAGTGTTATTTGTGTTGTTGTATAATAATAATATTTTTATTATTTTTAGTTTTTTTTAGACTTTTTGACTTATGTTTCAGGCATATTAAATATCTTTTGTAACCGAATTGGAGATATACAATAGATTTATTAATATTAACCCGTTCAACATTTATATACGGAAGATTTAATTGTATAATTTATTATTTAAATGCATTAATATTGTTAATATTAATTATTGCTTGTGCTATTAAGCCTGCTCCAATTTGATTTATATTTCATGATTGGATATTGTGAAACATTAAATTTAAACGAATTAAATTATACTATTTTATTAATTTCAAGGTTAAAATGCTTGCTGCCGGTTTAATTATTAATTTTGAATCCAATCTTTATAAAAATTGATGTTTTATTAATATTAAATCAATTTTTTTAATAAAACAAATGAATATAAATTTATTATACGTCATTTTTTAGTATTAGTTTCGTTTCGATATATTTTATTCGTCAAAAGTAACATGCTTGAACGAGTTTTACAAAATTGCTATTTTAACCCCTGTCCCTTCCCCTTTCTGAAGTCTAGGGAGAAGACAAAGACCAAAAATCGATACCATTGATTACTTTTATCAGGCTTACAAATGTGCAAATTTTGAAAGTAATCAATTGAGATGGTGCAAACTTTAAACTGTAATATAAAATGAATTCGTAGCTATTAAGAGAAAAACAAAAAATTCAGAATAATACTTATATGTTGTTATGAACAATACTTAAATGTAAAACAGCTAAATGTATAGATGTGTGGTAGTATCCCAGAAAAGCCTGTAAAAACATGGACGCATCTTGTCCAGAATGTCGAAATAAGGATAAAAGAATTCAGAGAAGCATTTCTTACGACGACTAAAGTAATAAATTTCCCATTCAACCGATATTTACACTAGAACCACCATGCAGATCCTCTTTAGTTCTTCCTTTTATCGTTTCTCGCCATTGAGCGGAAATGGTGTCCTGTGGTACGTATCGACATCCTGTCTGGTCTCTGCATATTGCGATACCTGGAAAACCTCCTTTTTCAACGAGGTTGTGCCTCCAATAAAGTAATGGAAGTCAGAATATCGAACATCCGAATGCCTCCGCAATTAAACTTTTACAACTCATAACGAGCGATGAGTGTGCTAAATTCATAATCATAACAAATCGAGTCACAATCTCCAGTAAGGATCTTCTCTGCGAGTACCTCTGAGCAGAGACACGGAGCCACGGTCATCGTTAACAGTACAAATTCTTTTTCATGCAAACTCAGAGACCGTTGAACATGCATATTTCATAACATCTCTCCATAAACGATTAATCTTCCCTCGACTTCTTTTCGAAGAGCTTTCGATGGTTACAACCCCATGGAAAACACCTTCGATCGTTTCTCGGCCTAGCTGTAAATCGCCAAGAAGAGCCCCTTTGACTCCATCTGGTTCAATCTGCTCCCTTCATCTCCTCTGTATTTCTTCTTCCTCCCTTTCTCTCTTTCAGCGAGCTTTCCACGTGGAAGAGGCATCCTTTTGTGCGTGCGGAATTAGTTTCCTCTTACCAGACTGGCTGGTAGCCATTTCGTCCTCTTCCTAGTTTATTCGTCGCCGTCCTCGACGTCGTCGTCCACGTTATTTGTCGGACTAAGGGGAAAAGTTTCGAGAGCTTTGAACGCGGCTATTCCACTCTCCCTTTGCCCAAACCGTGAAACTACGAAGATGTGTGGCCATCTGTTCGATGGGACCTGTCCTGATCGTTCCACAGCTTTTCGTTATTTACTTCATGTCAATTTAGGGCTTCGTGCGATTGTTCGGGTACTCATTCCATTTAAACGCACAGGATATGTGTGAGGATATATGTCAGGTTGTCCTGATCACTCTGAGTGTCATGTTAATCATCTATGGGTGACATATGTATTCTAATAGAACCGTACGTATTTATTACTCCATCTGATCGAGTCATAATTTCTCAGGATATACAGGCTGATTCATTCAAACCAGTGCTTCTTCCCTGCCTTCGAGCGCGACACGTTAAAAAACAATTAAAAACTGTTAGATGTCGACACTTGTCCACATTCTGTTTGTACCTTTTACAAAGCTTATGAATCTAGCTTTCAGTACAAAAAGTATGAACAGTGTATGAACAGTGTATAACAGTGTATAATATGTTAGAATTCTAGTTATAATTAGAAAACAGCGGTTAAGTTATATGTTGACTGTTATTAATGTTTAAAGAGCTAATAAAATAAGTATTGAAAAAGCAAACTTGTAAACATGTTTTGAATAACAGAAGATAATAATACATGTACACAAATGTCACTAGAGGATACTGGTACAGTGCATTCTTGAAAAAAATTGAGGCGCATGGAACGCATCCATAGGACCAGGCACAGTTAACTAACAAGTACATCTTTGGGCTCTGTTAACTAATAATAATAGGACGTTTTTTAGAACAATACTTACGATTCCTGGTAAAATGGATATCTTACTATTGATTTATAATATAATTTTACAAATCTGGGACACTATCGAAATTCAATTTTGTTCCGCTAGATCGCTGAAACATCACACTGTGCGGTGGAAGAATTTTTTTTTTTAATGAACATTAGTCTATAATTAATTCTTTAAGTGTTATAGACATAGTTACCGTGCAAGGTTTTGCATAGAAGAAGTTATTTATTTTGAGAATTAGAAATAATTTGTAAACCTATGTGGACCAACCATTTTGTGTGTATTACAATGAGCATATGTCCTTAAATGTTTCAGACGGTCAGCAGATGGTATTTTTCAGAGATAGTTTGCATAAAATTACACGCTAAAAAGAATATATAATTTATCAAACAACCTGTGTGGGCTCTTGTAAAAATTATGAACAAGAAAAAACTGAACTGTAAAGGCGATTCGTGACTTCCGTCTGTATTATTTAGTAAATTAAGCGAAGCAGTTCAAGGAGTTCTTGAAGGAGTTCTTTTCTTTCTTGCTCGTTAAATAGTGCAGCCGTATATGGAGACGCTTCCAAGCAGTTCCTCGTTAGAACCAAGAATTCTCGTGCACTACTCCCTTGGTAAAAGTCACTAGATCCGAGAGAATTTAGTTAAGCGTATTAACTTCTCTGCTTTCAGTAATTGTCCACTCTAACTCCTTTCACGTTTCTACAGAAAATTGTTTCTTCTATGTTGCTTTGTGTGTCTAGAATTTCATGTTGTATGGAATATTCTGTATTCAGTCTAGGGTGAGTCTAAAATAGGTCGCTCACTTACTATTTTTTAACACGACAGACTATCTTCAACCGTTGAAAAGTTATGAAGTTATTTTAGTTTTTACTATCCTAGTCCTTAAGAACTTAATGGAACAGTGACAACCCGAATCAACGAGGTCTACATAGATTTACGAATCTGAAAATTCGAAAAAATCCAGAAAAGTAGTGGGGAGATTTCGTCGACTTTTAATCAACTAATTTAAGAATGTACTCTATTCATCGTAAGACCATAAGATCGTATGTATTGTTTGACTGTTTTGTCATTAATAATATCAGTTTTATTGTCAGGTTGATTCATTTGATCTCTAATATCATTTTTATCGTTTAGCTGCAACCGAAAATCAGTGGCAATAATACTTCTTATTCCAACTAGGCTTTATTTCAAATAAAAATTGTTTAGAACTTGAAAAAGGAGCGTTTCCAGTTCATTTGATTATTCTCATCTTGACAGTGACTTTACCCTTGAAGTCTGATCACTTGTTCCAGACTTACATTGCATTTTCCAACACTTCAAATATCCAAAAATTCGCAAAACACACGCATCATTGACAGATATTCGAATTCGATTTTCTCTAAAACGAACCCCCAAACAAAAGAACATCACTCTACAATTTATATTTGAATCGGTGAGTTGAATAACAGTACAAGACCAAAAACCACATTTTGAGATATTTTAGTGCTGTCCCAATTTAAACACGGTTATGCTGACCCAGGTGAACGTTCATATATGCCTAATTATAGTTGAACTTTGTTGATTAATTTTCAACAATTAAATTAAAACCATTGGACTTGTACTGTTTCTCAACTCAACCCATTTTTTAGTCAGGAAATTTAAAAAATAACACAGTAGTAAAAAAACATTTATCAACTTCCTTTAAACATGACTGAAGTAGAAATTATTTAATGAAAAGTGATTATTAAATAGTTTCATGGAACAGTACAAATCCATGATAGATACGGTTTTTACACTTATGTAAAGTGTAGAATTGTGCTGAAACACGAGTATAGGATACCTTTTCGTACTGTTTTTGACCCCAACATATAGTTCTATGCATTTTACATTTATTTTTTAGATTGTTTGAAAATGGCTAATTTTGGATTCGTACTGTTCTTCAACTGATCGATTCATTTATTTCTCCAGGCAGTATCATCATTAGTAAAGTAGCATTCATTATGGAACCCCGTATAAATTAGAGCAGTTTTGTCAGTATGAAACGATATTGTATAATGGCAGAGGCCTCGGTGGATGTTTCGATGCATTGTTTATTTATCAGATCGTATGTTTATCTGCCTTGGGAAGACTTGATGCGCGCATACGCGATTCCTGCGGGATCGATACTCCTGGAGCTCCAGGCTCGTCACAACTGGAGGCGCGAGATTCCCGAGAAAATTGAAAACCAACGAACCGAATGGCAAAGAATAGACACAACCCAAGACTCATTAGCGATCCACAAAGTTGCGTCGCGGATTAAAGCAATTTTCTGCCGAGATTCGCTCCAATATTTCAAAACACGACCAAGAAGTATACTTACGGTTGGGTGTTGTACACCAGTTGCTTGTACACTGTGTGGGTGTCTACACGCAAACAAAATGACTAATGTCTGTTCACTGCTAATCCAAGACTGATTTAATTGGACTTTTAATAGCTTGTTTTACGATTTTATTCATTGCTGAGCACGGTGTATTTCATTATTTTTGTGCACCAGTGCTTGGACAGGCAAAATGTTTCTGCTGTTCTACATTCTATGTTTAAGTGTTGATAGATACTTTACTTTTATTTATATATTCATTTGTTACCGTAAATAACCTAACGTGTGAGAATTAATTGTTATGAGTTTAGGGGACCTTAGTGGTCAGCTAAACGCCCCTAATAATACCTAAGATATTAAAGCATCGATACAGGATAAATTCTGCTTTTTATAATAATTTTGTTCAGTATAATATTTCTAATAAAACTGTAGACTATTATTGGTTGTTCATTAATGAAAAGTGCAAGAAATAAATATTATAAACTGTTAATATCACCACGAAGTTTACTGACAACGAGTACAAATTACAATACTCTTCAGTAAAATTTATATTTTAAATAACAGAATTGTAAAATGACAATTAGAAATAATTTTATAGATCTGAATTTTGATTCCGCGACTCTGTACCTTGTTGAGGTGGATCCATTGAAACTCGAAACATCCAACCCAGTATTTGCTGTACGGTTAGTTGAGTAATTCCTTATGTTATTAGAGTTTCGTTTGATGTGCTATCGGGTGCAAGAAATCTTGGATGGTAGTTTCCGGCTGAACAACCGAAATGCTTGCGGCGATCCTCACCTCACGAGATAAACTTCCATGTTTGGTCAAAGAGGCCTAAGCCTGTTAATGACAGCCGTTAAGACTTAGCTGGCGAGGTGGTTGTTAAACGCTTATAATGTATAACAAGTCTTTCCCGCGGCTAGCTAAGTAGTCGGTTCACCAAGTATCCCCAAACTGGATGAATTATCCTCCTCGATTACCAACCAGCTGAGAAATTAGATAACGTACAAATAATTTTGTCGAGAAATTGACAGGAGGTAATTAAGCCTTGGTCAAGAATTTTAAAAAGAATATACTCCAATTTCGAAATAAATTCCTTTAACGTGTGAAACATTTGGAGTTGTCAGAGCACATTTTCACATATTTTTGGCATTTAGGGGAATTTTAAGAGTTTTTTAGTTATACAAGTTGCGTGATCATTTTTCTAAATAAACGTAGGCAGCTTGTACTGTAGCTAAAATAAGATGAGAGTGTTATTATTTATATACTCCATTGTACTGGAAAATTGAGATAACTTCATCCAGAAACGAAAGAAAGGTGGAGCTTCATTCACGAATTATACATCGTATTTTTGCAAGTTTCAAACATGTTCATTGAACATCTGAAACGTTTTCAGATTTCAGACTCCATTTTCATATTTTTCGATGTTCATGGAAATTCTACGAATTTCATAATTGTACCAATTGTTTGATTATTTTTTAGACAAACGTTAGTAACTTGTTCTATAGCGAAAAATAAGATAAGAATGTTATATATGTATAAATACTCCATTACACGGAAAATATTAAAGATGAAACAGGTATCGTCAAACAGGAAAAGCTTAATTAAATACGTTTCGTTTGTTACGTGCAAGCAATTTAATATATCGATTAATTTTGCATTATACAAAAGTGTGTAATAACGAAATAAATTTAAACGAAAAGGAAAACAGAGTATCATTATCATATATTTACATACACATGTCTTTTTTTTTTTTTACGTGGAGGAAACCTTCAAAAGGCACCCCGGACCCTGGGGTGGGGTCCTGGGTAGTGCGGGATTTTTACCCGCTAAAACCTCCACGGTGACCTATCCTCTGGCGTGTAAGGGAGGGCTCCGGGAACCCCATAAGGACACGACTCGGAGTCCTCCCAACGCCGAGGCGCGAAAGCGCCCCATCCTACATACACATGTCTAACAACTTAATTTTTATTATAAATTATACAATATTCTTTGAACGTTTAACTGTACACTTATCAGATTTCTTATATAACATTTTTTCTAGAAAAAAAAAATATAAAAAAAGTCAGTGGAGTATAATATTATTATAGTTTATTTTTCCTGCAGTTACAAAAATCTTTGTCAATACCCTTAATCAATTTCTCGTGTTCTGGTCGCTCTAAGTCTTTTAATGCTCCTTTCGATTACTATAAATGCACAGTCACGTATTCCGTGACTCCCTGAGCGAATAACGCCTAGTAATATGATAACGTTGCCACCGATAACGCCAACTTTCGTTTTCGTTAAATGCCGCGTTTATCATACGATCTTATCGAGAACTATTTTCACGATCTACCCACGAGACAAACGTGGGACAACGCTATGTTTAAACACCTGAATATCGCTCGTTTACTAACGTAATCTCACATTATGTACCCATTAACGATAAACAAAATGTTATCTATAATTTGCTAACATTCTGTTACTTTCTTGATAATTTTCTCCTCTGAAATTTTTAATGGTCGTAATTTGAAAAATCTGGCACAGAATTGAAAGTTTAATCGAATTATATTTAAATGGACTCTGGATGAATTTTGCAAGTTAATGAAGTAACTTAACACTGAGTGCCATGTCATCCATGTATGGGTGACAGTTAGATTCAATTAGTATTTATTTGATCATGCACAGTATTAATAAATGTATCTAGTGAGATTCAACATAAAGGGTGTTCAAAAAAGTTGGGATCAAACTTCAGCTGTATGTAGTACTTATCAAAACAAACGACAATGTCGATATGAGTCCAAATACCATTAGTATACTGCGGACGTTAATGCAAATATACATATTTAGAATTGAATATTTTTTATATTGCCTCAGTTATAGAAATGAAACTTTGACAAAACTGTATTTCATTTTGTAAATGTTTAAGAAATGCATATACTTGATATTTTTTCCCGGGTTTAAGTGAGTCTTTTTAAAATATTTGGGTATGTTTAATTGCATGAACATCCGCAGTAATCATTAGTTTTGGAGTTACAAGATGTTTCCACTAGTTATAAAATACTTTGATGTATAGTATTGAACATTTGTCTGGTAGGGTGCCTACGGTTTAGAAAAGCTTTACCGTACGTGAAACGCATATCTGCCATTTTGGAACTTCTGTAAGAATGAACCATAATTATTAAATAATTATTAAATAATAAAAAAGTAAACTGAAGAATAACATCTTGTAACTCTGAAACAAATGATAGTTGGACCCACATTCATTAAGACTTTTTTCCTTGTTTTGATGAGTACTTATTACTTTGTTCATCCTATTACTGACATATCCGAAGTACTGGCACCTGTGTGCATAGCTTCATAATGAGAGTAATAGGATGAACAATGCCAAATATCTCAGGAATGGTAAGTTTTAGGTTAAATGTAACTTCGTACTTTTATACTCAGAATTATCTGTTCTATCGAAATCCAGCCTAAAAAGTTGGACATTCCATTTAAAAAAACAAAATTAACCTCTAGATCTCCTCTACGCCGCCACCTGTAAAGAAACTATTAATACTATATTATGTATGTCTTCATATCCTAAACTTTTATGAGTAACATTTTCATCTATTATTTGAAATAACGATGATATTCCATGTGGACAAAGTTGGTGGGATACCCTGTATATTTTAGGGATATAATTCGCTATCAACAAGTCAGATCTTATTTATTATTATAAAAAAGACTTTTACTATAAAAAAGGGAGAAGACGTGGTTGGATTGAGTTGGGTTGGAGTGAAAATAATACTTTATTCGTACTTGACCGGCTTGATTCAGTTAATGTTGACAATAACTAGGGAATGTTAAATTTAATGACTTTCGAACATTAGCGTTAACAGAGGTTTTGATACGTATCCCAGAATTTGTTCAGATCTTTTGAAAGCTTAGAACGGTAAAAAAGTTAGGCTTGGACATAAACGACCTAGTTTGCCTGCGGAGGGGTATATTGGCTGGCCGTAAAAGCGTACGGTTGCGGAAATAATACAAGGTTTATTCGAACTATGGCAGAGCAGTAAACTGTGTGCAGAAGAACAGCTCCGGTAAGGAACAGGCTTCCATTCTTGTTTTCGCACTTGGCATCCGTTCTCCTCATTCATTCAACCATTTGCATATGCAGGCGCCATTCATTCGCGTGCTGGAACGTGCAGTTTAAAATATCGGTGCGTCAATTGATTGACGTGAACTATATTCCGTGCACAAAGTACCGCTGAAAGTGTCCAAACACATTTTTACGGTGGTCGTAATGACTTTTCAGCATGAATTCGAAGTAAAAATTGAGGAAATTTCTCTTTGTTTCACTGGGAGCACGCTGCTTTCATTTTACTCAATGTTTATGGAAGTTAATTTGAACTTTTGTGCAAAATTGAACACTGTATGACACAAAGAAAAATTCTATGTATGTCTAGTAGAATGCATTAGACAATCCTATTTCGTAGAAATCGTTGGGGGTATACAACATTTTATTGTTTAGTCGTATACTTGTTAGACTGTGATGTTATTATGATGTAGAAGGTACATAGAATTTTATGAAGATTAGGAATTACAGTAGAATCTCTAATGTGCGGACACATATTATTTGTATATCTCCTTCTAAATCATAGTGATTCATGTAAGTGTATTTTCCATTTTCTACTCTCCAGTATTTCAGATAATAAAAAGTAAATAATCAATATGCTGTTGAATTTTTAATTCTACAACAACGCCGTAGCATATTTTTCCGTTCGCTTCATCAGGATCTACAACTTGCAAGAGATTGTAATAAAACTGGCAAAACTTTAAGGTTTTAATGTTTATCGCAATATTTTTATAACAGAAAACAAGTTAAAAAATGAAAAATACAATTCTCGAGTATGAGGTTTCGTTTTCGAGATCATTGACTATGGATACCAGTAGAATATGTGTGCACTTAATTAGTTTTTATTTCCGCATCACAGGAAGAAAACTAGAGGTACAATACTATTACTACATAAATTTTTACTTCAACGCACACCGATTTCCGTGTAAGTAACAATAGCGGCAAAATTTTGAACAATTTATAAATTAATTAAGCAACAATTTTTATTACCAAAGCTTGGATTACTCTTAACTATACGAATCCATCATATTATGTAATTAGAACACGTAATCAATAGAAATTCAAAATTAATTTTTTCGAAAAGCAATCCACATAGCGAACAATTTTATTCCTCTTTTCGACTCATGTTTAGGTACTCTATCATGGTTGTGCTATGATTTCAGACATCTCCGTATATAAACATTTATTTCTGACTGTATTCAACCATCGAGATAGTCAAAATCAAGGTGCTTCGAAGACAAAATTCGGCGCTAAGATGAAATTATTAGGTTGTCTCAAAAGTTCGTTTCGTTTTTGTACTAGATATAAAGTGTACAAAATTTCATGAACGGTACAATATTATTGAAGTATGCACGATCCATTCTGTTCTATAACCTTTCTCCATCTCTCTGAAAGCCTCATGATGGTATTTTTCCAAAATTTCTTTGACTTACGGACAAAATACTGATTGAGTTGATTAGCCGACCTTGCAAACTGCGAAAAGTACTTTTGGGACAGCAGAATATTTTTTCATTACTGTTGAGTCTATTTAATTGAACATCTGTGTACTGTTGATCGAAACGGTAGAACTTCTTTTAAACTTCGCTAACAATGTATTTTGATAGCTTCGGCAACGAAGATGCAGCGTACACGGTATAATCGCAGCGCGTAGACGTACGGAGCGTGAGGCATGCTTCGAATTCGAATTAGCGATCGCCGTTTACGATGCAGTCTCGTTCGTTCGAAAAACCGAAGCCGAGATTGCAGTAAGCCGCATAATACTTCGTCTCGTCGGTTTTACCGTTTTCAACGTTCGTTTACAACGTAACCGTAAGCACGGTCATCCGCACGTGTCGATCTGGTATAGACCAGCGATTTTAATCTTTTTTATCTCACGGCACACATAAACTAATTACTAAACATTCTACAGCACACAAAAAAATATATCAAATTTTTTCAACGATCTGACAAAAAGTAAACATTTTTGACTGATTTACAAAAAAGTAATATTTCTTTCCGTTTTCCACTCCAAAGACACAATAAAATAACTATTTTTCCTCCTATACATTAAATGACATTTAATGATATGCGAAGAGAATTTTATCCAACTTCCTTTTTAAAAATCTTTTTAAAACCTTATTTATTTATGATACTTTGAAATAAAAAAATTATACTAAAAATTATTTAGAACAATAGTTATTTATTATTTTTTTCTAATTTACATACGTTTAGTGAGATATCTGACGTTGGTGTTGTTTTAGTAGATCAACTAAACTGTAAGTTTTTTCGTTGTTGGTACACGATGGTTATTTTAATTATTGCAGCCACACCAAATTAAATTGTATTAAAAAATCTTGGACACACCTGTGAACCTCTCGCGGCACACCAGTTGAAAATCACTGGTGTAAACGATAAGTAATAATAGATCAATGTGAAAAACAATAAAAATCCATGTAGTCGTGGATCTTGAGTTCTTTCAGACGGTGGGTAATTCTCAATAAAATTGGCAAAATACTAGCATTATTAGTAGGTAAGAGTTATAGAATGTTGTTTGATTTGTTAGAATGTGCAGCACAATACTATCTATTAAAGATATAGGGCTTTATAATAATTGTATATAACCTAAATGTTAGAATTACAGACGACGCTATGCTAAATCTTTCAATTCAAAGTAAAATACTTGAATTTAAAGAAAGAGGTAAACGAACACATACGTACAGCTAACTACAAAATTGAGCGTATACTCCTAAAAGTAATGACTAGACTGTGGATTTTTATGCACATATATATTTTCAGACTTCAATGTTTTTGATTTCCGTGTAGCTGATCAAATGCAGCTATAACAGAACTGCACTTTGTGGTTAAAATGTTTAAAAGTATTATACATTGTTTGTTTCCTTTTATAAAATGTGCATTCTTCACGAACATGGATATGTTAGATTGCATAAAGATCCGCAGTTTATTAATAAGGGTTTAAGCAGGGGTATAGTAAGTTATCTTAGAGTATATGCATTCTATCCCAGAAAACGCTAAAGCAATTGTATGATTCCGTTTCTATACACTTATAAAAATGCGCATCTTAGATCAATACAAAATGAGGCGCTCGCATAGGCAGTTTATTAAATTATATCTTTTTCAATACATAGATCAGTGATGGCCGCGCGAACTCCGGCCTTCCCCCACTCTATGTCCATTCCCCTCATATAGGCGGTGATATGGAACGACGATGGTTGGAGGGGGGACGAGGAGCGAACTAGAGGGAACCGAAACCGGGGGAATCGACCTAGAATGGGGGAAGGTCGGAGCTCCCGTGGCTATGACTGACTTAGACCATTGTAATAGACTGGCGATTACACAGGATAATATACAGACTAATAAGTTTTAACGAAGAAGGTTTTATTGTAACCTTTGACACAGGTTCGGTTTATCAGATGTAACACAATATTGAGTCTTGTACAATGACGTGAAACAAATATGTACAAATACCGTGAAATAAATGTGTACAAACCTCTGAAATAAAAGAATACTATTGAACAACAAGTTTGCATCAGTAATTCTTTATCACTGCAGTCAATTCTTTCTATGTCACGTCTTCAGGTCCAAAGCTCCAGTTATCAGGCAGCGTTTGCCTTTATTTGAATTTTTAAGATGATCAGAGTTTTCACGTAAACGTGCACACAATTTTGTGGGAAGCTGTACGTGTCAGTGTTCCTGGAGAGGTTAACGTTAGGAGCCGAGAAACAGGGTACATGTATTTCTAACGAACTCCTTCGCTCGCTCGATAGTCGTAAGCGCAATCGCGTGAGTAAATTGAGTCACGTACAGGATAAGAGGGAACTAGTATTATACAGAGTCGATGGCGTGACACAGCAATGAAGTGTCTCCTTTTCCTGATACGCCTGTTCGAGCCTTCGAAAATCTGAACCTCCGAGGCCAACCATCTTGGTTTCCTTCCCTGAGTTCACGCCGCAAAAACGACATCCAAATGCCGTTGTTGCAATCAATTCCTATCGTTTTACCGAACATAATCTCGATACCGCAAAATGGAAAGTCGACCCATCACACGACTGTTTATATCAGGTCATCCCATAAGTAATGTCGTTTTCAAACATGGCTTCATCAAATTAACAATTGTTGTTATTTTTCATCATCAAGGTACTGAATATTATTTCAGTGTCCTTGCTCACCTATTTCAACAGTACTTTGATTCCATTTTCAACAAACTTCTATTGTTTCAGGGCCATTTCAGATTCATTTCAACCAATTAGTGTCATTGAATGTTTTGTCAGCTAACAAGCAGTCGGGCTATTTACTTAGATAAGTAGTACTTGGTAAGTACAGCTAATTTCGATTCTGACAAATACCATCATAATATTTGTCCATTAAAATTGTAAATCTTATTGATAAAGTTGCTGACAACGGGTCTTTGCTATTGTAATTCAAGTTTTCATCGAAAACTTCTAAAGAAAGTAGATTCTTTACATTACCTCATATGCACAGTCCAATTTTTATAAAGTAAAATCGACATTACTTTCAGGATGACCTGATATTGAAAGTGACCACATTGTATTTTACCTATTTTTTGAAAGATCGTGCAGCGAAGGGATTATGTATATGGTTTTTTTTTTGTAGAGAACCAGTCCTATTATTATATCAGAAAATACTGATGCATATAAAACATTCTAATAATGGTTAAAACGGTGAATTAGCGAGATTCAGTATACTTGCTGTTATAGAACCTAACCTATAGTCATTTTGTAATAGAAATAAATCTTTCTTTTATTGTATTGTATAGTGATATGAAGCATTACAGCCATACTTTCTCACATATTGATAAAATTCATTTCTGAATACAGTGGATAATGTAATTACAGAAAGTAACGAGTCCTTGTTAATCCATGTTCATGAATAAAATATTTCAATTAACATTCTCTGACGCAAGTAGGACGACATTAAAATGGTAGCTTGTAATTAAAATATTCGTAGCCCCTTTTAATTAGTGCTCGAAGCAACGTGTGTTTGCCACCAATGGCATCTAACCCGCGAACGGTCCTTTTCGAAACGTTTCATTGTCTATAGCTACTTTTTGAGGTTTATTCAAAATTCAGGACAATAGAGCAAACATAAGAGTGCGTTCTACAGATGTACTTAATTAAAAAATGTGAATACAATTTTTTCTCGTGTAATTCAAAATGGAAGAATAACAGATAACATAAAAAACATTTCTATATATTGAAGATGAAAAAATATTCAGTTTAGTTAATTCTTCAAACAGAACATGATCGATGCGGTTCCTTTTGATGCCAGTACTTCCTTTCGAAGTTCACAGTACTTTATTGCACGCAAATCGATCTTAATCCGGATTCAAGCTTGAACAGTCTCAATCAAGGACAGGGCAGGAGTGCCACAGGAAACTGTCACTATTCTATCCTGTCTAATGTGAAAGTCTTGTTAATCTTTCCGATCAATGAGCTGTAATTTTTATCTGCCAGACGAAGTTGGAACAAATTAAATTCATTGTCCCTATTGATAAATAAATATTTTCATCTCAATACCTTTTCTTTCCTAACATATGTAGCTGTACTTTTCAGTAATCTGAATTCTGTTGATGGAAAAATGGAACAAGCACACATTTTCCTTATTTAACACGAAATATATCCTTGTAAGATTATTTCAAATTATACGAATATTCTCAAAGAATTTTGGAGTATTTCTGAAGAAATAAAATAGATTCAAAGTTCCTTGTATCCTCAAGCGACCTTGTTCGAATTCTCTCAAAATTCGCGCGAGTGGAAATTTCAGCGAGCGTGCACCTCTTTTGAAACTTTTATCCGTGTAATCAAGCATCGCCTGATTTAATTGTGAGTTACGAGGTACACGCTCATGGTCGATCGGTTTACCTCCGAAACGACATTTTGCTCGAAGGAGGTAAACCCTTTGCGCTACCATTTACATGATATTGAATCGAACGGGCGAATAAAGAGGACGTTAGTCGCGACGAGATTGGCTACTACGTTATGTGTGGGCAATTTTTCCCGGCGAAACGTTTTCATGACATACAGCCAATATCGGACCCTGCTTGGAGCAACCTCGAGATGGTAGTATTAAAGGAATGCAGGTCACCGAGAAATTTCAAAAAGGTCCATCGGTTAGCCATATGCCAGCGACGAAATATGGTTTGCAATTATAGAGGGTATTTAAGAAAAAGAGTTGCTAATTTTAAGGACACATGGTATTTCATTAATACTTCGATTAAACGTGTGTCCTAAAATCAATAGAGGAAATTCAACTAATTCCGCAGTATTATTATAAGAGAGAAACATGTTGTATGTACCTCCATTAACATCCGCGGCTTATTTGTCATATAATTTTAATATGTCGAGTAATTACAAAGGACCATTCAATTATAACTGACAATGCAAACGAAATCACATAAAAATGTTTTGTACTATTTTCTTTTTGTTCTCAATAAAATAAAATATGAATATTTTTGTGTAGATTTCCCCTTGCATTTGTAACATCTTGACCTGATTATTTTCAACGTCTACCTGTCAATTAGGAAAATGAAGTCGTATTTAATATTATTTTAATTAAATATCACACATCCATTAAAATTAATTTCAATGACATAGCAATGTAAAATTCAAAAATTTTATTTTTCCTTACTGGATCTTTCTACGCTCTCCGGTGTCGAGTGTTGTCTAAATGGCTTGGCCACCGTAGAAGTAAGGTTCAGATTTTCTGCTTTGTAACCGAGCAGTACTTCAAATAAGCGACGCGTGACAAAAACATATATTCACCGCAAATACGTGCCTAGTCCATGTTTATTAACACTTTTTTCCTACATTTGCGATGTAAAGTACACCTGTAGTCCTTATGGCGCCGTATTAGCTAACCCCTGTGTATTCACAAACATCAAACAAATTTTACATTACCACACGCTGCCAATACTCATCGAACAATGTAATATAATTATAGTTAACTGGGGGGCAGTTTACATCGTCAGTAGACCAAGCCCCCCCCCCCCCCCCCCCCCCGTGCATGACGACGAGAATCAATCGCGATATGCGAAACACAGGAGGATGGACGACAATCGAACGTGTTTCGATTCCCCCTTCGAGTCAGCGGGATGTCGCTGGTATATGCAGCGATGCCGTTGTTCTCTCGCGAAATTGGAACGTTTCACCGCGGCGAGGGAATTGCAATTTTCATCGATACGATCTGACCATCGACCGTGAAGCCGAGCCCGTTTCCTATCCGGAATCGTCGAACCGATTTCGACCGGTCGCCAGGGCACGTGCTCCACCATTTTCCTTCTGTTTCCTTCTTTCACCGTCGACCTTTCTGTCCCTCCATTCATCCACGCGTCCATTCTTCTCCATTTTCAATCTCCATTTTTCCTCGTTTCTTCATCATTGGCTCGTTCTACTGTCCCGGAATTGTTTCTGGACCCTGTGCCATTTTCCATCTTCGAGATACCGGCTCTTCCGTAAGTCTCGCCATTCTTCCGCGATTAGTCGACCGACCCTCCATTTAGGAGCGCCGTTGTCGAGGATACGGCTGAAACAAATATCCCGATTCGGAGTGGTGGCTGTACACCGTCGATGATCGATAAGCAATTCGAGGGAAACAGTCGGGGGTTCTGAATATCTTTCCAACCGGGGAAACTTTTAATTGCCGTCGAGCAGTGAACGTTAGAGCCAATTAGCGATTACGTAATTCGAATGATCGAGCAGCTTTGGGGCTTGAAATTAAAGCTCGTTTGCAAGACACTCGATACGTGTTTCGTTGACTGTTTCGCTGTTGTCGGTAACGAGATTAACGGAATTCCGTGTGCGATCTCGAAGAAATATCGTCACGCGAGCGAATGTAGACGAATCTAATCTGAATTGCATTCAATCAGCCTAGGTGGTTGCGATATTTACGCGCCACGCGAGCTGTAATCTCGACAACGATCGCATGCTAGACTTCACGAGACTGCTATCCAGCAATGGGAAAGAGATTGCTAACTTTCTAAACCTTGAACTCATTCCAAGGCTCATCCGCGGAGCTGGCGCCCAGCATCTCGATGACGAAGATATCAGACCGGAAACGCCGGGGAAGAAAGCTTCGATAAGAGCTTTCGAAGCTGCTTATCCCGCCTAACCATCTCGAGAGTAACAATAGAGGCCTCAAACCACGCGATAGGCGCGCTGGAATAATAGACGGTTATTCTTTTTAATTATTCGCTGGCCACTCGCGGACGTGAAAGGATTCTCGAGCATCCAAGATGCAATTAGGAAGACCCTAGACAGCCGACAGTAATTAAAAGTATTTGCTCCTTGCTCCCTCGAATCACTGCAAGCCGGAATTTCTCTCTTGCCTTTCTCCCTTCTCTCTTTTTTGTCATTTTTTTTATTTTTTCGCCTTTGACTCCCGTCAGGATGGAAAGATTCAATCTCGTTAGAGGGATAAATATAATGAGCCAATTGGAAGGATGATAGAGGTGAAATCTGAGTTCCATCGTGCTACGAGGCATGATTCAATTTGGCGAACGGTAATTGCAGTCGATTTATCTGCTCGATTGGTTATGCGTGGACAGTTCAATTGCAATGCAAGTGCGACTATCTAGCGTCCCATACGTGTAAATGGCAGCTTGTGACACTTTTCCTGTTTATTTAAACGCTTCTATGTGTTTTAATCGGCTGGAATTTCGGGATTTTCGATCATAGTCACACACGTGCACGTTTTATTTTTTTTCATTCACGTACTGCCTCAGTATTTTGTTTAATACCTATAAACTCATGTTGAATGAATATAATTGAAAAGCAACTAAATCTGTTTTTCTAACACTAATAAATTTGTGTTTGAAGATCAGTCAAAAGTGCGTAGGAAGAATTATACCAGCTTACTTAGCAAAGAAATGATGAGAAATTTGTTTTATGGATCAAAACTGTTTTCAAATATAATTTTTGTTTGTGCGTGGTCGCTAGTGATTTCCAAACTCGTCACATATTTGAGTACTAGGGGCTTTTATATAGTTTTGAAAAATATTTATTAACTAATCTATCTCGCATGATGGATGTTCGTTTCCTTTGATTATTTATCACTTGATTTATAATTGTATATGCAGCCAGAAACTTGTATAATAGATGGTGAATTTCGAAAAACAAGTTGCTAGATTCATTCTGCACATTGTAAATTACTCATTCTCGACGTGAAACGGATGACGAAAGTGATAAAATAGCCTTCAACTGTCAAATATATCGCTTGAAGCTAATTTGCACGTGTGAACACACTTCTTCACCTCAATTATCTGTGATAAATCATTTTGTAACTGCAACTTTACTTTAGTTGTTCTTACTTTGAATCGAAGTCCCACATAAAAGGAAATTATTATTATTGTAATCTCTTTTAACACTAGATTTATATTTATTTGTAAAATTAGGTTTCAAAGCAGCAGTATAGTTAGAGTGACTTCTATATGTTATTATTATTATTTTATCAACTTGTTTCTACTAAATAATTTATGGTAATAGTTGATATACTAATATGTGAATCAAATTCAATATCATTATATAATATTTTTTCAGACGGAAAAACAATCTTTAATAAAATAAAAAATGGAATAATTGTTGAACTAATTTAATTAGGATAGTTTTTTTATAAGAATCGATTCGTGTGTCTATTTATGATAATAATATTAATTATGATGTATAATGTTAAAAATAAAATTAAAAAATGTTAAATTCTCAGATAAAGGAGCATTAGAATTTTAAGAAAAATATATATTTCATGTCGCAATTGTTTAAAAGTAATAAGTTGATTTAATAAATACATCAACTTTATAAAATGATAGGAACAACGGTGAATAATAGAGGTTCAGCGTACTTAACTTGTTGTTATGAAACCTAACCCTCAAAGAAGGGATAAATAATGGCAGCCCTGATACACTATCCGTGAGTCTGGAATCTTGTTACAAAATTTGCAAGTGTATTCTACAGCTTCATTATTTAGATACAATTACTTTTAAGGCAAGTGTTCAACTTTGCCACAAATATTTGTATGACAATTACTATGAAAAAGGATTAACTAATATAAAAAGGGGTGATCTTTGGGGTCAAACTTACTCCATCTGCTTTTTTAACCCTCCGATCCCTGTTTTTTTAGAAAACAGCAATTAAATAAATATATTGGTATAGCAATTATATTTTATATTTTTTTAATCCTTTGTTTTGGAATATTTATATACCTATACACGACCCTGTTAATTTAACGTTCTTGTCATAATTACAAAAATTTAAGAATTTACCACCACAGTAATTATCAGAATAGCATTTATCGTGGAATTGAAGGCCTTTCGAAAATGTAATTGCATCATAGAAACTAACAGCTTTCTCCCATTTATTAAAACGTCTGCAGAGTACACTTATGTTTTGTGGTGGCGCCCTGGAACCACCCTATACTATTATTTAATTTATTAAAATCGCTTGTCATCAAAATAATTCAAAGTACACAGTTCTCAATATTAAATGCAATTTTTCAGTAATATTAAGAACGATTTGAACATTTCTAATTCTCTTGTACAAGGTATAAGATAATTTTAGACTATGACAGAATATTCTTTGTCAAATCATACTCATGACCATATTTAACGGCTGTCGCTCCATTTTCATGCAATCTACATAAAGGTTTAAATTATCGATCGGGTACTAGACAATTACATTTCCACGATAAATCCGAATATCGTTCACAGAGTATACTTTCGTGGTAATTCGCCATGTTACAATCTAAAGCGTAATCAACATTTTGCTTTTCAGACTCGCTCGCTATTCATCACCGGAGTTGCATTTCCTTATGCACTTCTGCACATGTTTATTTCATAAACGAAATTAATAACACCGCGAGTGAAGAACAACACACAACCACAGAAATATATCTCTACGCGTTATGCAGTTCGCCGCGCTTATTATGGAAAGGATTTAATTGTTTAACTGTAACGTTATTATTATTATTATTATTAGACAATTTTTTGCGCAGAAGACTTCGCTCTGATTTAACGCAAAATAAACATGAAAGTGTCATTCATATACGACAAAATTTGCACGTGATGCTGATTACTTATAGTAACTTTCGCAAAGAAAATAAAAAATTATTGTAAAAATATGCAATAACAGTGAGTCGAAAATACACCCCCATACGTAAAACAGTCCCATTACGGTTTTACGCGAAAAAATGAGATTAGGCATGTCGCACATAATTCAAGTACTAATATAGAACATACCGCTCATTTTTAAGTAATTGGTATAGAAATAACTATTTTTGTTTGTAGTTTCTATTGCTAGAACGACATAACTTATCTTCTAGAACTCATCACGAAAGGACGGTTGTCGAAAACCGGTGTTCTTATAAAATTGCAGTGATTCGAAACATTCAAACTCATTTTCCCTAAAATCCTTCTTTGTGAATTGTGTCGTTGTTGCAGTAAATGACCGATATTTGTCGAAGAGATTTCAAAAAGGAAAATTTAGTATGTCCCCCACAGTTCGATTGCTCAACTGGAACACACATGCACCGCTGGCCACGAAAGAGTTAATCAAATATAAACGGGCAATGCCGAGTTCATATCAGTGGAACTATTGCTGAAATCTTATTATTTTTGTTGTGTTTAGTATGACTGCCTTTTGTATATTACGTGAGTGAGTATGTGTGGGTATTTTTGTGCCCAGCCTTTATATTACTATTATTATTTATTTTTATGGACGTCGACCTATTAGATCTTAGGCTCATGCAACCTTATTAAAAATGTTGTTTTCCTTGTAATATCTGGTAAATTCACTTGGAAATACAAGCAGCGCGCGCCGGTTATGGAAACAGGCGAGTATTAGAATTTCCAATTCACTTCCGGGCAAGTTTGCTCGATTTCTACATTCAGACATACCTGAACAATTAAGCTTCGTTCGTTCGCGAATGCAAACGCACCTCCTGGTCTATTTCCGGTTGAAGGGGAATCGGCTTTTTCCGCGAGATATGATAATTTCGTCGTCCCAGTTTCCCCGATATTATCAGCCGCGCTCCGAACCTCTTTGAATTTTTATGCAATTTCAGCGGTTAAACTTGCATAAAATTAACTCGGCAGGCGCATCGAAAAGGGGGAATCGCTTTGGTGATACGAACAGATTGGCCTACAAAGCGGTCGTATATCCTAACAGGTTTTCGATATTTCTGAAAAATCTATGTACAGATAATTTGATTTATAAAGACTGTTTCCGAATTTCTGGTGAACTAGTCGTCTTTTGAGTAATTTATGGTAATGTTTTTGTAAGCTGAATGGTCTGTAGAATCGATTTATACAAGAAAAATGTATGATGTTATGAACTTTCATTGTTGCATTTATGCAAAAACCGAGCCATAGAAAATAGAACTTGTTACATTGATTAATTCAGTGATGGCCACCGGAGCTGCGACCGTCTCCCACTCTAGATCCATTTCCCTCGTTTCAGTTCCTTTCAGTTCGCTCCTCGTTCCCCCTCGTTTCTCTTAGAGTGGAGAAAAGCCGCAGCTCCGGTGGCCATCACTGGGATAAGGGTTAACCTTGTATAAACAATTGATATTGAGGTTGAGAGAGCCGAATTATTTTACACTTTGAAGAATGTATCAAATAAAATGTGTGTTTATTGATTTTTGTTACAATATCGTGTCTCTCCTAAATCTCAAAATATGTACAAGCACATCAACATTTTTGGAAGCTAAGGGTGAGTGGGAGTAGCTAATCAGCGATTAAGGAAATGCAAAAAACCCTCAAGGATTCACGGTCAGCAAAACAATTTTAGAAACTTACGATACAAACAATTTCCTTCTTATTGTTAACTTTGCTGTGTTTTATCATTTGAATAAAGGGTGCGATGAAACTTTTGTGTAATCACATATTCCTCGTATAAATAAATATTTTCTAAAAGTATTCGTTATCGTTGGATCCGCTATTCAATTGTCTATTTAATGGTGTATAGATGTGCATTTGTTTTATTTCAAGATGTCGAACAAACGTAGAGAAATTCATGCGCCAATAACTTCCTTGCACATGCGAGGAAAACCCTATGTCCGGTTGACATAGTTTGTTTGTTCAATGCCGAAAAATTTGTGGATCCAAAAGCTATTAAACGTTTTAAGAAGCAAGGCCTGCTCTGAACTTCACAAGTCTGTGGAGTCTTTAAAGCAAGATTTGGTGAAAACGTGGAACGAAATAGATGAAAATACGTTGTGCGCATCGGTCAACCAATTCCAAAAGCGTCTCAGAGCTTGTATCAAAGCAAATAGCGGTTTCTTCGAAAACACCTTGTGCAAATAGAATTTTATACTTTTTCCAATGCTGTTATTGTTTTTTAGTTTTTGTTAATAAAAATTTTGTTAGAAGATAGTTGCCTAAAAAGTTTCCAAACTTTCATCGCACACTGTAATTCATTAAAACGTCGATTACTTTAGGCTGTTTGAGTTGAAACGCTCTGTATAGCGTAATTTCCACTCTGAGACCCCTTTAGAAGGTGAAACGAAAAATTTCAATGAATGGACCGATGAACGAGAGAAGTTATTCGGAGCAACGTCGAGTTTGTTCGCTCGAGGCGAACGAGTTAACACGAGCGAGAGAGAAAGTGAATTCATTAATTTCGTTGCGTACACGCGAACAACCGAGTTCCGGCAACAAGTATGTACACTGCCGCCCATAAGTATCAGGATACTTATCAAATTTGAGATGGATCTGAAAATGTTATGAAACCATAGGAACATTCGAATGCACTCTACATATTCTCTTGTATAGAGTAAAACTCGGTTATCCGAACACCGATCGTTCGAAAATTGATCATCATATGTCAGTTACAAGCTAAAATTATCATTGGTGACACTGCATACTCTATTTTGTACTATTATGTATTTTACATTGTAAAATAAGTTTATCAATTTTTATGCGAAACTTACTTATAATGTAAGTTCTGCTGTTATTGATGATAATTCGGATAATCGAGGTCCTACTTTCTGTGATATTTTTTTACCTGGTTTGTGTACTTCTGCTGTTTTATATTAGTTTAAGCACGCCCTTAGCTGTAATAATTTGTTATGCAGGGTGTCACAGTAATCGCGGTACAACCAGGAAAGTGGTGATTACTCGTACAAAAATAAATCGAAATGATAGGATAAGATTTTTGTGACATGATACTTCATTTTTGAGAAAATCGACTTTGAATAACATTGAATACTGTCGAGTATGTGCGTACTGAATGAACAATACATTGTTTTTTTTATATATATAACACAAGGAAGGTGTATGACATTGAGGCTTGAATTGAAATGATTTTAATTATTTTTACTTGAAACTTTACCTGCAACTGACATAGGATGATCAATTTCCGGATAATCGAGGTCTCCTGTATTCTACAAAAACTGCAAGTGTCCTAATTATAAGACTTATGGATAACAGTGTATACTTTCGTCCATAAGTCATCGGACACTTGCAATTAGTGAAATTAGAAGATGAACGATTCTGCAGTATGAAACGACCTATACTATGAAATAAAGTTAGTACCTATTAATTGTTTATAATGTAGAGAATATGTAGTTGGAATCATATATTAAAGATCTTACCAAAGATAAGTAATTAATCATATATAACCTCTTGAAGTAATAGCTGCATTCTTTCGATGAAAGGTTTTAATATTGCGTAACTAACTTCTTTCCAACCTTCTTCTAACTTCTTTCATAAGTCTTTCTTTGACTTTTAGCAAAATTTCCAAAACAAACGAAAAGTGTGTCGACACTATCGTCTGGCCGACTTAGAGATGCATTAGAAACATACTTACACGCACAGTCTTGTTTTTTCAAATATGCATTTAAATTATATGTGCATATTATTAATACCATATTCAGGTATTATATTAATGTAACATATCAAAATATAAAAACATAAAATAAAATGAAGCTAATATATTGTTATCCGCGTCCTAATAATCATTTTACTGAAAATGAGCAAGTGTCCGGTAACTTATGGAGGGGGGTGTACGTAATAGACGCCACACAGCACTTTGACGCGGTGCACAGTCGAAGGTCGTCCTTATTTCCTTTTTACAGAGGCCAGTTCGCCGTTTAGTGTTCGCAGCTGCCTCTGTCGACGGTTTTGTGCTCGCACGCGAAGCCCTTGTTGCGTAAAGGGTGAGCTTTAGCTCCCCTGCCCCTCTATCAGGGGATTAAAATGGGGCAGAGCGGTTGATGCGCATGCATTATGCAGTTAAACGAAACGTAAATACAACCCTGCTGGTTTTCGACCACCCGACGAGATTCGTTCGGATACTCGTGTAACTATAAATACAGAGCACAGGACGACAAAAAGGGCCGAGGGACGATTGTGAGGAAAGTAGGCTCGTCGATACTCTACACAGGCCATGTTTGGTCGCAACTGTCCCTTTCCCCTGCCGTGTCTCCAACCTTCTGGTACCGGTTCGACTGACGATGTTACGCGATTTTTCTTACCGTTTTATGGGTAATCATTCTGTTTTGAAAAATGGATCGGCTGCGAGTGGGTCGTTTTAGTGGCGATTCTAGCATGAAGACCGGAATAAAAGGGTTAGTGTCATGTGGAGACGATAGTGACACGGTTCTTATTCTGAGACCATAAAGATTGTCGTTTAAAATCATTTTTTGCGTGTTGAGTTTATGAGGAAATACACTGCTGATCGAATGAAAGTTCAACATTAATTTTACATAATTAACACTATTAGTGCTTCTGATCTCTGATGAAAACGTCTCCTACATTTGAAAGATTGAAATAATAGTAATTATAACGTCAAAAGTATTAAGTTTGAAATTGTTTGAAAGTATAAATTATTTTAATTGTATCATACAATGTATACATTGGTTTACATTAAGTGAAAAATCTGTATCCTAAATATCTGAGTCCTAATAAATGTTTTCACTAATTGCTACTGTGGTCATTTTAAACCACGATCAAATTTGTTCGCTCCTGCAATTCTAAGACTCATTTATTTCAATGCAGGTAACAGATTTCGTCATAACTTTGCTATTTTCAAAGTTAGATATTTTAGATTCAATTTATCTAATATTGCTTCCATAACCAAGTCGTGTACAATAGAAAATGGTATATGTGATTCCCTTGACTTGTTCTTTTGTTCAGTGCATTCAATCAAACGATCCTTTTTGTTATCTATCTCACACATCGCCATAGGGTACTATTTATCCTCAATCACATATTTACTATAGTCTATACCGTTTCCATTTCAAATTTGTAACAAACTGTTATCTTTTTTTTGTTTCTTTTGTTTCTTTTTCGACTGCTGTTTTTATTGAACGGCCCTGTTTGTTGTAATATGTATTACAAATCAATGGGCATAACCACACATATGTCAATGAATAAGTAAATAATTTGTCGACGTTTCGATAATCATTCTGAAACAGGTCCATGTCGACGTGACATTTTGTATGTAAAATTATCCCCAATTATTAAAATTCTGTACTGTGATCTGTTCATGATTGAACTCGATATCGGCTGTATCTCACAGACCGAATTAACTTTATGTTAGTAATTCGAGAGTTGAAATAAAGTGAGTTCTTTCTTTAAGTTTAGATTTATTTATGAGTTATTGGGGCGACAGATTGATGTTGTAGGAAAGAGTGCTACTGCGTACAATTCTTCGAGGCTTTTATACAGTTTTTGGAAATTAGATTGACACCAGAGTGACCAATCAACGGTCACATATATTTGCTAGTGGTGTGAGTGTTCCGTTTGCAGATTTTCCTACTTTGAACCCGTTTGCCAATTATGATCGATCTATAGCAGACTGGTAATTTGGGGTGGTCGAGTTAAGGTTGTTTGAATAAACATGCCAGTTAATATTGAGTTGGAGTAACTAAGCTTTAAACTATTAAATATTCAGAGACTTCCAAAATCTCAAATATAGTGTACAATTGAGTCCATGTCGTTAATTCTACGAATTGTGAATATATTATTGACCGGAGACGTATTAATACGTCTTTTGTTACCAGAACGTTTTTGATCGGGGCATATTCAGACGTTTTTAGAGAGTGATACAATTGAATTGGTGAGTCGAAGAACAGTATAAGTCCAAAATTAGCCATTTTCAAACGATCTCAAAACTAAATGTAAAATGTATGGAAAAAATATCCTATACTCGTGTTTCAGTAGTCCCTTCAGTTTAGTAAGTGTAAAAACAGTATCTGTCATGGATTTCTACTGTTTCAACAATCTGTTTAGAATCACTTTTCATGCAATAATTTCTACTTGAATTATGTTTAAAGCAAGTTACTAAATGTGTTTTTTAGTACTGTGTTATATTTCAAATTTCCTGACTGAACAGTGACTTGAGTTGAAAAACAGTACAAGTCCAATGGTTTTATTTTAATTATTGAAAATTAATGAACAAAGTTTAACCATAGTTAGACATGTATGAACGTTCATCTGCGTTAGCATAACCGCGTTTAAATTGGAACAGTACTATAAAAGCAATGGTGTTAGTGATACACGAAAAGTGACACTATTTTTTACAAATATCTCAAAATGTGGTTTTTGGACTTGTACTGTTCTTCAACTCACCGATTCGATTAAAATCACCGTGCGAAGTTGTTAGAGCTTAAAATTGATAAAGTTTTCATTATACAATTAATTATTGTGCTTATCATTCACATTTTTCCCCGTTAGTTTTTTGTTCTGATCTTTTGTATATTATAAACGCAATTTTGTTACCGTAAAATTTAAAAAAATGGCAAATTTTACTGATACGCGGGTGTTTCAATATTGACTTTTATGAAAAATAGCCGGCCACAGGCGGTAGTTTCTGTAAAAATTCCCCGGTCAACAAAGTGTGAAGTATCCTATTTATTCTCAGCAGTACTTGTATTTTCTCTTGGAACACGCTAACGATTCAACTCGAAGTAATTGCAAGTCGCGTATTCTTGATCGAATGTCTACAAGTTATCGTCGATTGGTCCCGCCAGCGAATGATTGATCGATTCACCGATGGCTGCACTTGACCGGCTCGTTTTCCAGCATACAGCAGGCATTTTGCTTCCATTCGATCGCGTCGCCGTGAACACGATAAACCAATTTGCGGGCGAATCGTCACAATTGCATGGGGCTAAACTTTCACCCTTACATCGTTGAATGTTCTCTTGTGTAATCCTCGTTCGCATTAAAGGGGATTTCGTTCCACTTATACGTTTTGTATTTCGACGAGAGCCGAGTCGAGAGCTCCGTGCAGGAAGTTTCATCCCCTTGTACCCGCACGTACCGTGTTTATCAGCGCTGCAGACGTACAGATGATTCTGCAAGGGTGAATATTTCGGGGCTCCTGACTGCTGTTTAGACTGTTACATCCGTGGGGATCGGTTCGATGAACCCACATTTTCGAAGTATCGATCTGAAATTTCACGGCAACAAAGGGTTGCAGCCGTGACTAAATATTGCCCGCACAGATTCATCCCCTTCGGTTCTGTTTTGTTAGAGAATTATTAACCGTAGCACAGCCGGAAATGAGCTAATTTTTCGCGGAAAAATAAATTGAAATTCCGATAAAAATTTGTTGTGCAGTTACGAATCATTAGACCTCTGACTGCGACTTGTTTTCAGTGACAATTGTTCTTCATAGGCTCTATTACATTTTGTTCTCTTATTTTAGACAGTACTATATATCAAAGATTTTTAGGAACATTAATGTTATGATTTCGGTAAATTGATAGGGTTAGATTTGATAACAGCGTCTTCGTTAACCGTCTCATATTTAATGAATACAATATTTATGGTCCGAGAACAAATTGACGGTTTCTTGATTAGTCAGTTCAGTCTTATCCGTTTGCCAGACTGTTTTACAATTTCGAATTTCAAGTTTTCCTTGAAATTTTCCACTTGTATCCGGTACCCAAATTTAGCCAAACCAAAGCCAAATCTTTTGACTCTATACGTAACAGTAATACCGCTTACGAAGAGAAAGGAGTTGGCTCTAACAATAAGTGTTAATTAGTTCACATTAGGTCATCAAAGCACCATTTAAAGAAAATCAACCCTTTGACCATATTATTGATTAAATTAATCCTTTGTTCTCGAATAGACAACGTTGGGTTCTACACATGTATGCTGTTTCTGCAGAAGCAATCTACTGAATTTTCGTGTAACAAATATTATTAAAAATAATGTATCTATTATCTCTGAAGAGTTAATGAATTCCTTGATACCGATTGGAGATATCGTATTATCCCATACATCGAGTTTCGAAATTCCACGCGGTTCATTTGCAAACGATACGACAAAGGAACGTGTACGCGTTTATTCAAGACACGACGCACGGTCGTATAAATATGGCAGAAGGTAAAACGTAATTACGCAATTATTTAGCGTTCCAAGCATTATTCCGGGGATTTTTTTCTCTACGCGTATCAACATCGTTTAGCGCAATTTCCCGAGGGGAAATATCTCCATACATGCGCGAGATCCCTTTCTTACCGTTGTTCACGATTATCTTAACTGCCTGAAATGCATTACATCCCGTAAGACGATTGCTTAAACGCGTTTCTCCGACCATTCTCACCTCCTCGTTCTTGACACCAATTACTTGACACGTTTTGCAGTCATTACCGGAGGCCCGGCTCATTTTTCACTCGTCAAATGCCTCCGAGATCGTTCGAGCGTGACGTACAACTTGATTATTATACAACGATATCAATTTGTGACTCATTTTTCTTACACATCCTCCACCGCGATACACAACGTCTTCCAATGCCTGATATCGTTTGCATGTTACGTTCGTACAGTGACTCACGGCGGCCTTCGATGTCTTTCAAATTAAATGATCAATATTTGACAGATTTTAACATTAATATATTATTTGTAACTTACTTTTGTTCTAACCAAGGCGTGTAGAAAAAATTATACATTCAGGATTTTCTATAATATTGAACACTTAGATATCAGTGATGAACAAAATATTACGTATCCTATGACATAAGATTTTCAATGGTTCGTATGCGTAATCGAAGTCTTGAAAATTAAATGATCAATTTTTCAAGCGAACATTACTGTATAAAATTTAAGGATACAGGATTTTCTATAATATTGAACATTCTGTCAAATATTAATAATAAAAAAGTATGGTATATCTAATATTATAATATTTTCAGTGTCACACGAAAGTATACGACCTCATGGAAATTAAGCGGTCAATGTTTGAAAAAAGGTAACATTACTGTATAAAATTTAGGGATTCTGAATTTTCTTTGATATTGAGGTCTCTATCAAATATGAATAGTGAAAAACTATGGTATATTTATTATTATAATATTTTCAATGTTTCAGGAAAGTATACGAACTTATGGAAATTAAGTGGTCAATGTTTGAAAGACATCATTACCATATTATTTCTAACATATTTTTATTCTAACTGTTGCGTACAAATCAAGTTAGAGGTTCAGTATTTTCTATAATATTGAACACTATCAAATATCAATAATGAAAAAAAATATTGTGTCTAAAAATTAAATGATCAGTGTTTGGAATAAATGAATGTTACTATATTGTTTTTAACATACTTTTATTCTAACCGTACCGTATAAAAATATTAGAAATTGCGGATTTTCTATTATATAAAATTGAATACTCTATCAAACATCTGTAATGAAAAAATATTGTGTATCTTATATTAGGTCAATTTCATTCATTGTTTACTGTATATAGTATTTGTAACATTCATACCATTTAACATACACATTTAATATTCATCAAGTTTATGTCTTTGCAATATGTATGTAAGATTTTAAGAAAATTTATTTGCTAATTTATTAATTTAAAAACTTATTAGATTATTGAATTCTCTCAATGAAGAGTTGGAAAGTAGCTATCATGCCTTTATTATTTAATTAATGGCCACGGTTATTTGTACACTTTAACCTACACAGATATGTAGAAAATATTTGCTATATAAAAAATGTCATCTAAATAGACAGTTCTGAAAATTCCAAAGAACGAAACAAAATATTGCCCATTTTTCATTAACCTTCATGTACGAAAATGTAAAAGCAGAAACTTGCAGAAATGAGTCTTTGCATAAACATCCGTAGTCCGTTTATTATCGTTTTTAGTAGATTTATCTGACAATGAGTCAAAATTCTGTGTTGATAACTCGTTCGTAAGAAGTTAAATATTATTGCGTTCTTCTCGAAACAGAATGCAATATCTTGACACTTGATACACGTAGGGTATGGGTTTGCGGACATTCGTTAATTCTGGCGGAGATTAACTTTGTTGTAACAAAATATTGCAATATTCTCGGTCGCAGAGTTTCCCGAGCAAGCATATTTTAATAAGTCTTAATCATTTTAAGCCGTGCGTTATGACTTTACACCAGAGGCAAACCAAACAAATTTCTTGCTTCGCAATAAACGGCGAACGAGATAACTTGGTGTCCCGTAAGGCCGGAAGTAAATAACTGCGGTGTTACAGAACGATGCAACACTATAAACTTTACTTCACGCGACTGTTTCTCGAGGCCAGTTTTCTGAAGCATGTTTAAATCAGTTAGAATAGTTTCGGTAGTTTGTAAAATAATTGAATTTTAACTTGTAGCGCGATGGTGCGGAAAACATCGTGGGTTAGTTTTTGTGAAACGGCAGTTTTGAATTTAAAATTCAAGTGAAGTTAAATATGAGTCCAACTAAAATTGTTTTTGATTGTTCAATGTTATAACAAATTGTTAATAATGATTTCAATTTTAACCCTCAGCTGTCCCTCATTTTTCCAAATTAATGTATCCGTTGGTGTAAAAAGTTTATGCATATTATTTTATTGAAATTATAAGAATGAAACTTCTGTACATTCAAGCATAAGATTTTTTAGATTGTTCGCATCGTTCATAAATAATAAAGCGATGTATTTACATGGCATACTGCTTTTTTACATTTATCGCATTTTTATGAGAAAATTGTATGAAATTGTCACAAAGAACGGATAAAGGTTAATATTTTTATTTCCATTAAACGTTCTGTTCTACCTTGTATTTGTTTACGTATTTTAAATGAACAATTATTTTTATTTGAAGACAGGTATGAAAATTTAATTGGAATAATAATTGAAAAATCTGCATAATTTAATATTTATCGTTTAAAAATACTTGTCTACTATTTACACAAAGTATAATATTCCACATATTAAAAGTATTATCGCTTCTATAAATCTTTCTGTTAAATTCTTAACAAGCGTATGATTCTCAATGGTTGAAAGCTGTTTGATTGCTGACTTCTATTATTTCGGCGAACAATGGGGTTTGATTGATGCACGACACGGAAAATATGGATTTCCAGATGAACTTTCAGAAAATAAAACCCACACAAGTGAGTCTCCTATTGATAGACGCTTCATTGAATTACGACAACAATTGATCTCGCACAATATATTTGCTTCTACAGTCTGACGGTAAATAATTAATCTCGAATCAGGCAGGAATCACATTTAATTTTCTTCAGAATTTTCCTTCCACAAAAATAGTCCGACGAAAGTAATTTCCATAGATTCAACATATCGAGCAACCAAAATTTTGTGCATATTTGTATACATATGTTACAGGAGTCTCCCTTTAAATAAATAAATAAATAAAAATTATACGCCATATACAATTATACATCATTTGTGAACCAATTATCGTACTTTACAGAGTATGAATATTAAAGTATTTAATACATTCACGAGGGAAAATTCGCTACCCCGAAAATACGTTTGAGTTCAAGATTTTCTTGTTGGCCAGCAGCTATTTCAAGAAAGTAGGCGAAGTCGCGGAATTCGTAGAATGCGTCTCCATAAATTCCGTAAATTGGCAATATCTCTTGCAACAATGTCCCCTTTAAGAATGCCTTTCTTCTGCCTTGAACAAGCATTCAAATTACCATCAACATCGAACTAGATCCACTATATTCCAGAATTTTACTTTCGTGAAACTTTGCATATTTTTCTCTTATTTTTCTACACTTGTGACTTGCATATATTGTTTAGTTTCTTGTACACGGTGTCCCAAAAAACAAACATATACCAATAAATGTTTTGTTAAAAAGTTCTAATAAGAATATAAAATACGAATTAAGGTGATACAACGTGAAGGTAGCTCGATAATATTTATCTAGTCTATTTATAAAGGTATGTTTGACAATTGAAACTATTATAGGCAATTGCCACAACTTTTGTTAATTATCTAGTGTTACTATTTCATTTCAGAAAACTATTTCTTTGATAAAGAATACTTATTACCGTGAGAATTTTGTGTTAACCCCTTGTCTCGTACTAATGAGTCACACTCGTGTTGCAGATGACAGTCTATATCAGTGATTGCCATGGGAGCTCCTACCTTTCCCCACCCTAGGTCCATTCCCCTCGTTTCAGTTCCCTCCAGTTCGCTCCTCGCTTCCCCTTTGTCCATCATTTGACTCATTGTCAGATCAGAGCCTATATGAGGGGAATAGACCTAGAATGGGGGAAGGTCGGAGCTCCCGTAGCCATCACTGATCTATACGATGTAAATATGCGTATCACTTGAATGAATTGTTAAAAATTTGATATTACAGCGGCGCACCATTTACTTCAAACCTCTATAACTATCATTTTTTCGAATTTTGAAACAACACTTGCGGAACATACACAGTTTCCAGACTATAGGCCTTTGAACAGTGCAAAAATCCAGAACTCAATTTTTTTTAAAATTCTAGACTAGAAAACCCCCTTAACCCATTCAGCCTTCATTTATTTTGCGCTTCGTGTGGACAAACTCCGACATTTGTTTAGCGCTTCATGTGGACGAACTCCGACTTTCAAGTCACGCGTCATGTGAACAAACTGTGACGTTTGATTTCTACGAGTAGAATATGTTTAGACGGCACGGAGTACATCTGAGATGAATTACAGGAGAAGAACGACACAGTATGAAAGAAATACTATCTTTTGGTCCATCGTTTTGGTCCAGGTCATGCACTACGAGTCAGACTCATAGTAGCGCGTTTTGGTCCAAGTCATGCAAAACGAGCCAGACTCGTAACTGACTTGTTAGGCTGAATGGGTTAATACTTCGAATTGCGAGACAAGACAATTTTATATTACTCCACGAAGACCAAGCATTTTACGGTTAGTTTTTCAAGCTGGATACGGAGACAGGCGACAACGGGGAAGAAAAATCGAGAAGAAAAGAAGTTGTAGGAGTAGACTTAAGCTTAAGCGAATTAACGTGCAAACGAGGGTACGTGCCGGGTTCCGTGTGCATCGGAAACGTTGCGATCGGGTCCCTCGTTAACATTGCAAATTCCTTACGGCGCAGGGGGGTGTAAGGGACCGGCCACTTTTTATCAAGTTAATTTCACTCTGCAATGCAAATTTCGGACGATACACACCCCTTGGCCCTCTCCCGCGGTTCGCTCGCAAGAAAACTCGAATTCGTCGAGCGATACACCCCCCCCCCCCCCCCCCCCCCCCCCCCCCCGGTTCCCGCGTACACGTTCTTGCCCGTGCTATTTGCACCGTTTTCGCCGTCTATTTCACAGCATTACGCTTTCTGGCCTGGCTCCAATAAAAATCAGGAGAACAGGATTTCTTTTATCGCGGCTTAAGAAACCGACGCTTAAATGCTGCTCGAATTGCCGGCAGATTGGTTTCTTAATTGCGAGCGCCGTCAGTTCCCGACGCGGTGGCGTCCGGTGAAAAAATCGCATTATTCGCGCGGGAAAAGCTCTCTCTTACGCTGCAGATCACTCGATTCAGTATTTAGTATTTAACCCTTTCTTCTTGTCTTTCCAAATTTTAGGAAGAATCATTCACCGTGTGCTGAAAATTTCCGCGGTAAATCATGTCTTAATACGTTATCCCTATCCCTGGGGACCGAGACTAAACTTTCTGTTTAGACAGCGTAAGTCCCTGGGGACCGACAGTATCAAATTTGAAAATAATACTTCACAATTTATATATTAAAAAATATGTTTACAGTTTCTTAATGGATTTTATTGAAACATTTTAAACAAAAATAAGGTTTTCCTTTACAAGTGTTACAAAAAGTTACGACTTTCTTGGTACGATTTACAGCTATTTTTCTTGCAAAGTTTTTTGAATTGGTTTTACAGACGCATTTTCTGTATCTACGCGCCGCCTAAATGGAAAGTAAAACAATATTAGCTCCGCGTTTAACGTGTTAAACTGAATACTTCATTATTAGACTACGGATGTTTATGCGAATATACAATTTTAGGAGTCAATATTTTTTGTTAGAATATAATCAAAGAAAATGAAGTTCCACAAAATTGTGTGTTATGCTTTAAATGTTACAAAATGTATTTTTTTATTTTACGTACTTTATAACATACACATTTCCCACATAATTAAATTTATTAAATTGCATAAAAATCCGCAGTCTATTCATTATAATAATATGTATGATGTCGATTGTTCAATTGTTTTAGTTCTCTAAAACTGTACTATATGTAAGGAAACATATATAAATTTAATAAAATAAGCTGATGTGATAATTCATCCGAAGACAGGTTTATAACGTATTATAAACAGCTGTGATTAAACCAATACGGTGACCCGTAGCACACGGTGAACGATTTTTTGGATCGCATATATGCGTTCATCGTCCTCAAATGGTTGAGAATATTGGAGATAAATTTGTAAACGTGACTAAAAATTATTTTTTTTATGCTATCGTGTCCCTAAGAACATACACTAATTGTCTCCGGGTTTAATAGTAGCAGCAATGAAAAATTCACAGTTCCTCATGCAAAATTAAGTCTAGAATATATAATAACATTTGTTCATACGGGGTTTCTTTTCTGAAAAAATGAAGCTTCAATATTTTATGGATGTGCGTATAGTTAATTAAACATGAAATGGCGTTTTGTACTCAATGTGATGTCATGATAGAATTCTACGTAATGTATTAAGTTTCGATAAGGCAATTCTTTTGTTCTATTGTAAATTGTTTGAAGTATCACCCTCGTAATGCATAAATTTTTAATCAATAAAATAAAGAAGCGAGAGCTGATAATAATGTTCCCAACCTCTTTAAATATACTAACAATAAATTTTCAGCAGAGTACACCAATATAGTACTATAATACATAAAAGTTGCAGGATAGAACATAGTATAAAGATTAAGGAAACACAATATGTTGGTGGTACACTAGCAAACATATTTTTAGAAGTCGTAAAAGAAACTAAAACAGCTGTAATAAACATAAATTTGCATGCAGATCGAGGTATCCAAATTTTCTATTTTTATTGACACTCCCATATATCAATGTAAATTGCTATAAATAACGCACAAACAAAATGAATAGCTAAATATTTTGAAAATATTTATGGCCCAATATTTACTAAGATTTTCTCGTTTTCTGCCAGTTTTATTATACAGTTACGCTTACGTCTATAGTTCTAAAACATCCTCTTTGTTAAATTCATTTGTACGGGTGTAAAAAAAAATTCAGATATTCATGTAGAAAAAAGGTGATGTATGAACTTTTATAATAATAATATTTGATACACCATTTCACATGACCTTATAGTATAATCAGTGTGTTAGGCAATTCATTTTTCTGGTATTAAGATACTTTACAAACATGTTCAAAACTTGCGAAATTTGCAATATTTATTATAATGAGTTCCCTCAATTTCGTTCTAACATTATTTTCATTATATGTTCAAATCAAAGTTGAAATCGATTTTTGGCTAAAACTGTACAAGTGCGTGACAGAATTTTTCAAGAAACTAGTGCTACTGTACAATCTTAATTTAATTTTCCACTTACTGGTTATAGCACCGCTTTCCCCTATTAGGCTCTTACACTTAAACATGTTTCATAAAAAGTGATCTAATGTTTAAGATAACAAGTATTCTAAGCGACTCCGAAGAATTTTACGTATGGTACGATTTCACGGTTCTAAATTATTGGACTGAAAGAGAAGTGCTAGGTCGATCGGGTACAATTTCAATTTTAAGCGCGTTTACAGAGTATTCTCTTTCGCGTATAAGTTCAAGTTTTTACTGTTTCTGGCCGACTTCCAGCAAAATCTACTGCACCAGCGAGAAACAATTCTGACGGTATTTAGAGCATAGTTTGAATATTTCACGCCACTTCGTTAAATAAAACAGCCTGTGTGTTCAGGAGATTCTGTTCCCTATATAAATCATATAGAAAACACGATTATACAAATTATGTTGCATAAAGTACATCTCGACATGTCTTAAACGAAACGGGAGATAAGGAGTGTAGACCGTAGGAGATTGGGTTAAACAATTATATGAAAAAATATTGTTGCTGACAATGTGCATGATTTATCGCAAGAATTAATTTGTATTTAATTTTTAATTTAATGACATCGGAAGGCAGAAGCATTCTGTTCAGCCTATTGATTTTGTTTAAATTAATTATGCACATGAAGTAATAAAAAGAATCGGTATTATCTAAAAAATTGTGGAGTTTCCTTAAAAAAGGCATGACGCTGATCTTGAAATTTTTTAAGATTTTTCATTTATAAGAAATGCATGCACCATCTGGTGAATCCTCCTTGAAACTGTTGTCTTTGAGGTTTTTATTTATGTTCAGAATTTATTTCAGCAGCCTCGAGTTTTATTGTGAGAAATTCAAGGAAAATAACAGTGTACTTATTGTGTTTTATAACAAAAATATTGTACAGTCCTCTTTTTATTTAAACATTATTGTAATTATATATGAAGTCTTCACAACTCATAATCCTTCTATTTAGCTACTTTGTATACATAGGTAAGTATACAGGATGTTCGGCCAGAAACCAAAGACTTAATTATTTTATCTACTTTTCATGATGCACAGAAATGATTCAGATATAATTTTAACGGTTTTGAAGGACGACAGAGCTGCAATGAGAAATCCTTTCTTTTACTAATTTTCAAGGTGAATATAAAATGGTTAATTTTTCTTAAATAAAAAAATACGTATTTCTGTTTCTTGAACATGTAAATCAATATACATTCAACCAAATGCAACATTGTGACCTTTGTACCGTCTAAAATCACTTAAATTATATTTGAAATAGTCTTTACTATCGTTAAAACTAAAATGAATAATTAAATGTCCGGTTTTAAACAGATACTCCGTATATATAAAACAAAAGCGTAGCGATGTTCATAGAATGGAAACACGATTTCCAGCCGCACTGGACGTAGATCAGCAAAGGATTAACCTTCCTTATAATAACCAGCCACACTCGTGACACGGATCACGGACTGTATGTTATAAATATATGAGTTTCACTCGAATATAAATTCTTAAAAATTTTCTATCAAAACATCCTTGACTTTCAAAGGATTATCTAAAGCAAATTGCTCATGTCGATAAATATTCTTCTTGGATTTGAATAATAAACTTCAGCTCAGATAGCCATGAAGAAAACCATAAGTCAAGGGGTTAATCCCCGGAACGTTCAACCTTCTCTATTCGCAGAGACTTCTTCGTAAATATCTATTTATAAATTATAATAGATCACCCCATAAATTATCCGGAATTATTCCACGAAAATAAATAAATAAATAAATTTTCCGGGATGATAAATTTTTCCAATTACCAAATGAATTATTCTAAAAAATTTCTTTTCTCGTTCGAAACTTGCTGCGCGGCTGTCGTAAATTACAGCACTTCCGGTGGACGTTCCTCGGCACGAATTTGCCATAAAATTACTGCCAACCAACGATCTCGGTTCAGAATTCCAGCGCGTTTTAACGCGTTCCATTAATTTTGTCCAACGAAAATATCGACACCGCGTCGATGGAGATCGTCGTGGATCAAATAATATTCGAACGATCATATACTCGCGATCACGAGCATGATCGATGATTATTTCACGCGTTAATTTTAACAGCCTGAACAGGTTTGCGGCGACCTGCGGATCCTACAGCAATAAGAGATAAGTACGAAACGCATCAGAGTTATGGGATTCTAAACGATCACGGTGGAATACTCTTTTATGAGCTGTGTTTAATTAACAGCTTATTAAACGTCGGTGAACTTCTCTTTACGTGTTTCGGTATGCAATGCGGTTAGATTACTAGTTACACGCCGGACAAGATTTTTTGAAAGCACCGGAGAACGTGTTAATTCGCAAGCTCGAGCGTGAAAGGAAAGGCATCTTGAAATGGATGTGTTGATTTATCGTACAGATTATTACAAAATTCATTCATTCATTGTTAATCTGGTAACTGAGGAAAGCGAGTTAACTCGTCATTTGAAAATGTCTCCGCGATGTTACTTCTAATAAGTAAGTAAACATAAATAATCGCTACTTTTTGTTTATTAGAAAGGCAGCCATCTCATTCATCAGAATCAATTCGACTCTACAAATTTTTGACTACACACAGAAGTCATGTTTTTACACGACACCTAACCTACTTAGCAGGCTAAGACCTTTTCAGATGGCTGTCAGCTTTATTTTAAATGTCGATTGAATTGATCTGTAAATGAACCTTTTAACTCAGCTGTCAATACAGTTGTCAATTAAATTCTGATTATCGTGCTATTTTTCGTGTGAATTTTTGAATTATTAACACTGTATTGTCAGTCTAGTGTATCAGTATCCCATGTGTTCGTAGCAGCTGTTATATCTGTGCTCCTTTATAACCGAATACTGACTCATGCAAATGTTGTTCAAGTTTTATGGAAACTTTTCAAATGCATGCAATCTTTGGCAAATCTTTGCTTACGAAATGACAAGAAACTGTAAAATTCATGAATAATGTATCGGAAGAAAGAATGTAGTATGTTAAGGGACAGCAGCCGACACATGCCATAAAGTGATGGAAAGATGCAGCAGTATGTCAATAGCTACCAGATTTACTTTTCGAAAAAACGTAGTCATACGTTATTGGTGACGAAAATGTGAGGAGGTGTACAATAAGATGGTGAAAATCACTTTTCTGCTAAATTATCGATCTGAAACAAAAATTTGTTCACCTGTCTCGAATGGACCTGGGCAAATTTTATTTAAAATTATAGTGTGAAATAATGATTCAAAATACTGTGTGAATTCGTAATTTTCAATAGCTTTGTTGGCAAAACATAAAAAATGCCGGTTTATTTGAAATAACAGAAGTTTAAGTAATGAACTATTTCATTATGTTTTATTACATGTATTAATGTTGAAATAATCGCAAAAATAATTTCAATGATTTTTATGAGGTTGCTTTATTTTAATACATTGTCAACCATTCGGTCAGATCTTCCCATTTTGCACTGTCTCAGTTTGCGCTCTTAGTATAGATACATGACAGTAAATTCAAATAAATAAAATACGTCAATACATTTAGATAGACGTAATTAATTTAATTAGAATATTTTATATTAATGTATGCGCATCATAGTACAGAAGCTGTGGTAAATTATATTAAGACATTATGTGTCCAGCACCTAATCCAGTGATGGCCACCGTAGCTGCGGCCTTCCCCTATTCTAGGTCCATTCCCTTCGTTTCAGTTCCTTCCAGTTCGCTCCTCGGCCCCCCTCTGTCCATCGTCGTTCCAGATCACAACGCACATGAGGGGACTGGACCTAGAGGGGGGGAAGGCCCAGCTCCGGTGGCCATGACTGATCTAACCATATGTTAATCGTGCAGTTGTCAATGTGTTAACATTTAGTGAAGTTATAACTGTTTTCCAAATTATTAATCGTGACTGACAATGGATGCAGCTTTCAGAATTTAAAACATAAAAAGAAACAGTTAATCTGATTGTATATGCATATACGAGTACGATTATTGGAGGAACTATTCTGTTATTACAATATAATTTGAAAATTTATTGCTTAATGGGACGATTTCATTCAGAAAATTGTGAGCCTTGTTGTTCTCGCTGATATTCCGACAAAACGCTTCCAAAACAAGAACATGAAGCTAGTGTTGCGATTCGAGCTGAGAGATAACGCGGTCCTATCGCAGATCGATCAAGAGTACTGCTGTAATTACGGACTAGGTAGTCTAATGAATGCCTAACACAACGGCAGACGCACCTTCGTCCCTTCTCGGACTGTTAACTTCTCCCCTATTTCAGATGTCAGAGTCACGGGCCATGTTCTCACGAGTCGCGATTCTGAAACATGCGATCCTCAGACGGGAATAATAAGCAAAGAAACAATAAAGACGGCGCCGTGGCTGCATTATATTTTATCGTGTCCGGTGTGACGTGAGTCAACAAGACGGACGACAGACAGGGAGACAATGAGACGAAAACCGGGTCCCCCATTTTGTTAATGCACGCACTTTAATTGCGCTAGCCCAGATAATAAAGATCGTCGCTGCACGATCGACCAGCCTGCAAAAGGAAAAATATTCTTCACAAGCTCTGTTCCTTTCAGTTTATTCACTAAAACTAGCAGCTATATTTTGTTTGGTATTCAAGAATCTTGAAATTCTTTTGTACTTTTTAGACACGTAAATTATTTTCAAAATCAGGATTTTTGGAATCAAAGAACAACTCCATTTCTATTTTTAATTATTTTTGTTACGGGAATAGTTCTTCTTCCTTTTGTGCGTAACCTAGCATCGATTGCTACGATCACTTAGCCGGGGGATCTACAATTTTAGGTGGATTTCGAACCACCATACAATAATTTCTTTGACTAATAATTCATCATTATTCACAACCTTTGGTTTTCTGAATGAGCAGTATTTTCCAAAGCTACTATAAAATTTAGAAAACTAAAACTGTGTCCTCTGATCGGAAAAAACAGATTCACCGTAGACTTAGCGTGTGCATTAAGCTGCTTTTGCAGCTTCTTAACACTTTGCAGGCGGGCATCATTCTCACTGTTTTTGCACATCTAGCGGACAGATTCAGTCATTGCGCCAGTGGCATGTGAATCAACTTAATATTTTACGAATGTTATTGGTTTGAAGGAACTTAATTTTGTATATAAAAGATTGATTAATTACATGTGGATTTATTTGTCATTTTTATAAAAATAAAAAAACCTATTTTACAGAAAATTAGTATTTAAATAATGAATGGTAATGTTCAAACTGAGATTACAGTCCCCCGCTTTCTACATTTGTTCTATTCAGGACTGTGATGACAGAGTCCCGCCTGCAAAATGTTAATAGAGTTTTAATTCAAAAAGTAGTAAACGATAGATTTTCAGATTAAACGCTTTCCAACGACAGTCCAACTCAAACTGAACTAAATGGAATGATTTTCTGGAACATTTCAAAATATTACGAACAGTATGAGTTATTTACAGTAAATCCTAAGTTTCACTCGAACAGAGCTTCTCTTTAGGCCAGCACAGAGAAATCGACAGAACTCTCGGGGGGACTAGATATTATTAATTAAAAAAGTTGTTAACACTTCCTGGTACAATTAAGTGACACGTAATTCATAAGAAACCTGCAAATAGTCACGGACGATCATTTTCGCAGCACGAAACAGTCTACGAAACGGGTGTAGTCAGCGTGACAGCTCGTGGCGCGCAATTTGTACACAATCACGACTCACGGTTTCTTTACACGGAGAAATCTCACGCGAATTTTCAACCACGTAACTTTCGTTTCGTTAACACGTCCGAGATAACGTGATTACTGGTAACGCGTTTTAATCGATTTCGTCGAGCTCGAGGGGACGAAACTCGTGCAGTTCGTGCGATCAACGAAGACTGTGTTGCGTTCCGTCTTAATTAGTTCCCGGGAATCTAATTAATTTTCACCAAGCGCTGGTTTCTCGCAGAAAAGTACTTTACCGGAGGCGTTTGAGTCATTTATTGAAACACGCGAGCTGGCGTTCGTTTTATTTATGCAGGAACTCTTGTTGCACCGTGATGATTGTGCGTAATATCCTTTCTCGTTTTATTATTTATTATTTGGTACACTTGATCTGATATATTAAGATTCTTGAGTTTCGTCTCATTTATTGATCAGGTGCATGTACATTAATATTGCAAACGATGTTATAAATGTAAATGTGGCGTCAAAGTGGTACAGAATACAATTGATTATATAATTTATTGTTAGAGATATTCGAAGTCAATATGAAACTAAAAAGCTATTCCAAGAATAATTTTGATTCTGCTGTTGAAAATCCTTAGAACCAGGTAATTCTGACACATCATAACACTTTTATAGTAAATATAACACGTCCTCTTTTTGTCTTATTAAAAATAGACTTCCCTGTTGATGCATTGCAAATATTTTAAACTGTAGCTTATTTCATAATTGATACTTCGTTATTTATTATCAATTAGAAGGAAATCAATCAGTTTAGAAACCATTAGAAACTGCACTGTAAATGTTATAAAAAAAGCAAGTAGATTCTCCACTCTCATTCTCTACACATACACATACCTACATATATTTACAATTTCATTAATTTTAACTTTTTTTTTTATTTAATAACACCCTCTAATACAGTCTATAGTCTATAGGATTTTTTAAATAGGTACCACGTACGAATAAATTCCATAACAGCAATAACAATGGTTATTATTTATTATCATCGAAAGACTTTTACAAAATACGTAACAGGTGATTTTTATGACGAGTTCCAATTATTTTACAAAATTGAAATAGTTCCTAGACTAACACTTTTCCGGCACAAGCAGCATAATACTTTTTTTTGCAAATGCAGGGCAGTACTGATTATTATATTAAAAAATATATGGGCCCATTTAAAAAAACATGATGACCTTCACATCTTCGCTACTCCTCCACCTATAAGGAAACTAGTAACCCTTTACATTCGAAATCTTTTACATTTAATATACATAGCTTATTGTTAGAAATGCAAGTACAATTCACTTTAACAAGAGTGTTTACTTTATACCAAATGTAGTCGTATCAATAGTAAAATGCTTGCAAAATATGCACATTATAGAATTTTTGCAACTGAGCACAATTTTGGGCCACTTATACTCAATGAAAAATTCCAGACATGAATATTCCCATGCCTCAAAGGCGCTATTCAAGTACAAAGGATTAACACACTATGTTCTCCTCAAAATCATTCAATTTCTGTTTCAAAAGTATTAGCATGAAAAGATTAAAATAGGACACTCTATGTACAGCTTTATCGAAAATCTGTTTTCTTTTCTAATGTACCAACTGCCACCTACAGATTAACATGTCTCAAGCGAATCAGACAATTCATCTGTACAGCAAATATTTTAGCCCGTAGATTATTTTCTAATTGCAGTTGTCAGAGCTTCAATTTATTCTTAGCAGGTCTAGTGATTTATGAGCTGTCACAGATGGCCAGTTCGAGATCTTCTGGCACCATAGGGACATTTGGACGATCGATCCAAGGGTAGTTTCACGTTCACGTCCAAACACGTCCAAACATCCGAGTCCCGTCCGCAGCCGTAAAGGCGATGCGATTAGAACTAATGAGAGTGAATGGAAGCCGTCTGAACTTAGAAGGTTGCAAACAGTTTGAAACAGCTTGGCTTCTGTGCTCTGTGCGCCATGCAAATAGACCGCCGCGACACTTCGCGTTTCGCGCCCTTAATTAGCACGCCGGCAATTAATTAGCCCTCCTGCCCCAGCAACAGCCAGACGCACTTTCCACCGACTTCCACGCCACTTCTTCCTATCTTCTTCCTCATCCGAGTTTCCATGGCCATCCTGTTATTCTCCTAAAAATAGAATAACCATATGTCAGTCGTAGTCGATTCTTCAGCGGCCAGGGGTTTAGATTTTTTATTTGACAGCGATACAAGCCTGAAGAGACATAAAGACTTCTTTTTTTAACCTCTTCAAGGAGACTGACACATATGTGTTCAGTGAATTCTCTTTTAATTCAAGAACTTTTTTTCTTTTTGTCTTTACGTTGCATCCACTATAAACGGTTATTAGCGACGAGAATGTTTAGTTATATTACAGTTGTAAGTAGTTTTGTTTCTTTGACTAATTGGACCAATTGATGTATGTATTTTTTTATGATTGGAAAAGTTCTCTTTTTGGTTATACCCTATTTTTTTCAGAAAAAAATAATTTTTTTTAGATTATCTTCAGTGGCTATTTTATACTGACTATGTATAATTTTTGTAACAATAATGATGTCATTCGTGGCGACGTTAATGAGATTTTAGATATTTATGTAAATATATTCTTGTAATATACTATTTTCACATTTTCAGACTGACAATCGAATTTAAATTAGTCAGTAATCTGTTTTATCCTATGATGCTTTTAAAAACATATTTTTTTATTCTATGTTTTTGTTATGTGTATTTGAACATGTAAAATTGAAGACACATTCACAGTGTCGTTGTTTACGAAGAAAATAAATTACATAAATTAAAATAATAATTAAATCTTGCTGTCCAGTAATATGGTATTTATTGTGAAGTATAGAATTTCTGGTATTACTTCACTTTTGCGTATAACACAGTTTAAGAATGGTTAAAAATTATATCGCCCGCCATGGAACGAATCTTTAGTTTACTAGTATAATAAATGATTCATTACAATTATTAGATAGCGGATGTTTGTATCATTTAACATAGTCAAGTACATGAAACGTGTGTGCTGTAAAAACTAAATTTTTATTCTTCATGAGACGAAACAATTTTTATCTGTACAACCTGAAGATAAAAATAAATATTATAAAATATGTATAATGGGATGCAGAAAGCTAAAATATAAGAATATTAATATTTGTAATTGGATATTCGCAGAAACATTCATAGACAGCAATCATCTTGCAGCAAAGCAGGAATTTTTTAGATTAAAACTGAATAGGTAATTTTCTAATATTCTGTTATGAGGCGAGAGACCACTGCCAGTCTTCTTCCTCTTAATTCCTTCATTCTTTTTTCTTATCCAAAGTAATTGCCGAAAATTGCTTAAACGATATCCACTTAAATTGCTAAATTACGAAAACAACTTCTCGACATTTTTTAGATACACTCTCTTTACCACAAAGAGTACTTCATAATAAAATTACAAGAAATATTTCTTCTGCGGGAGTTTTTAATCCCGGCAAACATTTCTCTACAATTTTGTTCAATTTTCAAGTTTTGAATAAAATTCATCAACATGTGCCTCTACAATAGAACGGCGTTCATTATAAAAAAAATCATATTCAGATTGAAATTTCTTTGAAAGCATATACAAAATGTTCCATTCACTGCGAAGATCGCAATCTATAATCTCAACACTCGAATGATTCGAGTTGTAGAAGTTCGTGCCTGATACGGGTATAATAAGCGAACCTGGTTGTATCAGATAAAGCAAATGGGAATTTGATGATATAAGAATGCATTAACTACAAGCTGTAATTGTAAGAGATGAAGCTGCTGGTAGGTGGTTCGGTAAAATGTAATTTATCGGTCAGCCAGTTAAACGAAATCTAAGCGTATTGTGGCACATTTTTGCAGTTTTTCGTGCGATAATACTTTCTTTATTTATGGGAAATTGAACGGTGAATGCTATCTAGATTCTCATTAGTTACGTGAGAACGTTTTCGCCCGACGATACGAAGCCTATCGCATCGGTGATTAAAACATTTAAAATGAAACATGATTTGCACGCAGCGTAACGAGGTAAATTGGCCGTAGTAATTTATTTAATAACCTTCATTAGGAAATTAAGCTTCTAAGATGCACGATGATATTGACGCCGCGAGCACGAGTTTTTTTTGTGATTATACAGGGACACCTTGATATCATAATGCAAATGTAACATTATTTTTTGACAGACGTGAGCGATTTTGATTAAAAACAAAAATGAAAAATTATAATTTGAAATGCCATTTTAACCTGTCACTGTCAGTAGTCTAACTTAAGTAATTGTACTTCCAGAAATTGAACAATTTTATTATTTTTTATTTCAAATATCAAGAGAGAAATATTTGCGAAAACGATTTCAAGTAATGGTATGAAGTTGTTTTATTTTAATATTTCATAAAATTGTAATTGTTTTCTTAAATCGTTTATTGTAGTCATTCAATGAATATAACATTACGTGAGAAAAACTTGTGTTTTCCAGTGATTTGTTATTACAATGCAATCTAATAAATTTATTATTTATAAGTGATTAAATTTCAAACACGTAGTATTTAACAAAAATTTGAATATTTTATTTAAAAAAATGTTTCAATAAGCATAAATAGGAGATATTCGTTTTGAACCTTCTAATACAGTCCATAGTTTCAAAATTATTTGATCAAATAACAATAAAGTTCTCCTTCAAGTAACTGTGAAAAAAATGAAACATTATTTAAAAGATTATTTTCAATACTATTATTTGATTATTTCAAAAGTGTCGCAAGTTGTAACTTATTTAAAAAACGAAGTAATCGTAAAATAGCGTATAGTGAAACCTCCGTATGCGCAGTTTCAGTAACCGCGGCTCCAATTATCCGCGGTTGCCCACAGTCCGAAAAATTTGCATAGAAAATTGCAAAAATACGATATAGGTACATTCATCATTTAAATTAATACATAACTTATACATGTACGGGGTGTCCCGTAACTGGTGGTACAAGCGAGCAGGGGGTGATTCTACGTGAAAAACTGAATCGAAAATGTAGAATAAAATTTCTTCGTATGAAGCTTTGTTTTCGAGAAAAATAAGTTTGAAAATTTGTGGAGTACGCGTGCACTTGATACAGTTTCAGCTCGACAGATTTCACTATCTTACTCTCGGATATTTCGGTGAGCATTTCTGTGCTTCTTGATATGTTCACAAACATTGCCAATATGATGATATCTCTTGTATCGGTTCCACTTTTATTCCGGAACAGGAATAGAGGTACTACACAGTGAAATGCGTCGAGCTGAAACTGGATCAAGTGCACGCATACTCCAGAAATTTTCAAACGTATTTTTCTCGAAAACAAAGCTTCATATGAAAAAATGTTATTATACATTTTCGATTCAGTTTTTCACGTAGAATCACCCCCTGCTCGCTTGTACCACCAGTTACGGGACACCCTGTATATAATACACAATTTATAATGCATAATTGATAATTAAACAAAAATTGTACGTAGTTCTGTGTAACGTGCTGCAATCTCGTGCAGTCATGCTCGGGATATGTTCACATATTTTTTATTATTATAATTGTTGTATTTTATTGTTACTTATTATTGTTAATGTCTTATTGTGCCTAATTCATACATTAAACTTTATCATAGGTATGTACAGCGTGTCCAATGTATGTAAATATAGTGTTCGCTATTATTCGCGATTTCGGGTATCCGTGTTAGGGCTTGGAACCTAACCCCCGCGGATGCGGGGGTCCTACTGTAATATACTATTTAAAATAACATTATTTTGAAAGTGCCTAAATCTATTTTCTACAATCTGCATTTTTCATACAGAAAACAATAATTTGTTGTGACCCCTGAGAACATTTTTTCGACTTACATTGTCTTGTTATAAAACTATTTTTTGTATGAGCATGTTCTTTTTTATTGTCACACAAAGAATTCTATGGATAAAGAGGCGGAATAGGGTTACGTGTTTCGTTTGTCATAAATAATGCTGCTTGTCGTCATATTGTACCTTCCGCTGCTCCATTGAAGATGTAAATTACCGAAGGTGATTTCGGTGCATCGGCGCATATGCGTGAACCGAGATAATGCATTCTTTGCATCATCGTATGCAAACGTTCTTAACCTCATTCGTGACCGAGGTCAGATGAAAGTTCCTGATGTATCTCGCAGAAATCTCCATTCTGATGGATGCGCGTCCTGACTATTGTATCGAAGCATGAATAATGCAACAGGGCGTAGAGAATGGAATCATTCTGTCATAAGCATGAGATTTAAAAAAAAAATTGCCAGTGTCATTTGTTCAAGTGACAACCAGAGAATTTTATTTCTAATTTTACAATTGATCCTTGTTTTAGCTTTCATGACAATAGATTAGGTTCAAGTATTTGTCCCTTCCCAATTCAGGTTACGTAATCCTTGGAACTTGCAAAATTGCATAAACATGCATAAAATAATCAGTCGGGTCTATTTGGAAGTTCCAGACGTGAGGTAGACAACAATTTTTTAGTGTTCAAATAAAGATGAATGGTTAATATAAAAAAGGAAAATTTATTTATGAAACATGATGATATATTTGGTTGAGTCATAAGTAATTTGATGACGATTTATTAAAGGATGATTATTGTTGGTTCTGCAGCACGTCTACGTCTTAGGGATTTTTACCTGCAAATATGAAGTGAAAATCAGTAGTCCGGATAAATTATTTGAATTTTTAAAATTAAAAAAGTCTAATGTGTCGGAAGTTATTTACGACTCAACCCAATGGTACGGTAGATAACATACAATATTCATTTACTTATCTTCAATGTATATCTGATAAGGAATATTATTCCAATGAATGTTAATTAACAGTATAGAGGTTGTTCCAGATAATTTTCGGATTCAAACTGCGGAAATATATTATTTATACAGAGCAGTATAAAAAAATTGTTTTTTTAATGTGTATGATAGTATGTAGAAATTAACGTGTTTCAGAAGAATTAGGCAATTCATTTGATAATTAATAGGTTGACTACCACGGGGTGATCGACATTTGAAATTTGATCGAAGTGCGGAATACCCCAAAGCTGAATATTTTCTGTGAACCGATTACATTTTGGTATACCGTGTACCATATCATGTTTTGGACTATTTGAATTGATTTAAAAATTAAACCAAGACAATACACAGATGGCGTCTTGGAAAATATGAGCAGAAGAAATGTGCCAGACGTATACATGTTTGCATAGTATTCAGAGAGTTATATAACTGTTGAGGTTTACGCAATTTTAAGTAAATTTAACATCGCACCAGTAATATAAAAAGCATATAACGGACTAATTAAATTTTCTATTCCTTAATCATTTATATTAAAAACAGAAAATTACTGTTTGACTAGGTACGTCTATTCTCACTGTGGTATTCAACGTATTAAAAAGATTAACACAATCAGTAGGGCCCTGCTAATCATCCGTGACCGGCCTTACTACATTTTGTAGAATGATTAACCCTTTGACAGCCTCAAAATTTTTGCAAATACTAATTATCTTCGATCACTTTTGCAAGAATTCTCAAGTGACGAAGCATTATACATGACTCTCATATATTGAATATTTTACAATTTCCATTTTATTAATACCTGAATATTTATTTGTCATCAATGTTTTTTTATCTATTTTACAGTTGTTTCATAAATATTAATAAAATCACGTGTACGCGGCAGCGGCCATCAAAGTGTTAAAATAAGATGAATTTCATCGATTAACAAATTTTGAACAACGTAAAAAACTAGAGAACATTGTGACCATTATAACCAGCGAGATAAACGCACTATTGATAAGGATATTATCTTATTTAACCATATTACTGAATATTTGATTCTTATATACTTAGAATTATGAAAATTCAACTTGTTAAACACTCAAGGCAGCCCAACAACAATTTTGTTACTTTTCTAAGTTTTTCACAACAGTGCCGTGAATGTCTAATTGATCAGATGAAAGAGAACATTGTCGTAAAATCATTGCAGGCAAATCTGTATGGTTGAATCGATGTAGGCACTTGGACATCGATTCTCCGCGCAGGTGCGTAACGTCTCTGGTTCCAGTCAGGTAGGGTCAGGTTAGGTTAGTTCAGGTGGCTTGGATGGTGGAATACACGTGTGCAGGTGTTCACCTGATATTACCCGAGCCTTCACGAATTACCGGCAGTTCTGGAGTTGTTCGTGATTCCCTCTTGACTTCGTTGCAAATAATCCTGAACGTATCACTATGTTTACTCGACTATCTACAGCTACATTACCTGTCAAGCTGGTACTCTCCTTTCTCGACCTGTTCTGAGGGTATATATGGAGATTTTTTTTTAAAAAGAGCTAAACAACATATCTTTATGAAACTTTGCAAATTTATTCATATACATTTACACTACATTCATGAATTTTTGTACATTGCTATCTAATATCTAGACTATAGTAATTATTTACTGGGGAAGTAGACAGATTGAAACAATTTTTTTCGGATGGTTCGCACGATAACTAGCGCTGAAATCATCCCAAATCAAAAATTTAAAGAACTCTTAATTGGCATGAGTGTGCCTAGCGTTTGAGCTACGGAAAATGAAGAAAATTGAGTTTTGTCAAAATGGCATGAATCTGAAGAATAAACGATTTTTTTTTACTAATATTTAGACCTTTAAACGACTCTAAAATTCGTAAAAATTGATATATTTAGTTTTTAGAGCTCGGTTTGATCGTTTGTCGTACAAACAAGATTTAATTTTACGTAATAAAATATTTCAAAAATATATAATAAAATTTAGTTAAAAGTTGCGTTAGTTTCGACAGAACTAGAAATTCATTACGTTCTCCTGCACCTAATTAAATCCAAACTTAACAGATCTCACTGTAGATAATCTCTAACCATATTTGCAAATCACGTGAAATCGTATTGCGGCAATATTTCAAGATATAAAGAACTGAAAGAAAAAGTTAACTTGACTTTTGCGGAAATAAAAAACGCAGAATTCGTTAAAAATCATTCCTAAAAATTGACCATGAAGAAGAATACAGCTACAACAAACAGGCCAACATTTCCAACAATTCTTAATTAAAAAAAAATAAAACTCCTTCCAAAATTTATAAACATAAATATCCCCTGCGCACGTGTAATTAATGAATTTTCAAGATCATTTCTCTTTAAAACAAATCATTGCATAAATTTTATTCAACATTTCCCACGTACGTATTTTATCATGTAGAATCAGCTGCTTCCGGATTCTACCGCCAATTACGGAACACCCCTTACAAAATTCTGTGTGCACTCCCTAATGATCTCTAAAGTCGATGCTACTTTAAATTTCTAATTAAAAGGTGGGGTTGCATAACTAGGGAGAAAATGATAGGGTGCACGTTTCTTAGGAAAGCCCACGTCGTGATCGATTCGATCCGATTAGATCGAAACCCGCGGCTACAAACTTTACGATCCGTTCACGGTATCGGCTTACTTTCCTTCTTATTGCATCTTCATTTGCAATTCAGCGTGCAGCTGATTCCACGACGTGGTTCTCCGTGAACGTACCTCGCCGTGACTTATCTTCGACGTAGCTCGGGCAGGTGCAAATTATTACATTAGTGTTTCCTGGAACTCATTCTGTCGTTTCGAGCATCGCCTTAATGGGAGCCGCGTGCGACTTCATTTCATCGTTCTTGTTTCTCCATCTGCACGAGACGATTGAATGAACCGTGCCACCGGACACTGCGTTATGCTAACCCTTTCGGTGTTGACATTATCAGAATTCATCGGTGCGTCCGAGTTGAATACCGCAGGCGATATGGCACATCAAAACCAGTACAGTGGCTATTAGCACTTCAGTGTATTCCGCCGTAGAGGTAGCATTATTTGAATTGTTTCGAATAAATATTTACCTCAAATAATTATCCGAATGAATTCTTTTTAGTCAAATATTTTATCCGGATAATAATTATTCGTTATTCGTATCAAATTATTCTCTCTATTTATTTGAGTAATACATCCTTATCTATTGGAATAATTTATTCGAATAACGATTGCAAAATTATTCGAATAATAATACGAATAATGGTTGATTGTTTTCGTTTCCACTTCTTGTACTGGTGATATTGTATCTATGTTTACTTCTTGTCCATGTCCTTCTGTATCCTAACAAGAAAAACAGAAAAAATAAATAAATTTTTATCCGAATAAATTCTTATACGAAAAAGTTCTTATTCGAATAAATTCTGATTGGAATACATTCTTATTTGTTAGTGACGAATCAAATTTTATTCGGATAAATTCTTATTCGAATACATTCTGATTCGTTAGTGACAAATAAAATTTTATTCATTACTCTTATCCATTATCTGTTATCCGAATAAAATTTTGCCCAACACTGGTACGGAATAAACATCGAAAGTGTTAATTCATCCGCCGCGCAACCGCGGTTGTATAATTTTCGGGAAAATTGGGATAGAGTGAAGGGTTTTTATATTGTGTATGGTTTGGTTTCAAAGGCCAGCGTGCGGTGTTTCAAGACACGCAGGATTTTGAAATATTAGTATATTGATAAGGTGGTAGATTATTTAGAAATCGAAGAAATGCCTGTGACGTTCTGAAATATTTAAAAATGGTTCAAATCTCGAAAAATTCTTTTGGATCCCTATTATTGGGATCTTCTTACGTCGATATATGTTTGCTGTATGGAAATCGATTGAAAAATTTATAAATACAGAGGCCATTTTTAAATGTAGAAAGAGGAGAAAAGTTAGGGCCCACGTAAGGGTTAAATAATTAGATAAAGGTAATTTACCCCTTTCAGGGATGAATAAATTCAAGTTAGTGGATATGGGTTCAGTTATATTTATTTACATGTGAATTGATTGTCATTAAGCGAAAGAAAAATTATAGAAAGTTAATGCGTGTTTGAGAAAAACACACATATGTGGACATTTGGCGTTAAGATTCTTTATCAACAGTATTTGAGTTAAAAAAAGTAAATGAGTGTGCTAGTATACCTGAGGAGGTTTATAAATAATGCAGATATCACAAATCGTTTCTTCTATATTATATGGCTGCCAGAGTAAATATTACTCCAAAAAGTAGCCATTTTTTTTTATGCAGAAACTTTGAAAAAGTAGATACCAATTGCTAAAAATATTGATTGTATTATTCTGACCTTCAAGACGTATAAATAACTGAGTTTTAATAATAAATCCTCTTTTAAAGGGCCTTTTATATAAGAAAATTATGAATTTGGCCATATTTGGATTTTTACATTTTTGGGTACTTTGAATCCTTAAGAATATCCTCCTGAAAGAATTTTACGAAATTCGAAAAATTGACGACGCTATGAATGTTTAACCGAACCCCTCTTTTTTCGTGCAAGTATTACATATGATACGCTTGACACAAATAATACTATATCGCCACAAAGAAAAATTGTACATATAGCTCAAGGTATGAATAATAAACGTTCCAAGTTTCATTTCAATAGCTCTGGTAGTTTCCCCGCAAAAAATTCCCAAAAAACAGCTTTATTTTTTGGTCGTCAAAAAGTAAAAAGTCCGTCAAATGCTTTTTAGTCACGTGTTACAAATATTAGGCAATGAAAATTAAATACTTGGTTAATATTTTCAGAGATTTTTAATATTCCGGTTTGATTGAAGCAAACTAATTTGCTTGACCATGATAATATTTCCATCTGGTGAACAATTTTTTGAAGACTCGTGAAAGTATTATATTCCGTTCATTTCGTTAACATTCCCCGCGATTATGACGTTCTTTGCAGAGAAGATTTTTTTGCGCATCTTCGGAGCACTTGTTAAAATTAAAATAGCTTCAGAAGCGGTTTAGAGTGAATACAGCAATGACGAATATTTCTTTCTTACCGCATCAGATTCCTTGAACGCTGTCGGAAGAATTTCAAAAGATTTACAGAGCTCGAGAACGGAGTTCGCAATTTTGTGTATTATGTTACTTGAAACATTCGTCTCGTGCAGCTTATTCATTAAGCGCTCAAAACTTCTAATTAATTTCTGTATCTCGTATAATTGTGTTCCATTTGATTGTAGACCGAGCTCGCTGGTATTTATTATCGTTTCGTAGCAATTTAACAGCAATAAATTAAGCCATAACAAATTATATACGAGTCGAAACCATAAATTAGATTTCTAAAATAATTTTTAAATGAAATAAAATACAGTTTTTAAGACACTGTTATTATGAAACTATGCTGTATGTATGTATGCTAAATAATGTACTGAAATTGTAATAATTCAGTTAGTACTCAATTGCTATTTAGACAAATCAATTTTATCGTGCTTGTGATTCGTACCTTCAACGATATACTTTCGTTTAGATTCTTTACGGTTTTCTTGTTCATTCTTAATTGGTGTACAAACAGACTTAACTGCTCAAAAGTAGAGTATTTTGAATTACATTAAAATGCAAGTTGTTCCAGTTCGGCTAGTTTTAACTAATTTAATTTGTTGTATTAAAATTATGAATGAATTCATAAGTGGTACCTTTAACTTGGTTTCAATGTTTGACCACGATAATTAATCAATATATTGTACCATATGAGATCAATTTAAATTAATTAAAGCTTTTAATAATATGAGATTAATTTAATTAATTCTAGTGTACTGAATGTATTCATTAGTAAATAATGCCTAATAATTTTAGTAGTAAGTATAATTTTCTAATTACGTATTAGATTTTGGATAAACGATTTTTAACAAAAATAAATATCTCGTTATTTTTGACGACATGATATAATGTTTAAAATGTAATTTAAGTGGCTTCGACGAGCGTTGAAATTTTCGCTATATTATAGAGAAGTAAAAACACGCTTTCGTTAAAAAGAAAAAGAAAATATTTTGTATTAATCTTGACAACTAAAAAAACAAGTACAAAATAAACTTTTTTATTGTACCTTCCCCGTACTTTAGAAATAAACCAAATTATGTGTGAATATATTTTTTCCTCTTAAAGAATAAAAATAGATTGGTGTTCGGGTTCTCGTGGAACACCTTGTATACTCATGTTATATACATTATAATACAATACCTAGGGTGGGTAAGCAGGATGAATAGTAATAATCAAAGACAATAGTATGAGAAACTCACCTAATTCCGCAGTTCTAAGAGGAAAACGTGTCGTATTAGTGCCCAGATTTTTCTAGGAAAGGTATATCAGAGTATGCAGAGATAGACCAAACCTTTATTTAGCTGATCAAATAAAGAAACGTATTACAGTACAAATATTTCAAGTTGTACGCACAGTACAGTTGAAACGGAACAACTTGGTTAAAAATCATATAGGCACTACTGCGGAATCACCCGCATTGCGGAATTATGCGAGTTTTCTCTGTATAAAAAATAAAGAGTAGGATGAAAAAGAAACCAAGCGGAAAAATAAAATGAAAAAGAAAACAGTCAAACTAATAAAATGTACATAAATAGTTATATACAGATGTATATATATAATTAGTACATATTATTTATATTATACAGGGTGAACCGCATAATGTGATCACCTGAATTTATTCTGTTGTTACTGGACCGATTGAAATTTTGTTTTACTCATGGTTCAGAGAGGTTCAACATGGTTCAGAGATGCCTTCAAGATCATTATATTACATTTTTCTTATTTGTTCTATCTGAACTAAGAAAACAGTATATTTTCCAACGTTGTTAATAAATTAGTATTAGACATTATTGATATTAGACCAAACAAAAATAATAGAAAATATTTCATGAAGCTTACTTCGTTTCAATATCAGCTAAAAGATGGGCATAAAAAATTATAGGTTCATCTATAAAAATCGGAAGGTGTACTTAAAAAACTTTATGAAAAAAACGACTAAAAAAATATGTAATATAATCATCTCCAAAGCCTGTCTGAACGATGTTATTCGTAGAACAAAAAATTCCAATCAGTCTAGAAACAATAGAATAGTTGAAGATGGTCACGTTAGGTAGTTCACCCTGTATAAAATTATACTATGCTTTGTGTTTGATGTTACCTCTATTCTATCCAAGAATTTCTTATAACCGTATATCGCCTATAGGCAGACATTAAAGTCACTGTTTAAAATCTACGAGCATATTACAGCAAATGAAGCAATAAAAAATGTCAGTCGAACTTGGAACTTTGAATAGCAAGTAAGTAGAATCGAGATCGGAACGTGACTTGGCGAGCCGGTCAAAAACCATAAAAGTTCATCAAAAGAGACCGCAACCACGTCCATATCGATTTCGCACGAGGTTCCAGTAAATCAGCCAGCCGGAGTTTCGCGTACCAACATGTCATACCTTCCCAGGAATGGACGATCACGAGATCCAGTCGACGGTGGAGTCGATCCTCGGGCCCGGGGTGAAGGTGGTCGATTGCGAAAAGAAGTCTAGCGTGAGAGAGGAGGAAGTATTGTTGATAAACGGCGTGCCGATACCTCTGGAGGGCCCCGATGGCGTTGCCATACGCGAAGCCATGATAACAGGCCAGGTGCCACCTTGCGATCTGCTCAATCAGATCCTCGTTAAGGCTGGAATACTCAGGTACCATCGTGAATTCTCCTCAGTTAACCTTAACTCGAAAATAAATAATCCTGACATCCTGTATCCCTTCGTTCTGTAATTTTACAAGATTACATTAGAAGTACCTCGTTAGCTTTGATCTTCGTCGAAAGTCCGTAGACGTTGCAGCAAAGTTTGATGAGATCACCATCTTTGTAATTTGTCTTCACAAAGAATCATTGGGAATTTAATATTTGGTCTAAAGAGAAGTTGAGAGAGGATACCAGAGAGGATACTGTTCGACAACATATTCTTGAAACCTGCAGGCGTGACTCCGTTAAAGGTAGGAGTAGTAGGAGGATATAGAAAGATTTGACTAGTATTACAAGAGTTCACGAAGTCATCTGTGTTGCAAATATTTTTTTGAACAGACTAAAATTCAGAATTATATGTATACGAGGAAGATATTGTTATTTTTTATTGCAGTGAAATCGGATACTGGTCAAAAATATTTTTTGTTGAGTCTTACAAACAGTATACATAAGATGGTATGGGGCATGATACACATCGTCTACTGCATGTCCTGTGTTTGAGATTCGACAAAAAATAACCGATTAGGTCAATTCTTGATTTATTTATAGTAATGAGTTCTACCTTCGGGCATCCAGACTAACAACGACGGGTCACAGTAATGGCACAGTCGATTTCAATGAAATTGTTTTCTGAGGAATTTAAAAGAAAAATGATTGGACACGCGTTCGAATGTTTTTGCCTATGCGTATTATTTACAAAGATATTTAAGATTACAAATTTTGGATATGCGCTGTATATACTGTGTGGAGCGAAAAGAACAAGTTTGGAATTCAATGAAGTACGCGTGCACTTTAATGTATAAATAAAATATATAGCGCTTTAAAAATCGACTAATTATTCTGTTAGTAATAAACAAAATACGATGTATTACTATATGTAGATGGATTCTTATAAGCGTTTCAGAACAAAATTCTGTATGTTGAATTTCATTTGAGTACACATGTTTCTTGATAATTTTCAAATTTAATTCTCGTAAAAAGAATTTCGATTTGAAAAATATTTATTTTATCCTTTCATTTATTCCATCAGTTAATAGTAAATATCGTTATAAATAACGTGCATTTGTAAAAACAATTGGACTCGTGCCTACACATTTTCCTTGTAGAGATTCATTAAAAAAAAACTCATTAAAATCAACGACTTTTATCACCTTGACTTCTCTTTATAAGTAGTCAGACAATACTTTGTTGTAATGTAAACGGTAAGCTATTTTAAGTTTTTTACGCAAATATCTTCGCAAATATTAGTGATATTGAATAACACTTCAGACAAAAGTGAAATAATTTAGAAAGGGAGATAGTGTATTTTCAGTAGTTCATGGGCGGTAGAGTCATCTTCATTTTTTTAATGGAGCCATATATTTTTTAATTCCTTATCTGATTAGAGTATTAGGGTGTTTGTGTTGAAAAACTGTTAATTCAGAAAATATTTCGACTTGCATTTTGTAAAATACTATTTGTGGCTTCTTATGCAGAGAATATTTTTTTTTAATAAAACTATCAACATTTATTGCTTTTCTATAAAAAATTATTCGGCTACACTACCTGCCCTTAAAATCGAGAACACGTTTTTAACACCTTCTATACATAGTTCCATTAAAAAGAAATAAAGGCGACTTTCATATCTCCCTTACAAAATCATTCAACTTCTGTCTGAAATGTTTTTCAGTGCCACTATATTTCCAAAAATATTTGCGCAGAAATATTGACACTTTGATGGCCGCAAATATCTAACGAAAATGAGTTGTCGTTTGCTATTTTTGCAAGACTCTAGTTGAGTACTATCATATTCTACGTTATTATTTTTTATTTCAATTGTTTTGTCATTTCAATTTTATGAGTACTTGGTTACTTACTTTTTATCAATAATAGGTACACCAGGTTATTTGTTCTACGTAAATGTCATTCAAATGAATGAAGTCACGTGTACGTGACAGCGGCCATCAAAGTGTTAAAAAGGATAGTGGTTCGAACCCCACGTAAAACTGTAGGTCCACGGCTAAATGCTCTCAGCAATCGATGCTGGGTTACGTAGAAAGAATATTAAAAACGGACAACGTGTTGAGTCTTCTCGGCGTCTGATCAGTACCTTCCAGAATTTCTTTGAAAATACCTCGAAAATCAGTCGCGCGAGTAACAAGTACACGTCTTGACTCGGTCTGGAGGAGGTTCACGATGATGCCTGTTAACTGGGAATGCTTGCGAAGGGCCCCGGTACGACTCGAGACATCCTTGAGCGTAAAGTCGTCCATCGTGACGAAGGAGGAGGTCACCGTGGCACGAGGCGGAAAGGTCGTCGACGAGAGGAGCCGCGAGACCAAGGAAAACAATTACTATGCCTCGTCGACCAGCGAAATATGGGAGCCGGTGGGAATCGTGCACCGTCCACGGAACATCAAACCGTTCGACAGTTCGGACGAGTCCAGGCCGAATTCGAATGCCAGCTCGGATCAGGGCTACACCACTAATACCAGCAGCAATCATGCTCTCAGGGAAGCCAGTGGCTCGTCCACGGTAGGCTGCCCGATTTGCGAGGATAATGATCCTGATTGTACACGTAGGTGTCTCGGAGGACTCACCGGACTTGGAACAAAGGTTCAGACGACCAGCTCGGCGGTAAGCCATTTTCAATTCTCTTTCAAGCTGAATTTCAGGGCTTCTAGAGCACCGTCGCTCATAGTTATTACTGATAGAGGTTTCTGGTTGGAAACTGTGCTATTCAGGATGAATTTCCTTAGGTTTCGCTATCATTGTAGGTAGCCTCTTTGTATAAGACGTTTCACCAGTATTAAGTCACCTTGTTACCTTTTATTTATTTGATGATATTAAACTATGTTGTAAAACCGGATAAATGATTTTAAGGAATACCCGCGATATAGGAGAATATTCTGTTGCTACGTTATTTTTATTAATTATCACGATCTGGAGTATTTCATTATATTGCATAATGTATTTTTTTTCTGGCACTATAATAAATGATAGAAGCGATAATTATCGAGATACTTAAATATGAAGTTTATTCGGTATCTTTGCAACGAAATTAATTTCAAACAGTTATTTTCCATTGAATGTTTTGTATCCATGTACTGTATCCAGGCATTGAAGATCGCATAAAACACTTATCTGAGAAAGAACGTGCGGAAGTTCGGCGTATTAGTTACTCTGACAAGTAGAAGATGACGAAAGAATTGGTTTTTAATTTTTTTAACTACTGTGCACCAGACGGAAAAATCTGAAAAAATTCAGGATATTAGTAACAATAATATGTACTTACAGTAAAAATATAAATGTGGCTTCGTGACTGCTTCGATACAAAACCGGCATTGTTCAGCATCTTTTTGCGTTTTTTATTTTTTACGCTTGGATTACCAGTTTTAAAATCTGAAAACGTTCCGTAATATGTGGCTCGGTATCTGAAACGTTCCTGATTTTTTTCAAAATTTTTCATGCAATAGTATAGGAGAAATTGCACAAAAATGTTGTTTTCAATTCTTTTCCCTTTACTACCCCCCCCCCCCCCCCCCCCCCCCCCCGTCGAGATACAAAGTTGAAACTTGGTACAATTTGGTCTTTTTTGATAAGCTATCGAATGGCCCATCCAAAATCGAATTTAGTTTAGGGGCACTTTTGACCACCTTATTCGGCTAGACCCTTTATTATAAATTTAGAAAAATGTAGTTATTTATTATTGAATAAATTTATAATAAATATTATATACATTATATATATATGCTTTGCATTCTTTCACTTTATCTTATATTTTTGTCGATTATACTCTTCTTTAGTCATTAAGTGCTTTGTACAAAGCTGAGGCAGATTTAATTGCAAATTAATTATCGTTTCGTGCCTCGAGAAATGTTGCTTCATTCTACTTCGGAGACAACTAGAGAAAGTTGTAGATACAATACAAATTAGCCGGCGAGCAACACTCGTTCCGGACATGTTAGAATTGAGGCAACTGATAAGTTTACTGGAAGTCACTAGGACGTGAACTTAATTTACTAGACATGTAGGTAAGTGATGTACTTTCTACAGCTTATAAAACTCTGAACATTTTACTACACAACGAAATTATTTATAGAAGCTTCGTTAACTACTTGTATCATCGTTTTTTAATTATCCAATTTAACAAGATTCATTTAGTTGTTTTTTTATTAAAGTTTGAAGGTGATACAAAATTTAACTATAATATATGAAGGTGGAAAATTCTATTAGTGAAAACGACTATACCTGAAATTATTAAGAATTTTATAACAATTAACATATTCAACGTGTTAAACTTCTAACCTTTCGTAACCCACCTAGCAAACATTCGTGTCAACATTGTCTATTTACAGAGAAAGTAAAATAGGGACAGCTGCGATCAGACGTCGCATCCAGTTAAAATAAATCAATTACCCTGACGTATTTACTCGTCCTAGTTCCATCGGGACCTAAAAACACTCTGTTCTCTTAGCAAACACTCCAATTAAAACTACATCAAATCTGTCACGCGTTAACAAGATTCATTCCAAACTCTGTCGAATATTTTCGAACCTGTCGCACACATTTCATCAAAATCTTATTCGAAGTTGCATTAGAACGTTTGCGGGAGGTGCGTAATGAAATCGATTTTCTTTGCTACTAATCAGAAATTTGATGAATTCCACGCACTCTGTGTCAGCGTCGGTCTCTCTTCTCTCGCGCTCTCTTCGTCTTTTCCCCTCTTTCTCTCTCTTTCTGCCGTTCTTTTCTAGCTTCAGCCTGTTTGTACAAGCGGTATACTAATATAGCCGACAGGCCTCGGCTGTCCTTCTGCATTCTATGCGAGCGAATAGCGCGAGATAGAAAACCGCTTTGGCGAAACGAGTTGCCTCGTAAGTTGCCATATAAGCTGCTTTGTCGGCTCCTTCCTACAGAAAGTTATCACCCTTGCTGGCTGGCTTTAGGTCACTCCTCCTGATGCATGGGATCGTCGCAATGTACTTTTCTTTCGTGCTAAATAAAAATAAAAAATTTTTCATCCACCGACTATGATACACCCACTGAAAGACGAGAAGACCTAAGAATATTTTTCAAAAAGTCCTGTAAACCTTGGAATTGATCAACACGTCCTATGTTAGCTACCTCTAAAAAATATTACAATTATTAATAATTTTATACATGTTTGTCCATGACAATTGATTGATATATTGTGCTATACTACGTTTAATAATATGGAATCAGTTTAATTAACTCTGTCTTTAGTCTACTGAGTGTATACATTAGGAAATAATATCGAAGAGTTTTAGTTGTAGATATAATTCTCTAATTATGTATTAGATTTTGAATAGGCTTCTTAACTGATCATTAGAGTGCGGATGTTTATGCAATTAAATAAATGAAACTTCAATAAGACTGCACTTGCCCCTTGAAACGTTTAAAATACATAATTCTTATTTTGTTAAGTTATCTATCATTCACCAATTTGGGTATATTAAATTGCATAATTATCCGCATTCTATTGATCATTATATGTATTATTATATACTGCTTCTGTGGGTTGGCTAAGCGACTTACTTTAAAGGCTCATATTCACTGACTGATATTTTTTAAAACAATGCCGTTTTGTGCTCTTATTAATTATACTTCACCTAGTCGCTGTATCAATATTATGAGTAGTCTTCGCGGGCAGTCTTCTAATTTCAGTTCACAAAGGACAAGTACTCGAACTCCATAGTCCAATATTTTTCTGTCTAATATTATGTTCAAATAATTGGAAAATTGTTCACACTGTTACTTTCAGCAGATTTTGAGTTTTCAATTGGTACATCACAACTGATATTCGGTAGTACTTTTCTGTTATCACATTGTCACAATCTTTCTATCTCTTCCGAGTAGGCCATTTCGTATGCACCAACCTAATACATTCAGGAATGAAACGCTCCATTATAATGAATAAAATTCGTATGACTTCTTAAACGTCTTGTCTCAGTTTTATTAGAAAAAAAAAACACGTTCTCATCTTGTGTTCTTCTCGCAGAGGCAGCGATTCGCTTTCCAGTATTGTACCCTTTTCCGCGAACGTTTCACCTGCTAATTCCGCGCCGTAGCTCGTCAGATTTTACGAACCTCTTGGCCCCTGCGAGACACCCACTTTACAGCGATGAAGTTAATCCAATCTAAAAGGTTAGTGGTGCATGCTCGTTATTTGAGATACGTGCAAGGGGATCTTAACGACTCGTGTTCTTCCTTGTTGCGCCCGAGACGAGCCAATCGCTGCGAAGCACATGATTTGCGAAAAAAGGGATGGTTTCCTCCTACTATCGCACGGAGGCTTCGTGTACTCGAAACTTCAGTTCGAGAAAAATTTATGTTCTCGTTAATCCTTGCCTTATAATAACGAGTCACACTCGTGACACACTATATGATTGATATGTTCCAAGGCGACTTCCACTTGCGTACCAATTTTTTAAACTTTTGTACTACAGCACATTTGATTTTTAAAGGTTTCTTGAAAGCAGTTTGAAAAATTGATAGACGCTCTTCATTTAATAGGATATTCTAGGTTCTGAATGGTGAACTTTATCACACAAAATCGTTGAAAACTTCGTAAGGCAAGGGGTTAGAATTTGTGTTAATTCACGCTGACTACCTGGGGATCATAGGTAAATTTCAAATTTAATTTAATTATCCCTTTGATTGTTGTCGATGCCTATAAGAGCTTGACAAAGCCGTTCATCGTAACTGTCGACGCTCATAGGCGTTCGGTGCAAGTAGCTCGGCCGCACGTAGCGTGTGATTCGTTTTGAACGCACACCAAATATTATCGAAATAAATAATTATTACTTCTCATGAAATTTTGACTGATGTCAATGTCGAAATGACAGTAGAGAATGATAAGCATACGATCGTACAGTTCAATATTTTTATTCTTAACAATCTGTATTCAGAAATGCTTTTTGTAACGTGTGTGACAAGATACAGTTTTCATTGTGATAGTCAGGTAAGTACTACACGATCTAATAGTTGAATAGTTTTTTTGCGATTTATATTTAAAGCAAGATATTATAATGTGTCTGATTATGTATGACTGTTTTTACTGTGGCATGCAATGTGCTAAAGTAACTTATCCTTTATTTTAAGCCATCATAAAAGATTTTATGTATCTTTTTATGAAGTTTATTAAATCATTTAGAATTATGGAAATTAATTAATTAATCTACATAATTTTCATCTTTTTGTTCAAACAAATTGTCTACCTTCTTTTAACACGTTGAACGCCACAGTGAAACCGGCCATATTTAATCAGACACGATATATTTGACTATTTTTTATTTAAATCGTAAAGAAAGAAACGACTTGAGTACTCAGTCGTGTTCTTCTGTTTTTACATTATTGTTTCAGTATGAACTTTGCTCAGAATTTTGCGACAATTAACAATTATTTAATTAAATTAAATTTGAAGTGTGGGTCACCAGTGACCGCCATGGCGTTCAACATGTTAAAAAAATTTAGCTGACTTTGAATTAAGTAATCGATCTAACGCAGAAACTCATGAAATATCCTGATAGGAATAGTACGGGGGTTCTAAAAAATTTAACCGATCCGTACGACCGCGGTTTGCGTATTTCACTTCTCAGGTATCCGAGAACTAAAACAGTTTGATATATTTTAAATATTTCAGCCTCCTTAGGAACGAATATATTAAAGTTAGGGAATGTAATTGAAATATTCCCAATGCTACTTATTTTTCATGCATCTATATCTACTCAAAAATTCAGAAATTTGAAACAAATAATATTTATTACTGATAACTAGACTGCGGATGTTTATGCAATTTAATATATCCAAATTGGCGAGTGATGGTCACTCAATAACATAACAAAATAAAAAGTATATATTTTAAATATTTCAAGGAGTAAATGTAATCTTATTGATGTTTCATTCAACTGCTTTAACATAGAAAATATAGAAGTGTAAAAATGTGTATGTGCATAAACATCCGCAGTCTACTAATAACATTTCAATTTAAAACTAAAAACTAAACGAACACCTGCATGTCACCATCCTTCAGAAGGTTGAAGATTCATTGCTATTGTCACAAGCCATGTCTTGAAATTGTCGCTAGTAAAATTTTACAGAAGAACGTATATAAAGCCTGCCTCTGAGTAATCGATCTCGGTTCTCAGTTTGGATCGAACGATTCGAGACGAGTTCAACCCGATTCGCTTTTTCCAAGTACTCGGACAGCTGAAAAGAAACGTGGACGCTCGTTCCTGGCAGACTGAATAATGGCCTCGGCTCTCCCGATACGGAAATCTGGAATACCGGCAACAAATGTTTTATACTCTTACGTTGATTGGGTAGAGACGAATCGACGAACTCGATCGGCAATTAATCGATCACCGACGTCCGCGAGAAGCTGCGGACGCTCGATTTTCTCAGCGTCGGCCGATTGTGATTTAATTTTCGAATTGAATCGACGCGCTCGGTTCGTTTGCGTTCGAATTTTATTGAAGTATTCAATCTAGGAATGGCTTTCTCGACTGGAAGTAAATCGATAAGCTAACGAATGACAGGAATTAAACAAATTTACGTACTGCTCATTAACACGTTGACTGCCACGTTGTAGTAACTGCAGATGGCAAAATTCCTAAAATTTTATACACAGTGAATGTAACCTCCAATTGCTCGCATTTTAGTCGATAATATTGATAACTTCCATTACCTCTTTTTGCTCCCACTATACTGTATTAGGCATACATGTTTGTACTATAGAGAATAAAATAAAGACAAAAAATCAATACAAAGACTACTACACTATCTAAAGCACACCAAACTGTATACCAAAATGTGAACCTTACCTCTTATATATGCAGCTAATAACCCACACAAGCGGTTGATGCGACATTAAATAATAGAAATAAAAAAAAAATGATTGAATTACCCACAGATGAGTGACAAGGTAGTCAAAGTGTTAAAGGAAAATTAGAAGAGGTTTCTTGTTTCGATTCTATGATATTTTAATTAAAATTAAAACATTTACTGAATGGAATCGTTTATTATTGAAAGGACGTTTGTCCATATTTTGAGGAAATTAAAGTTATGCCTTTAAACGGTTGTAGGTAAACCAAACTTTGGGTTATGAGACTCCTAAAAATCATCAAAAGTATGTTTTGATATCCCCTATCAATTCCGATTGGAAAATCCGAATAAACATTATTTCGAAGAAAATTAGGTGAAATTAGAAGTTTTTATTGCCTGGTGTCAAATTTAAAAAAATGGACATACGCCCTTTGAATAATAAACGATTCAATTAATGGTTTTGTGGCACGAACACCCTAATACTTTTTTTTTATACAGAACGAAGTGCTGCATCGATTAAAATGTATAAACAAAATATATATCTGCTACACCTCTGCCTATAAGTAAACTATTGACTCCATATCATGTTCTCTTCAAAATCATTAATCTGTTACCTGAAATGTTTTTCGCTATCGCTAATAATTTCGAAGATATTCGCACGACTATGTAAAAAAGTTACACCCTATACATATACTCTGCAAGTTCTAACTATAAACAATATACTTTTTAAGAAACAAAATGTTCAGATCAGTAACGACTAAAAGTAGTTTTCTCACTTTTGTTGAGATGTAACCCTTTCACTACTCAGAACGATGATTAAGCTACCTAGGAGTACATACTAACACCGTCTATAGTTGTCTTTGACAAAGTCATCTACGGCTATAGTCGCCAGCTATAATCGCTCAGAGAAAAAAAATCGTTTCACAAGTTGAATTCCACAGTGAAAACTGGCGTACCTAGTCAGACACATTATAATCTACTGTTTTAAATATAAATCGCGAAGGAAAAAATATTTTATAATTTAAACGTATAATACTTACCGTATATTATTTTTATGATAATAGTTCTGTTCAAAATTGTATAAGAGTTACTAGTTATTTCCTTAACCCTAGTGTGGTGTTCGGGTCTTCTTCGACCCTTGTTGTTATTATTTTTTTTTAAACTTTTGCTGTGATCGAAAAAATGCAATGAAATTAATATCAATATGCTTGTTTCTGTTCCCTTGGCATTATATTAAAACTTTATCGTCTGGGTTCATACAGCGTGCTGATAACAAAAATTGTTACAAATATGGTTTTTGGGTCTCTTTTGGCCCAATGTAAACGAGGCTCGATCAAATAACAGAAACCAGCCATGGTCAAATTTTACAAACAAGTGGGTGATAGTATAATCGAAAGAAAAGATACAACGAGCATAATATGACCTGCATAGTTTTATTAATGTCGAAAAAGAATGAATTATTGTCTGGTGGGATCTGAAGGGGGGAAATTTATATACAAACAGCATTCTTACTAAGTATCTAAGACGTGTTATAAACAAACGGTTTGAGCACAATATGTTGTTTTTCTATAATTAAAGCTATTACAATAGATGCGACTGGATGATTCTACGCTTCCATAATCCTCAGATTGTATTACTGTAGGACCTCGATTATCCGAACTGTAATTAGTAACAAGATAACTCACATTCTAACTATTTCACATACAAATTTCAATTTTATGTTGGAATGTAAAATACACAGTGGCATAAAATGAAGTACACAGTATCGCTAATGATAATCTTAATTTGTAATGAACATAAGATGACTAAGTTTAGGATGACCAGAGTTCGGATAATCGAGGTTCTACTGTATAAAGCGGAAAATATGAGTTCCATACATATCGGTAATTTTTTATCGAAATAGAACATTTATGGCGTCGGTCACTGCTGACCGCCATGGCAATCAGCGTGTTAATCACTGAATTTCTAGTTAAACGTTATGATTTGTGGTTACATTCGTTACGTAAATTTTACATTATTGTTTGCATTGAAAAAATATACAACCCATACAATATTATCAATTTTTGATCGAACGCTGCTGTAGCGAATGGTTTAGACGCCGTTCTTATAATTTTCGATTACATTATAGCAAACAAGTTTAAACGAGTGGCATGTATACTGAAAAATGCAAGTATATCAATGTTTTTTCCCAGGTAGCATTCGCTGTAAGAAAGTTAAGGAAATGATATTATTTGCATAGCCGGTACACGCGCGCGAAACTTTTTCAGTATAAACTTCTGTTTCCGCGGTTTCCTCGGAGAAGATACACTTTTCTCGGAAGTCTCACGAATGCATCGTCGCGAACTTTCATAGTTTCTGAGTTTCTTTTTTCCCTTGGTGCACATTGAAAAATTGCCACGTCTTCCGTAATCCCGCGGGTATACTATAAACACTATATCGCAATTCTCAGGTAATAACTGTCGAGCTACTAAGAAATTCGAACACCAATGCAGCGAGAAGCAACTTGAACAAATTTAACTTCGTTTGTTTTCACAACTTTTTAATCCTTTAACGTCGATACATTTTCAATGAAACAGTTTACATTTTACACACTCGTTTTCATTCTTTTTAATTCAATCGTTGATGACCGTTTTGTGCATTTATATTTATCGTAATTTTTTCTGTTGCTTTCAGAAATGTTTAATCCCTTGAGCCCTGAAAATTTCGGTAAAAAGCGTACACTTCATGCTGAAATACGTGTCAAACTGAATACTTCATTATAATACTATACATGGTATTATTATAATACAATACATGCTGTCAATCATTCAGTTGCTTTAGTGCTCCAAGACTGCAAAATATGTAACGAAACGAACATATTTTAATAAAACAAGCTGAGGTGACGATTCAGTTGAAAACATAGGCTTATAGCATACAATAACCAGCTCAGCCTGGACCAGTACGGTGTCCCGTAGCACACGATGATCGATTTTTTTGAAGCGCACATATGCATTCATCGTCCTCAAAGGGTTATTTAATTTTATACTTTTATGTTTTCGTTCATTTGGTTGTTATGTATTTTTGTGTTTTCACTCAGCTTTGGATTTTCATGTATTATGTGGAATTGTCAGCAAGTTCTCCAAGCCATTATAGTGGCTGTTCGCATATAGGAAGCTAGTTTGTCAGAGCGTATATGTGTACGCTTATCGCAGCAAAAGATTCATGCTTATTCTCTTAATTAAAAATTTTGCAATTTATTTTGTGTAAAAACAAAATTTAAAAAAATTTTCTTTTGGTTGTATTTTATTTTCTGTCATATTTTTTACGCATTACAGATATGTAACATTAAGTAAAAAGTTAAATATTTTTGAAACCACGTTACCGTTCAAAAATTTAGTCACTGCATTTCGAAACTTGTTAATATTTAAATTATCATTATCAGGTTTTTACAGAAATTAGTTAATTTATACCTTACACGGACATACGTGTGAAAACACTTAAATATTTACGACAACAAAAGGAAAACCACAAACGTGTGTACATTTATTGCTTTCCAAATTAGAATATTGTTGATAAAAATGACACCTAATGAGCATGCATCTCTCACATAATACTACATTTTTAAAATTTTTTGTCTTCTATTGTTTGCTTGGGACCTGAAGACGTCACATAGAACACCTGTTACTTAAATATTACAAAGACAGAATTATTGATACATTCTTCTTGCCAAATAGTATCATTTCATTCCATCTCTCCCCAAAATTTATCATCCGTACACGAAACTTCTTATCGCTTCATCTCACCAACAGATTTTAAGTTTGAATTCTCAAGCAATAGTATTATAATTCAAATCCTACGAATACAATTTTTGATACGTCTCTAATAAATTTGTTTCTGAAGAAGCTAATTTTGTAAACCAAGTTTCACGAAGCTGAATCATAACTATTTATTCAAATAATAGAATATCAGCACAATTATGCCACTATTTGATATTTTAAACGGCATTGTTCCGTCACGATTAAGCGAATGAGCGAGAAATCTTCGTCGATATACTATCCGATACGCTTCTATGCACCTGCAACCAGATGACTGCACGTAGGACGTAATATATCGGGCCGATGATAATGATACATCCAGGAATTCCACGCCACGCCCCTTTAATTTACATAGAATTAGTTCCTTCCCGGTTTGCTTGTTTGCCGTGTTCTTGGCAACGCGGAACACCTTGTTGAATACAATCGCGAGCATTGTATTCGAATTTTTCGAACACGCGGTAAAAAACGAGCAACCCATACATTACAGCGTCTGTTGACACTTGCTTGCGTGGTCGTTTTAAACAAAGGTTTAAATATTTTTAAAACTTCGAGCTGTGCGTGTACACACATTACACGAATTTTTAATTTCTACTGTCTTTTTGAATGGATTTTTGTTGTTTCTTATTTTCTAATCTACTTTATCGACTAGTCTGATAAGTTTTCAGCCGTGGTAAGTTGCCTGTAGCTGGTAACATAACATCAGCAGTGAGTAACGTGTGTCCGATGGTCGATAAGAAGTTTTCAAACCTCTCGACCGTCGGTAAAGGAGAATTTTTCTCGTTCTAGTGGGTAAAGATGAAATCTACTTAGCACCGTTGGTAATTCTGAAAATCTGACAAATTTGAATGCAATGCAAAAATTTAAATACATAAACAGACAATTACTTGCAGAAGACTTTATCTAATTACAATTTAATTAGCAAACTTGCAGCTTCAACATAAAATAAGAATTTTAATTTCTAATAACACTATATCTCGCATTTATGGAAAATACAGAAACTTTAAATAATAAGATACTATGTGACAGCTCAAATTTTTTTCTTAGTTTTAGTTAAGTTTCATTTCCTTTCTGACACTTCGTGGCGGTGGCAGTAATTCTCTTTTCACGAGTTCCATGATGTTTCGTCTCTGTCGGAGTTCGTTCGACGTGACGAAAGAATTTTGCCGTTTCCCGCCGGTCGTTTTCGCTCTTTCAGCCCATTATTCGTTCCGTGCGTATCGTCGGGGCCATTCTCTAAAAAGCACGTCCCCTCCGTTAAAGAGCCGCATCGCGTAAACTACGTGACAGTTCTCAAATTTCAAAGTGACAGGGACATGACATCGCCGAAAACGTGATCGGCCTACGCGGACCCACATAAATGGGATTTCCTTCTCTTCCGTACATTACACCGCGGCTGACGACTTGACATTCCTTGCGTTTCCCCTTCGAGATACGTAACGTGCGCTCGTCTGCTGATCTTTCCCGCATAAATATGCAAAAATTCCCCGGAAACGTTCGTTTCATTTCATCGATGCACCCGTCAGTTCGTGTTGGAATACATTTTGCTCCTTTTCTTCCAAAGTCTTCCGAATAAGAGAAATCTGCATAGGTTACATGTCGGCGAGAGGAATCTTGAGGAATTTCAGTTGAATTTTTTTGTTATTTGGTGTTGGAGGCAACAACGCTGTTGTAAATCTGAAAAGTGGTTCGAATTTTGGAGATACTTCTTCATCAAATTATTTTCCTTCTTTTATTCTTTATAAAATTAAAGTAGCTGATTAGTAGGTGTTCTTATATCAAGAAAATAACATTTTTCGCTTTTAATTACATACATGTTTTTGTATCATTTTAAAATTATGTTCTTTGTCATTATGGTATTAGGCTGGGGCAAAAGGTTTGTCGGATACATCAAACAAAATTGGAGGTACAGATATACAGTTTTAAATTTTTATCAAGCAATGTGAAATTAAAATATAGTAATTTACAACAAAATAGATTCTATTTTTTACAAAATGATACGTTATGTGTTTAGAAAAATTGGACATCGATAATTTGATTTAAAATAGACGCTTACGGAGAAGTGACAAATTGTTTACGCTAAGCTAATAGAATTAATTAAATATAATATTGACATATCTTAGAGGAGCAGCATTGCAGGCAGAAAGTCCAAAAACGATTTATAATACAAGTGTAATTGTTTATTGTTACCGAAAAAGTAGTTTAACGAATGAGTGTACAATTAACACTATTCACTTAATCTGGCAATGGACTGATATACTTCCACTTGCGCTTAAACGCAGTGTATTAAATGTATAATGTTACGAAAATAATTTCGAGTGACATAACCGAGTATTTGAATTAATTCTATATAATTTTGTTATTTTACTATTTAATAAATTGTTGAATATGTTAACCTCATCGTGTTTGCCCAATTAATTTTATATAATAAATTCTCCAGTATTTAACCAAAACTTGCTAGTTCCCCTAATTTGCATTAATTTTTGTACATTGATTTTGTAGATCCAAAATCTTAATGTTAGTAAGTGGCCTATTGTTTGAGACACATAAACTAGGTCATTCAGGTTGATATTCTGACGCAACATGATTTTCTACTTTCACATCATCTTCAATTTTAAACACAATTCTTTATATCAAAAGTTCATCGGAACATACTGCCAAAGGAAACCAAATTGTCACGACTGTCACTATTGTTGTACCAGAGTCGAGTCTTTATAGAGTTGTAGCAGTTGCGGACAGATCGTCATGGGAGTGTATGGAAATGTTGTCGGATGCGTGAAGAAAATCAGCGATCATCAGGCTTTCAGGATGTCGATTACACAGCGGCGGCGAGAGGCGGATTTTCACGTGGCTCAGCCGATAGCAGGGCAGACGGGAAATGGGAATCAGAAAACCGATCGATAAATCCAATTAAATTTCGTAACGCGCTCGCCTGTAGAAGCTGCACCAGGCAACAGTAACGGCCGTCTGACACCCACTAAATTGCATTTTATGTGCGACCGAAGGACGCCTCTGATATGCGTTCACTAAGCAATCTTCCTGTCATTACTATAATACATTTACGGGCCCCTGGGTTACTTTTACTTTCAGCGCTTCAGAGCTGAACATTTTAAGTGGAGAACCATTCAGCGCTTCATAGTTGAGCATTTTTCATGCAGAACCTTACAATGCTTCAGAATAGAGTACTTTTTGTACGGAAACTTATAGCGCTTTAAAGTTGAACACTTTCTATGTAGAACATTTCAGCGCTTCAGAGCTGAAAATTTTTAGCGGAGAACCTTTTAGCGGTACAGAGCTGAACATTTTCTGAAAAGAACCACTCAGCGCTTCATAGCTGAACATTTTTCATGCAGAACCTTACAACGCTTCAGAATAGAATACTTTTTGTGCAGAACCTTATAGCCTTTCAGAGTTGAACTCTTTTTATGTAGAACATTTCAACGGTTCAGTTCTGAACATTTTCTGTGGAGAACCTTTCAGCGCTTCTGTGCTGAACATTTCAGTGCTTTGTAGTCGAATACTTTGTGTGAAGAAACTTGCAGAGCTTCAGAACTGGACATTTTCCATGGAAAACCTTTCAGCGCTTCGACGCTGAACATTTTCTACTTTTTGAAATAGGAAAAGATGAGTGATGATAGTTTTTAAGGTTTCACATACAATAAAAAAATAATTAATAGTACTTAGAGATTTAAATTTACATGAAATAAACTTTAATTCATGAATGGTACGGGAAATAACAAAATAGAAAAATATTCGAAATATTTGAATAAGTAGAAATGAAAATTGAGTCATCTTCTCCATCTTACTCAGCTATAGTGCAGTTAAGTAATATTGGATATTCAAGGTCAGTGAACAGTTTCCTTACCGTATCATTTGAGTGCTTACATCTAATTTTTCTGTTATTATATTTCTTGAAAAGGATTAGATGACTTATCATATTAATAATCATATAAAGAATTATAAACATGGTAGTCACGTATACATTAATTTACAATAGTAGAAGTAACTTCAAATTTTATACTTCACGTCAATAACATTTTGAAAGGGTTAATCATGTAACAAATTAGATTGAAATTTTGTGTTTCAAATTAAAATTAGTACGAGGCAGCCATATTTAATAGGGCATATTATAACAGATAAAAAAGATAGAAGTATTTAACTATTCCATCACATACTTTTTTCTTTGTTATTACTACAACGTTAATGTTGCTTAGAATTTCATAAAAATTAATAGTCTTATAAAATACAAACTTACTGGGCAAAACAGTTTGGCTATGAATTATGCGAACACGGTTACATTTTGCAGATTGACAAAAAAACCTGCACTGCAACTGCATGTATTCCACGCTCATGAAATACATGGAAATTGTAGGTCTCGACAACAAACCACCAACTTTATGGGAAATGCTTGCAACAGATTGTGGCTTCCTAAAACAGTTTCAAGGGTTTCCGAAATAAATTCTGGTATAGAGTATCATAACGTTCGAACACATACAACATCGTGCTATAGCATGAATCGGATCATTGCGGACGTAGAAACTGTGTTTGTCGAAAACAACATAGCGAGGGATGGGGAAAGCTTTACATTTGAATAAACGTAGCACGCACTCACCCGTCCGTGAAATTAGCCTGCCCGTTCGAAGGACATTAAAATATTTTTCGGTTCCCCATTTACGATTCTTTTAGATCGATTTTTTGTTGTTAACTAGCATTTTTTATAAAATAAATAGCAAAAATATTGGCATTTTCTTATTAGTTATTTTATTCGTACATTTGATCCTTTTGAATTGAAAAGGGACGCGGTAATGTACTGATAAAAAAGTTTTGGAAATTTTATTCTGTTAGTGTAAGTAATTCGGACTAACAGCAATTAATAATAAATTAACACGTTGAACACCGTGGCGGTCACTAGTGATCTACAACTCAAATTTAATTAAATTAAATAATTATTGATTGTCGCAAAATTCTGACAATGAGCAAACTTCATACTGAAACAATAATGTAGGAACACAAGAACACGACTGAGTACTCAAATTTTTTTTTATACAACTTTTGTACAACACTTTTTTTTCAATGGTTATCTGGCTGAAGTTTATTAATAAACTGCACTAAAGACAAAATACATAGAGAATATTTATCAGCCTGTTCAATTTACATACTTTATTTTAAAATTACGATCTTCATATTTGAGTGAAACTCATATTTACATCACATAGATCACAATCTGCGTTACGAGTGTAACTCGTTATTATAAAACAAAGGGTTGATAGATCCTTAAGACAAAATTATTCCATTCCACAAGCTTCCAACCCTTCCTCCAATTACTAGATTCGCATTCATCTCGGTGTTCACAGTTTCGAGCGTTCTCCAGCTCGACTACACTTTTATTTTCGAATCCAACCGAACCGGAGATCTTTATTACGCTTCGTGGTAGAGTTCTATATGTCTCGACGGAAAAAATAAACGCGAATAGAGAAGGCAGGAGCCGCGAATAGAGCGGCGCCGATAATTGGATTCGTGATTGCCTTCGACGCGTCGTTTACTTTTTCACCGGTGAGGGGCGGGGGCTGGTGGTCGATTATTTCGGATGCGTTCGCGTGAGAGGTGTTGCGTTTGAAAATGCGGCCGGATGAAGATAAAACGTCGGTAATCTGATCGTCGTCGCAGTTTACATTAATCGTCAGGACGGCCGTGGCGATTGGGCGAAATTAAAATCGCGGTTATCGCGCCCTGGCGAGCGCCACTCTCGCCCGTACACCTATCACGCGGGTTAATTGTCGATGGGCAAGTTTGCAAGTGACGTTATCCGTCGTCGTCACCGATTCCCGGGATTATTCAATGAATATCGTATTACTACGTGCTGGCTGTTGAATTAACCCCTTGACGTACAATTTAATTCAGTCTACGGTGCTATATTTCAGAATTAAATGCGCTAAAAATATTGCTGTTACTTACGAGGTGTGACAATTTAATTCCCGGAATGTACCTATAAAAAATATATTTTCAGAACTGTACATTAGTGACTATTGTTGCCTTTAAAGTAGTCCCCTTGTGAATCTATACAGCGAGTCCGACGGTGTTCCCATATCTGGAAACATCCCTGAAATTTGTTTTCTGGAACACTGTTCAGTTCCTTTATCACACGATGCTGAATATCAGCGATATCAGAAAATCTTCGTCCTTTTAGCGCATTCTTTAATTTTGGGAAAGTCTGAAATCACAGGGAGCTAAATCAGGTGAATGGGCAGGAAGATCTAATTGAGTAATCGAATTTTAATTAAACAAAATTTGATGTTAATACGCTGCACTAAATTTCGGTCACTCATTTTTATGCCACAGTTCACACGCAGATCTTTATTGTTTTCACAATATCTAAGTAACGAATAACTCTATAGACTTGATGTTTAGGCACTTACTAGTTAAAACATGTGCAAACACGATTATAAGCGTGATTACGACTAAATTACTACACAGGTGACACTACGCGGCCGTTCCGGGAATTAAATTGTCACACCTCGTATGTACTTACGTTACCCTGCCACACCGTTGTGGGCATCTAATATTTTCTACAAATTTCAATTTATGGAGCTTGTTTATAGTTTTCGCTTGTACAAAATGTAACGATACGGTCACCAATAAAAAGGCCGAAATCTCTGTTTCCCAATTTAATTAAAGCAACAAAAGAATTTTTAATATTTTGTGTGAACTTCGTGGCTATTGATAGAGGTCTCAATTCTTGAGGACATACTTGAAATGCACCGATCTATGCACTGCTTTATTTTCGGTGCACCATGCGACACTTCCTGAATATTTTGCATAAACACATCTTTCATGGAATTGGATCTTTGGTAAGTCTTTGATCAGATCCTCAAAACTAATTTTACGTAACATATCTGCTTGTATACTTACAATTTGTAGAGATAAGGCATCCAGTCTGCCTTGTTTCATAATTGTTCCGTTGGCATTTTTACTATACTTCAACTGAGAAAATGGCCACTCAGCTGAGCAATTTGTGACCGTTAATGTTAAAAAATACGAACGCAAATGTCTACATTTGGAAAGGCACACTCAATATTGCGTTCTACAATTATTTCATAAAGTTCAGCATGACTGAATCTTGCTTTTACATTTTTTGTTGCACTGAACTTTTGACGTACATATGAGTGAAACTGCTGGAAATCAGCTGAGAAAAATTAGTGTTCAAGTCCTGTGGGTAAGCATCAATCAGCTTTTGAAAATTTCTTCTCATATCAGTTTCAAGTTTATCAACAATTGTGAAAAAAATGGTGACATGAAATTTATCTTTGGCATTCAATGGTGCCCCCCTTCCCCTGATGCCCTAAGCACGTGCTTATTTTGCTTAACCTCTTGTGATACAATGACGTCTGGGTGACGTCATTTGTTTCATGTGTCATGTTAGACGTTGACGTCTCCGAGATGCCAAGAATTATACGCTGACTGTTTTAAAAAGTTCCGTACTCTACAGGACTATTAAGGTATTTATTAATTTGTTACTTAATTATTGTTCATTAATATTGTCTGTTAACATTGTTTTATGATATTTATCAATGTACATATTCTGTTTTTTGTACAGCTTACATAACTTTAAGTTGAGCTATATTAAATGGTATTTTTAGCACACATCAAGTCCTATTTTATTTGTATGTGAAGGGGTTACTGGTGGATCCAGCCCAGCTCGTTGCTATCACACGTACATGACATCGGTTTCTCCTGAGAATTGGCGCGTCACATATGTGACGCATGCTAGCGAACGGGTTGAAAACATTTTTAAAAGTATTAATAAAGTACAACCTAGAAGTTCTTGATCGGATGTAAACCACTGAAGTTTAGTGACAGTTCGTTATGACTTCATCGTTCGTTAAGGTTTTCACGGGATTTCAATTTGCATCTGAATACTTACAGAAGACATAAATGTCACAGCTTCGCTTACGCAGACAGTACATTTATCCACGACTGGGCGGCTAGTTTCTCAGTTTCAGATTTAATATATGCATGGCAGCGAAGAGAAATATTTGAGTCACCGAGTGCAAGAGTCTTATTAAGTTTAGCTCCCACTCGTTTATCATTCTATCAGAATTACACCACTGAGTCGAGCATTTTAATGTACCGTTGAAATATTCGAACAAAAAGTTTGAAATTTCTTCTATAAAAATTTTGATTTATTGTCTCAATAGAGAAATAAAATATGAAGGTGTGGAATTAATGTGAAATCAATATTCATGAAAAATCGGCGGCAGATTTACGGGCGGTTTAAATGCGTGTTTTCGATGTTCTTCTGTTTTTCGTGGATTGTATAAAATCGATTTGTTCCTACCGGGACCATTCGACTGATCTATTAAATTCCCCGAGGAACTTTCCGCAAATGGAGGTCAGATTTATAGCGATTTTACTTGCGAAACTTGTGTTCGGTTTGCAAATCGTGTGCGCTGAGGATTCATCGTGTTTTTCTGTTTTTCTCGTTTAGCTAGAGTTTGAAAGCGGCATGAATTAAAGTAAGGGGCTAACATTGTTACGGTTTTTTGATAAAATTTTACACCTCAGGCATATATTTTTTAATCATCCAGTGACTTTACAAAATTTGAAGAAATTTACTAGAGTTACATTTAAAAGTGTCGGTTAATTCAAAGATTGTGTAATGATTCCACAATTTTCTTTCGCATGTTCAATTAAGAATTATACTGTTTGTTCTTAAATTTCAAGTGTAGGGAACTATTTAACGAATGTAAAATTATTATCACGTATGAAGACGAAATGCATAAAAATGAGGAAGTAATTGAGTTCTGTAAAAGGCAAAATTGATAAAAATGCCTCCCTAATAGACAAGTTAACTCGTTGCAGCAATTTATTAATGATACTTTCTCATAAAGAACAACTATGTTATGCATTTTTTATTATCATTATAAAAGTTTGCCTCTTGACGCAGTTGTAATTTAATTACGGTTAATTGTTTAATAATTTCAATTACTACGTTCATGACTGTTGTCGCATATATACGACGTTTTTTATCTGCATAATACATACGTGTTAAAATACTTGGAACATATAAATTATAAAACTATTCTAATATAAATTATAAAATTATTCCTATTCAATACAAGAATAATACAAGGAATCTTCATTATTAAATTTTCCAAACGTATGATAAACATATTTTTCAAAAAAGACTTTATTGCACAGTCCAGTGCAATTTTATAAAATTTTTCAATAATTAACAATGGCGTTTACAATGTTTGACTTTGCGTTTAGCCTTATTGGTCACTATACAGCAGGTTACTATACGTTTTCTAAAACGTTTCGATCTTACGTGAGTTAAATTCTGACACAGAGTATATTAAATCGATTGGAAAATATTTTGGAATTCTCTTCGTAAAAAATAAATTTCTCATTATTAAACTTAAATTAATTTTCATTTCTTTATATCGTCTGTATTGTCGATGGTTTTCTACAACTGCCTTCCTCTTACACCTATTGAAAAAATAATAGGAAACCATTGACAAATTTCAATAAAGAAACTCATCAGTATTTTGTAATCAACTTAACAATTACAATCGTAAAATACCACGACAGAATAATATTGATTAGAAACAAACGTCTAGTTTTCTTAGTATAGAAAAATCCTGATCATGTGTGAACAATATTTACCACGACCTAGGAGATACAGGTGATACATTTACAAAATCACCCATTCGCATGAGTTCTCAATCGATCAGATGATTGGACACTGAATTATCAGACATCGAAAGGATCTGGGCACGAACTGGTCTCAGCCTCGATTAGAGATCCACGCAAAACAGCTGGTTCAATGTTTCCACGTTGCTCACCTAGATTCCATTTCCACTAAACTATTAATACGCGTTTCCGCGTCCATCGGTCTGGGAGAAACCAGAAACGCCGGTAGAAAAGCAGAAACCAGTGGTCTGTTAGGCTCCGTTCGTTGAGCAATTTTCTTGGTGTTGTGATCTCTTTGCCTTTCAGCCCCTTAACGTTCGATCGCGATCGGTACGCTCGACTTTGACCCTAGCGTCTAAAATAGAGACGACTTTTCTCGTCGATGTCAGTGTCGATCCCTCGTCATCGGAACTCGAACGTAACCCACGATGTTTTCCTCGGACATTCCGCGACAGAGTCAGCGACTAGCATAGCTACCCTCATCTGTAGGTTAACTCTCTGGACAGAACTAGTGTATGCTGTTTTTAGCGAAACAAGTATTGTAGATCCAGCAGCAGAGTGAAATAATGAGAGATGTTGAATCTTTTAATAAGAAGTGATGGTTTGTTAGGATTTGTTATGATGTAAACAGTGGCTATCGTAGCTACCCCTGTTTCTAGCTTGAGTGTTCAGAAGGTGTTGTTTGGTTTTGGGAAAGATGGGGTGCAGTTGATAGAGTAAAGTGAATTAGTGCGAGATATTCAGTTTTTGGATATGGACAGTGACAGTTTGGATTTTTTATGATTGCTACCCTAGACTTATGTTGTATGTGATCGTTGGCTCTTAGCAAATGAAATTGATATAATTGGTAGAATAGAATGAAAGATTGTATAGTATAGAATTTGTGAATATCATATAAACAGTAGTTTCAACCCTTTAATATTATTACTTCTAAATAATTCCGTTTCGACACCTAGACAGGATGGTGTAAAGTACGTATAGCACTTTCATTATGTCAGGAGGTACACAAGCTTGACAAATAATTCTAGCAAACAGATCAAGGTTACAAAATCTTGATTATGATCCTGAAAGGGTTAGAACACTGCGTGTTTAGTTCTAAACAATGCGAATGTTTAACCGTGAATGGTCGCGGTTTAAGAAATTGCTGATTTAAAGTCCAACTCTTTAATAAACTAATAATAACCGTAAGTTTAGCAAAAAATTGTATTTAATTCGCACAAATTAATGCGAATAGAAAAAGTTAACAAAATGGACAAGAGATCAAACTTTTCATTATCATAAAACAACATTTTAATGTAAATACAAATGAATTTCGAAGACATGTTCGTGTAAAAATAAAATCTAAAATAGATATTGTTTTCGAAACATCGTTGAACGCATTCGCAATCAGTTCGATTCACTACGTCTGGCCACAGACCGGTATATTTCTACTCGGATATAAATAGAATCAATATAGTCATAATAAGCAAAAACGAATTAAACGAATTCTTAAATTATTATTATAATTTCATTATATCATTATTTAATAAATTATTAAGAATGTGTCATCGCGCTGCACTCTTGTAACTAATAATGATTAATTATTGTTGACGTGTAATGAATTATAACCTTTTCGAAAGATACAATAAGTATTTTCTCACGTGACATAACTTTGTCTACTTGTATCAACTCTCAGTAAACGTTGTACGGGGTTCATTAGTATCAATTCTGTGTTAAGTGGATTACCATTATTATATTCTGTTGTCACAGTAGTTTACTGCACTCTAATAATTATAGATTAATATAATTCACGAATGTGACTAATTAAATTTTAGGCGCAATATTGAATTCAAACAAGTAATGTGTATAAAAATTAACATAGTTAAATGCACCAGTCACATCTGAAAATGTTTGTAAATATAAATACCAGTAGAAGTATATTCGTCCGTAGTTAGACATTTCGAACCAAACGCACAGAAACCCCAAGCAGTAATTCATTTCAAAATTTCCACTCGAGTTTATTAAATGAATCATTCCGCTTTCATTTACAGTACGAGTATCATCATGGCCTGCTTAAATTTCACAGCATTTAAATTTTATTCCAAATAAAAATTAACTTCCTGAAAGGAATATTACATCAAACAAAGCTGTACCATTTCAACTCAATCCCAGAAAAGAGAGAGAGGACGAAAACGAATATTCTCGCGCGAAAAATTTAATAAAAATTTCATTCAAGTTTTATTGCGCTTTGCCTGAATTCCATAGAGTTCCAATTTTATTTCAAACAAAAATTTACTTCCTCAGGTGCATATTAAATTACACAAACGTGTAGCTATAGTGCGTTGTTGGAAAGAAGACTAGCGTGATGGCACAGGAGCAAGAGGGGTACTCCGCACGGTCCGCCTTTGTCACACTGTGCTATATGATTCGATTAGTAGATGTGACCGTTCAGCCAATAAAGAAAATGCGTGTGTTTTGTTTTTATGATTGTGTTCGACTAGACCTGCTATAACCAATCAGACCCGCGTTCGTTCCGCTGATCTTCTTTCCAGCAACTCACTGTACTATTTCAACACGACCAGACCAGAGAGAGTAGACGAGAATAGAAATTCTCTGGACAAAAGCTTAATAAAATTTTCATTCAAGTTTCATCGTGCGTTGCATTCAAGTTTCATCTTCTTTCAAATAAAAATTAATTTCTTCTAAAACATATTGTTGAAGTTACGAAAATTCCTAAGACAAAAATTTAATAAAAAATCTCCCCATATCGCGTATCAAAAACCAATTCTCCCTCGTCACAAGTCAAATTTTCCACACGGTAGAAAAATCATTAATACCCATCAACGGTTGGTCCAGTTTCATCCCCTTTGTCGAAGGAGAACGCAATAGCACCAAGGTCACGATCGTGCTAGGTCACTTTCTTCATTGAAGAAGAAAAGAGAACAGTCGGTGGGAAGGGGTGGTGGGCAATGGACGAAAAAAAAATACTGCGGAGCTTGTAAACGATCGAGCATGGGGTTGCTTTCGATAAGTGACCACCATAAATCTCTCCTGCTTCTCGAAAGCCAACGAGAATCAAGCAGCTTCCTCCTTTTTCCCGCACCTCTTCCGTGTTTCCTGGTCGAACGCTTCCCCGGCAAATAGCCGCGGCGAGGCAGCAGATTTATCGATTTACTGTTGCCGGACAACAGGAACTCGCATCGCCATTTGTTGGAGATGAAAGTTTCCACTCGATAAGAAGAAGGATTTGCGTACTATGACACTCCGGGATTCTTCTGCAAACCCGCTGAAAGGGCAGCCGAAGCTGTGCGCTTTCCACGATTGCGCTTCAAATTGGTTTACACGAGTTTCTATCGTTCCTCAGCAGCACCGCTACCTTCTCTTCTACACGATAATTCCGTTAACTTGATGGAAGCCAGCTAATTTCTAACAACAGTCCATTCGAGTTGGGTATTCCCTCTGATTGTTACTCGAATTCTTGGAAAATGTTACGAAGTGTTCTAAAAGTAGTGCAACTCATGGGAGAGGATTATTGTGTATGAAAACTTATCTCTAATGCAGTCTCCGGTCTTTTTTGATCCATCGCGTCTTCATTTATTTAAAAAACTTTCGCAGTGATGAGAAAACTGTAATGAAATTGTTGTTAATGCGTTTGTTTTTCTTTCTTTAACATTATACCGAAAGTAGGTTCATGTGATGTGTTGACAGTAAAAACTGTTACACGAAAGGTCCTGCGGCCTTTTGGATCCAGCATAAACGAACATTAAAGAATGAGAGAAATTAATTGTACTTAAGCTCTATAAAGTAATGTGGGACAATAACGTGGAAAGAAGGGACATAAATAATACAAAATCACTAGCACACTGTTAGTACAGTAGAACCGATTATCGATTATCCAAATACCGATCATCCAGAAATTAGTCATCTTATGTCAGCTACAAGCTGGAAATATCATTAATTGTACTGTGTACTTAATTTTGCATTACTCTGTATTTTATATTCTAAAATAAATTTGTTATTCTCATGCGAAATTTAGTTGCAGTGTGAGTCATACTGTCACGAACTGTAGTTCGGATAATCCAGGTCCTACTGTAATATCAGAAAGAAAATAGATTGCTATTGTTGGCATACAAATTCAGGTACCACGCAGAATCTTGTTTTACTCTACATATTCAGTATAGGACCTTTTATCAATTCTGTAAAACCCGTTATAAATAAATAATTTAAGCATAATTCTTTTCCTGTAATTAAAATTATTGTAATGCATGCAACTGAATATTTCTGTTTCCTTAGTCATGTCATATTATAAAGTTGAAAATAAAGTGAGTTGCGTGCATTAGGGTCATTTTTTACCCACAGACCTTGAGTGAATAGTCGAACGGAAGAACGCACTGGGGTTATTTGAAGCTACAGAATAGTTTATTTTTATATGAAGCTTCGTTTTGGAGGAAAATGATTTTGAAGGCCAGGCTGTGTGTGACAGAATACAAAATATCCTATGATGCTTATTGTTAGTACAATCTAGTAGGAGGTGATTTTGCTGGGAGAAATGAGTTGAATTTTCTTGAATGCTTATTTCTCAAGGAAATTAAATTCAAAATTTTCTTTCGTCTTTTCAAGCTGAAGCATAATTTATAACCGGGAATGTTATGATCAGGCGAATACCTCTTCATATATTTATTTAATAGTCTTAGGAATTGCCATGTGTTTGGAGACCTAGATAATTGTCTTGCATCCTTTTCTACTTTTTTACGTGCAAATGCTAAAACAGAAATTTATTCTATAGCTTCGTCTTTTTTTTCACATAGAATCATCCCTTTGGGGGTTGTACTACTGTACACTAATTTGCTCCTAGATGACACTTTGTTCAGAGATGTTTTTTCACTGCATTTCTGGTAAATTAATTTTGACAAGAGTTAACAATCAGTTGTTAGCTACCCTAGAGAATAAAAACAAATTGAATTCTTAATATTACTAAATTACAAAATAAAATTTAGTAGCCCATAAAAATTGTTACCAACCATTAACAATTGATGCGACTATAAATTCCGAGAAAGAAAAATTATAACAAATGCGAACGAATACTCTTACCATTTTACAATGTCTGACGTAATGTATAAGAAATTCATTAGTTCTTTGATACATTTACAGTGCAGTTAATTAAACTTTTAGTAAAATAATAATAGAACAGCTGTTTTTGATTGAGTAAATTTTGATTTAATGTCATTGTGGATAGAATACGCGTTTGTTGTTATAAAGTTTGTGATGGTGCAACAATATGGAGGAAGGGAAGTCCAGTGAGGAAACTTTACCGACTGTTTACGGGATTATGATCGCCTTTCTCACTTGCGTGGTTGGCTACGTTCTGTGGGTAAGTGTTATTTTAACAGATTGCACGGATTTTTGTTTTTAGAATAACAAACATTTGACTGTAAGATTGTGTACATGTTATCTTTTTGTTGATGACTACAACAAAATTATCCACAAATATATTTAAAAAAAAAAATAAAATTTAACTGGAATAGAAATTAAGTATTATAATATTCACCTTCACCTTGCATAAATAATCTTTAATTTTCGGTTTTAATATAAGTTTATATCAGATATATTGTTTAACGTATAGGTAAAAATTGACAATATATCTCCAGTAATACTGTTAATTGATACAGAACGAAGGAATTTTACACATACCATGGTTGCAATTTAAATTTGTACTGTTTTATAACATTCAACGATATAATCCGTATACGTTGATTCGTATTCATGTTTTTACCGATTATTCAGCAAATCTGAACAATTTGTCATGGCTATGCTAAAACCCGCGGAGGAATTTGCATATAAATTGTTGCAAACCAGTTTTTATTGAAACGGAATGCAGCAGAAATTTGTTGTTAAAAAAAACCTGTAGAGTGTTTTAAAATTACTTTTGTGAAATGAGAGACAAACTTATATTCAGGTAATTATTTCACTAAGCAACCATTAAAAGTGAAGATCTGGTCACACGTCTTGGAATCTCCATTCTATCAATATGGTTCCTTACTTAACACGTTGAGCGCCGCAGGGGAAAATCCCGCAACTGGTCAGACACGCAAAAATCCGTTCTATTAACATGTATTGCTGAATCAATATCCGCGATCGTCCCTTAACAACCACCAAATCGAACGCTCGCTTCAGTTCGATCCCGTCGTGACTTTACGGTGTTCGTAACAATATCAATATTTATTTATTTGATAATATACTTCTTATTCTGTACTATCATTGTAACATAGATGTCACTCGAAATTTCGTTGGGGTGATCAGTCATTTCACGAAATTAACACGTTGAGCGCCACAGTGAAAACAGCCATGTGTAATCAGACACGACATAATTTACTAGCGTTTACATAGATCGTAAAGAAAAAAAAGATTTGAGTACTCAATCGTGTTCTTCTGTTCCTACATTATTGTTTCAATATGAAGCTTGCTCAGAATTTTGCGTCGATCAATAATTATTTAATTAAATTAAATTTGAGGTGCCAGTCATCGGCGACTGACGCAGCGTTCAACTTGTTAAAATTGGTACGTCGGTCACCGTTGATACACGTGACGCTCAACGTGTTAAGCAATATGAATGTAACTCACATTCAATGCATACTATTGTTAGAATGGAATGATAGTAGTTAACTCCTTCAATACCACAGAGAAAAATATAGTTTATGGTTGTCCACGTACACCCCCGTCCATAAGTCACCAGACACTTGTTGATTCTGAGCAAAATGATTATTACAACGTGGACGCAATTTCTGGGATGACTTCATTATTTTAGGTTGTTACATTTATCCATTTTACGTTAAAATACACGTCATTCCTGAATATGATATTAATAATATACACGTATAGTTTAAATAAAAGTTTAAAAACAAAACTATACACGTAAATACTCTGTACACAGTTTTCGTTTGCTTTGGAAATTTTTCCCGAAGTTAAAAAACGGCATGGAAGAAATCAGAAGGAAGTTGGAAAGAAATTAATGCCGATATATTAAAACCCTTCATCGTAAGAATGCTGTTATAAGATCAAGCTGTCATATCCGCACAAAATATAAGATTAATTACTTACTTTTGGTAAAATCCTTAACATATGATTTGAATTTCATATTCTTCACACAATAAACAATTAATAAGTACTAACTTTATTCCATAATGTAGGTCAGTGTATCTTGTAAAATCATCCACCTTCTAATTTTACTACCAAAGTCAGTAAGTTGTGAGTGTCCGGTGACTTATGGACGGCAATGTAACTGGGACAAGTTCTATCTTTAAAACGGTTAGGGACAGAAAAATCTCTTAAAGCAGCATCTAACTCCATTTATTTCTGCCTTGAAAAATTTTTTTCTGCCTCTAGCTGTTTTAATGATACACTTCGTCTCAGTAGCATAACATGACACCCGTACAGTAGAGCATATAGTAAAATTCCTTTTTCTATGAAAACTCTAAGAATCCCAAACCTTCCATTACTCTCTGGTGCACATTTATATTGTTACTAAAATATTATATGAAATTCAAGAATTATTTAATTCAATTCATAGCTGTCAACGTGTTAAACATTCTGAGATTCCTCAGGATCTGGATTAGTTGCGGAGACTGTATGCTATGCTTACAATGGAGGATACACTTATCCAAAGCAAAAAGAAAATAACAAAAAAATAACAAAATATTATGATTATTATTTATTTTTAAGGGCGTCCACCTATCAGTTATCAGATCCATTGCCCATAATAACGAAATATGATCGACACGTCGAACAGGATAACAAATGAATGCCAATAATACGTGACGGGAGATTATAAAGCTAAAAGTATGAAACTTCCAAATTCTTTCGTGAAACATTTCCATTAGAATATAAAACTCGCAGAAAAATCCTACAATTGAGAATATGGATCTCAAAAAAAAATTATAAAGTCAGAGAGACTATAGTAAACGAATCATCGAAAACGCGAACGACGAAGGTAGTCAGGACACGAGCAGCTAATATCCGCCGCCATTGGAATGTAAGTTAACCCTGTCCCTGTTGGCGGTTCGGATGAAACAATCGGCTCGCATCTTAATTACGTGGCCATAATTTAACAGTCACCGAGCCGGTATTCGCGAAATGTATGCGATCCTGCAGATTATAGTTGATGCCGCGAATGCGAGCGACGATTACCGCAAACAATGCAGACGATATTGAGTGGCCGGACAAACCAGAGGCAGCTTCGCCTCTTAACCGGACCTTCCCAATGCCGCTTTGACTTCAAACGTGAAAATAATTTCTGATTAATGTTCTACGGGTCGACCTCGAACATCTGTTAAGTTCCATTCTGCCTTTCGTTGTTGCTAGTTCATGCTGAATACGTATTTCTTTTTCGATTAAATTCCATTGAGATCAGTGTAACACATCCAACTCTGTGGAATATACTGTCTTAAACGAATTATAGAAATAAAATGTGTGAGTCTGGTACATGTTCAAGACAAAAACAATTATTTTCGAAGTCTCGTTCGTTAATCTGTATTAACATGAAAAATAGTAAAGAATAAAATTGTGTATATTTGCATAAATATTTACAGTCTAATTGTTGCTTTGAACAGAGAAACTGCAGCAGCACCTCTGTACTTCGAAAAATATTTTTATACAGTATTTGGCTGCGATTATGGTACAACAGAGCATGGGATGAGTCCTGCTAAAATATATCGAAAACATACAATAAGGCTTTTTCATACGAGGTGGTATTTGCAGGAGTGTCGATTTCGTAAATTCCTTGACCAATTGTTCATTTAAGCCAGTGATGATCACAGGAGCTCCGGTCTTCTCCCATTCTAGGTCCATTCCCCTCCAGTTCGCCCCTCGTGCTCCCTCGGTCCATCATCGTCCCAAATCGCAGCCTATATGAGGGGAATTGACGTAGAGTGAGGGAAGGGTGCAGCTCCCGCGGCCATCACTGACCTAAGCAAAGATCAGTGTTTTAGTATTGCTAGGTATTTCTACTCGACCTTGAAGATGTTAATAAACTAGAACAAAGAATTGTGGGATGATTTCGAACATTAACACGTTCCCTGCCACGTGTGCTGTTTTCGGTACACGCATCCATTTTAACTTGATCACATAACTATCAACCCTTATGAACTTTTGAGTAACATTCACGTTAAAATGATAGTGGAAATAGAAAGTGCAATATCAGGTAGATCAATATTTGTACAATCAACCGCGTGTATTAATAAATAGCCATATTCGCCTGTCTGTCTAGCTACAGAATTTTCCACTGTGGCAGGAAACGTGTTAAATTCCTCTCGAACAAATTTCTATCGTTTTAAGACAATTCATGTCAGATTGCTTCCAACCAATTAGCATTATTGAATTTTTTGTCAGCTGAAAAGCAGTTACAGTAGCTACTAAGTACAACTAATTTCAAGTGCGACAAACGCCATCATGATATTTTTTTACCAACACTCTATCTTATTTACAAAATTGCAAGCAACAGGTCTCATCAGCCATAGTCATCCAAATTCTCATTGATAAATTCTAACCAAAGCATATCCCTCACATTTCACATGTACAATACAATCTTCACGAACCAAAATCGAAGAATAAATGTGTATTTATTCAACACATGTTTCGTTACATAGGAAACAACATTACTTATGCGATGACCTGATATGAGTCTTTCTGTGCACCTGGACCGGCGCCAGCGGTCACAGGGACAGACGAAAATGGAAGTTCAGTGTGTAATAAGTTAATCGGTTGAGCGAAAACCGATTCAGAGAAACGAATAGCTCGGTGAAGGATCTCGGTGGCCGAAGAGGACAGGGAAACTGCATCGGGCGGAGTGCATAGTGCATCGAGCACTCGACGCGAACCGCGACTGCGTTTACGCGTTGCTGGTAGACGACCGCTCGTTACACTCTGCCAGCAATCAGGCCGTGCTGTGGTCGAGTCAGGTGAACAGAGGGAGGAAAAAACACGTGAAAGGGGTGGAGATAAAGTGCAGATTGCACGCCGGGGAGAAGCAGCGGTGCATCAAAGAGCGATTAACCCTCGTCGTGGCGGAGAGAAAGGAAATCGGTCGTTCTGCTAGTAGATCGTTATGTTTTTCGATAAAAGCGCCCAGCGAATCCGTTTCATAGTGATTGAAACGCTGACGAAGTATTCTGCCGTCGTTACATCCGCTCCGTGTTGTTTCACCGACCGCCGAAAATTCTCACGAACGTAGAAAATCGTCATTTCGACCGTACAGCCTGCAAATTGACAAGAAACCGATAATGCATGTTATTCGCCGTGTGTTTCGGTGTTCTCAGGTTTTTTAGGTTGCTTTTTGTACTGGAAATGCAATTTTTCAGGGCCTGAATTATTAAATCTCCCGAGTCGACGTACTCTCTGCGGTTTCGATGGCGTTGAAATTTTTTAGAAGGTTCCAGGTTTGTTGTCGGTTCGGGAAACCGACTGCCTGCGAATCGTTACGTTATTCTAGGAGTCATATTGCTTTTTCTTCTGTCTGGTGTATGTTAAATAAACATGAATGTGTCACTCTGTTTCGTTCGATAGAGATTTTACTGTGCTTGTGGGGTGTGAAAGATGTGCCGATTTTTTAGTAACAATTGAAATGCAATAGCAAAGACGTACAATAGGGGAAATATAATGAGTACGTTTAATACAATCAAGACTTGTGTACTTCGAATCTTGTTACACCTACCAAATTACTAATTATTCAGATTATAAAAAAATTGTGTAGTTCATGATAAATTCCTATATCACTGATTATTAAGGTCCAACTTAAAACGAATTGAACGGCTCAAAAAAGCAGGAATTTGTTAAAGATGGGATCGAAGAATTATTTGAATGGTGAGACAAGGTTGTAAGAAAAATCCGTGGTCTAATAATGTGTTTAGAGACACCTCCATACCTCCATCAGTACTAAGACTGTTGCTTAGTCTTCCTTTCCCACTCAAGTTGTTTTGGTCTTCATTTCTTCATATTATTCTCATCAATTGTCGACAGAATGCAATGATCGAAGATCGTGGGGTTCCTCTGCATTTCAACACCTGATTAGTCGTATACCTGTTAAATATTGTTGTTAAACATTTATGCGTTCCGTACGTACATCGACATCGGAAGATTAAATATTTGACAAATTCTCACGGCGTAAATTGGGGGGCACGAGTAGTTATTCTCGTTTCTAGTGTTTTTTTATTCATTAGGTGACGGTGATATAATGATTGTAATGAATTACGATATTATACGCGGTGGAACAGTCGTTATCGTAATTACGTTGCTACGCGTTACTGCGGGCATACAATATGAAGACCAGTTGCTGGCAGGAAGCTGCAACTGCTCACAGATAATTAGGAAAATCAGCGTGTGATCCTTAATGTACCGCATGTAATGTACGCATCAAGCTTTATGTTTGTATTTACTCTATAGGAATTATACAATACGTTAAAATAATGATGTACTAATCCAGTGCTGGGCAATGATAACAAAAGGGTAAAATTAAACTAAAACTTTAAAATAAAAATTACTTCGTAATTTAATATGTTATAGTGCAGTCTCCAGGTTATTAAGGTTTGATGAAGTCATAGTGAATCTGTGTTCTGTGTGTAGAATCACAACTTTGTTTAACATCAACAGTTCTAAACAAAATTAACGGTTTAGCTGCACCTAGTTCGTACAATATATTACAGAATAATGAAAACATGTAGTCAGGAACATATTAAACATCTCGTGATAGAAATAAGATTTAGCATTTTATACTTTGCCATGCTAGTAATTTTAAGAATCCCGTAATCTATTTTTTAATGGTTACTACTTCTGATTTTGTGCACCTTGTTGTTATTTTCTGTCTAAAGCACCCACCAATTTTTCTATCATCACAATATTTCGAAATCAGCATATTACAATGATCCGTGTATGGTTCTTGGTTCACGATTTTATTGTGTACACTCTAAATTACACATTTTTGTAAGCATTGCTGTATCATCAGCAAATGTTAGACTTACAGTGTTTGCCTTACAACATATTACAAAGAACTGCAGCAAGCAATTAATATATTAGACGAACAAATCAACACTTTTGAAGTATGGCTATGCAACAAGAAAATCAAGGTAAATTCCACCAAGTGTAATCACACTACATTCACCTTAAGGAAAAATCAAATGTTTAAAGTATAATTAAATAATACAGAAGTTCTGCGAACAAAGATAGTTAAGTATTTAGGATTACATCTGGACTCAAAATTAACATGGAAACAACATATTACTGCAGAAACTAAACAAATTCGACTGAAAAGGAGACAAATGTCATAGGTAACCGGTAAAAAATCCAAACTTAGTATGGGAAACAAACTACAAATCTATAAAATGATAATAAAGCCCATCTGGACACATGGAATACCATTATGGGGTATAGCAGCGAAAAGTCACATACCCAAACTCGAGGCCCAACAATCTATTATCCTACGCACAATCGTGAACGCTCCGTGGTATGTCCGAAACGAAGAAATAAGGAAGGATCTAAACATCCCTACGATACCAGCAGAAATAATCAAGGAAACTAGCAGCTACGAAAGACAGATTGAAACACACACTAATCCGCTAGCTAACAATAAATACAACCAATACATACCGCGAAGGCTCAAAAGAACACACCCTGTAGACGTAGTAAAATAAATTTACAACGCGAAGTACATAACGCAGTTCGATATATCTTACCGATAAAGACGTCGTCTGAATGGAGATACCGTCTTCGTGCTATTTTCTGTAAATATCACAATTTACCTAATGCTTATATTCCCAAATTGTAAAGTATAGTAAGATGTATAATAAAAAAACTTGTATTCTATGTTTGGTACCGCAGACAAGCATAAAAATAAAACTTCCTTAAACATAACAAGCATTTCCATACTGCTGAGCTATAGCGTATGCCTATTGTCAACTGTATCAGGCTCCTAACTACCGGCGCAGTATAATGTTTCCAGTATCCTAGAACCACTTTTTACATAAATTTCGCGGCAGACGGATAGCAATTAATCTCCAGCAGTTGAACAACAAAGCCAGCGAGGCATAGTTAATTTCACGGAAGTCGAACATACGCTGCTAACTCGAACAGATCTCGAGATGGTTGCAAGTGTCGGTCGGCGCCTTCTGAAGTTGCTAACCGTTCCTCAAGGCGTTGGAATTCCTTGGCATGAGCAGGTTATACGTGATGTCTTGGCCATTATCGTAACGACATAATGACGTGATATTATGGCGCACATTACGGGCATCGATCGTTTACTGACTGTAATTACAGGCCAAAGCAATACTACACGTATAGTTAGAATATGATTATTATCAGCAGTGCTAGCTTATACATAGTGTAACTGAGCAAACACTATCATCCATCCTGCGTATGTCTAAAGCTCTTTTCCCACAGAAATATATTTCAGAGTCATACGCGAGGAAAGTTGTTAACTGTGGCACCTTATCAAACTACGTGACGGTATTTTATATTTTCTCTGTACATTTATTCTTGAACACTTAGATCCAGGCGTTAGGAGATCCTATTATTGTTCAGCTGTAATATTTTTCTTGGTAGCATACTTTTCAAACTGTCATATTTTTCAAAAGTATTTTTATACAGGTTCCGATCGTAATCATGGTACAACTGTCAGAAGGACGATTCCTTATATAAATATCAATCGAAAATGGGCAATAAAGTTATGCTTTGCAGGGCTTTGATTTTGAGAAATTCAATGTTTAATACTTGCTAAGTAGGCGTGTCTCGTTAGCTATAGCACGGTTTGTCGATTTTGCAGTTTGGAAAGTTCAATAAAATGCGAGATACAGTTGAAAATTAATTAAATTATTAAAGTGAAGATATTACAAATATTCAAGAGATTAAGGTTTAAAGAATATTACCGAAAGTCCTTAGAAATTAATGAGCATAGCTGTGTATAGAGGAACGGGAGACCCTCTCAGCAATTATTTACTTAATATACATTACTTAATTTTTAAGTATACCGAATATTTTTAATTATATTTTATTAATTTGTAAGGTTGAATCTAATAAATTACAAAGTCGTATGCACCATGTAGGCAAACATAACATCTTAAAGTGTCATTCGGCAAACCGTGTCGTAACGAACAGTACACGTGTATTCAGAAAATATTCAAAATTCATTTTTTTGGTAACAGTGGAACCACTATGTCATATTTAAAACATATTTCCAAAATAGAAGTATCATTTTATGATTAACACATGCATAAGAACATCTAACAATTGTATCATAAACTTCAAGTTTTTATTTCATTTTGAATCATTTTTTACTCTAATTGTAAGAGTCTAGTTTAAATTTTATTTTAATAAAATTTTCAATTACTGCTGGAATTTTTATATTAGTTATCCTAAATGGAGTAACTGACTTTCATCAATATAATCCTTTTAAAATTGTTAACAATGAATCTACACCAATTGCATTTCACAATTATTTTCATACCTTAAAAATTTGTTGAAAAATTCATCTGAGCTTATTAGGATTTTGTTTTATTCATAAGATGTAAATAAACAGTTTTCACAGTTCATATCAGAGTGTACATACATATGTAACATTGTACATGGTACTGCCGTATTCGTAATTCTTGATTGACCTGTTCAGGGTCGCGTGTTCTATTTCTTAATCGGGGTCTGTCTGGACTGCTGCTTCTCGACTCTAAATAGAATACTCGCAGAAATCGTTGAAGCTCGTTACGTATTGCTGCTACCAAAGTATTACTTGTGTATTCTTAGAATGGTTAAAAATATCAGCATGATTTCAAAGCATAACATGTCTTTCCTCGCAAGGAAGTGGCACGTCAGTACTCTAGCTCGTGTAATAAACATTTTAAACTAGCGGATTGATTACAAATCTTGTATAACATACAATATGTAGATACAACTATTTTATTCCGGAAAATTTTATGCAACGAATAATTGTTTATATAATTTTATGTTATCAGTAATCATTTTTGCACGGAGCTTCTTCTATGATTCTTTATGGACAATTATATTTAAAGTTTAGGTCACGTCATCGACTTATTTAGTATAATTAATTAACTATATATTCATATAGAATTCTGAAAAATATTAATGTTATAATGTGAAATACAAATCATACGATTGAGTTGCTGAAAATTTTGTTCTTTCACGATTTATGTTGAAAGCAGCGAATCATAATATGTCTGAGTACGGTATCTTTCATTGTGCTACACGTGCTATTCAATGATTATGTTTTCTGATGTTTATACACAGAGATAAAAAAATTATTACTACTGTTAGGTAAGTCTAAAAATCTTTAAATTGAATCATTTCAGTATAGTAAAAAAAAGAAGAATTATTTAACTAAGTTGCGTACATTTTAATTGTCATTTGACCTTTACTTTGAAACAGAAACTTAGTTAAAACCTAAAGATTGTGGTCGAAAGACAGTGTATTGTTCGAAATGAAAAAGCTATGCGTTTGGCGATACAGAATTATTCATGATGAGTTCCTACTCATAATTTTAATCATGCGGAAGAAGTCAATACTCTAGAATAACAAATACATACACGAAATTTACTGTTATAAACGTACAGTGAGCGAAATTCGTTTATGCGCACTTACGTTTTTTAAACTTTTCAGCGTAAGGGTTTCAATTTTAAATAAAACAAGCATAGCCATCAGTAAGAATTACAAATATATTTATATATTATAAACATTTTTACATATGTATTTATATAAACATATTTACGTATATTTACACCAACGAAATCTTATTGTAGGCGCGAAATTCGTTTAAGCGCACGTGAAAAAAACGGCTAAAAAATGAAATTTAAACCAAAAATATTAAAGTTATGTACTTCATATTTTGTGTGACCACCGTTACTTTAGATTACAGCATAAATTCGATCCGGCATTAACTTTATTAGATTTTTAATTACATTATCAGAGATTTGTTCCCACGAGCACTTGATTTGCTGCTTCAGGCTTTGAATATTTTGAAATTGGCGGCCATTTGCATATACATCCCTGGTTATTATACCCCATAAGTTTTCTGTGGGGTTCATATCAGGGCTGCAAGCAGGCCATTGCATTATAGGAATGTCCCGTGATTGGGGCCACGAGCGGGAATGTTTGGAGACGTGAATCGCTGCGTTATTTTGTTGAAAGATAAATTCACGATCACCGACTACGTCATCCAAAAATGGAAGTGACACTCCATCTAGCATTTCTCCATACATTTCTGAATTCGTTTTGGAAGAAATTAAGCATAACTTTAGTTTTCCATAAGAGGAAAAAGCTCCTCAAATCATAACTCCTCCACCATGAAAAAGCTGGCTCAATCTGGGAGGATTTTTTTCACGTAAGTTGAGCCAATACAAGCTGAAACCATCTGGACTCTCTAAGTTAAACTTTTTTTTGTCAGAAAAAATTACTCTTTCCCATTCGTCAGTCCAGCTCATGTGGTTCCGTGCAAATGTTAGACGTACATCCTTATGGTGCAACTTCAACATCGGTTTTCTTCTTGATTTCTTAAAAACAATGCGTGGGGTGTTATACAAAATTTGTTGCACACGTCGTTTAGTCACTGGCAATTGAAGTTTTGCAACAATTTAAGTTGCAACTAAACGGTTTTTAGTTGCTTCAACTACGATTTAATTTTTTTCCCGCTTCGTTGTTTTAAAATTTCCCTTCGTAGCACGTTTTTCCCATACTTCTCACAAAGTTTTAAAAAATTTCGAACAACACACTCGCAATGTTTGATCTCTTTTGCGATTTTCCTATTTGATTCTCTTCTTTTTTTTAAAAAACTGTAATTATGGACTTTTCCTCTTCAGTTAAATATTTTCTCTTTGCCATTCTTTTATTTTCCTTTTCAGCAACAAAGAAAACAAAAAATAGACACTTTAGAGTAAACTTCAAACGCGGGGCAACAATATTAAATACTTACCTTTCTAACTCCTCCCAATATTAAATAAAAGAAGAACACCGAATACATTTGCGCTTAAACGAATTTCGCACACGCACTAGCTGTTGTACACACTTCTCTGTGTTGCCTGCTCTTACGTGTAAACACGGAGAACAACAATGTAGGAATGACAAAAGACAACATGTAGCATGTAAAATATACCATCGTGGCAACATTGTTTGACCTTTTCTTATAGATAGGTGGGAAAATGCGTAAATTTTGAAATGCGCTACGAATTTTGCTCACTGTATTTCATATGAAATTAAAACGCCTAAATTCTCCAATTCTAACGAAAAATTACCAATAGAGTATGTATCTTTCCTCAGCAAAGAACTAGACCAAAAAGACGCCAATTATAAATTTTGAATAATTTTGAAAAAGAGTAAGAATAATAATAATTACTCGTCAAAAATACAATATAATTTTTTAAGAATCTTGAAATTTGGAAAAACGTCTGAAGCATAAAGTAACCTGAAATAAAATAGTAAGTGAGTTGCTAATAACTAAAATATTATCCCGTTGATTGCGAGAGACTTATAGACATGTATGTATTCGTTCTAAAAGAGTGCCCACTTACTTACGAACAGCCACTATACTGGCCCCGAGAATTCATGGTTAATCAATTACACAAAATAAATAAAATACACAATAAACAAAGGAAACTCCATTCTGCACATTGATGCTATTTTTGCGCTAATTTTAACGAAGATTAAAATGCAAGGAAATAAATAAATCAACGAAATCAACTATCCATTCGTAATACCCAGTGGACAGTCTTCACTGGAAATGTATTCCAGTAAAAGAATTAGCGTGATTTTTCCATAAACACTCGCGAAAAAATTAGTTTCCCTGGTTTTGCATAGTTTCGATTTTCATGTGCCAACATCCATGACCGATTTGTCGTTCAATCGACGAGTGCAATCTTCGATCTTGACTTGCGTAGAAAATAAAAAAAGGAGAGAACAGCAGCGGATACATCGGTATCTAGAACAATATATTCCCGTGATGTTTTCCGGTCGGCGAGAACGATATCTCGCGCTTCTGCGATCGAACTTCGCTCGATCACGGAACAGTTTTATTTATATCGGCGAACGACATAAAGCGGCGATTTGTTCGACGAGATCCGCCATCGTTGACGTATCCGTTTAGTCTTCTTCTCCGCGTCGATTTTCTTCATCTCTGTTCCCTTTTCTTTTACTGTGAATAATACACAGCCGCTCCTGCAGAACTTCTGTTCGCCTGACGGATCCTCGAATCTCCTTCGGGACACTGGCTAACGATTTCTCCACGTTGTCTATTATTTAGAGTACTTCCTTCGTCTGCTATCCGTTTCTGGCTGTTCATTGATCGTGCGAGAGAAACATCTTGTTACTGAGCCTCTCTTGTAAGAATTCTTAGCGTTCCTTGCTTCAGATACGATTTCTGAGGCTATGCGATTGTTAGAGGAAGATCTCGAGTAGGGGATACTTGGTTAATTTCGTTGTATTAACACACAACCGTCCGGAGACATAAAAATATGATTTTTATTGACTGCTCGTGAAATGCTGGAGACATATAAATAGGGTTTTACACACTGTGCATTAAATGCCGGCGGCCTATAAATATGTGTTACAATATAAGGGTGATCCACGCAACTTGTTCACCCTGAATAACTTGTAAAGTATGCATTGTATGACAAAATTTTTTATATAAAAGTTGTATGGTTTGAAGGGATACATTATGTAATGCATATATTTTTTTGTAGCTGGAGGCGTTTCGGAGATTTCAAGGTTAACTTCGTTCTTTTAAATGGAATGCTATATTTTTTATACCAAAATATCGAAGAGCGTTAAATTTTGTAAACCTAATAATTATCAAATAATTTCACTTTGTTTCTTGAAAATGGTCTGAGCGTAATATCAAGTTGGAGATTCAGTACCAGCAAAGATTTCCGTAAGACTTCGTCCATTCACTAACGTAGGTGTTCGAAATGGTGTTCATTCTCATTAATAGACTGATGTAATCTAGTAATCAACGAGGAAACTGCATTCTGAATTGTTTCTGCAGCAAGCATACTGCATGCTTCACGAATTCGTTCTTTCATATTCTCTGGTGGGCTTTTGTTGCTACATGTGAATAATGTGCGGGGCAACCATCATGTTGGTACCAGACTTCTGTGCAGATATTTAATGGTACATTTTCTAATAAAATTGGTAAAATATCACGTAAAAAATTCGAATATTTATCGTTAATGTTGATAAACACTGTGACGTAAACTCCGCGGTCTTACGGAAATCTTTGCTGCTATTGAATCTCCAACTTGATATTACGCACAGACCATTTTCAAGACATAAAGTGAAATTATTCGTTAATTATTAGGTTTACGGCTAATAAAGATCAGTACTTTTTTACTCAAAATTTAACGCTTTTCGATATTTTAGCATAAAAAATATAGCATTCCATTTAAAAAAACGAAGTTGACCTTGAAATCTCCGAAACGCCTCCATCTACAAAAAAATATATGCATTACATAATGTATCCCTCCAAACAACATAACTTTTCTATAAAAAATTTTGTCATACCATGCATACTTTACAAGTTGTTCAGGGTGAACAAGTTTCGTGGACCACCCTGTATATGCTGAAGGTGACATTTCATAAATTAATTGTAAACTAATTTCTATATAAAGAGTCTTCACTTCAAATTTCATAAAAAAGTATTTGATATTTTAAAAGTTATAACCATTTTTGTAAAGCGATGCAACATAGTCGAAAACCGTAAAATATGCCGGCTGCGCGCATCAGTTTTTGCGCAAACAAACCGGACCGGATTGTGTTAAGAATACAACTTATTTAATATGTTAGTAAAATTAAGAGGTGGGCGGGTTTACAGTATGAAATGATTTACATTATCAAATAAAGTTAGCACTTATTAACACCTTCGTACATATACGTCCGCCACAGAACATTCTTTGTATACTACAGGTGTATATACAAGATGTTTCACTACTGTTGTAAATATTTTAAGGGGTGATTCTACAAGCGAAAATAAAACAGAAAGTCCTTTACTATTTTGCACTTTACGGCTTCATTTTCGAGATATAAGCGACTGAAAATTAAGTACTCGCTGTACGTGCGTGTGCATCTCTAAAGATTTCAGAGCATCAAAAGGAGTGGTAATTACGTGATCAAATTAAAATTTAAGCGTGCACCGAAAACGGTACACGAGGCAGGGAACGTGTTAATTGTTTGTAATGTAGAGAATATGTAATTCAAATCATATCGTTCATTTGCGGCAGCCATGACACAACTAAAAAGTTGCCATCTTTAAGTTATTGACATAGAAATACCTGTTTTTGTTTATAATTTCTACTGGTAGAACGATATAGTTGATCTTCTAAAACTCACCACGAGAGGACGGTTGTCGCGGGCAGATGAATCGAAACATTCAAACTCGTTTTTTTCTAAAATCCTTCATTCTGAGTTGTGTCTTTGTTGCAACATATGGGCGAAATGGTAAAGATTTTACTAAAAATAAGCAATTAATCTTATATTTTCTCCTCACCGATGTATCCTCCCATGTTTCTTGTTTCCTCTCAAGATGATTGTAGAGAAAGTAGTGGTAGGCAACTTGGTCGATAAAAAAAAATATGTCTACAAAATGTATCCTCTTAAAACCTAAGTCTCTAACATTTCTTATAGAGGGGAAGCATAGCGAAGATGTAAAATCGTTTTCAGTTTTTCTTTTAATTAGAACCATCTATTTTTTAATGCATCAATCGATGCAGACCAACGTGTTCCTGTTCTTAGAGCGAATAAGGTTTACACGTGACAGCCAGACGGTAATTTAAAGTTCATTCCGTGTAACCATCATGTCGAGTATGGTTGACTAAATTCAGCTGCAAAGTCGCCGGTCGATCGATCGAACGTTCCGCTCGCACGCTCCCAAATAGAGTCGTTTTAATCGCCTTTGGTCAACCGTGGCTGGTTTTACCATTTTTCCATCGGTGTAACAGAATGTTTTTCAACAAACGACACAACCTGTCGCGTAAACCATAATTCGCGGCGGATTAATGCTATTTGCGTGATACGTTTCGAATTTACCCGAATAACATAATAGGAGTTTTATCCAGTTTTCTCTTCCTTCTTTTTTAATGTGCAGTCGTGATGAAAATAGTGAACGGAGATACGCAGAACGAGGCTGCAGCACGGCTGAAATTGCATAGCTTATGCAGCGAGATTGCATGCTGAATATTAATTAAATTGATGAATTCAATTAGAAATGGGAGGCCCGTACATATCGATCTGTTTCCCAAAACAAACGGTAAACACGTTTTTTAATATTGATTACACCTCTGAATACATTTCATTTGTTTATGAATGGTAAAATATAGATATTATTTAAAAAATATGAAATACAAAATTTTATGAAGTTCATGAAAATGGAAGTCTGATCAATAAATTACATTAGTAATATCTATTGTAATATCTATCTACTAGGCTAATTAGATTATTCCATAACGTGTATCGGATGAATTACATTACTATTATCGATTTACTGTGTTTCTCGTGTAACTGATATTCGGTCCATTATTAAAACTTATCCCGAAATTTGATATAGTAATTGTTCCTAGCTGTATACGTCCACATAAATCTGAGGATTAATACATTTTGTGTATTATGTAATTGCTGCATTAAATAGTAAAAACTGTTAGCATTATGGAGTACAAAATGTGGACACATTAAATTTTTTAGTGTATTGAAGTAATCTACTCGACAGGCGTGAGTCAAAACGATACCTTTATTGAACCACAGAATAAAAATCTGCAGATTCGTGTATAATGATTTGTTTATTACATGGAATGCGTTAAACAGTTTTCTGTAAGGTTTAATAAATAATATCTGTCTTATCTTATGATTTATATCATTAACAAAATGACACAGTCTATAAATAAATCTTTTCGATTTCACCTTATTTTTTACATTTAAACTTATTGTTAATTTGGCGTCGTTCATGTGTATTCGCTCTATGTTCTTCAGTTTAGTTTATTTGCTTATTCTTTGTTCTTTATAACGTGTTATATCTTCGTGTTTATGCTCGTACACCCAAAAATTATCTCGTTACGAAATAAAAAGAATATACGACAAAATTCTGCATACCGTAGAAAAAAGGGACTTCCCTGCTGATTTATTTCCTGTCTCAGGATAAAATACATTTCCTTCTTCCTGTTAGTCGCTTCATGCCTGCAGAGTCATGTAGTTTGAGCAAAATGTCGTTCCCTGCGGGATGCACGAGCAATTAACCAATTTACATGTCGAAGTAGTTAATGACTCGACGTCGCGAACTCTGTAATAGGAGCCATTTCAACCCTTTGTTATTTTGCATGTCTGATCCAGACGCTGCGCGCTTTGCTTTAAGCATAAACCTAAAAACTGACGTGAAAAAGAATTTGAATCACTTCTCGTGAGTGCAGTGCTAAGGGGATGTCAATACAACGCTCGAAAATCGAGTGAAATCGAATTATGGCTTCTCGGATTACATGTTAATTTATCGAAAAAATTCGTAAAAATAAGTTTAGACAGAACGTATCGTCTTTTTTTTTGAAAGAAAAACGTTACTTATTAATAAATATTTATTAAAAGGAAATTAGAGGAAACTTTCATGGACTTTGAAAGCTTCGACTAATAATGGCCCCTTTGAACATTTTCTCGTAATCATATTTCGGTGTAAATTAAATAATTTACGCTTCAGAATAGTTAATGCAGCTCGCTTCGCTGGCTCGTTGATGCAGTTTACTCGATAATACTATAGTTAACCGGTTGTTTGAAGATCCTTTGTCAAGCACTTATTAGTTGACATGTACAAGTTGCTACACACTTAACCATTCTGTTCTGAGCTCCAAAGCTTCGACTAAGAAACTGCGAACTCTTGAACGTCAATTTATTAACGCACAGGTGGATCACAGACTTAATGAATAGAAAGCTTCGGCTGCTTGTATCGTAATTGCGCAGATGCTTCGATTAAGTACTGATTAGTCAGCATTTTCATCTGAATAGTATTTACCATTTGTTTATTGTACGCGTAGACATCTTTGGGTAATAGTTCATAAACAAACAGGAAACAAATATGTATATAAATTAGAAAATTTAATGTTATGAAATATCAAGATGTTAAATTTCTTAATTTGCTTCCTACCACGTGTCACGTATGCGTGACGTACTTATTTTCATAAAATTCAGACGTCACATGTGTGTGGCAATGACGAATCTACCAATACAGTAAACATATCGTGTCACATATATGTATGTTCATACGAAATTACTGTCACATATGCGTGACATACTATTTAGATTGTTCAATTTGTCCCTTTATTTCTACACAATAAAATATAATAAATTACAAAAATGCATTATTTATTTATGGGAAATTCCCATCGTTACAACAATTAGAATGTATATGACAAGAGCCGATATCTATCGAACAAATGGTACATTTACGAATAAGCCAAAAAAATATTATATTGAATTAAATTACTAAAAATGAAGATGGTGAAACCGAACAAAATTGATGCGATGTTAAACCTGTTAAGTGAATCATCCTTATCTACAAACACCTAGTGTTTATACTTAAAAATGGATAACAATGAGGTAAATAGACATGTTAAATTATTTCCTTTTATTAACACATTTAAATATTCATCAATAGCTACTGTCAGATCAATTAACAGGAGCCTTGACTATCGTAGAACAATTTTCACAGGGCGAGTTAACACTTTGAGAGCCACGCTGCATTGGTTGAAAATGATAATCAGCTTTATAAATTTTTAAATAAGCTGAATGTTGCCATAAATTCTACCTTTTTTAATCAAGAATAATAGTAACTTCCATCATTTTTTTTACTGCTTCTATTATACCTTATTAGGTATATTTAATAACTCTCATCCATCCCTTGTGTAAATTTCACACATTTTTCACACAAAACAGCGATAAATGTAAAAAAGCAGTATGCCTTGCAAATCGCTTTACTATTTGTGAACAATGGGAACATCTTATGCCTGAATGCACAAAAATTTCATGTATTTATTTTCAGTAAAAGAATTTGCAAAATTAACTATTTATTTATTCATTATATTGATTTTTTACCACTGTGTCAATTTGACATCAAGGGACAAATTCATTTGTGAAAATGAGGGACGGCTGAGGGTTAATACTATACATAATCCAATAAATCAGTGATGGCCACAAAAGCTGATGCCTTCCCCAATTCTAGGTCCATTCCCCTCGTTTCAGTTCCTTCCGCGTTTTCCACCAGTTCGTAGTTATCCCAGATCACAGCTTGTATGAGGGGAATGGATCTGGAGTAGGAGAAAGCTCCAGCTCTGGTGGTTATCACTACAATAAATAATAATTGAATCTATGCATCACTCAGATACGTGTGATGTGGCACTTAAAGTGTTAACACGTCTTCCCCAGTTAAGAGTCTAATGCAATATAGCTTTTCATTCGTATTTTATGTATTTCATATTGTCATTCCATGTTGCAAATATCATACTGGTGCAAGAATGTTAGGCCAGTTGCATGTAATATTAAAACTAGTTACTATTTGCACCGTTGGGGATATTTGTCTAATATACGGCGCGTATAAACTCGATCCTCACAATACGATCTATTTTCAGTGAAATATCGTTGCTCGTAAAGCGAAAACGGCGAAGGATGCTGGGAGATTCTTACGGGATCCTTATGCAAAGCTACGCATCGGTATTATGTGTACATTTACGGTGACTACAGAACGAAATGGAATCCCGGATCGGAGCCCTTGTTGCGTCGGAAAGTAAATAAATTTCTGTATGTACACGGGGAAATATTCGTTTCAGACAAAATTGATTTTATTGACAGAGATGTTATTGCACGGAATATGTGGAGGAAATGATTTTTTTAAAGGTCGGTTGAAAGTTAATTTAATTTGACTTTTGTTTTTGTTTCTTCTGCCCTTGTTTCGACTGTTGGTTCAATTGGTTCTTTTCAATTGCATGTTTCTCTTCGTTAAAAAAATGTATACGTTCTATCTTGCGAATAATGAAATCGTTGAAGTAATTCAATGCTTGTGTTACGAGTCGAGGGCTGAGACCGGCTTGCTCAGCCGAGAATCAATTTTTTAGTTTAGAATTTGTTAGTCATGGTCGAACCGATGCTTATTTCATCACCGGGTGCCACAGGATAGTTGGTAGTTTGGACTCGTAACTTTTATATTTTAATTGTAATACACCTCGAGCGGCTGAAGTGTATTACCGTGGGTTCGACTCGAGTTGGAAATTAGGAGATTGAACTAGCTTATAAAATGAAAGTACTCAATGATACAAAAGATCAAGATACATATATTGAATCGTTTAAAGTTTTCAATATAGGTAAATAAGACTTTTTGGTAACTTACGGCTTTTTTATGCTAATCTGCGATGCCTGGTCCGTACAATAACCCTTCCTCTTCTTCAAATTGCTCGAATAAAATCGTATTTTGTTCGCTATGAGCTGTTCTGCCTCTTTTGTACTATCGAGACTGCGGCGCTCCCGTGTCTTTAACCGCTGCGCATCGTACGTATCTACGAACATTTTACACTGCTGGCCGATGACAAGGTTCAATTCTTGCATGACATGTAAAATGAAACTGTATCCTTCATTGAATATGCCAGCAGCCAAGAAATCTGTTTATCGGTCGAAATCATATGATAAAAAATAGCCATTAAATAATAGCCTATTATTCGAAAATCCAGGGCTGATTTAGAACATAAAAATGAAAAACACATGAACAAATAAAGAATTAAAAATAATAAATGCAGCGTTTACGAAGTTAAAACGAAGCATGATAAAAATAAATGAGTAAATGAAACGACCATGATTCCTCAGCTATTATTATCCAGCACACATGTTTTCACTGCAAGCCTGTCGAATTCAAAGGGTTAAATTTCATGCATTCCAAAGATTGTAGTCGGTCGATGCAACGGCCGATACCACAGTGCCTGAATGTTATCCGTTTAATAATTAATAGACGACGTGGTAAACAATGCAGGAACCGCGTCTGACCGAAATATCGGCGTCGACGCCAAAACCTCGTCAGGATCGCAGCGACAATGGACAGCCATCCGATCGTGAAGATTTATCGCGCCGTTTCGTGACGAGCAGGAGGTCGGAGAATCAAACGAGCCACGAAATATGACCTACACTCTCTCTGTATACCGAGAATGCTGAGAATTACAAGGCAACGGTGAATTAAATAATTCTACAATAAAGAATGTACACTGTCTCCCAGGTTTTTCCGGTCAAACTGTGGTAATGTGTTCTACCAGTACAGATAAGCAACAAAGTTATAGAAATGTACACTGCCGGTCAAAAGACTGAGATCACGCAATATTTCGGTATTTTAATTAATATTTAACTAATATTATTAGACGAAAAAGCGTCCATAGGTAATTGAATCCTATATATTTCAAAAACTAGAATATCTGAATTGTATTATAATAAAGAGACAGAGCTTGTTTGTACGTTTGCAAAAATTTCAAAAACTACTAAACCGATTGTTATGAAATTTTGACAATAGCTTCTCTACATTTCGCGGAGTGTCATAGGTCATATTGTATCGCGAAATAAATAATATATCGAGAAAAAAACATGGGTCAATTTTTTGTCAGGGTGCCGGCGAATGGTCCGCGATGGTATAGTTCACGCACAACCGCTAGGTGGCAAAGCTCGGCGCTCGCGCGCTCGAGAGAGAATTCGCCCGGCTACACGATATAAGAAAAAAAGAAATGTCAGTTTTGTGTTTGCGTAATAACACAAATTTTCTGAATTAAGTTGAAATCAGATGATTGTAAAGGAGTGGCAATGTATAATATTATTTTTATTATTCTCTTGCAGCAAGTGCCATATTTTCAATCGACATGGCTGATGTCCTGTTCTGCACCGTGTTCTTCAGGATAAATCTGTAAAGTTCTAAGATGAGTTAGAGATGAGAGTTGTTCGTGGTGTTCTACGGTTATTTTAATACGACTGGGATGTGCACATATACACTGCACGGTTCAGTCTGATCCGGTTGCACAGGACTTTTTCGTACTTATACTATTTTCCAAAGCTAGAGTTTGCTGAAGGCAGCCAATCAGTGTTCAGGGATAACCAGTTAGCTTTGAATGCTAGGTTCTTTCGTTAGTCAGGCCGTTGATGACCTGGACTAACGGATGCTGAAGATGTTAAGCGTAAAGTTCCCATTAGGAACAATCCTGGTTCGATGTGAAGGGTTTTATGATTTTTAATCAGTGTATGTATCCCTGGCCTTCCTAGAAGTCAGTCGTTATATTAACCCTTTGCACTACGTTGGCTCCTCTACGGGGACATTTATAATATATTTCATAACTCCGTTGGCTCCGCTAGGGGGACATGTGCAGTGTGTATCTGTACTTAACCTGTTACTTCGGTAATCTCGAGTGTACATTATTTAGTTTTTTATAAATGTAAAATTCAGGTTTTATTTGCATTACAATAAAGGAGATTTACCAAAGAAATAAAAATAAGTAAATTCATCAGTACTTGTAATTTTTTCCTTTCAAAACAAAACTTTTTTCTTTTCCAATGAACTTTACTGCAGAAACATCAAAATATTACAGACTCTTGATCAGACAGTTAAGGTGTTATTTTAGCTGTCCAGAGATCCCAGTTTGCAGGTTAGGGTTTTCAAGTACGACTATGGTTTACTCTTTTATCACAGTGTAAACACTATCATTGCGCCTCAACATGTCCTAAGACTTCTGGACGCCAATCGTACATTTTCGCGAAGCACAGTTCCTCATGCAGAAGGAATTTGTTTATAAATTCGTACAACTATTTTTATCACAGTTGTTACCATTAATATAGTGTGAGATTCGAACGATATGCGTTGCGAGGTACAAAATGGAGGACAGGAGTGCTAATAGATAGGAAGATGCGGGGTCCATGACACTTTACGACTTCTCGCGGGTACGGCGATGAAATCTCGCGACTCGGATCGAGGGACGTGACGTAAATCCGCCATGGGATTCGAAATAGCTCCCACCGTTCGTGAGTAAATACCGTCGCCCGAGTTTCTCCATTATGTGGGTTTTAAACGATTTCTCTGCCCCTTTTTTCCATTCCCCTCTCTTTTTTTCGCTTTTGGTAAATCGACCGGTTCGAATACGGGGGCAGGGGGATGTATTCATCGGTCGAGAGTTTTCCGCTCCCTAGAATCGACCCTTTGTAGTTTATACGGTCTTTTGACGGAATTTTGAGAGAAATGAAATCCTGTTGCAAATTCGATGAATCGATATACGGGAAAAGGGGGTCGTTCCACGGGAAACTTCGTAAAAAGCTTCGAAATAAATGATGTTCGTTTACATACCTGGTCGCGCGGTTGGCTGCGGATGCTTCAAAGGGCTCTTCAGAGGCTGCAAGGTATGATTCATCCCTTTTGTAGTGCCAGGATGATTTCTTTGATTCTTTTAATTTCCAGAATTCTATCGATCACGCATTTGTTGACTTCTTAACCTGTTAACTGGAAAAGACGAGCCATAAGCAAGGCACCTGTTAATTGTTCTCTTTGCTGACAAATATTTAAACCAGTTGATCGAAGAAGACGATTTAACCTGTCATCTGAAAGTGTCTCTGTGATGGACAAGACAATATACCTCATATTTATTCGTTTTTAATTACAAACAGTAGGTACTCCTAATTAAAGAACGACCTGGTTAACAGGTTAATCGGCTACATTTGTTATTTACTCTATATTGAAATATTTGGCCAATCTTTACCAGCATATCCTACGAACTGTATAGGTAAAAAAGTTTATATATACTTACAAATTGTGGTATCCTTTTAAAAATATCGGGCTTCATTAAAAGCTAGGAAAAGCTTTGATTTTCTTTTGATTTTTGTAAAATTGTACAGGGTATTCCAATTGAAAATACTTAGTAATTCTGAGATTTTAAGAACGAAACACAGAAAAAAATAATTCAACAATAGATTTTATGGCCCACTTCGAACTACACATATAATATTCACTTGGACCAATTTCTCCTAAAATCAATATTCATGAAAATTCCTCCCTTGTTTGTTCCTCAAGCCACTATGCTTTTATTTTTTAATTATTGTCTGTTACATGCAGCAATATAAAAGTTATAATACGGAATGACGAATGGGGGACGTCGAAGAGTCTTTTTTCCCTATAAATTTCAGCTATTGGCTCGATTAAAATATTAAAACGCGCAAATCTCTGGCGAGGGATGCAGAGTCGGGTAGCTGAAGCGGAAAAAAGTCACTGGCTCGCGAACGGGACAAATTTTGAGCATTTCAGTTGGATTTATTGCCGTGTCCAGGGATTTCCACCTTAGAGACGATTCTTCTCGCGGCTTATCCTGCCGGGACAACGTTTTATTTTCAGCGTGGTTTTTCCTTGACGACCGTCTCCAGTTTTACGTCTCCTTGCCGGAACGCTTTGCACAGTTCAGAACGGGGAACAACGTGCTCGTAAAAAAAAAGCGAACGAAGGGAAGCAGAAGGGAGGAGGAAACGTCTGACGAAGGGAATGCGAGTTTCGTGTACTCGTTAGGCTTGAAAAAGCAATAATTAAGCTCGTAAACAGGATACGAGTTACGACGAAACGAGTACGTTCTGCGATTTCGAATAGAACTTCCACTATGCCGAATCGAGCTAACATTGTGGTAAAATCTTTTGCGTTTCAGATAACGGTAAATATTCACAAAAAGGCAGCCACCTCCGATCTCGATGATTTTTTAATATATTATCAAGGTCATCACTCTGAGTAATGTTGTGAAGGCTTTAGTTGGCGGTCGCCATTTATTAAAAAGTTATTAACAAAAAAGGTTTAGAGAAAAATTCATAATTTTCTAGGCAGTATTTACATTCAATAGAGTGTGGATAACGGAAACCTTTTTTTTTTTAGGTAACCCAGGTAACCGAGATCTACCCAGACCTAACCCAAACTCATTCCTGATTAAATTAAAATGATCTCTCCAAAATCTTTTATGTTCTGAGCGTGGACGCCCGTGCCTGAATCATTGAAAGTTTGCTAAGGATTTACTATGCGATATTGATATATATTTTTATCAATTTGTCCATATCCTTTGCAATAGTCGCTATGGATTATCATCCCAGAAGCAATCTTTCTTGAAATAATGGGCAGAAAGACTTCTGCACTGCAGGATGCAATTGGTATTACAATGATCTTTTTCGTATTTCGTTCTATACCACCGAAAATCCATTGACTCGTGATAAGTCGTCCACGACTTTACTTTTGACGCCCAAATTTCGCTTCATCGATTTCCACAATAATTCCATTTCCACCAATTTGTGTTTCCTTATTGATCAACCATTCGTACACAAGCTAAACAATTAATGAATGGAATAAGTCCTTCTTAGGTAAATATTCACAAAATGGGTAATTTGGGTTGGGTTTTTGTTGGCTACTTTTGTCTAATTTTTTTTTGTTAATAACTCTTTAATAAACGGCAATCGCCAACTAAAACCTTCACACTACTCAGGGCGATGACCTTGATAACATATTAAAAAATCATCGAAATCGGATGGCTCCCTTTTTGTGAATATTTACTCAGATAACTATGGTGGATCGAATTTTAGCATGTTTTGGATTGATTAAGTGTGTTTCGTTATTTTAATTTATGTTCATGTTCACTTCTTCAGTGTGAATCTTGATTCATTAATATCGCTCATTATTATAACTCGATTGCATTTAGAAAAGTTAGTAGCTGGGGCGTATAATTTGGGATTCTAAGAAAAGGACAATTTTGGTGACTAGCAGTGAAACTTATTTATTATTGAACTCCATTGTAGAATAACTCTAATGTGAGTATAAAGACTTTTATTTATTGTTGGCAAGAAATCTAAATTGCAATTACTAAGACAGGCTTCATTTTATTGTTGAATTTTTGATTTTGTGTACTTTGAATACGAAATGTTAAAATACATGTTTTATAGAATATTTAGAAGTATAATCTTTTATTGTTAATATGACCATAATCTTAAGATAATGTAGGTCAGGTTGGGTTTGATTTGAGTACGTGTTGAACACGTAAATAATAAGTAGACTATGGATGTGTATGCACACCCTAATTTACAAGTACAATATTATTATGTTTTAATACAAGTAAGGAATTTGCAAAAGTGTGTTTTGTTCGAAGATGATACATTTCATGCAGCTAAGTATGCAATAGTAAATTGCATACACAAGTTTAATCTGACAATAAGTAATTACAATAGAACAATACAACAGTCTATTGTAAAGAAAGATAGTGTGTAAACGTTGCATAATTTTATAATAACTTCAAAAAGCAATGAATTTTTTATGAGATGATTTTATTCTTCTTATCGTGTGAGTATGTTTAATACATTTTCGCTGAAAATAATAATTATTTAAAGGGCTTGATTATTATCGGTGGCAGAATATATTTTGACTTTTTACAGTCATGTATAGATTTCTGAAAAGCTCGTTTATCATATTCCTATACTATACTGCTGAGTTGTATTTTATATTTTATATTCGTTCATGCTTCACAAACATTTTTACAATAACACAGATCGGCCGAAATAGAATATTCATTTTGCAAGGAACATCGATTTCGAGTGCCAATAAAAATATGCACTCTCTGACGGGTAGAAATGTGTTTTATAAATTTATTACGCTGTCATGGAAGCACGTTTTTTGAAAGCTCGATCAATTTTGTGTTTACGTATAAACGAAATGCTTTCGTTATATATTTTTTTATATTTTTTTATTACGGTGTATTTGACGTGATCTTGTTAGAATAAATTCTACGCGATTTAATTTTACAGCGAATTCGTTTTTTTACGATTTCAGTGAAACTGAAACATTTTTAGGAGTAAGTTCATTCCGTATACATACTTTTACAGTAATAATGCTTGAATTTTAATTAAATGGACCGAATTTATAATTAGTAAGTGTTGCAACATGTCTGTTACCAACAGATTAGAAGTGTAATAGTCTATTTGCTTTCATGCTTAATCATTTTTACAGTTAGACCAAGCATTTAAACTATCGTTCAGATGAATAAGATTCTGCAGGTTGATAGCGAAAGCGATTGTCAGGTCAACCTGTAAAATACTTTTGGTGACAAGAGAAGACGCCTCTTTGGTTATTCTAAGTTTCCCCATGGTCAAAGCAATCCAAGTAACGGATTTCACTTAATAACCAGCAGTTCCACACAGTGAATTAAAGGAGTCAAGTCAATAAACACGCTACTCAAACAGTCGGGCGGTCAGATAGATAAAGGATCAACATAGCAATACTTATCTTACAGACCTGGTCAACATTCCGCTACTCCCATCGTCGTACAGTCAGATAAAAAAAGATCGGACACTATGCCGAACACTACAGCAATGTATCGTACTGACCTGATCAACACCCAGTTTTTCCAAGAACAGTCAACTAGAAAAATATTAGAATACGAAACAGAAAACTCTACAAAAGTATTGTACATACCTCGTCAAACAAACACCAACGGTCAAGACGGTCAGGTTAGAAAATGGATCACATACGAGACAAATCGCTATAACAAAGTATCGTACTGACCTGGTCAACATTCAATTACTTCAACAGGAGAAACGATCAAGTAAAAGAACACACATTACCTGGTTAACAACCACCTGCTCCAGCGGTCGAGACAGTCAGATAAGAAAATGGATCACACATACGAGACAAAATGTTCTAACAACATATCGTGCAGACCACCCTAACGCCAGCAATTCGTAAAGATCTTCCGAATGTCCTCTCATTTCAAAATTAAATACGGCGATCCTATTTATCGCAGTGCGTAATTAGAGATCGTGTGAGCAAGGTATCTAAGTCCTGCGCCGCGTATCGGAGAACCGAGGTACTGTGCGTGCGACTAACACTTGAGCGAGAAGGGCATCACGTCGCTGGCCATCTTCCGGCGCGTTCGGAAACTAAGGCCGCAAAATGTTTCGCGTCGTTACAAGGGCGTTGTTCACATTTATCCAGAACAACATGGGAACTTCTACAACCGCAAAAGTTAATTTTATCATCGAAAACACTTATTATGTACAAGTTAATTTTCGAACAATTTGCTGCGCATCTAAAGAGCATGCTGTTAATATTCGGGAATATTTTTTAGACAATAGTTCTATAGTTCTGCATTTACTATGTAGACTCAGGATACTTTTTCGTTGTCGTTTGATCCTCAAAAAATTAAGGGGTTCCCGACTGTGTCTCTTGTTGCATCTTGTTATTTTCGTGGTAGGTATGTCACGATTTGGTCGAAATCGTTCTCCAGAAGTTCGAAACAGTTCGTAATGAGGTCCGTTCGAAAGTTGGTTACAAAATCACTCGTTAACCTTGGTGGGATCATCGTTATTCTCGTCGCTTCCGTAGTCCCAAGTGTCCTGATGGTTCTTGCAGGAATTCTGGTGGCAAACCACTCACGACGATAGATCGACGTTTGTCCTCGGATCTTTTCCAGTCCTTTCTACTCTTTTTTCCCTTATTTCCCCGTCATTTACTTCGTCCCTGTCTTTTTGCTCCCGCTCGCTCCTACCCGAAGACCTCGTCCCCGTTGCGAAGTCCCTGTGCATGTTTCCTCGAGGAATTTTCGAGGTAGATTCTTCACGCCCCGTGCCCTGATCGATCGTCTCTAAAGTTTTTCTTCCCCTTCGACCTTGTTTCAGTTGCACCTTCGGGTCTTCCTGCGCGAACTTTCGAGACGAATTTCTCACACTTACGTCTCATCGTCGTATTAGAAATTTATGCCCGTGTTCACTTTAATTTTCGCCGAAAAATTTATAATTGCACAGAAATCGCAGTCTAGTGATCAGTATCGTTTTTCTTCTGGACACGGCCTACATCCGGAAGTCTCAAACAGTATTTGTTTGGACGTTCCAAACAATAAGGCCTTTCAGGAAGGATCTGACGGCCATCTGGCTGGGCGACATGGGAGGACGCCAGGAATTTTTGAGCATTGGGAACCTAAAATTGTACATAGGTATTTATGACTTCCCGATGACTCGATGCCTAGAAATCTCAAATTTCAGCACGCATTCCATCTCAGCCCTGACACGCACTTCGAACCTTGGTGGTCATCAGACACTGCAGGACGTTTTCCATTGCTCTTTCTTAGACACCTCGAGAGGGTGGAGAATCAAAATGTAAAAATCAATGAATTTCGAGTATTGATGCATTCTCCACCCTTACGAAGTTTTCGAAGTCTAGGAGGGGGAAATAACAAATTTGTAAAAGAAGCCACCACGAGAATTTCGGTGAGAATCTAAGAATCTCAGAATCTGTGAATTTTGGAATTACTGAACCTTATCACTCTGTCACTTCGTCACTATAGTAAGTGTCATAAGTATTATTACAAAATAAATTTGGAGACGAGAATTATGCAGTTCTTTACTGATTACCTTACAAGTCGTCTCATTAGTATTAAGTGTAACGAACCTGGCCACGAAAGCCTCAAAACTTTCATAAACAGTGCTGGTCAATATTTAGAAACAGAGAATTACTTGTAAGCGAATATCTGTGCCGTAACTTTTAAATAAAGCTTTCCTCGATCTATGTTTATATAACATTTTACTCTCATTTTTATTCATAGAATATACTGGCACAGTTTGATCGTTTAATTTCAGGTCTCAATTTATATTGTAATTTCAATATTCCATTTTTCAGAAAATCCCTTGTAAAACACTATCCACCTCGATCTATATTTCATTGTTCAAACTTTTAACTAGTAAAAAAGGAAAAAGTAACGTATGATGCACGATGTCCTCGCAGATACGCTAGCGCGAATTTAAATGTTAGGTGAACTTCTAGCCATAAATTTAGTTGAAAATTTGATCAAGCAATTTGTCCCAGTGCTTGAGACTTCTCGACTGATTTAAACGTCGCCCGAATGTCACTGTCATAGTTTCTCCGAAAGAGCGTAGGGTCCAGAGTAATCTATAAATAAAAAGAACATCAGTTACTTGACTCTCAAAGGAGTCTGTTAATCACCCGCTTGAGAGTATCCTGCACCAGGAACAAGGAATAATTTAACGACCAGGTTGAAGGATTTACAGGTAACCCTTGGGTATCCGTTTTAAAGAACCGTTACAAGGATCACGTGCAACAGGATCGTTTCTTTAAACCTAGCTTACTCGTTACAGTTTGCTCTTGTTTAAACCGACAGTGCACACGTGAATTTCTGAAACATAAATATCCATGTGGGGTCCTCATGCAACGTCGTTAAAGAGTAATTTTTATTGACTACGATATATTAAAATCTGTGTGTTTTATGACTCTTAAATAAAACTGAAACAGTATAGATCTAAAAGAAAGATTAACATTACTCGATACTATACAACAAAAAATATTAATAAACAAACAACCTAACTACTCATCTGATCAGTCATCTCGTCTAGGAGTGGAGGTCTACTAGACCCCCAAATTTGTACTCCAGAGTTAATAGCATTGTCAACTGGTTATTGATCATTTTAAACCGTAAATAGTTTTGAACACGTTGATCTAAAAATTGCATATTCACATTTTGTTTCATGGTCAATCTCTGTTGTCGACAAAATTTTAAACAATTATTTCTTGTCAAAGGAGGATGCAGCATTGTAGTAATTAACATAAAAGAGCTCACAGATTTGAAGAATAATACTTTGGAGATGTAAGTATACGAGTATTAGTGGAATTAAACAAGTTTCTGAAAAATACTTTACTGAATAAAAATTCTTTAATGATCGGTTACTTAAATTTGTATTTTTATATCATTCAGAAATTCTGTTTTAATGTAAACCATTGTGTGTATTTTTTTATTTGCCGTATTTTATAAAATTGAGTAAGTTATAAATTTGCAAATTTAGTGACATTTAATGTTTAGAAATTGTTCCTTTCAATTTAGGAATATTGTGGACATTTTATTGCTCAATATCATTTTACATTGGTATCTTTCGCCTTTTCTTCTAATTTCCATTCATAGTACCACTATCCTGCGTTCATTTTTTCTGGTAGACTTTAGTCTCATTTTTTAGAAGAAGGAAAAACTTCTTTTCATTGTTCCTTTTACAAAAAGCATTCGCGTGGTTAACTTCGCTGTTTAAAAAATGGATCTTCTGCTCATAAAAAAATACCTCACATTCGAGAATAAAATCTCCCCACGAATTTTTCGATTATTTGTTTTTGTTTCGTTTCCTGGTTTTTACTACAATGGAGGTTTCCATTGTGGGCGGTTTCAATACAGAACAAAGAGAAATCTGCGAAATTGGTACAATACTGATAACAAGGTTATCCTTTACTGCCCCCCTGCAATTGTATTTCCGTGTAACTTACACGAATGTAACATCAATGTCCTAACGAACGTATAAAAATGGGAATCCTTCGTAGGTCCAGTTAGAAGTCCGTAATGTCATTATTTTTGCCAGAAAAATGCAAACAATATTATTAACAAATCGGAGGATAATTGAAAAAGGAACTTTTCTACATAATTCCTGTTACATTCAATTTGTCTGTTTAGAATGTAGAATAACAATTTTAAATATTTCCAAATTAATTTTTAACAGTTCAAAAATATTAGTTATAGTATGGAATGTATTATTTTCATGGAGTTTCTATTTTAATTTTTCCAAGATTTATTCGATTATATGTATACGACAAATGCGTAATATTTCTTTAGTTTTACATTTTTTTTCTCAAACGCGAACTCACTACCATTATTCACCGAACAAAGGCCACATACTGTACTGGGAAATGAAAAGGATAACTCGGCGATCCAAAAAATCTGCGAAAATAATTCGGTCTCATTGTGTTCGGGTTGAATTACTGAAAATGCATCTGTGATGCATCTGTTTTCAGAAACAGTTATAAAGCCAAAAATAATGATTACCAAAACTCAACACTAAGAAAAAGACAAACCAACGAGTTCAAATATTTTATTATATCTCGTTGTATATTGCAAAAAAAAATACAATTGCAATTATTAAGTCACATTTCGTTTTATTATTGAATTTTTATTTTTACACACGTTAGATATGAATGATTAAAATGTCCTAGATAGGTAAAAATACCGATTGTCAGAATTCAATACTGGTAGAAATACAAATTGAGTTTAAATATTTCATTATACCCCGTTGCATGTTGCAAACACCACGATTGCAATTATGAAGTCACGTTCCGTTTTACTATTCAATTTTTATTTTTACTCACATTAGATACGAATTATTAAAAAGTCCTAAATAGACAAAAAGTAGAGATCGCCAGAATTCAAATACTAGGAGTACAAATCGAGTTAACAATTTTTTTACTTTCTGTTGCATATTGCAGGAAATCAGATTTGCAATTACTAACTCGTGCTTCATTTTATTATTGAATTTTTATTTTTGCACGTCTTATTACATATTATTGCATTGTCCCGATTAAACAAAAAACGGCAATTGTCATAATTTAATACTAGAAGAAATACAAATCGAGTTTATACATTTCCTATATTCTGTTGCACGTTTCAAAAAACCAGACTTGCAATTATTAAGTCACATTTCCTTTTATTATTCAATTTTATATTTTCAGGCATCTTGGATACGTTTTACCAAAATGTCTCGATTGTACAAAAAACAGTAATCGCCATAATTCAATAATAGAAGAAATACAAATCGAGTTTAAATATATTTTTATATTCTGTTTCATATTGCAAGAAGTCAGACCTGTAATTATTAAGTCACGTTACCTTTCCTGCCCACCTTATTGTTAGTTCGACTGTCCTAACTAATATTTCGAAACATCCAAGGAAAATGAGGTTTTATCATTAAAAACCATATGAAAAGCAGATAGGATAAGTAAATTAAACTGTGTTCAAACCCCTACAAAGCACGTGATATTTTTTTGTTTATTTTAAGTCGAATCAATGTCTGAATTGGGTTATTAGCGACTAGGTCTATATTGACAGTTCTTATAGTTTTTTTTTACAAATCTCAGTTGTTGTTGTGTCTTCTTTTCGTCGGTCAAGTTTTCACGCATACAGGAGTCAGTATTGTAGTCCCTTCACGTAGGACATTCCAACTTTGCGTAAAAGGTAAAAACACATATCGACCTCCAAATATTTCAAAACATTTTTAAAAATGTAAAAATGGTAGATAGAACGTTTTAACTAAGGAGGGTAGTTTTATTATCGCACACCTTATTGTTAGATACGAATTATCAAAATGCCCCGATTTAGCAAAAAATGGCAATCGCCAGAAGAAAGTTTGCGAAAGAAGTCTCTGCTTCCAAGATAGCCTTACCCCTTTTTCCTCATCGGCTGTTCGAATCAGGGACGCGATTGTTGACCGATCCGTCGAAGCGGATAAAGATAAGGCGGAAACGATTCGGTACGGATTCCGTGTTGCGGATGTTACACGGTTCGCATCGATTCTGGGCTTGTTTTTCTAGTCCGGGTGTGTCGTACCTGACTGTTAACGTCATAAATTACGAACTTGCGGTTAGTAGAATCTCCGCCTGATATCGTGAACGACTAGCAAAGTGCATGCTTTTCTCGGACAGACGAACGGAAAAGTTTCTGCAACTAAGTATTAGTAAAACTATAAATTATAGGTTTAAATAAACATTTCAAAGGTCAAAGAAGCATGTGCAATGTTTTGAGATGTGTAAAAATGATCAAATGAACATACATTTCAAGAAGTACGTGGCTTATTCCTAATAATCTCTGTATGAGCAACTGATATCACGCAAAATTTTAACAAAGAAAATGTAAAATAAATTGTTGAACAAACATTACCATCTTTAGTATAATGCAACTAAAGCTCATGTACAGGGTGTCCGCGCCAAAGTGATACAGGCCCGTAATTTCTCAAGTATTAAACATACAAAAAAATTATTTATATGAAAATTGCATGGTACAAGGGGGCAACTTTTTTAACGAAGACGAACTCTTTTTTACATTATTAGTTTAAGAGATATGACGGTCAAGTTCGTTTTTTTTAAATGAAATTATGTACTTTTGTTCAGATCATTCGATAGTGCTTTTCAAGACGAATTCACTGACCTTTAATGTATATACCTGATTTTTAGTGGTTTTCGGGACATTGCGCCTACAAATTTACTGATTTTCAACGGAAGAAACACGGCCGAATAGGAAATACCGGTGGTAGTTCTGTCCGCGCCTGAAGTGCCACGTGTTAAACATTGCCTCTTGAAACAGATACGAAGGATCTGCACGAGGAACGGCAGGCCCGAATCTGGACAATTGTTTTCCGGCCACAAATGTAGCATTTACAGTGTCGAGAAAGGTATCGCTGATACTTTACAATGGAAAACTACTGTCCAGAGTTTGGGTCTGCCGTTCCTGGTGCAGGCCCTTCGTATCTGGTTCAAGAGGCAATGTCTAACACGTGGAACTTAAAGCGCGAACAGGACCACTACTGGCATTTCCTATTCGGCCGGGTTTCTTCCGTTGAAAATCAGTAAATTTGTAGGCGCAATATCTCGAACACTACTAAAAATCAGGTGTATACATTAAAGGTCAGTGAATTCGTCTTGAAAAGCACTATCGAATGATCTGAACAAAAGTACATAGTTCCATTTAAAAAAACGAACTTGACCATCATATCTCTTAAACTAATAATGTAAAAAAGAGTTCGTCTTCGTTAAAAAATTTGCCCCCTTGTACCACGCAATTTTCATATAAACAATTTTTTTGTATCTTTAATAGTTGAGAAATTACGGGCCTGTATCACTTTGGCGCGGACACCCTGTATATATTTTCATTTTACTTGGGAGGTAAATCTTAATGCTAACTTAGACATTTCATTGTCCGATCAGTATTATTCTGATTCATTTCGACTCCCACATCATTGAACGTTAAAATGCTTAATTAATAATTAATTTTAGCTTATCTATGTCTCCGACGGCACAGCAATTTGAATAATTCTATGTAATTTTTTGCGAATACCCGAGGAACTTAAAAAAGGCAATTACAAGAGCTAATTAACTGAACTAATTAGTTTTCCCCCTAAAACATCGTTCAATTTCAAAATCACAGAAGCGGAACGGCATAAAACGTACATCACAATTAAAATGTAGGAAACATTCGTGACCAAAATGGTTGTGCGAACGAATCAAATTTCATGGCTCGTAAACAACACATGCAAGATAAACCTTTCGCTACGACTAACTTGACTTTTATTCTATTCTACTTAAAACGTTTGCGATTGCGAGGATTAATCGTCCTGTACCATACTTTACGCTGTGACGCTAACGTCTCTGTTATCAAACCGTACTGGAATGATATGGTTCTCTTTAAACGACGATCGTGAATCATGTGCGTCGCAACTTTGTTCTTCTCTAATAAATATGATCGTATCGAGTCTCGAAATCTTTCAGTCGAATCGTAGCATGAATCGATATAAGTTTTGTTTTCGAAAGAACTTTTTCAATGAGAATATTTATTTATTCATTTGTTTTAGAACAGAAATAGGCGAACTCGTTTGGGGTAATATAATAATGTACATAGAGAAGAATTTAGATATCAAACGAGTTGTTGAGGTGCTATCAATCTACGTAACATTTCATTTTAATGTGTTCAGATTATTTACTAAAAATTATAACAATCGTGAGAGCTTAATACAGGAATATAGGCCAGAAAAATTTGAATTTACTTCGTTTTAATGTTTGAAAGTCAAACACAATATTTTATAATATAGATGGTTACCAATTAATCAATTTATACTGAAAAAGAAGTTATATCTGTTACATTGCAAGTAACATATATTGGTTTTATAGAAAGTGATATTAGTTTGATAATTTTTCTGTGAAAATTGTATAATAACTTGAGCAATATAAAGCATGTTAACAGAACTTTTATATAGTTCATTTTTCAGTGCTGAAGGATCAATAAATTTTTAACATATTCTTTATCACGTAAGTCCAAATATTCCCATAGAATAATTTTACAATATAAATTTATTAGTATATTTATTCATAATAATATTGATTATAATATCAAACGTCGAAAGAGAATAATGAAAATTAAAAGAACTACATAGTTTCAAAATAACATTTTAATGCTATAATTTAACTGACTCTTGTTATAAATCAGATAAATTTAAATAATTCAAACATTTTCGAACATTGACCAAAGAAAATTTCTGGATGAAATATAAATAAAGTTTCTCGATAGCTTCTATTTTAATTTCTAAACAAGAAATAGTTTAAGTATGAATAACATCAGTTAACATATTTGTAAATTCAAAAGAATATCAATTTCATTATTAACATGTAATAATCGAATACTAGAATAATATGACAATAATAGTATACGATCAAATGCTTAAAATATTTCTTTTCTAAAGATACACATTTCTGTAACATCCCACTTCAATATGCCTGACCAGGTACAGAATTTTTCAGTGTGACACGAAACGTGTTATATGTGTACTAAAAAAATATATTGCCAAATTTCATGTGTTAACATGTTAAATGCCACAGTGAAAACTGCCACATCTAGCCAGACAGATTAATATCCTGTTTGAAATATAAATCGAGAATGAAAAGAAAATATTTACTATTGGAACGTATAGGTGTTATCTGATATTACTATTCCAATCTCAACATTGTGCATAAGAATTGCTAGTCGTTTAATTAAACAAAATTTCAGTCGCCGGTCACCGGTGACCCCCATGGCAGTGAACGTGTTAATGATTAAAGTATTCTTCTAATTCATAAAACAAATTATAATGTGAGAGTTTGAAATATGGATTAGCAAGACATATATTTGATAGCAGTACATATAGAGTAATTTGTAATACTTATGAAAGTTCTCGTTCCATCACCACTTTCGATCGACTTTTCTTTACCCAATCATCTTCTTTAGCTCAGCTATATTATCCATATTGATAACAATTACTTTGAGTGAGTTTTTGTGCTGCCAAGACGCCGATATCGATTCCTCTGAGAGGTCTGTATCTAACAATTACCTCCAGGGTTTTCACAAACAACAATAGGAGTTTCTTTCTATGAGAAAAAAAAATTGTGCTGCTAAAATCAGAGACTCCTTGTAACTTTAAATAATTGTTTGTATTGTTTAAATTGCTCAATCTACAATCGCGTTAAACAATAAAGTGATAATATAATTAGGAATATTTTAGAGTACTGTGAATATATATATATATATATATTTTTTCGAGAGTTTAGGCTAACAAGTACCAATTTAACCGGCTACGAAATGATAAGAGACCTTAAAGTTTGTACAAATATCGAATAGACAATGGTATATGCGTGTGAAGGGCATTTAATTAATTTTGTATGGTTGCTGTAACGTGCATGCAATAACTGTAAACGCAATTCGCCATGCCGTGCAGAATGCTGAACATACACCACCGCTGTATTAATCTATCTAAAAATGCATTCTTGATTCAATGGAATAAACTGCAATCATTTATTTGGTATTGTGTTTTTTGCTGTGCAACAGTTTTTCCCACTCACGTTGCAAAAATGGGAAATACTGCGTAATCCGTTCTTAACAGATCATTATACGGTTTGATTGAAAAATAGAACTACAGTTGGTCAGAAGAGAGGCTTATTACTGTTTTATAAAAAAAGAAAAGAAGTGGCTGAACATAACCGATATTATTACATCACAACTTCACGAATAATTTACAAATAATTTTTATTGATTGCAAGATCAATAGGATATAATATTGGGATTATATTGTAAGCTTCTTTGTAATTTTTAAATTTAAGGCAGGCTACATTTTTTTAAAAGGGAGGGTGAGTGGCTGGGTAAAGTTGTAGAAAAAGATTTAACTTATGCGAAACGCAATCATAATCGTATTTACTGTTATAATTAATTTCTTGATAAAGTTGAAGATGAAAAGTACGGAAACACACGAGACGACATAATAACTACTGTGCAGAGATGACAAGTTGGTTAGCGGGATGGCACAGGGGCAAGGGGGGTACTCTCCTCGCTCCGTCTTTGATGCTTCCGAAACGCGGTGCTGTGTGATCCTTATTAGCAGATGTGATTGTTTCGGCCAATAAGGAACGTGCGTATGCTCTGTTTTTATGATTGTGTCGGACAGATAGGCCTATTCCACTGTTAACCAATTAGACCCGCATTCCTTCCGCTTGTCTTCTTTGCAGCAACGCACTGTACTAGCCACTTGTCATCTGTGCACAATAGATATGTATTATACCTTACCAAGAAATCGAAGTAATTATTATCAATAATACTCAGTGAATGATATTGTAATTTGCAGTTTTATTAAAATGATTAATTTAATACTTAATTATCATAAGGGAGGAAAAATATACCCTAAAGCATTCACTTGCTGAAAAATACAGGAAACTACAATTAAAAGCAACATATACTTTAAAAATTCCTATGACCCTCAGACTGCAATTATTACACATTTCCACTAATTAGAAGCACCCAAACGATCCCAAAACCCATGTGCCAGTTGGTTCAGATCACTGACGTAACAATAGACCGATTTTCTTTTTTAGGAGCCTGAACGATTTATAAAAATTGTTTTTCGAAACGACATTTCTGTCTCGGTACATCGTTATTGTTCTTTTTGTTTACAGTTGTCTGACACTATGCGAACAGCGTTCGTTGGTATAGTTGGAATCAGAATGAGCAGGATCCTCTCGTATCTCTTTTTATCGTCGCATAAACCGTAAATCCTCGCGGTGCATTTGGCCGATGCACGTACCAGTAGTGGGGTGAAGAGAGTGTGGGTTAGGTTGGGTTAGGTTTGGTTAGGTGGGAGGTTAACTCAGACGATTTGTTGCGCACTATTTAATTCCAGCGTATCGCTGCATTCAAGGAAAACTGCTGCCGGAAACTGTTATTCCAGAAATAAAAGAACGCTTAATGGGCCGGGACTGTCTTTGGCTCGATCAGAACGCTCCGAACCGGAGTATTGTCGACCAGCAGGATTATTCTTCGTTTAAACTTGTGGAATTATCGACGATCGAAAGTGCCACTTGCATTTTTATCACCCGCATTTTGTCGCTCACTGGGCTAACTCGTTTTCGATGACCACTGGTGGATTTAAACCTTAAGCCACAGAGACAGTGTGAAATTGTTCTGCTGAATATAGTTGGATGTTCGAGTTTTTGAATAATGTTGAACCATGTACCAAGTACAAGAAATGAGAGGAATACAATATTATGATACTTTTACTAAATATCTGTTGTGTATAATATGTAGAGATTTTTAAATATTTGAGACTTTATTGAGACGTATGTCATTTACCTAGTATTTGGACGACCTTTAGCATGATAATCCATTACATTGTTAGTATACTAATGCATAGGTTGTGCTATCATTCATTATTCTAAATTATACTGGATATTTTATAATACATATTATATTCCTTTACCTAACATACATACTTTCGTGAATAAATGACGTGTACACAATTATTGTTAGAGAGTCAATCATTTGTAGGCATTTGTACGGACACAGGTGTGTCGTAGGCCGGCAACAGCCAACGGTTGCCGATTGCGCGACGAGAGACAACAATGTATGTAGCCGTTGAAGCTGTTCGTCGAAGAGGTCGACGATTCTCGATCACCTGCGAGTCTTTTGTTTCTGACATCACGCGTTCATCGAAAAACCGTCGCAGGGCTCGAGGAAGAGCTTTGGCGGCAGTCGAGCTCGAGCAAGGATCTTGAGAGGTTGACTCAAAGCCATTCCGTGTTGTTTTGTTATGTGCACTATTCTTTGATTAAACAGATTCAAACGCAAACGTGTCACTTCAATATACGGTCCCAAGCCGTTCAACTTGGGTGGTCCTTCATTGCACAAATTAGACGGCACGCAGTGCAATAAACAGGGTTCGACCAAACCCTAACAATTATGTTTCTTTAAGATTATCTTTTACATCATATATTGTTGACAATCTTCTTTCTTAATCAATTTTGAACTTTTTCAATTCTTCTTCTTCTTTCTTTCTTTAACATCGCATCGACAACCAGGTCATTAGCGACGACTGTATCACTATCTAGATCTCGTCTCATATGTCTGTCGATTTGAAGAAATTGAGGTTTTCTCGGCTTTGTTCCGACTGGTATACGTCCTTGTTTTGTTTGACAGCAATGAATTTCTGTTGAATCCATAAATTACACATCCATACATACCATCGCAACAATTTCATTACATCATTGGTTTTCAGTATCATGTGAAGGTCATGATTCAGGCATACTCAAGTGTATTTTTTCATCCGCTACAAGATGCGATAGAAAGAAAATACACGTTTCCCTGATAAAAAACACCAGCGACCTTGAAAAAACAGAAAAAATTTGTTTTTCGGGGTATTCCTTCATTGAAGCCATTAAAATTGTGCCATGATCATTTTTCATGTAATGAAAAACGAAGGAGATATTTAGGTGGCCTCCTTTAGCTGAGACATCCTGTATAGGGTGTTAAGGAAAACTATTCAGAATAAAGTATCTGCTTTGAATAAATTGATTAGAAAATTGTTTCAAATTTTAACAATATTGAGTTTTGCATCTATTATGATAAAATTAAATAAACATGTTTTATTCAGTTTCTTGAGTATTATCCATCCTCTAAGCACTGCAAACTTTTCTATAAACATCCTGTGTTGCTTAATGATCAATATTTCTTGAGCCTTCGAACATTTACAAAAAATGATATAACAAGAAGAAACAATTCTTCATTAAAAACGTTTAATGCGTCAAAAGGTGACTTATAAACAATTCGAAAAACGCTTCTTCGTATTACAAATTTGAAAAATCTATTTGATAATTCTTCAATTCACACATCAATTTTTGTATCTCAAAAGAAAGTCTCTGTAAAAACTAACTGCGATCGATATCGTATTTTTTTGCGAATGTTACTCAGTTAACAGGCAACAATGTTTCGTGGTTATACTAATTTGTACATGCCGGTCTCATACGTTTAACCGTGAACGTATACGTCACACCGTGGATTTACGGTGCGACAGCTTTTACAGCCGGCGTTTCGGGATTCGCAGTTTTACGCGTAACATCCGGACGATTTCACGCGGTGAAATCATGCTTCCATTTCGAATTGACAGCCCTTCGATCGATGTCAAAAAGCCCGGCATCTCGCCACCTAAAAGCAGCGGAATGTAATTGCCACTATTTTAATGGCCGATGACTTTTACGCTTTTTAGCCTTCGAATTGACTCACTCCACGACGGATTTTTTTCTCGATGCTTCAACTGCCTCGAATATCCACAGTTCCGTGTTACTTTTAAATAAACATGCACAAATCTGGTCCACGTTGCAATAATTTTTCGATTTTTTCCATTTCGATGTTTTATTTTCTGGTAATTTAAATTCGATACGCAAGTGATCAATTGCTTGAAATAATAAAAATGAAAGGTCGTCGATGGTTATGGTACTTTTATTATTTTTAGATTTTTGTGAGAGCAGCATTTTGATGGATGTTTTAAGAGAAATTTATTTTCTGTTACAGCCCACCATTTTCGGCACAGTGGCTACGGACTTGAACCCGAAGGATGGCAACAGTCGAAGGGTGAGTTCTGGAAAATTGTTGCCTTTCATATTTCATACACATGGCAATTAATTGAAAATTCCTTGCATCTGTCCCTTTTTCATGGTGAAAATTTTCGATTTGGAAATCAAATTTCAGTCAAGATTAAAAAGTAATCTTAGCACCAGATCTGAAATAAATTCTCATTTAAGCAATTACAACAAAATATGCATATGAAATCCGTGAGGAGCATAAGCAATAAATTTACACGTTGCACAATGGTTAACCAGTAATAAATACTTGATTACTGATGAAAAGTGTTGATTAAAATTAATCTTTTAAGATAGTTTGATAGCCTGAGAAATTATACAGAATGAATCATCGGAATGGATCTGATTTCGTTTTCTATCCTGAATAGGAACAGAAATGATACAAGTAAAACTACATATTCTTTAAAAATGAAAGTATACACCTAATTTGATAAAAACTAATTATTCTGGTAATTCTATGTGTACGTCTATGTTTATTTTTAAATATTTCGAATTTTTCCAGCAGTATACATTTTATTATAAACAGGGCTAAAATGTTCTCCCTATTATCCCTTCATTATTTCCATGGCTGTATTAAATTGACCATTCATTCTAATTAGTAGTAGCGTAATATTTAATATCTTTAATAACACATTGCACCCTTTCGGTACCTTCTTCAATAAATGGTACGTACATTAATCGAAAAATTCGAAACATCCGTCGGAAAATAATTACATGCTCTCGAAGGAAAATGACGCAGCTGTTCTTTAAGGATATATTATTACACTTAATAATAACGTTATATCCTAGCAAAATATATATTTTTATGTCGATATAAATTATTCATATTTTGACTCGTAATTACAGACGTGGAAGTATTGTCATCTCAACACAGTTATGCGGTTTCGAATACCGCTGTATTAACACTAAACCTGCCGACAATTTACATATATGCACCTATTTCTACCGAACCGGTCAAATAACTGGTCTTTAAATAAAAGTTATATTTTTGGGAATTGAGTGTATAGGTATTTAGCACGGGCAATAATAAACAAAATAACTGCTGGATGATAATAAGAAAAATTGATTTGTTCCATTTTAATTGTAAACAAGAACAAAAGATGAAAAATAAATAACAGTCGTACAGCTTAGTCGTACGGTCACTTGACTGGCCGTGGTAGCTTTAGTGTTAATGTGCCAATTAACACTTTATAAAACATTCTTTAACTCTGTTTTTAAGTTTGTCCATAATATTAAATTCTTATAGCGAGTTACTTTGAACAAGAGCTAATTATATTTATATCTATATATGTATATATTTTTTTATATATATACATTTTTAACGTTGCTTTAGCATCTATGGTCATTAGCACCGCGGAATATTTGTTTACTTGCATACTAAGGGGCCATTGTCCTATGTACATTCATATAGTAGATATAATATTAATACTGATCCTTATCCTTGTTCTTACATACTACTTACTTACTACGTGAATAGTTTCGTATGTTTAGCGGTTTCAGTTGTTGGTACAGTTTTGTGGTGAATATTATTTATATTTATATATTGATAAATCTTAAAAGGAGTTAAAATTTACTGCAAATTTGCCGAGTATGAAACGTCTCACGGACAGCACGCCTGTGGCTACGGGTTACTATCCCATCCGAATTGCAAGATTATCACAGGAAATTAAATAAAATTATTAACAGACATCAAAGAAATTTCTGCCATTCCTTATCTTGAGCTCTTTGTCAATAATTACCGCCTCCATTAAACATTCCGATTTGCGTCTGGAGCGTAGAGTTAACGTTTTACCATGCAGAAACGACAAGAAATTGTCCAACAATTCAGGCAAAGATACGCCGCGGAGAGATTTTGGTCTCTCTCGTGGAAACGTGTCCCGCGAGATTCCTCCTCGACTCTTAATGGGTAAAAATTGCTGCTAAGTCGGTGTTCTCCTTTTCCCTTTAAACGCTCGAAGATAGAGCGTTCAAGCGGTCTAATTAAAAGTAACTGCCGGTACCAAGCAAGTCTTTCTGTCCTTGTGGAAACCCTTTCCTGCGGGGACTTTTAACGTGTAAAGTCGCCAAGACTGTGCCCCGCTTTACGGCCTGCATAAATTTTTCATAATTGCGGGATCATGCAGAATATTGCGGATCCCTTGAACGACCCATGAAAAAAATTTCTCGTTGTCGTGGAAAAATCTGGATAATTCCTACCGTTTTTACATTTTACAAGGAGAAATATTATTGTGAATTTGTACAATCTGCATAGTGACTCATGATAACTTTAATACTGTACATAACTACTTTAGTTTTGATATACCCGAAAAATACTAGAGATAAAATGAGGGGTTAATGGAAACAGCAGGGAATGTCACGTATGAGGAAGAGCTTCCTTCAGAAAATCAATTTTTAATACTTTAGTGCATCAGTAAAGAGACAAGGTTCAATGAAAGTAACTGTATGGTTCATGACACGAAGTTACACTGTAACTAGGCGATAGAAAAAAAATGAGTGAAAATATAGTTGTTTTACATTATTTTAATTTTCCTTCCAAGTTGAACACTGCAGAATAGAAATGGACATACGTTGTTCTTTCCCCATACCCTTCAAATATGAACTATAGTTTCCTGTAATATTGAAATTAAATTAAGTATTTAACACGTTGAGCGCCACGTGTACCACCGGTGACCCACGTGCCAATTTTAATTTCGTCGAATAACTAATTGCCACACGGAATTTTGAGATACATCTATGTTACTATGATAGTATAAAATAAGAAGTATATGTACATATATTAAAAAATTTCTTTGTATTAATCTAAAATACAGTAATGTGTGATTTATTATTATCCTCCTTGTTTTTGTATTAATCCAAAATATAGTAATATGTAGTCAAATACTGCTGTGAACTTTATTGTGCAACTGGATTCTTAAAATATTTGTTTCTGTATAATTGTCGGTTTATTTTTAGACTTTTATTTAGTATTATAAACTGCATTTCGTTTATAATTTAATGCTCGAATTTATTATTTAACACAAAATTCTCTGGATACTTATGCTGGTCAAATAATTTTATGACTGACTGTACGTACGTGAAAATATATCTTTTTTCTTTCATTCAAATATTACTGACAAAAGTGTAATTGCTATACATAGTATACCCTGTACACAGGGTGCGTGGAAATTCTATGTCATGACTAGCATAGCGTGATTCTACACCTTTGGATCAGAGGACATTTGTTAAAAAAAGTTGCCGCAAAATTGACGTTGAACTTGAAATTCAAGGTCCAATTTTTTTTTAATTGTATCGTATTCTACTAGTCGCGAGGACAAAAAGTCGGACAGGAACCATGGGTCGCAACTCAATCGTTCTCTTGAAAAATGATGTTGAAGTTCCAATAACTGGTAATTATTTACAAAGCAGGCGACCTCGCCGATTTTTATGAAATTGAAATATGTTGTCAAGGTCAACATTCTAAACAACTTTTCCTTATACATGTAACCACCGCTTGGCTTTAGTTTTCCAGATATTCGCAAAAATATATTCGAATATATTTTTGAGGTCGTCTGCTTTGTAAATAATCATCAGTTATTGGAACTTTAACATCATTTTTCAAGAGAACGATTGAGTTGCGACCCATGGTTCCTTTCAGACTTTTTGTCCTCGCGGCGAATAAAATACGATACGATTAAAAAGAATTTTGACCTTGAATTTCGTCAACGTCAATTTTGCGGCAACTTTTTTTAACAAATGTCCACCGATCCAAAGGTGTAGAATCATGCTATGTTGGTTGTGACATACAATTTCCACGCACTCTGTACACGCGTACACGAAGTTTCTTAGATACTTCTCAATTTTTCCAATTCTTTTTGTTTTATAGTTATGAATTTGTGCTGCACAAACGTAATCGTTTTTTATTGTAATTTTGTAAATTCATACCTGAAGAGATTATATTGTTAAATTATAAAGCTCAACTTGTATTATTAACTGTTTCTTTAATTGTTTGCCTCGCATAGCCGCATTTCTGCCCAACAAACATTGCCACAAACCACCACACAGCGTACCGCGACCAATTTCATGGAAACAATGTTGTTATTTCGTAACGTCGGTTTTCTAGCGGGGAATTCGTTACATTGTAATTTTAAATGCGGTTGTTTGGTTTTGTAATTGGTGACCGGGTGAAAACGTTCGATTCCGGTGCCTCCGAAAACGTCGCGATTTGTCGGAGGCCGTTGAATAAATATTCTTTTATCGACCGAGTTTGGTTCGTTTTGTTTAAATCGTGATGATGCTTCGACAAGTATGCTTGTATTTTTTTATGGAAATCAAAAGCAACGACTGAATTGAAGATATTTGTTTTTTCTGTGCTTTCTTCGTTACTGAAAATATTTCTTTACGTATTAACACGTTGAACGTCACAGTAGAAACTGCCATACCTAATTAGACGCAATAAAATGTAATCTTAAATATACATTATGAAGGAGAGAAATGTTTTATTATTTGAACGTATAGTAATTACCTTATATTTTGTTACAATATTAATACTCTTCAACATTTTGTAGAACTTACTAATTATTCAACTGAGTAAAATATGACGCGTCGGTCACCGGTGACTCCCTTGGCAGTTTTTGTGTTAACTAGAGGGAACGAATTGCCCCACTACTAAGATTCATTAATAACTAAAATAGATTGGATAAAATTATAGGAAGTACTAGAATATAACTGAAAGGTATTAATGAGAGTTCATCATCTGTCTCAAGTTTTTGTCGTTCGGGAATCAAAGTAACGCTAAACGAAGAAATTCCATTGAAAACGTCTAGTAATCGGTTTGAAGCGTCGTAACAAGAGTTCTGGAGATCAAATAAATTCATGAATGTTCGATGGGATCTCGAGGAAGGGGTCGTTTGTAAAACGTATCAGAATTCCCGTGGCTTGACACGGCTGGATTTAAAATCGTTTCCGATGAATATTTAATTCGCACTCCTCGATAAACGATGAGATATTTGTGGCGAGGTGCTCATCTAGCATGTCCTGGGTTTTTTTTAACGTTTAACCCCGGTGGATTTCTTATTTGTTTCTTACTAATACGTTTGCCTTTAATTCAGCGATGGCCACTGCAGCCTCCTCCCTCTCTAGTTCCGTTCCCCTCGTGTAGGTTGTGATCTGGGACGACGATGGACCAAGGGGGAATGAGCAGCGAACTGGTGGGAACTGAAACGAGGGGGATGGGCCTAGAGTGGAGGTAGGCTGGAGCTCCGCTGACCATCGTTGCTCTAATTGATACTATACGTCTCACAGAATAAGGAAGCCAGGACCTCTAGACATCCCTGTACATGTCACAATCAGATCATCATACGAACCTGTCTGACAAAAGAAAAGATAGTGCACATCGAAGTATCCCCTCAAATGAAACTCATCTTAAGTCAGACAATATAAATGTAGTATGTCAAGAGAATATAAAGTTCATATTCAAAGACATCGAAGACAAAGATATCCGCGACATAGGACTGGCTGTAACGACTTGCCACTGTTATGCATGGATGTGGTTTCTACTCTAACATTTGCTCTTTCTCATAACATTTAGTACGAAATACTTAGATTATACAGATAAAGTACATTAAACAATAATTCCGTGACATCAAGAACAAAGCCGGTAACCGAATGACGAAGTGACGTTTGGATAGTTGTACAGTAGTATAACTCTGATTGTCAGTGCAACTTATACGTAAGTGTTACACGGTAACACCTTTTGTCTTCTTCTGATTATCCTGAAATGATCTGAACGTATCTCTAAGGCTGCCTGTACGTACATATGTCCTTTGGAACGAATTCTGAAACATCCTTCCAGCCTATGAATATTTAGCAATCACTTCTAGCTAAAGATAGGCCATCCTTCATTCCCGACTACGAGTTCACCAAATTAAGCAATGGATATCTACGTCTCAGCTTTTCCAGCGAAAACAGTTCCCCACTCTCCACTCCGTTTATGATAGTTATCAAAGCAAACGCTGAACCGAATTCATACAGTTTACCGCATGATTCTCTCAACTCAGCTCTGGCTCATTAAGATGGACCACGGATACTACTGTCGCCAAACCCGATTATACTACGAAGAATGAAGAAACCTTCCTTCAAAGCTGAACACTGGCATATACATGAGTTGGACAAAGTAATAGAAACACCTCGTACATTAAGGAAATTCTTTATTATTATCGCGTAGGTCCACCATTGGCATCTAATACAGCCTGAATTTTCCTGGGAGTGGAATCATACAAATCCTGGATAATGTTTAATGGGATATTATACCATTCCTCATGCAGAAAATCTTCACCTTCGTTTAGAAAAACTGGAAGAGAATATCTGGCCCTAACTTTCTTTCCCAAACAGACCACAGTCGCTCGATAATCTTAAGGTCTGGTGACTGTGCTGTGTTTAGCCAGTACAATCACCAGACCTTAACATTGTCAAGTCACAATGGTCTGCTTTGGAAAAAAAAGTTAGGGCCACGTATCCTCCTCCAGCTTCTCTGAAAGAACTTGAAGAATTTCTGCATGAGGAATGGTATAATATCCTATTAAAAATTATCCAGGATTTGTATGATTCCATTCCCAGGAGAATTCAGGGTGTATTACACGCCAATGGTGGTCCTAGACGATGTTAATAAAGAATTTTCTTAATGTACGAGATGTTTCCATTATTTTGTCCAACCCCTATATAGAAACGTAGTTTACATACTAGCTCAGCGATATCAGTAAAAATCTTCCATATCGGTTAACGAGTAAAATGTACACTTCATTGAAACGCGATTCAATCTAACCCAACCATCAAAAATTGAATAAACACCTCGAGAGCGTCCATCGTATCGAGTTAAGCAAACCGACCGATAAAGCGAAAGCGAGTCGAACGAGGATATCAATGATGCCATACTTGCCACGATTCGTATCGTCATCGTGCATTACACTCGTCCCGCACGCAACGACCTGCCAGCAGGATTATCTGCAGGTTTGCGTCGTTGAAATGAATTGCAGCCCCTCCTCCAATTCCCTAGACTCGCACGCTCGGACACATACATGTTCACACACTTTCACGTTTGTATGGGGGATAGACAGAAGGGTGGGGACCGTGCAAAGCATCGATTCCGCTGATAGCTGGCCAAAAACTGATTCATACTGTTTGCCCATATTCCTGCTGTTTACCAACCTGTTCCTGATTCTGGGTCAATCTCGTTGGACGAGAATTTCGTGCTTTTGCGGTTATTAGTGGCAGGAGTCGTTATTAAGAATTCAGGCCGTCCTATTGGCTCACCGATCCGCTCATGGATCGTGAATGAGGCCGGATCGAGTTTTTTGGAAGCTCTAAGAGCACCTTGGTCAATTGGATTGACGGGCGTTCGCAACGATGACTATCTCCAAAAATCATTCGATCGTACCGAAAGAATCGTATGTACGTACCGTGTTTTCGTCGTTTATGATTAAATCCTTTCTCTTCCTCTCTTTTTCCTTTCGTCTTAGAGATATTGCAAAGAGTATTGGTTTCTGCTTCTTGATTTATTCATTCGGTGTAGTTTGCATTAAAGTCGATAAATTGGAGAAACGTTTTTGGAATGTCATTATCATAGATCGTATTCTGTGATGTAGAATTTATATGGTAATTAAGTGAATATTATGGTTGATGTTAAGGCAAATGTAAAAAAGGGTTACTGTTCTGATGAAGTTTCAGATCTTTGAGACTCTGACAAGTGATGGAATTAAATCGAATAGTAACTATTGAAAACGACCTGTCACTTTCTAAAATAGTATATCTGACATAATTCATATTGTTTATAATAAATTCTTAATGAAAGCTTCATGAAAATGGTATAAAGAATTTTTCTCTACTTAACAATTGGGGCATTTCTTATTGCAAAGTCATTATGTGATTAGAATGACCTTAATATCTCACGTGGCTACCGTAAAACTGCATTGAATTGACTTGTAAGTACTGCTATACTGGTTGTCCGATATATGAAGGTTTATACTACTTCACACGTGAAATCTTATGTTCTCTTAACTTTCCTTTTCAACATTTCTTTCTAACGATATATGTATTGTATGGACAGTGTACAATTTTGCACTTCCTTATATAACGTTCATATTACTATAAATTTGTTAATTGATTCAGTATTATATCAGTACAAAACAGCAGCGGTGCGTGGCTGATCAGTGCAACTCTATTCTGTTGCGTACAACGTCTGTATATTTCTTTTACATTTATATATTTATTTTAACCTGTAGTTTACATCTCAATCTCCTTGTTCAATAGTATTGTCTTCTCGATTCTATTTTTCATTGTTGCTTACTGTTTATCATGTGTACTGTATATCACAAAATTAATATAAACGTTTCCATCATAGTAGCAAAACTCAATGCAAATACTTCAATACGACTGAGAAAAACTGTTAATGTGAACAAATAACAATCTTCTCTATGTAATATCTAATCACTAAAACACTTTATACTTTCCGAAACAAGACAATGAACATCACTAAAAATGGTAGATACACTTTAAGAAAAGAATAAAATGATACGTGTTTACTTAAGACACGAAATTGTTTGATATCACTTTCGCCTACGAAAACCGATTTAAAAATTTTTAACATTTATTCGATTATTACATAGCACTAGTCGCTTGGTAAAAATTTTACACAAATGGTCAAAAACGTTTTGACAACACATTGTAAGATATATTTGCTATCCTTTCCGTATCATTAACCCTTTGCGGTCGTATGTCTGCTCTCAGCCACCAAAGCTTTTTTATCGTTCCGGTCGTATGTCTGCTCTCAGCCACCACAGCAAAGAACCATACTAATCTTACATTGTATTCATCCATGTATCAATTTATACTTTCTCTAAACGAAACTGAATGTCTAAAGAACCTATTTACGAACCAATACGGTGCTCATTTCAATTGTTAACAAAAAAAACTCAGTTTAAACAAATGGTATCACCTCTTACTCGCCATGCAAGACGCCGTGGCGAGTCAGACGCCTCTCGAGCGTACAGAAATCGACAAGCTTCAGATATACTTCGTAGAATTCCAAATAATATTTTACATATTGTGTTTAACTGTAATTACTGTAATTAGCCATTCTCGCTTCTTAAGATATTTTAAAAATAATACTCCAAAATGGCAAAAAGAAAGTTACCGAAAGAAGTGTATCATGAAACTGAAAATAGCGATGAAGAGTTTTTTTTTTGACTCCTTGAATACTGACTCTGATATAGAGAGTGATAACGTTAGTACTGATTCTGATAGTGATATAGTTCCATTAAAGCGACGAGTGAGACAAATAGTAATATCCAGCGACAGTGAAGTAGAAGAAAATGACGAAAATGAGAACAGTAGTAGAAATGAATTTACTACCTGGAGAGACGTCACGCACAAAGATCAGCCGCAATCAAAAATTAATTTTTCAACGGGATCTAAAATTGTTGGACCTAATGTACCTGTTCATTGCACGGAACCTATCGACTTTTTCAGACTCTTTTTCACAGATACACTGCTTGAAAAAATTGTATTAGAAACAAATAAATATGCTAAAAATAAAATAGAACAGCAGAACTTATCTAATCGATCAACATGGAACAACTGGGTCGATGTGACGAAAGAAGAATTAACAGCTTTTTTGGGCATAATCCTTAACATGGGTACTATACCAGTTCCTAATATGAAATGTTATTGGACTAAGGAACATGCTGGAAATACCATTTTTTGGAAATATATTTCGAAGGGAAAGATTTCTTCAAATATTTTGGATGTTACATTTGAATGAAAATGTTTCCAGAAATCCAAATATAACGACACGAATCCAAAAAGTGAGCAATTTTATCGATTACATTGATGGTAAATTCCAAGAACATTTTACACCGGATAGAGAAATATCAATCGATGAATCTGTTGTCAAATTTAAGGGCAAAGTTAGTTTTTTAACATACTATCCCCAAAAGCCCACCAAATGGGGAATACATATTTATGTGTTATCAGACGCACATACAGGGTACATATATGCTATGCTTCCCTACTACGGAAGCGTTAGTACAGAATGTCTCATCCGTCCGGACCTCCCTGTCAGTTCAAGGATTGTTTTACAACTATATCACAAGCTCTTCGACGCAAATCCTGAGGCAAAGGGATATCATATCTTTACAGATAGATATTTTACAGGGATCCCATTAGCGCAGGAGCTTTTCAAACTAAGCTGCTATTTAACTGATACCCTTAAAACAAACAGAAAATATATACCAGCTGTGATTAAAAAACCAGCTGTAACGAAAAATAATACTGTTGCTGCCTATCGATCAGGTGATATTCTATTATTAGCGTAGAAAGATAAGAGAATAGTCACCGTACTAAGCAGCTACGATACCTCGGACACGAAAACTATAGAAAGAAGGATGAAAGAAGGTGGCACCGTCAACATTAGCAAACCAAATGTTATTATAAATTACAATATGAATATGGGAGGTGTCGATAAGGCCGACCAATTAGCAGGTTCATATTGTTTTATGAGAAAATCTTGCAAATGGTGGAGAAAAATGTTTTTCTGGGGATTAGAAGTTTGCGCAATCAATAGCTACATCTTATATAAGGTGTCAGCTAGAAGAGAAAATAAGACGCCTATGTCACATTTTATGTTTGTCCGAAAATTGGTGGAACAACTTGTAGGTGATTTTCGTGACGGAGCATCTTCAAAATCAGGAAGACCATCGTCCCCAGATAAAGAGGAAAGGCTTAATGGCAAACTACATATACTGCGGCACTGTCAAAACATACAAAGTAAAGATTGTTCTGTATGTTCAAACAGAAAAATCCAGGGCGGAAGACGCCAAACTAATTATTTTTGCGACACGTGTAGTCGAAAACCAGGACTTCATGTTGGAGACTGTTTTGAAAGATACCACACAATGGAAAATTATAAAATATAATTTTTATATAAAAACATAACATTAAAACATATTATTGTGTAAATATATATCTAAAGTTTGTTTATCCTTTATAATCTTGCATATTATGTATCACTGCTCGTTCAACGGAAATTAATTCCGACCAGTACGATACCCATGTCTAAATTTAATACGACCGCAAAGAGTTAATTTAATAAATTTTATTTTTATTTGCTCATTTCTGTCTTCATATATGTACATGTGAAAAAATCATCGCGGGGGAAGATGGTTTCCTATCATTATATTTGAGCCTACGAACGGTACAATATTTCCTCAGACATATTTTTATATTATCAGAAATTATACAACACTTTCCATGTCATATAACAAATAATTGCTTCCCATTGCTATCGAAACTAGGAACTTAAAAAAAAACACAATTTGATGAAATCCATTACTTTTTCCTTTTAAATTTATTCATCTTCCAAATGAATCATAAAGGTAGCTCTAACTATTCCGATCACGTCATTACTATCGCATCAGCACGGGCATCACGGCGAATCGTTCGTGGAAACGCGTTTCATTGCATTTTCCTTTGTTCGTTCCACGTCTCGTCATTAGACGGAAGCAATAACGTGATATTTCTGCAATAAAAAACAACGACGCTCTAAAGACAATCGCGCCTTTCGCGTTGCTCTCTTTTTCCCCTCGTCGTTTGTCGTTCGTCTTTTTTCATAAAACGCGTAGAAATTGTCCGATGACCCGCGACCTCTTCCCTACTCGCGGCAACGTTGGTACATCTTTATCTTCATACTTTTAGCACAGTTATACTATATAGACGGGGGCGATGTCGATCGAGCCATTTTATTTTATCAATTTAGAGGTCTTAAAAGAGGAAAAGTGCTGAAACGTGTCCCCTGGAGATTTTTCCGACGACGATCGAGCAGAGTGAAACCGACGATCTTTCAGTCGAGTCAATTGTCTATGAACCTCCCCCAGCTTTCTATAATGCTACTACTAGACTTTATTTCTGTTTTTATAGAGTGGCATCACGAAAGCACTTTAAATTACAGCAAGTTACAGAGCTCTGTTGCCGAGTAAAATGTTATCAATTCCTTAAAAGTTTTCATCTACAATTCCTATTGCTGATTCAAATAGTATTTTGTAGAATTGTGTTTTTATAAATATTTTTGAATGGATGGAACAATATAAATAAGGAATTATGAAATTTTCATATTCGGATCTTCATTAACGCTATACTAAAAATTACTTCAGTTAGTATGTTCGGTAAAATTGTAAAAGAATATTTAATTTGATGAATATTAAATGTTAAGTTTCATGTATGTGTGTAAATATAAATTCTCTATCTATTGTGAGCAAAATTTGATCCCAACAATCTGCATACGTGCATTTTCCAATTGCTGATCTCTTTGTTAAATAGCGGAGCGAATTGGAATGACATTCTAATTCCCACATGATCGCGCCGCGCTTTAATTACGCGAACTAAATTTTCGTAATTGCGCGAGCATGAGTTTTCACCGATAACGAGAATCATTAAAGTAACTTTTCACGCTCGAAGGATAATATTTTTCAAAATTAACGAGTCTAGTAGACTGACTGATATTTTCGTAAAATTTTTCAGCGGTTTAAAGAATGTTTTCTATCCACACGAAGCTCGTGTAACCCAATTTTACGAAAATTAAAACGTACTAAATGACAGAATGAAGCCTTTAACAATTTCCACATGAAGATACAAATATAGGGTGTTTCGAATATCTAGACCATCCGAAATATTTTTGTTAAGTTTGATGTTATGAAACTTTATTGAACGTGACGAATATCATCTCAAACTTTTCTATTTATCATAAACACATGCAAGCTTTCGGATTCAAGATGATCCAAAATACGGTTGTATTTTAGAAAACATTGGTAACTTTGAAATTGAAAAAAAAAATGATTTACAGGAGAAGCTGTTTCCTATCATTATATGTGTTCTCACAAGCGGTATAATATTTGTCTGAGACACTTTTTAACACGTTGAATGCAACAGTGAAAACAGCAATATCTAGTCAGACATAATATGGTTTATTATTTTTAATATAGATCGTAAAGGAAAAAATATTCGGGTATTCAGTCGCGTTTTTACATTTCTAAATTAATGTTACAATATAAAAATTGCTTAGAATTGTGTAATAATAAACAGTTATTTAATTAAATTGAATTTGATGTGCCAGTCATTGGTGCCCCTACGGCATTCAACGTATTAATGCTATCAAAAGTTACAAAAATATATCAGGTAGTTATGATATGTTACACACCCTGTATGTAAATCCAGGATAATTACCAACAGGTAGTACATGATTTATTCTCTTTAATTTGTGTATTCGTGCATTGAATAGTGCGTTCAGAAAATAAACTTACTTCACAATTTTGTGTATAAAATGATCTTTTTTGTCTGGACTTTTTTGTCATGTACTATAAACTGTGCAAAATATAATTGTCATCAACGAATATTAAAAAATACAGCAGTGGTCCTGATGGATGTGGAAGCCTTTGTTCAAAAACACTGCAGGCAGTAGGTTAATTAAGAACGGAAAAATTAAACAGATTTTGAAAATGTAATGATAAAAATACTTTACCCCGATTTAGATTTGTTTCTACATTTATAATGCAATGGAGAGTTCTGGAAGCTTGAAATCGCCGTTTTCTAAAGAATTTCCAACAATACTTTTATTCATGAAAAACTCAACTTTTAAACAATGGATCGAGACAAACTAAAAAGAAAAGTAGTAAAGAATGGTCTGTTTACATTTCCTTAAAATCGATCGAACCATCTTTCGTCCATCGATCGAAACGTTGATTTAAGAAAAACGTGTTACAAATTAACGCCCTATCTGCGGTGGTCCTCAATCTTCTACGTTCTGATGACTGAAATTCCGTTAAATTTCGTAATTTTCAACTGAAATTTTAAGGATACCTTCCGAATACCCTAAACCAGTGATGGCCACGGCAGCTCCTGCCATCCCCCACTCTAGGTCCATTCGCCTCATACAGGTTGTGATCTGGAACGACGATGGACCAAGGGGGACCAAAGACCGAACTAGAAGGAACTGAAACGAGGAGAATGCACCTAGGGTGGAAGAAGGCCGGAGCTCCCATAGCCATCACTGTTCTAAACATTCAGAATATATCAAAGAATTGATTTTTGCAATGTTTTACTTGTAGTAGAATCCCTCTTATCCGATCTCGCTTTAATCGGACTCCTACTGTACATATTCACTGTTAAGGACAGTGAGCCTTTTTACTTTGATTGCCCTTCGACAATAATGGATTGAGAAACACTGCATCGGACCATCGAATTGTTGTCCAATTGTCCCAGCAACGATCGGCTTTTGTTAATCTCGCGAGATCAACTGCGTAGCGAGATCCACGGCGTGGCTCTCTCGCCTTCCAACCGCCAAACCAACCACACGTATGTAATTGTGGGAAGCACCAACAAAATTATATTTTGTTTTTAAGTTCTATTGCAGTTAGCGCTGTTAATACCCGGATAACTCGGATTCCCGAGTACTCACGAAATACCCAAAAAGACCAAAACTTACGCGTATGCTGTACTCGGTTATTCGATCCGTACTATTACCCAGATAACAGATACGAAGCTTCTGTATTTATTTATTTGTTATCTGCGCAAGCAAAAACATGAAACACAAAACCTTTGACTTATGTACACATGAAGATTTATAATAATTATAATAAAAATGTCTCGGATAATACCCTTATTTCACTTTACCCGGTCTACTCGACTTATATTGGAGGTTACGTGTGTGTTCTGGATACTCGAGTACCCAAATACCCGGGGCTCTCGATTCATATCCACAAGCTTTATTGTAGTTGTACGAAATATGTTTGTATTACATAATTACTAATAAACATTTACTTTCTGATTGCAAATTTTTGGAATTAGCTGAATATTCGGTTCTCTCAGCACGTGTAAGCCATCATCCACCCGTAACACGTGGAGCGCCACAGTGAAAACAGCCATACCCGATCAGACATGGCGTAATTTACTATTTTTTGTATAAATCACATAGAAAGAGAAAGATTTGAGTACTCAATCGTGTCCTCCTGTTTCTGCATTATTGTTTGAGTATGAAATTTGCTCAGAATTTCGTGATAATCAATAATTACTTAATTTAATTAAATTTGAGGCGCTGGTCACCGGTGACACCCAAGGCATTCAACGTGTTAACTCGTTACATGGCACACTTTAATTCTATTAGACACTGTCTTGTCCCCGCACGAGCTTTACGTTGCTGAGTAAAAACGTAAACAAGGAAAACGTTTCGAGTTGGTTCGGCATGATTGAAGCGTGAGACGCTCCGACGTATTAGTTCGTCGATGAGTGCAATTTTGTCGTCGCTGAGAAACGATTATCCTATCGGCGCGTAAACCGTTCCTGCTAGCTGGTGCGCCATAATATCGTACTCGAAACGGAACGAGGTTCGATCGTCGCAACGTAATTATTCGAGTCTCGTTAATCCGCGTCACGTCGTCCCGACGGATATTTCATAAATCACACGCTGCCCGCGTTCGCGTCGCAACAACGGAAAAAAAAGGAAAAAGAGATAATCGACGGAATTCTGCACAACGTTCACGTTTGCAAAGTTGCTCCCGTCGATCGGGGCGCGGCCGCATTGTTTTACGAACTCGACACCACGAGGAGAAATTAATCGGTCATACCGATCCGCGATTAAATCCTCGTTTTATCGCTCCTTGATGTAGATTAATTAACTCCGAAATAACGTTGGTCGTCGTGTCGCTACCCCCCAAGCTGGGCCGTAAAATTGTTACGACAGAAAATTTGAAAATCCTGCAACAGCGATGATTATATCCATTGTTCGATAGCTTGATCGATACTGATCAACTGAATTAAACCATCCTGTTTGGACACTGAATTGTTTTGTGGAGATATTGGAAGGGTGTTTAAAATAATAACAAAATTGTTTTACTTCGCCCATGTGCTAAAAAGAAAATTTAATAATGGTTAATTATATAATTATAAAATGTTATTCATCTCGTTTTGTACATTCTCAAACATTAGTTAGACTTCATTTAGAGTCTGCCTCGATTACTTGGAGCACAAAATTAATTTGTATTATATCATGTTTGATAAGGATAATTGAGACACATCTTATAGAACTTACGCTACATGTTCGACGCGAGCACGTTGATGTGAAAGATAAAGAATAATAATAATAATTGAACCTGCGCGCCGTGTCCTACTTTTCTATACTAATGTTTCATTAATTAAAATTCTGTGCAGTAATATAATTTTCATTTCTCTGAAACATACAGTGAGTAACAAAAGTAAGTAAACATCTTTTGATTTAATTAGTTAATAACCACAATGATGGCCATTCTGTAGTGACATTTTTGCCAAACGATCAGGCACAGAGTGTGTGTATTTGTTACATTCATCAACCGAAAATGATTGCCACTTTTCTTCTATTAAACATTTTAAGTCATTTATATTTTTTGGCTTACTTTCTGCTATCTTTAATTTAAGAATTGACCACATATTCTCAATGGGAGATAATCAGTCCTGTTGCAGGATGAAATTATCCCCTATCAGCCGTTTGCCCTCAGGAATTATTACTTCTTGTAATAATTTTAAATATACAGAGGCGTTAATTTTCGCACTTAATATTACAATTCTTCCTACTCCGAAAGATGAAACACACCCCCACACCATAACACCTCGATCCATTGATTTTGGTGTCGGTTTAGTGCACTGATATGAGAAGACTTCATCTTTTCGCCTCCACACGAACATTCTTCCATGACTATATTTTAGTCGAATCATCGATTCAGCGGTCCATAGTATTGTTGACCAGAATGTTAAAGCTTTCAGTACGTGTGCATAGTAAAAATTCATCCTTTTTTGAATACTCTGTTTATTCAAATAAGGTACTTTCCTTGCAGTACGGCCATGTTTTTCGACTGCGTGTAATCGCAACCTTATTGTTTGCGTTTTCGGTGGGTTCCGGTCTTCATTTTGAAGTTGCCCGCGAATTTTAGGTGCTGACATGAATAGATCTGTTAATGAAATGTTTACTATTCTTTGATCCATTCGATTATCCGTAATTCGAGGCCGTCCTAATTTGGGTGCAGCCGATACTTTTCCATTTTTTTCGAAAGCCTTAACTATTTTGAAGATGGCTGCTATAGATTTATTGAAAGATTTAGCGATTTGTCTATATGAGCTTCCCTCGTCTTTCATTTTAATAACAATTCTTCTTTCTTCGTTTGTCAAATGTTTGACTTTAGCCATTTTTCAATAATGATCTTGAAAAAACAGAATACGATAGAAAACTTCTTTGAAATTTACACTTATTAATGAAAAAGCACATAACCTCTTCACAAAATAATAGAAAGACAATTCAACTATTATATGTAAATAAAACATTTCACGAATATGTGTTGCAAATTGAAAATCTAATGAAAAATTAAAAGTGTTCACTTACTTTTGTAACCTCTATAAAATGTTTATATGACTAAACTGAATAGAATCGCACACAATACGTTTATAACGAGTGTAGTGACTGTTGCAAACAATAGAAGGGTGTCAAAACCTAAAATTTTAAAAATTTTGAATCAAAATATCTCAAAAACGAAGGCCCATTCTGCGGAAACCCATTAGGGTTTTGTTGCAGGATATGTGTACTACAAGTTATGCCTACTGTCGCTCCAAAAGCGATTTCCACACCCTGGTGTTCCCCTTGTAAGATGAGATGCTTAATTATGAGGTTGGTATGCCAAGTTTGTCGTATCTGTCAACTAGAATGGAAAGTGAAATTACACAATATCGAATGAACATTTATAATTAAAGAAACAACAGAAAATCGGTAATTTGATTTATAATAGTGTTTCTTAAAAAAACAAGAAACCTGTCGCATTACCCTAATAACAACAGTCTATTAACCCCTTGTCTTATAACGAGTCATATGCGGGATAAACATTCTCCTCCATATGTTAGAAAAATGCAAGCAGTTTTACACTAATTTATAAGAATTAACTAACAAAAGCTTTTTTAGTTGCCACAAGAATCCTAAAGGCAAATTGTACGTTATAATATATGTTATTTATTTATCAGAGCACTGGGACAATTTAAGAGTCAAATGTAACGTACTTGGCAATCAATAAAATCGCAAGGCAAGCGGTTAATAAAAATAAGTGTCCTCTAAAATTGCCTGCCACACAACTCTGCAGGGTTAAAGTTTTCGTTTGTTGAAGCATTGAGATATTTAAATAATTAACTGCAATGCACAAGGCGATTAATAAAATCATACGACAGAGGGCTACAAGCAAACATTATGTGGCCAATATAAAGGTACTTTGAAGAAATCCGAAATTTGATCTCGAAGGAAACTTGTAAAGCTCCAAGAAAGGTACGGTCACACTATAAACTGCAAGATCGTTGAACAGAAGAGACAATTTTCCCCTATAATCGACAGATTTTCTACTACTCGAACGATAAGAAACGAATTCCCACCGTTATCGTCGACACAATGGCACTTAAACCCGCTATTTATTAGACGAAGAAGCGGAATTCGCGCTAAGGCGGAACGACATTTATATTCATAACGAAACTGCCTCCGTCCCCGTTTTCAGCTGGCAATATTTACCCCCGGCAAATATAACGCGAAAATCATTCACCAAATCTTCTACACACGCCTCCTTTCCACCCTTTCTTATTCTTATTCCCGCGAAACTGCATCCTCGTTTCTCCGCGTGTGTATATCGAAACGCCCGGGGCGTTCAGGAATTTCAGCAGCTGTTGATTTTCTCCTGAAGCTACGAACGAAACGCTCAAACACCAGTGTTCTGCCTGTGCACGTATTTACACTTAAATTCCTGCTGGAACAGTTGTTTTGTCTCTCGGGAACAGGCTACGGCTTAAATTATTTATTGTTAGTCGTACTGGCTGTTTAACAGGCTCGGATGAGTTTTACAAGGATTAGATACACATGGTGACTACGGAAAATCATCTTAACACGTTCGCTACCAGCGTCGCATATGTGCGACGCGTCGATTCTGTTTTGAGAGCTCGACGTCACACATGTGTAACAGAGATAATTGATAAAAATAATGTGTGGTCTGTGGTAGACGTTTTTCTTGAATCAACCATGGTAGCGAACGTGTTAATAAGTGTTTTGACATTTTATTGACATATTATAGTGTGTCTGACTAGACATGGGAGTTTCCACTGTGGTAGTCAACGTGTTAACACGTTCAGTGCCGCAGTGAACACAGCCATATTTAATCAGACACGATATAATTTACTATTTTCTATATAAATTATAAAGAAAAAAAGTTTGAGTACTCAATTCTGTCTTGTGTTTCTACATTATTGTTTCAGTACGAAGTTTGCTCAGAATTTTATGACAAACAATAACTGAAGGGTAAGGATAACACATAAGGAATGTTACAAAACAGATTCATCGAGAAAATCAATTTTTAATACTTCAGTCTACCAGTAAAGAGACAAGGTTCAAGTAATTGAACTGTATTGTTTATAACATTAGGTTATACTCTAATTAAGCAGCAGGAAAAAAATAAGCATAAAAATAATTGTTTTGCATTATTTTATATTTTTTTTTCAAATTGAACATTGTATAATAAAAATGAACGTTTCCTGTTTCTCTCTTTACCCGTCAATTATTTAATTCAATTAAATTTCAGGTACCGGTCACCGTTGAACCCCACGGCATTTAACGTATTAACATGTACAGTGCCGAGAGATTTTAAAATTTTTATTTATTTTTGTATTTGTGGTAACACTTATAAATTCATATAGAGTTCAACAAAAATTAATTTATTCTCAACTCGAATAAATTCAAGTTTGAAAAGAATGAACCAAACTATGCATACGTTAAGGAAAATGTTTTTGTCAGCTTAAAAAAGGTACGAAAAGTATTGAGTAATGACAAATGTAAAATATGCTTTGTTGTGTTATTGCCAACTGTGCAAGAGATGATTAATCATGTAAAAAATAAGAGTTATGTTGTAGCTAATTTACCTGTGCCAAAATATTTCAAGTAACTTTTTTTAATCATTTATAGAATGTAACTATGTTGCAGTAATACATTCATTACGAAAAAGTTCAATCTTTTCTGTAACAGAATTTTTAACCCTTTGCACTCTAAGCAATTAGGCTATACATTGGTAGTCACCTCCAAGGAGTTTTTTCTTAGATTTCTGAGTTACACAAAATGACCACGAAAAAATCTTGGCAATTTATTAAATTATGCGTCTTTTTTTCAAACTTTAAAGCTTATATACTACGAATTAGAATAAGAGTAGAATAAACATAGGAAAGTATAATCACCCGATGATATCGATGAACGAACGCATATAAACACCTTTATCTGTAAATGATAAAATGTGGGCAGTAACACTGGCTGTAGGAGTGGAATGCCTCTAAGTGTCTGGGTAGTACAGCTGGCCTTAGGAGTGAAAAGGGTTAATTTTAGACATTTGCCATTTCTTGAACTAACAACACGCGTGTACACCTAATAGTTTCTGAAATATTCGATAAAGTAGATTTTTCAGCCTCGTGTTTGAGGGCCGTTTTCACTCCGTCAACATGGATGTTTGCCAACAAAAAAAAGGACGTATGGAATATTTTTTCAAGTTCTACGTCATAGCAAAATTGCATAAAAAGCATCATATGTCAATTGGGTGATATCCCTTATAAGTAAAATAGAAAAAAATGTCTAGTTAACTTCGATATATGACCGTAAATGATTAAACAACAGATCGTCGATGGAATTAACAGAGAAAATGCGTAGAGCGCAAGAGATTCGCGTGAAAAACCTGCGGAAGCTGTTCAACCGAAATTTCTATTGAATCGTCGATAACGTTTAGTAAATCCAACGAAAATTACTCGCACGGCACCGGCATTAATCCCGTTGCGCGGCAATGGCGGCGTCGTGCTTGCTCTTCCATTTCGGTAAACACATCGCGGGAAAATCTGCTACGCGGCGTGTTACCGGTACCGCGGACGTAATCACGCTGCGTGAACATGTAAATTCAAAATGATCCGCTGCTCATTCCGAAACGCTAACATCGATTGTGCGACTACCGCATCACGTGCCATGCGTGCACAAAGAGTATTGACAAAAAAAATGAGATCATTCTTCGGACACCCCCTTTTTTGGGGAGTGCAACAGGGAAAATGCAGTCGCAGAATATTGCAATTTTTAGTTTAGCTTTAATTGGTCATTAGCCCATGTTTAGGATAACTAGATAAGTCACCCTGTCGCAGCCTAAAGATCCTTCTGCAGTTCAAAGGCAGGCCGCATGGCCCGGATGTCCATCACGCCTGTCGAGTCACTAACTAGGTCCTAATTATTGTATTAATTCTGCGAACCACGTGGAACGAATGTCATGAATGTTTGTGGAATTTTAGTCCTTGAAAACCGGACGGTCCTGGAAGCTTCCATAACTTAGGAATTCTCCAGGTAACTCACCGATCAACAACCCCATCAGTGCTGATCTGTCGCGGGACTGTCTAAACTCCAAACAATCATCTGAAATAATATTCTCGAATATTAACAGCATTCTTAGAAGATGTGCAGCGAATTGTTCGAAAGATAAACTGTACATAATAGACTGTGTCCAAAGTTAATGGTTAATGTTTACGGTTCTCGAAGCTCAAGCGTAAGCATTTGCCAATGATTGATCAGGCCAAGGTGTATTGGTCCCTGCGACATGTTTTGACCTGAGTACGAGTCTTCAGGCCACAACAATTCTTAAAACTGTATGTCCTCCAGTTAAAGAGCCGTACCAGTCGATGTTACATAAAAATAAGGTGAAAACGTAGTAATATCAAATGAGGATAATTCCATTTGATTTAGTGTATAGACTCCTCAGACCCACATTTCGCGGCTGTTTCTGCTCCGTTTCACATTCGAATGGTTAATCGCCTGCAACCTGCTCACAATCCTGACCAGCGGGTCGCATATGCGCCTGTGTGCAACGTACGATGATGGTACCATGGCGCGAAACGGGATTGGGATTGTGGCACAGGCAACGCGTCAATCACATTTGATATCATCATTGCCAGAGGCCGCCTAGGCATAGCCCACCTCATAGATTACAATGTTGTACGCATATTGTAGCATCGATGGAGTGCTCAGGAGGGCTCTAACTGAATGAGGGCTGAGGGGACAACCGGATGGAGAAGTACACTCTGGTTCCACTTACTTGTAACCCGTGTAATAGCGCCTCCTTGTTTAGTTTATCGCTCGCAACATCGGCTGACAGCAAGCAATTGTGATGCAGTGATCTTAGTTTATTTCAGCTCGCCTATCTTAAAATCACTCAATTAATGAAGAGAAGAGTTTTTAATTTTCTGTTAGCATCGTCTCGATGTTCCGAATTTTTAAATTCTGCACGGTGTGTGTGAATGAATGAGATGATTAGGTAGTAGTTGATTCTAGATGAAAGAATAGATCTAGAGTATCGAATAAAAGTTTGAGGCTTTATTTTGAAGGAAATCAAGTTTATTAATTTCTGTTCATGTTCGTGTTGATAAACTGAGAGCAGGATATTCATAGTCGACAATATTGATCACTTAATGGTTTGTTAATATTTTTAATAATTATCATCTACATTTGCGTGTAAATTGTTGAAATTGTGGATACTGTTGGCTCACATAAAATTTTGATCGATAGCTCAGAAAACGGCATTGTAGATAATTGAACTGTTTTTTTTAAAATCGATTATAAACGTTATGTACAAATGTACAATGCCATTTAAGGAAACATCCTGATGACCTTAACGTGATCTTGTAGATGACATTGAAAAACAACATTTTTGTACTAGTACATTAGCCATTTTGGACAGTGCAATTTTTTCCTTAGAAATTTTTTTCTTTTTTCCTAACCTAACTGGTGTATTTAGAAATACCCTAATGAAGCAGGCTAACTTAATATAAAATGTACAATAACTAAAGTATACAAGTGCCTTGAAGAAACAAAGAATGATACACCATAAGGCAATTCCTGAAAGTTTTATGAAGCAATAGGAAAAAAGCTGTACGAAAGGTGTGATTGTCTATGGAGCATTGCTTTTTACTGCAGAAATATAACTTTATTGCTGTTGTCTAATGACTAGAAACGAACAAAAGGAGCTGCAATAAAACGCGTTGCCACAGGCAATATGCCGTGATGTTCGTACTGATGCGATAGTAATGACACGATCAGAATAGTTCGTGGCGTTTTTATGATCCATTTGGAAGATAACGAAATTTAAAAAGAAAATAATGAGTTTAATCGAACGTAGCCTTCCTACAAACGTGTAGATAGTTACAATAAGTAATATCACTTCTAATTTGAAGATACTGAATTGAGTCACAAATAATTTTCAATTCGCCTTCTTAAATTTCTTGGATAGTTTATTAAGGAATAATTTTCTGTTACTTCTATAGTGTGTTTGAAGTTTGAGAATACACACTTTCTAATATGAAGCAAAAATTGTTAGACTACGTCAGTAACAGCGACCCTTTTCAACTTATTGTTAGAGTATCACAAATGAAAGAAATTGATAATTTTACATATATATTAAGTATAAACAATTAGTGTTATCAAGGAATATCAAAATAATACAAATTCTTACGTCTAAACATGAAATCTCAGTTTTCAGTAATCATATGTTCATCACCATTGGTCTAGGTAAACCATTAGAATTTTTACAAAGAAAAAATAGTTGCTATGTATCAAAATTTACTTATAACTCATCGCAATCCACCTGAGTTCTGAAACCTCAACGGAATTCGAATTTATAATAAAGTACGTCTCAAAATTGTGATAATTATTTTGACTTTCAAATGAAAAAATTAATTTCAACGTTTAAAATAAATAATACACCTTATTCGACTATTTATATCATTTTCAATCATTCCCATTCACAACAATTTCACTCGCACATTTTAATTGTTGCTCTCTTAAACGCCGTCTGACTTAAGTAATTAAAATTATATTTTGATCAGTAACTGTTTTATCGTCTCTTACAGTTTTCGACCTATCCTGATACATGTGAACATAATGTATTATTCAGGACATTATCTCTCGGAAAGTGTGCATTATCCTAACTCTCTATCTCTTACATTTTCGGATGAAGATGATTGAAAGTAATATACACTCCTGTCCATAAACCACCGGACACTTACAATTAGTAAAATTAAGAGTTGGACGGTTTTACAGTATGAAATGACCTGCATTATGCAATAAAGTTAGCACTTATTAATTGTTTGTAATGTAGAAAATATATAATTCAAATCTTATGTCAAAGACCTTACCAAAAATAAGTAATTAATCTTATATTTTCTTCTCATCAAAGGTTTTAATATTTTGGAACTTATTTCTTTCAACCTTATTCTAATTTCTTCTATCAGTCTTTTTTTGACATTGGGCAAAACTTCTAAAGCAAACGAACAGTGTGTACAGGCTATCGTCGGAACGAGTTGGATATGTATTAGAAACATACTTACGCGTACAGTCTTGTTTTTTAAATATTCATTTAATATCATATTCAGGTATTACATTCACGTTAAATAGATAATTATAACAACATAAAATAAAAAAATCAAGTCAAAAAATTGTATCCACGTTCTAATAATTATTATGCTCAAAATAAGCAAGTATCCAGTGACTTATGGCCGGGGGGTGTAAATACTGGAATAGTGTATAATGAGAAGAGAGAAAGTAAAGACGTATTATTTATTTTGAATGTCGTAATTAACTAATTCATTAGAAAGTCTTAAACTATGGACAGCCTAGAACCATATTTCATAATTTCATATAACTCGATCCTCACGATTTACGAAAAAATTTACGATCACCGGCTGGTTTCTATTTCATCTTGCAATTGAGCTCTGTGGGAATGTTCGTAAATGAAATTTATAGTTCTCTCCGGAGTCAATCGCTTTATAAACTGTAATCCAGCCAGCGTATTGTAGCCTGGATGGAGGAATCAGAGAATATGGAGGGTGGGTGGAAGGGGGGTGAAGGAAGAAGGGGTGAGAAGAGATGGATGGAGACCTAACCTGCACCCTCCGTTCACCATATGCAATATTCGTATTACGACCCCTTCATATATTGCATCGTTGATTGCGATCGTTTAACGGATGACCAGCTGGTCGTTCATCTTCATTCCTGTTCTACGAAGGTTTGCTTTAAGGATTAATTGGAATACGCTCGCCTAATTACAACCTCCTCTCGATTTCCCTTCCAATTTTACTTTAATAAATTATCCGTACTTCCGTATTAAATTTTAATCGATTCGGGAAACTGGCTGTCGCAGTTGCAAACATACGGACAGTTCTGTCGCATCGTCCAATTAAAATTGCGGTGAATGGGGTGAAAATAAGTGGCCGATTATCGCGCGAATGTTTAACTCGATTCGCTCGTAATATGGTTCGTTTCGACAGGAAGAATCTTCCGCATGATTATGCAGATATTAACACGGAATGTAATATTAATCTGAAGTCATGAGCTTTAACCATTTGGAGAACGCTGGCGGTCTTCATTTTTTAGGTGGAATAACTTTTATTTCTCCAGAATTTATATAAAAAACAAAGAAGATAGCAATAGCCACAAAATTACTATACTGATTAATTAAAAAAAAAATCCAAACTAAAGATAAAAAATAAAAGGGCAATATATATAACTATGATCAAACCAAAAGACTGCATGATACCAATACCAAGAAGATTACGTAGAACACAGCTACTAGACAACTGTCCAGTACCTCCACTGGAACATTGGTGAAAGTGAGAGGTGAACACGAATGAATGTGGGAAAAGATGGAATGGAATGAATGAGGGGAGTGAATGCATGGAATGCGTGGATAACAGGGAATAAAAATCATGTAAAAAGTCTACAAACAGTACCACTAGTACATCAATAAAGGAGATTTATAAAAAAGAAATTCTTGACAATATATTCAGTTTTCAGTTTAAACTCAATACACAATGTGTTCTAGCTTTTGTGCGTATCTGTGTAAAGTTTCATGTTACAATGACTATCGCACAAAGAAATATTGAAAAGCGCCTGTGAAGAGAAAAGTTAATTTTGTTTAACACTAACCGTACCAGGCCCGGTCAAATGACCGGTTTCAAAATTTAGTTTAAAATTGTACATTCATTGTTATTTCTTTTGTTCATCTAACTTGATGTAAATTCTTATATTATCTGATTAATCAATTTCTCAAGTTTTGTTTTTCTTGCTTCTTTTTTTACTGAGGAAAATTCATCGCCTGGTTTGTTTATGACCGGTAACGGTAAGAATAGGTATATGTGAAGTGCCGGTACGGTTAGTGTTAAGATACAATTGACACATCTGTAATATTCCATTAATCACTCATGAAATTTCAGGACAAACTAGAGTAATAAATAGAAACTGAAGATCAAATATAATTCATAAATTCGTTAACAATGTATATGTGTGATTATTGACTCTTTTACTGCCCCCATAACCTATAAGGCTATCCTTTTTTAATTCCATACATGTATGTTGTTTCCATTTCTATTTAACAGTCGTGTCGACACGTATTTAACTATTCTCTAAATTATAGTTTTGGTATTTAATGAAACTTCCTGCTTTCAGTACAGTCCTCCATGCGAATACATACATAAATAATTAGAGTACGTAGTTATTTGATCAAATTGAATTGGGTGCGCGGGTCACCGATGTCCCAAGTGCAACGCGACGAACTTTAAAAGTAATGTCCATCGTGATCCTGGCGAAGAGGGAACATCCCATTCCAATAAACTTCTCCATCTGGCTGTTCATCTGTCTGCTTTGAGATACGACTTTCCCTGTGACGCGAGTAATTACGAATAACTAGTCCCGTCGCAGTGGAGAGCGAGCAACTCGATGGCATAGTGATAAATCGAGTCACCAGGAGCCACGTCACGCGGTGTTCCTGGTTCACGTGAAACGTTTCTGCGTTCATCACCGGTTGTGCGTATGATTGTGCACCGGTTGCGTGGAACGGTACAACCTGTGGGCGGTCATTTTTTTAAAAATATGTTGTCCCCGCTGCGATCGATCGGCGAAAGCTGCGCGTAAAAATGTACAGCTCCATTCTTCATCTTCCAAACTGGACTGAAGATGTTTGAGTAGATTATTTATCAATTTGCGAAAAAACGAACTGCTGTACGGTGTGTTCTAACATTTGAATAGTCCCGAACCGGTGGATTCAGGACATAAAGATAAGAAAAATTAGTTGTATTATCTTCTGAGGTTCTTGGTAGCGTGGCTGACCAACCTTGATGAAGTAAAAAGTAGAGAATCGACTAGTCGACCGTCTTCTTCCGGTTGAACGATCGCCACACGATCCCTTAACCGATGTAATTTCCTGAAACGATGAAAACTCGCCGGTTAAGAAGAATCAGACGCACAATCTTATCAGAACCGAAGTACAGAGCTATCCTCGTCCTGGTAGTTCCTTCTGTCGTCTCTCGACCGGATTTCCGGCTGATTTGCATAATCTTTGCACTGTTATGCTCTCCAACGCGATCTTATTCCGCGTCGTCGCCACCCGATACGCTAGCTGTGCTTACGATAATCTCTACGTTCGCCCTGAACAACAATAAGCATACATTTGAACTTCTAAATGGTCTAATAATAAAAAAAATAGAGGAAAATTCAAAGGTGAAGCATTTTGCTTGACTTTTGGAAGGGTGAAAGAGCAAACTATAACAAATTTGTTTTTATTGACAAATTGCGCTCATAGTTCGCAAACTATGTATATCAATTTTTTTATTGACGTATTATGTTCAGGATAAGCCCTACATTCGCTCTAAACAATATCAGGCATACATTCGAACTTTTACCTGAAATAATAGCAAAAAAATCGATAGAATTTTAAAGGTGAAATTTTCAGGTTGACTTTTCCTTTTCTAATCCTTGCATTTGCTCTGAACAACAGTAAACATACATTCGAATTTATAAATAAAATAATAACACAAAATCGACAGAATTTTACACATGAAGTATCCACCTTGACTTTTGAATAGGTGAATGAGAAAACTGTGTTAAGCCTTTTTTAATAAAAAAACGAGGGTACGTGGATTCGCTGAAACCTTCAGATGTTACGAAAGAACCTCTGATTTTGCTGGGTCGAGATCGAGGAAGGAAACATTGAATGCAGTTCAGAGATATTTCAAGTTGAATTTCGGTAGTTTGCATCCAAAGGATCTTGTTTATTTCGTAGTTCCTTCGTTCTTGCATTTCGTTGCGGTTTCCTTGAATTTTTTATGTTTTTTTTCGGTTGTTTGCGTGGAGAGATAGACGTGACTGAAACTGGAGTATACTGTTTCCTATGTCTTAAAAAACACAGTGTCTCTTGGCACATATTAAGCTAATTAAAACATAGGTCGAAAATCATACAGAGATTGTAGTCTTTTTAAATCATGAAAAATAAAAATACTAATCTTACAGCGGATTAACCCTTGCATACTGATGATTGGGTCACCGGAAACCTACTGTTTATGGTTCTTACCATCGAAGGTGCTACATTTGTATTGGGAACAACAACAAATGCAGTATTATATGCAATAATTGTAAAAAACATATTTGCAATAAGCATTCCGTACGAAATCTTACAATTCTATGCATTGAGTGCGATGAACAATAATCAATACTATTTATTTATAATTAATTAACAAATTTGTCTATTATAAATTTATTTTGCACACTTATTATTCCTATTTTCATGTCCTATATAATAATACTATTTATTTAACGCGAATTGACATTTTTACGGTCCATACCCCACGGGTTGATATCCTCAATAATACTTCTTAATTCAGTTAAACATTTCCTTTCAATAATTCGTCAGCATGTTATCAGTGAAAAGCGTTCAAATGTCAAAGTGCTGAAAACTGTCCCTCTCAATTTCCTCGAGAAAATTGTGTAAAACATATAGGCGCTTAGAGCACGATCGATAAGCAGTTCTGGCGCGACAAAATATTTTGATGGAGGAGTTACTTCGCAAACAGAAGTTCCAAACTGATTCGGTGTTCCCGGGATAGCCCGGCTCCTCGGTCGTCCGTTCGAAATAAATTTTTCTCGAATTCCTTGACGTCGGAAAGTACTGCGCGCCGGTGCCTTTCTATCTGTCCAATCGAAGTTTTACAGCTGCGCGAGTTTTACGATCATGGTTGTTCTCGATCACCTGGTTGAACGTGCAAGCCGAGCCACTACGAACGTTCGACCACTCGCGTTCGGCTATATCGGTAAATCAAGATCACTGTACGAGTATTATAAAACGTGGAGGAGTGGCTGAAGGCTGATAACTCAATTACGAAGTCTGATAGTCCTTTGGACCGCCGCTTAAATCAGTTCCACAGTTTCTGTTGATGTATTCACTGCCACCGTATATTTGACGACCAATCAACTTCTTAGATTTTCATAGACAATTAATATACTATAATTTTGTAGGAAATAAATCACTATTTTATAGAAACGTGCATCTTTGTTCAAATGAAGTATAAATTACTATCTTTGAGAATTTTTAAAATGGTATTATGGGTAATTGTTGTGAGGCCAAAAAGTGACTTCCGCATAACCATTTGAATAACTTTAAAAATATATATAGTGAACATGTTTTTTTTTCATTTTTACATTACAGTTTTTTATCGATAACTGTATGATTTTATATTGTGTGAAAAATCTTGGAATATATGTTTGAAAAGTTTTCTGTATTTCCAATAATTCTCAAGATAGCATCAAAGGTGTCAAACTTTGGAGTGGTTTTATCCCTTAAGCGGCATTTCCCCTTTTTTATGAAAATTCGGTGATCTTTGGAATGCTTCTCTTTTAGAAATAATATGCAATCATTGCAAGATTTGACATACCTTTTGTTCATGTTGTAACTAGCTTTTACAATCCCCCAAAACACATTTATAGTGTATTTCTTAGACCGTGCTCTTGTACATAGCGTGCTCCAGGTGCACGCCTTCGTTGTGTGCAGTACTATTTCTTTTATAATGTACAAAGCCTGAACCTACTTTCGTCAGAACTTATTAATAATTAAGAAAGAAACTTCATTATGGAACTACAGAGTACTTTTAGGAGCCTCGACCTAATTTCGTCTAAAATTATTAAAAATTAAGGAAACAACGTTATCGTGAAACTACAGGGTACTTGTAGGAGCCTGAACCTAATTTCGTAAAAAAGTATTAAAAATGAAGGAAAGAACTTCAGTCTGTAACAAGACTTATGCATCATTCTTCTTGACTCACCCTTTATACCCGTAAATACACGCAGCAATAAAGCTACATATATACTTTTAAATTATTCACATTATATAATTGAATCGATGAGTTGGAGAACAGTACAAGTCCAAAATCAACCATTTCCAAACAATCTCAAAACTAAATGCAAAATGTATAGAACTATATGTTGTGATTAAAAATAGTGCAAAAAAAGTACCCTATACTCGTGTTTCAGTAGTCCCTTCAGTTTAATGAGTGTAAAAACAGTATCTGTCATGCATTTGTACTGTTCCAACAATCTGTTAACAATCACTTTTCATTAAATAATTTCTACTTCAGTTATACTTAAAGCAAATTAATAAATGTTTCTTTTTTCCTGACTAAAAATTGGGTTGAATTGAAACAGTACAAGACCAATGGTTTTTATTTTAATTCTTGAAAATTAATGAACAAAGTTTACCCATAGCTGGGCATGTATGAACGTTCATCTAGGTTAGCATAACCGTGTCTAAATTGAAACGGCACTATAAAATCAATGGCTTTGGTGATACACGAAAACTGATGTTATTTTTTCAAATATCTCAAAATGTGGTTTTCGGACTTGTACTGTTTTCGATTCAAGTAGAGTTTATAAAAACGGGTGAGTGTCCCAGGACTTTTGAGCGGGACTGCTGTTCATTTCCAGCCTGTCTCGATGCGTTTCGAACGAAACCAGGCAACTTCCGGTGTCGCGTGTCCAAATTTCGTCACGGGGCTCCGGTAACCGAGTTTACGTGATAGTTGGATTACCGGTAACGAAACCGCGGACATATCAGTAACAAAGGTTGTCAGTTCGTCGTTCGCGGATCAGCGTGGCCACGCGCGCGGAACTTCCGCATGTGGATCGGCCGCGACGGTATAGCAACTGTAGCCTCACCGATTCGGCCAACTGTACCGACTGCGAAGGGCTGGCTGCAGCCTCGTCTAGGCAATTTGTCACGTCCTCCGACGGCTCACTGCTGGTTCGTTTGATGCCCTTTAGATTAATTACCTGCACCTCGGATGCGCACATGGACCCTGTGTCACGTTTGCTGCTCGCGCTTCATCATCGCCCGACCGATTGCAGAAGAGCTACTCTCGCTGATCTTGACGTCACGTTTCGGCGAAGCTGGAGACAAAATCACGAAACTGGACAAGAGATTTCTTATGTGAAAATAATTCAGAAACCTGGTAGAGAGGTTTTAAATAATATTCAGGTGTTTCACTGTGGATAGTATTATTTTTTTCATCTCGATATATTATTTATTTTGCTATAAAATATAGCCTATGACACTTCGGAAAATGTAGAGCAGCTATTGTGAAAATTTCGTTACAATCGGTCTAGTAGTTTTTGAGATTTCTGCGAATATACAAACAAACTCTGTCTCCTTATTATAATAGGAAGATATTGTTTATTCGTCCGTATTGTGGAAGAGTAATTTCTTAAGATATTCTAGGATGTTCTTTTTTTCAACGCAAGAGATTTATCCCTGTTGACGTCCAAGAACCTTTACGGAGTATCTTCTCGTAGAAATTTCAATGGAGCCGCACACAGACACGTTGCTAATCATAACAGCAGCGATACCGTGATAACAGTGACTACTGTTTCCTGAAATTGGAGTTCCACGACAAACTTCACCGCAGTTTACCGATTATTGCCCCGAGGCTTTACGTAATAGCAATAATAATAGTAACGATCGTGATGTCCATAACAATAGGAAACGATAGTGATATTCGTCGGGAAAGATAAACGGAGAGAAAATGTGATAGTTGTTTCGCGTTTCCTACTTGTAATTCTAAAATGGATGCCGGGAGGTGCGCAACCGCCAAATTATTTCTTGGAACACGTCCAAAATGGAAGGGTATGAGAAGGGACCTAAAAATCGTATAACTGAAAACGAACGGTTTTCAGCTGATCCTCTCGTTGAAACTAATAACAGTGGATGCAATAGAAACAGACACGGGCATTCATAAAATGTTATGGCATTATTAGGATTTTTCAATTTTGTCATTTAGCTTATTCAAAATATCAGTCTAGTGGTACCTAGTCCCTTCAGGAATATTATTGGTATATCGAGTGCGAATCACTGGAAACTTCCACCTCAAATATTATAATTTCTGGTATATTGATATCAGACAAAAATTGTTCAATTAAATATGTTTAGTATAGAAGGTTTCATATGAAAACAAGTAAATTTTACGGTAATATTGGAATTTTGAAAATTTTGAAAATGTGCACCGTCAATTACAGCATAGTTGCTACCCAACAAATTGACTAATAAATGTTTAATAAACATAGATCTGTATGCGATTACGCGTTGAACTAATTATTCAGAGAATTGTTTATAACTCGCCTAATATTGATTCTTTGACTCACAGTATTATTTATCAACTAATGGAGTTGTATAATGTATAAACAATGTTACATCTCATCCAAATTGCTTCTCACATTTTTGAGCTTGTATAATCTTGATTTGTAGTATATCATAGTTACTAATCACCAATAAAAACCTTATGGTGATCTTCACACTGCAAGAACTATTGCAAATTTCGAAAATTGATCTATGTGCCTCATTCCCTACAAAATACAGTAAAAGATATTCTCCTTTCACCTTTTCCATGCCCTCGCCATTTATGAGAAAATGCATTGGGTTGGATAGTCCAAACGCTCTGTACAGAGCAAACTCTTGTCCCAAATATTTGCGCAGTTCCTCTAACACAAAATTCCATCAAACCAAATAAACAAATGTCCTAAATTATACCTTTAGGCCACAGCCTGCATCGTCTTTGATCTCCATTACTACCCACAGTTTACAATTCTGATTCTACTGGAGATCGAGTGCATCCGTGCAGTCTGTGACGTTTCATTGTTTGACGAACGATCAAAAGACTGCATCGAAAAGGATCGGCGTGCTCGTGTGAGTTGGTTAAACGATAGAAACGGCGGGACCGCGCCGGATCGCGGCTTAAAAACGTTCCACGGCTAAACACAGCGCGAGTTAAGCAAACACACGTCGTATCGCGTTCTATTCTGACCGAGTGGAAAATCGTTTCGCGTCGAGACGCTTTCGGTTGGATGCTCGTTTGAGAGGAAATTAGATCGGGCAATTTCCGTGGCCATCGGCGGAGAGAAATACAGGAAACGGGCAAAAGAGAGACGAGATGGAAGGGCGGAAGAAGGGTGGATTAAGTCACGTGCACATTGGGGTTCGCGAACTCGACGTCGGATGACGCCGGGCGAAAAAAGAAAAAAGGGAAACGGCGAAACTTTCGGCAACTCTAACGCCACCGCTTCTCGCTAACGAGACGGTGCGCTCTTTGTGCAAAGTTGCTTGCGCAAACTGGCCAGCCAGAAAGTTGCAAATGTTTTTCTTTCCGGGCTTTCCTCTCTGTCTTCTAACCAGGAAAAACAGGCAGACGAAAGGAACGAGTTCAGGACGCAGACGAATTTAGTTAGAGATTTAGTGTATGTTCTCTGCATCATAATTGAGCGAGATGTTAGCAACAGCATGTTTTTAAGAGGTACCAATGGTGTATTATGATTGGCTCGAGAACTGTTTTGGTCTTTATGAGAGTATTGCTTGTTGGGTGGACACGAGATGCTAGCCAGCGACTCGAAGTCGTTATCGGGTGTTATAGGTTTCATTGTTTGAAAGAGGTATGAGAGAGAGTTTAAGTTCCTAGTTTTTAAAGAAATCTCATTTCTAGCAAATAAATAGTATTTGTCGAAAATGTTAAAAGTTGTATATTAAAAAGTGTTCCAATAATATAGTTGACTGGTTGTTTCACGGTGGACCGACTTCTATAGATTCGAGAGTGTTCCTTTATAATAGAAAGGTTGATGAACATGTCAACTAGAGAATGTGCGTATGTTCTGCTGGTGTACTGTCGACGTTCCCATGGCCCTTTCTATAGGAAAACTGACAGCTAGTTATGTTATATTTTGCAGTTTTGTAACGTTCCAACAACTGAACGATGGACATCGTACATATTATTTTAATGGAGTATTCAGGTTAATGTTTGTTCCACCGCAGGTAATTTCAGCACATAGTGCACGGCCTTCCTGAAATTTTCAGGACTCAAAGGGTTAATATTGCAGTAGAGGGTATGAAATAAAAAATGTGTCATCAAAGACTAATATTTTTAGAGTTAGTAACATATATTTCTGAAATGCTGCTTGCACATTTCTGGCTACTCATGGGATTTTCCACTGAAGATTACCAGTACGTTCTTGAAGCAAAAATGAGGATACGCTGTTATGTAAATAAATGCCACAAATGCTTGAATAAAAAGTTGCAACAGAAGTAGTAATTACAAGTTAGAATGGCATACTGTGAGAAAATTTCGGCGATATTTATTTATTTTTGTAAATTATTGGAATAATAAGCAAAGGATCAATAAGGATCATAACTTGAAATGGAACAAAATTGAAACGAAGTTTGAATGGCAATAAATTCACTTTTCCTAACGACGTCAATCTTACAATTAGAATAATGACTGATATCCATTAACAGTAAATTTTTAATATGATGAACGCTGATAATTTCCAACAATTGCTAGCAATAAACGTAGCTTCATAAACAATTTGGCGAAATATCGTTAAAGTTTTTTAATAATCTTGTTATAACTATACTGCGGATGTTTATGCAAATATCGATTTTTAGAGATGAACAAGTTTTATGTTAATCTAATCGAGGAAATCAAACTTTGTCATAACTGTATTCTGTGCTTCATATGGTTAAGAAATGTATTTTTTAGTTTTCTTATGTTATTAAGTGTACACATTTCAAGTATAATAATGATTGTTTATTGAACCTTAACTGTATACATACACAGATTTACAATTAATAATATGATTATAGATGTTCCAGGGGCTTTCATAGCTCCGCTCGCTATTCACGTTTAACACTAACACATATTTCTTTAAGGTATTCTGACAATAATTGTTATAATAATCTTAACATTTAAAACACTGTAAAAAAATACCATAATACAAAAAAAACAGTAACACATATTTCAAGTATATGAATGTGTTAGATTGTATAAAAATCCGCAGTCTAGTTATAACTTTTTAATGAAGCATTTATGAGCAAACATTTATATAAAATCTTTTACTCATTTACTGAAAATGAAATAGAATTTTCACAGAAAATCACGTTCAAGCGGCAGAACAAATTCAAACAGGACAAAGATAAAAGGGATGAGCTCAGATTTCGTGTGTTAATCGATCTTGGAAAGGAAGAGTTACAAGTTGGCAGAAGGTAACACTTATTTACAAAAAGGAGATCGTAGAGAAGGATTCAAAGGCGTAACACGTGCAGAGGGAGAGCGAAAGAGAGAGAGGGGGAGACGCAGCGTACACCGTGTGCAATTGTGTATTTATTTGAATGGTTTTCCGGGGATTAGACGGTTTAAAAGGATTAAATTAGATTGTGTTTAACCAGTGGCCGAGAGAGGCCGCTGGAGCACACCGCTGGAAACGGTCCAGTGAATTTCCGGCTCCCAAGCCGAAATGTACTCGTGAACTCACGTTGCTTGCAGTTTCCAACGAAAGCATTCACGATATTCCGACATCGATCTGTTGTCAAAGATTTTACGCACCCGATAATGATCATTTAACCTACTGACACAAATGACGGCAATAGAGATCAGATTTTTTCTTTATGTGCCATGTATATTTTTGCTAAAAGGACAACAAACGTACCAGGCGACAAATGACGGCTATGACCGTCATAATTTTTTTGTAAAAGTAATAGAAGTCGTATTAATTAACCCTTATAAGTATTGACTTTTCATCTAATGTGAAACAGTGTGTTTCTGAGGCCGATCTGAAAAAAAAAGTGTGCGTCTATGGGTTAAATCGATGTCAACTCTTGGAACCGAGTGGTTTGCATTATGCTTCATACAATTTTATACCCATTTTATTTACGCTCACATGGAAACAATAATACGCGTGCTAACCAAAAACATACTCGTGATTTTTTTATAGATTTCTTTTACGACGATGAAAAGTTTGTTTGTGCTCTTAATGTTTAGTCTCATTGCAGGGACATTTAAACTGGGTTCAAGGTTGTATCCCAGGTTAAAAACTACTTTGTGTTTCTTACATGATTTTTCATTTTCATTCTAAGGAATTATAGTTAGTTGCACAAGTCTACATACACCCTACAAGTTTGTTATTGATTATTATAGAAACTGACTGTTATTTATTACTGTTTTAATATACTGTAGGTGTTTATTATAGAAAATATAGGAACTCCCATTCTGTGAGTATTGTAGTATTTATTTAATGCTAAGAAAATTTGGAAAAGTGACAAGGTTTATCGAATTTGTGTGGAAGGAATCATTGGCAAATCGAATGTAAGACATTAAAAATGTGTAGACACAGCTGCCTCTGGTATGACTAAAATATACAAAACATTGTTGCTATATTACGATTTACAAAATACTATAATTGTACTAATATCATGTTTTTTTTTGTCTTTTAAACATTGATAACACTAAAGATTTATAATTTATTTTTTAAGAACTTTGGTGGTTACATCATATATTTGTTCATATGTAAATAACTAATTTTTAATAAAACGTTCTAGGAATACCGAAGCAGCCGTATTTTATGTAATTAAACAAATTTGTAGTGTGTATGTTAATATCTGTGTTTTCATATATATACTTATGTTCCCAGACTGAAATTAAAAATAGGGTAAGCTTTACTGAATACAGTTAACAGTTTCTTAATGGTTTAATTTATTATTGAGCCTACTATAATTCTGCTATTGCTATATGAACGAAACAAGTAATGAAGGAGACGATATTTTCAAAAATAATATTCCTGTGCGCTTTGAAGAATCTGCAACTTGTGAAACAGTTGCAAAATTGTATGAAACTGCATACCAGATAATTTCATGGAAGTATTAATTTAAAAAATTGCAAGAGGAAGCATACAATTAAAACTTGTACACACGGTGGACGACGCAACTGGATCAGGCTGTACCTCTTTTCTGATTGCAATTAAACTACATTTTCAGGACCTATATTCTTGTTCGAAAATGTAACGATGCATGTGCAAACTAAATGGTTAACAATAAAAGAAATATTATTTTACGTTGAATACTTTATGAATTTTATTTCTGCTTCATTAAGTTAATTTCGTTGGTTGTCGTAGCTAACAATAATTAAAAAGAGAGACATAGGATTTACCGCAAAAGCGAATTAAACGTGGGAAAAACAGGCTTTTTTTTAACAAGTTTCGCATCATATTTTCAATATTCTTAATTACAGAATATTTCAGAAAAACAAAAATAACGTTCGAATGTTTACGATGCTGTACATCGTTTATAAAATTGTCAAATGAATTTCGAGCTCCTATCTGATATGTTATAACTTACACAGCGTTTGGCGCTCCGCGTAACAATATATCAGTCTTATGGTAAAAAATTCGCTAGATATGCATAAACCAAAGCAACCAGGTGAATTTACGCGTGGTGTTCTGTAAAGTGTTATTTATTAACCGGTTAACCTTTAAAATACGGTTATATCGATGCAATGAAATACAGTTACTCTCTCTTCCTTTTTTTTTATTTGTCTCCGGCTGTAAAATAGTGATTATTTTAAATAAATATTTAAATCATTTTGAAAACTGCTTATTCAAAAGGGTCAAGAATTTTTTAATTTTTATTTTACGCGCGTTATCTATCAGTGTAATATTAAAACTATTTATCTTACAGGATTAAATAAGCAAAATGGATTTTCATATCAAATAAATTGTTTAGCGTATTCTCTAAAAATAATTTCCAGATATAGTTTTTTAAAAAAATGCTGTATTTATTCTAAGAAATTCTTAGAAGCTTCGTGTGATAAAAATTTCTTTGTCTGAGTTGAATTTATTTTTTAACGGGAGATAACATCGTATCAAATATAAATAATATTTATTATTTGAACCTTTTCTTGCAACGTTCAAGTTAATCTAAAATCTATAGGAATCTCGAGTTATTTGATTTAATTGAGCCTGTTGCTCCTGTCCACAGCAAATAATGTCTTGATTATACTTAATATAGTTAATCACGAAACACGATGTTATTTATGTACAACTTCTCGCAGACAATCGGTCAAGAAAAATACTTCCGGATTAAAGTAAGTGACTACAAAGTTCTCGTGTTCCGTGAAACGACACCAGGTCGTCATTTCAGAGAACAAAAGTTTTCGAAATCCAGCGAAGTTTCGTAAATCGTGAGAACGAGCGAAAGAGGGACGTACGGGTTTCAGTTCATTATTAACTCTGTTCAGGACAAAATGACTGAACTCCGTTGATGTCTGAGAGCAGATATTTGACGCTACTTTCGAGCTTCCATGCTCCGATTTCTTTCCAACCGAAAACGAAGATGAGCTTCTACTTCTCAAGTTCTCGTGTTCAACGAGGACCTTTCTGAAAATTGCATTCCTTTTTGCTAGAAATGTTAGACTCGCCTGTCTAAAAATGTCTAATTCTTCAATGCGTAATCAGGACGTTATAATTTTGTGGTAGAACTGTTTATTCGATCAAAGTAAATCACATCGACATAACGGATCTTTAAGTAACTAAATCCTGTTGTTTGGAATCTTTGAAAATTTTGACGCAATTCTATAGGTTGATGCTGTTATAACATGGTCTCTAGGATAGAGAATTGTAATTTAATAAATTACTTTGTACTTAATAAAAAATTTTGTGAAGAGTAAGAAAAATCGAATTAAATTGAATTAATTGATTTAATTCAATTAAAATTTAATTTAATTCAAAATAATTCAGTTCGTAGTGCTTGAATACGGTTGCTCAGTTTATTAATATAAAGTTCAAAAGAGAATTGGATTACAAACAGAGTGTGGATTTTTATGCAAATATACATGTTCAGACTTCAATATTTTTTATCTGCATGTAGTTGATGAAACGCAACTATGGTAGAACTGCATTTTCCGATTTGAATGTATAAAAGTACAGTTTTTATTTCACTTATTCCATAAAATCTGCACACCTCACGAATTGGTTATGTTAAATTGCATAAAAGTGGGCAGTCTAATCATAAGGATTAATTTTGGACCTTGGATGTTCAATTTTTAGTGTATTCCCTTGAGTATGAACAAAGAACATGTGGACAGTCTGATAACTTCAGAAAAAATGAATAACTATTGAAGAAAATATTAATTTCTTTTACACCCAACACAAACAATTTCAACAGGTTAACCTTCCACTCTGCTACCATTAGTTCCTCCAACGTTTGACACCTGCCTGTCGGTCTCCCCAGTCCAATAATTCTCCTAGATTTTCCAATTCTCTAGAATGCACTCAATACCTAACCTTCATTTCCATTTACCCGTTCATTTATTCATTGTCCCACACTTACGTGCGACGCGAAAAAGAGGAGGCCCAAAGAAAAAGGACAAGCAAAAATGCCCAAGCGTGATCAGTAGAGCTGACACAGCCTCCAACGAGATTAACCGGCTCTCAGATAGCATCAAATATTTATCGAGTCGGTGTCATCTGTTCCTCCTGATCGAGAGTCTTTGTTTTTGCCAGTTTACTTTTTTCGATCGGTCGAACACGTCCGGGAACTCGAAGGGGTTCGCCTGGTTCGCTGGTTTCTAAGTTGGAATGATGCATGGGTGGCTATTGGGAGAATGCAAATTGAAAACCAATATCTAGCCCCAACCCGCTGCAGGAGACCGTGGATCCTATCGAACGAGAGGCAGAAGTTTCGAGACAGAGGAAGAACTCGATATCCATCCTTCCGCGAGCGACCGCAGGAATCTTTCTATCCGCTCTATATCGTTGCATCGTGATCACAACTGTTTCTCAGAATCTGCTCTTACGTTTTCTTGCGAAGCAACGGTGATATTGCAAACGCTGCTGATGCATCTATTCGGATTTAGGACGTCCAATATTTAATTACCGCGCGCAGGTCATAGAATTTTGTTACTATAGCAGAGACATCCAGATCAGGTCGCTCAAAGTCTTAGAGAAACCGAGTATTTTGGACACACACATAGTATAATTACTATCGAATAATTGTGCTATATCTAATACAAATTAATGTGTTAGAGCCATGGTGAAATTGTGAGTTACGTAGGTAAAAAGACCACTTGAATTGTGGCAGACTGGTTTTATTTAACATTTTGACTGCCATGGGGGTCACCGGTGACCGGCGCGTTTCATTTTAGTTAATTAAATAATTACTAATTTTATTAAAATTTTGAATAAAATTAATATTGTAATAAGAGTAAAAGTTCAAGACTGTGTAACTGAATACTTGCATACTTTTCTGCTGCATGATTTGTGTTCGAAATGGGATATTATAGCATGTCTGACCACATATGGGAGTTTTCACTGTAACAGTGAACGTGTCAAATATTCAAAATTTTGGAGAATGACAGTAGAAGTACCGAGTCGATGTCAGACGTAACAGAAGTTTCTTGATACATCCGAAATAAACTTTGCCTTTGTAGGTGGCGTTTTCACACAACATTCAAAATTTATAAATATAAACATATAAATACAGTTTTCGTTGGACAGAGGGTTATAGTAATACTTAAGAACACAGGATACTAAAGAAGGAAGCGTCAGGACGCTATAGTGATGATGTCTCTTAGATGAACCTGTCTGGGTTGCGAGAGGCTGTCTTTTGTTTGTCGTAAGACTGTCCAAGCTATTATTTAAAAAATACTCTCGAATATGATATTAACGCCATGCTCTCCAGATGTACAAAAAAAGTAAATTGTACATACGTAATGGGGGGTTTAAAGATTAACTGGTAATTTTTATGACTCTAGAAGCTTCCTTACTGAGCTGGACGAGCGTCAAAAAAGCTATAACTCCGCGTGCAAAGTGGCTGTTCATTTTTAACACGCTCTGTGCCCCCTTGAAAAATTCCATGCCTGGACAGGCACATGAAAATGAAATTTTCTCAGTATATAACGTCAGAATAGAAATGTTGCTTTAATTCATGGTGCGTAGTTTATTTTGTACTATCACTGTGACATTAATTTTATTCAAAATATAACAAGAATTACTGATTATTTGATTCAGTTGAATCTTCACTCCCTAAGTTTTCGACTTAACTGATCATGTTATGTACTACTACTTTCAGTACTTTTAGTTGTGATGTTGAACAAGTTTGTAGATTGATGAGCAATAAAAAGAAATAGAAAACAATGTTTTCATATGATTTATTATGTAGATTCATCGGTGAAACACTGTTAGGTTCTCCTTTCGAAAATTATCTATTACCTCTTAGTATTCTTTCGAGAGATATAAATATCCTGACTAACAAACAGAACACAAGCATCGAAATCCATAGACGATATATAGGAGATTAAGAAATAAATTAGTTTTAATAATAACGAATTGAATTTTTAATAAAAAATTCGAATGAAGTGTGCGGTTAATACAATACAATAAGTTGTTTAAAACAGATGAAGAGGCAGTTGTTAATTAAACGTAAAAAGTACTTGCGTATACCCGTCTGATGGAGGAAAGATCTCTTTTTAACTTTTAACGAATTGCTTCGTTAATACTTTACTTTCTTATTACGAAAAACAATTTTACTGTTTTGTTGTTAATAATATCTTAAGTTTGTACTGAAGATTTTATTCGCGTTTACATTAATTGTCGGCTTACGAGTTCACAAGGTTTCTCATTGCAAAAATTTCTTTCATTGCTGTAAAGTTACTTCAATGAAAGTTTAATCGTTGTAGTACAATTTGTCAATTAATTGACAAGTTTTTTTCGTCTGGCAGCAGCGTTTTCTGAAATGTTGGCTGTTTCTTCGAAAAGAATGCTCAATTATAGCAGTTAAAAGATGGAATTACATTGTACGGTCTGACAGTTGAGATAGGACAACTTAAGTGCTTTCCTGCGATAAGAATTTGTAGCAAAGTAATTTGATTAATTATTTATTTATTTGATAAATTTTCTACTACAGTAATTTCATGTAACTGTGAGTCAAGTTGAGTATAATTATTTTTATCTATTTATAGAATATGTAGTTATAGATTTATACAAATATTTTGTTTATAAAAATATCACTGTACTCTATTTCGATTGCACGATCTGCAAAATTTGTCATCATTTCAACGCTGTTTTACAATTCATGCTTCGTTGCGGGCGTAGGGGAGACTTTCAAGCTCGAATTCGAACTCAATTTTCTCTTTACAAAGGAAAAATCTATTCCACGTTTTCTTTATTCTTGCGACTCGCGTTCAGCTCCCTCTTGCTGAAGAATTTCCTTTCTTTTTGCCTTTCAACAAATTGCACTCTGAGAAGAGGCAGGATGAACTGTTGGAGCGTTAGATTGCACAGAACGCGTAGAATCAATGGAAATAACCCATAAAAGCTTGAATTTCATGTTCCAAATGAATCTTGTATTCGCCTGTATTTAGCTCCTTGCATTGTAACATTTTTCCGTGTAAGGTTTTGTTTGTTTTCTGTGTTAATTTTAACTTCGACTGTGGAGAAAATGTTTCGCAGTTATTTTGTATTATTCCATAAAACTGCTTTCTCCTATTGTGTTTGATTAACCAAGCATAGTGTCACGCCAGATGTTACTCAAGGGTGTAAAGTACATAAAAATTGTATATTGAAACACTAAATCGTTGTTAATTGAGCAATGTTAATCTCGAATTAATTTTAAAATGTATAGTATATTGATATTATTATTTCATCGATTTTATTGCTCCATATTTTGTAGTAACATATATGAATTGTAATAGTACACGCAAGAAAAAATATATAGCGTGGATCCAAAATACTCCCACAAAAGCGGTAACCGTATTCTATACAGTAGAAGTGATAATAATTGTCAAATTAACATTAGCCCTAAATACATTTATTTTTTTCAGTCATTATTATATACAGCGAAAATATAGTATAGTAGTGTATAGCCCGAATTATATATGAAGTTTCAAAATTGATATAACGGAATGATTGTATGTAATAAAATTTTAATCAATAATTTCACATGACCTGATCTTAATCAACCCAAAGACATGCATTAGTGGACAAAATGATAAGACACAGTAAGAATTTTAGAATAAGTATCTATTCGTACATATACATAGAAAAGGACTACATAATAAAATAAAGCGTTAACTTTGAAATAGTATATTAGAAAAATTAAATAAATTATATAACCGGTTTGTTATTTATACAAAAAGAATGAAATTTAGTTTGGGCTAAATGATAAGATACTTAATGTTAGACTGTAAAATAGAAAACGTATGAAAATTAAATCAACGTGGTTTATTTCTAAACACTCAGATATCGCACCAAATATACTTGATATTTTGGATATATTGGACAGTGTCTTATGAGTTTGTCCGCGAGTGTAGAGCACTCGAAGCACATTATAATAGTTATCATTGTTTTCGTAATAAACTTTCTTTATATAAAATTTAATTTTTTAGTTAAAAGTCGCTGTATTTTATAAACAAATGGCTACAAAACCTATGTTAAATAAAACCTTTCCATCAATTTTGATTTGAGAATCCTCTTATGAAGTGACGTCACTTTAATTTCATCCTGTACATTAATACAAAAATAACGAATAGATGACGTTCAGCAACTATTACCAACATAAAATTTACCATTGAAGAAGCCAAGCCTCGAATTTCATGCTGTAAATTTCTACAGCTGTTGGTCACAATTGATTCCGCGGTTTCGACAATGCTGCTTTTGCAGGAGCTCGCGAAAAGCGCGCTGAACGATTAGCCCGGCGAAATTTCGTTGATCGATTTCCGCGTATCGAGTTACACGGTGAGCTAGGCGCCGGGTCGCAACTAATTACAACGAAAATTGAGAACATCAACGACGTCGTGCGTGTCGGAGCTGATGTAAAATTCGTTGATCGTCGCAGCTCGTCGAACCCCGTGCCTCGTTATTCCGGCTTTTAGTGAAATTACGTTCCCCGCTGTGTTAATCGCGTCCGACGTCCCGAAAACTTTCTGCTCGTCGAAATTCGTCTCGACGCCCTTCCTGCGGAACGCGAAATTCGCACCGCGACGATTTTTCCGCGTTTAATCTGCTTGAACGCGTCCGTAATATTTTTACACGGCCATTAACTGCTCGATTTATGGCGATAATTGGAATTACAATAAATCATTCAGATTGTCCGTGAAACGATGATGCATTGAAAAGGTACGGGAAATTAAATGGAGAACTCTTGGTAATTTATACAATCAATTAAGTGTAAAATGATTTATAGAAACTTATTGAAAGTTGTAGTGGTAATTTAAATTCTGTTTGAGTGAATTATTTATTTTATGAATTTCATGGATCTTGTAGTGTTCCTCCATTTTATTTAGTACTGATAATCGGAGGTTACAGGGAAATTATTTAGCATACAGTGTGTTTCACCTTACGTGCACATCTAAAACAGTACTTAGAATCTATGAAGTACAATATTGCATTTATTCGGAGGGATAAAATATTATAAAAATGAAGTTGTTGAGTTTTTAAAACATTTGTGTACATTATCCAACTTTCCATGTTTTTTGCATAGCATCTCTAAAGATAATATACTAGATTGATATCTGATAATAAATGCAATTAGGAGTAAAAACGTTCCACTAAACAGACAGTCGTGAATGGTCTCTTAAAAAGTTATTATTATAAAACTTCGTGTGGCATGTTTTTTGTACAAACGATTCAGGAAATTGTAATAAATCATACTCTTGGATATTGCTTGCAAAAACGATCATAACTTTTTACAAAACTCTATCAAAATATTTTCCTCTTTTTCGTAGCGATTTTTGGTTTTGAAATTGTCGAATTAATGACTTTCTGGAATTTTCTATTTTGCCTTTTATACGAATGAGTGATACCACTATTTTGATTATTATACAATATTATGGCATACACAATGGTTCTACGAATAATTCTGTGTACACATGCTCGAATACTGGAATAATATTATGACAATAACAATTATAAAAATAATTCATACGACGCCAAAATTAGTAGATAACTGTAATCTAGCATACACGAGCGGAGTTGCATTGACGCAAGAAAAATTTAGATACATTACTTTTTCTGTAATGACATGTCTAGTTTATCATTGACCTGTTTCCCTTGCTATATAAAATATTAAAAAGGATACTATTTTTGCATGATATTTTAACGATTTTTTAATTATTTTAAAGTTCCAGCAAAATTTAGCAAGTATCCAAAGATTCTTAAGCAGTAGTATGTGCTTACTGAACTTTTCTTACACGAACCCTTTTTTACAAACTATCGAAATGTACATACAGTGCCGGACAAAAGAAAGTTTAATTAGTAAGCGATATGAAAAGACACCATAATTTTACAAAATGAAACTATACTTTAGAAAAGCAATGAAGTTCTCATAAACATGTACACCATATGACGTAGTAAAAACAAGAAAACCATGCATAGAAATGAGAAAGTATAATGCATGTATTATTTAAAACAGTGGAACAAGTGAAGAAACTAGCTGGACAAAAGTAAGTTTGATTACATGTTTCTATGATTATATTTTTTATATTTATACACGTACTATTACTAATATTTTGTATGCCCCCCTTTACTATCTACCACAGGTTGTAGCCTCTTTGGAATACTATTATCTAAGTTTTCTAATGTATTTGTTGGGAAAGTATACCACTTTTCTTGTACAGCTTCCCAAAATGTTTCTTTATTATTGCGAGCACATAAGATATATGCTCGTCTAAATTGTTCCAAAGATTTTCAATCGGATTGAGATCTGACGATTCCGGTGACCAGTTAATTTTTGCTGTCCATTTTTCGGCAAAAAATGCAATTTTATGAAATTGAAATTTCATATCTATTTTCACTTTCTTTAAATGTTAATTCGTTTTTTCTATCTATAACTATTAACTGTCTAATATCCATAGATTTTCTATTATTCTTGTTCATCTGTGTAAATAAAGTCTTAAACAATGATTAAAATTAATGTACACATAGAAACAAAAAAAAAGCAGTCGACATACGTTAATTATTTTTCGATATTATTATTATGTGAAGGATTTTAGACTTACTTTTGCCCACTAAACGTGTCGAACAAAGTGGATTCTTTACGTACCATGTGAATACAGTCGTATAAACAAAGGAATATCTATGTCGTACAGAGTGAGGGGATATCTTAGAATAGATGAGTGTTACCAACATGATATACAATGTCTAGTATAAAAGTCACAAACTCTAATTTACACAAGTGTCTATTTTAAACTTTCTTTTGTCCGCCACTGTATATACATTTTGAAAGCTGACTGCATTCTCAGTAATGCTTATTAATGCAGTATCTGCTTAAATCAGTATACCCTTGCGAAAAGGGTAATAAAAAGTATAGTAGATCTCGATTTTCTCGAGTCCTTTGACGATTAAAGTCAGAAAATTCGGTGTAACGAAGGAGAAGCGAATTTCCTCGAAGTCGTTCTTTGATCTGTTTCACAGTTTTCTGTGAATACTTCGCTGACGATTCTGATAATGGGCAAGTCCGAAGTGTAACGTTTCGATTTCCGTGACCCGCGAGTTGAACGAAAGTCTGGCGAGGTAAAACACTTGCTAGAGGAGCGAAGCTTTCAAGCTACCAGAAAGCTCTCTCGTCGTTCGAACACGGGACCTTGCGAGACATCTTCTTTCGCGATAAGAGCTTTCCTTCGTGCTTGAGTCTCTCCCTGTTATCACGTGATGCATCGTGATAGAGACGAATGGTCAGAAAGAGCGGATGGAGGCTACCGGTTCGCGCAAACCTTAGCCTAATTACTCTTAATGAATGCGCTGTTTTAATTGAAAATGCTTCCCTCCGTAGGCACGACTTTTAGTTTTGGACCGAAGGTCTCTTCCTGACGCGCAAAAAACCTCGAACGAGAACGCGGAAATGCTGCAAAAAGGGAATGAAGGATTACGTGGAGGATTTAACAGTGACCCAGCTTCTTTTCTGTTTTCGTTTTTCTTTCAGCACGTTCAGCTCGATATGCTCGCGTTCTTAAAACGTCCGTGTAAAACATAAGCTTCTTAGTGCTGGAAAGGAGAAAATGGTGATATGTGTGATAAATGGATTTATTGTTACACTCTTATTATTTGATTCTTCGAATAGTTTATGGAGATATTTAATTGGTGGATACTTCAGTTACGTTTTATTGATATTTAGGTCCTAATGGTTTAAGCTTATATTTATCACGTTTGCTATTTCCTTTATTTTAGAGCAGAGAACTTTTATTTTATTTTTAACCAAACGTAGTCCAGGGTAATTTTTACGGCAATTGTGTGTGATGTCCCTTTGAATCTTTTAGTTTCGAACTCTTGTTAACTTGTGGAATTTATTAGATATAGTTATATTATACAGTGTATCCGCGCCACAGTGATATAGGCCCGCAATTTCTCAAATATTAAAGATTCAAAAAAATTGTTTATATGAAAATTGCATGGTACAAGGGGGCACATTTTTTAACGAAGACGAACTCTTTTTTACATTATTAGTTTAAGAGATATGATGGTCAAGTTCGTTTTTTTAAATGGAACTATGTACTTTTGTTCAGATCATTCGATAGTGCTTGTCAAGACGAATTCACTGACCTTTAATGTATATACCCGATTTTTAGTGATTTTCGAGATATTGCACCTACAAATTTACCGATTTTCAACGGAAGAAATCCGGCCGAATAGGAAATACCAGTAGTGGTCTTGTTCGCGCTTTAAGTTCCACGTGTTAGACATTGCCTCTTGAAACAGAGACGAAGGGTCTGCACCAGGAACGGCAGACCCAAACTCTGGGCAATAGTTTTCCATTGTAAAGTATCAACGACACCTTTCTCGACACTGTAAATGCTACATCTGTGGCCGGAAAACTATTGTCCAGATTTTTATGATATAAATCAATGAAAATTAATAGATTTTTCCTCTGTTCTGTTAAGCACCCTTTGACAAATTGATATTTTATTAAGATCTTAAAAAAATTAGAACATTAGCAAGTCATTAACTCGTTATGTGATGCAGTGAAAACTGCCATACCTAGCCAGACATACCATAATACCGTGCGACTTACATTATCAAATCATGAGAGAAAAGAATATTTAACTAGTTTATTATACAACTACTAGTTCATATTTTTATTAAATTATTAATGCTAATCGAAGCTTTATATGAAGTAATAATTATTGAATTAAATTATATTTCAGTGTCGGTTACCTCCGTAACACTTTGCCGTCCGGTGGTACTACGTTGGTGTCACTTACAGGACGACGGGCAGGTGCCGGTGTCACCACGTTGGTGTCGCGTGCAAAGCTACACTTCTATTTTCAACACATACTTATTGTTGTCTTTTCCAATTTCCTTGTTAGCTTACATTTATTTACATATGTCCTCGGAATTTCGCGTAAATCGGTTGACAGCTTCGTGATTTTCATATTTTACTACGGTGTATTGTAATTACAATATGAACGATCCTACGAAAAGTGCCGGCGACAGACGGTAAAATTTATGCGAGACATACCGGCGGCAGACAAAAGTATTTCTATCACAAGTGCGGACGTCAAAGCGTTAATAGTCAATGTAATAATCGTTGTAAATATTAATTTAAAGAAATTGTCAGTATTTAAATCATGTATAAATGCGCAAATTAAAAAAATATCAATTGTTATCATTACATTTGAATTATCTGTAGAATAAGTGTTGTCACTCTTATTTTAAAGAATATGAAGAATTATGTCGTTCCGTTCCACAGTGACAATATCCGTAACTAGTCAGACGCACGAAGAACAGTTTTTCATGAATATACGGACGTATCGTTTAAAAATGTTTAGGCGTTTGATGATAAACTTCCTATTAACCTGTCAGCTACTACGCGCCATTATAGTGGCTTTGCACTAGGTTTAAGTGACCATTTCGGGTGAAACGCTACTGTAGTGGCTTATCTTTTTCAAGCCTTACCGTCTGAGGTCGTGGATAAAGAGATCGAATCCTTAACCGTCTATAACCAGAATTTTTTTACGTATGACGAAAATGATACATCAAATAAATGATAAAGATAAATGATAAAATTTGTATCGCAGTATATAATCATAAATAAATATAATAATAAACGAGCAGACTCCTTGGTGACAGCATGGTTGTAGAATATAATTGTACAAAGCAATAAATAAAGGAAACAAAATTTAAAAAGTATAGATACATAGGTATGTAACTTCGAAGACACACGGCGTTATAAAGGATTAACTTTTCTTATAATGTCCAAAGAATATTTTGATTCCACGGTCTTGTGTAGCTTTATTATGTTTGGTAAACCAAAACCATTAATGTTACTCAAAGTATTCAAAGTGTGAGTACATATTTAAGTAAACTGAATTTAATCAATGAATCACCGTAACGTTTCGAAAATGTTTCTGCAGTTGTCAATATTAAATTCACCTGTTCTAATTTTTAACTGCTCATTAACATTTCAACACATTAACAAATTAACCATACAAAAAATTCGCACTCACCTCTACGCTACCGTAATATAAAATTATCGATGGCCTTGCAGTTACCCTGCATTAATAAATACTCATGATTAAATCAACATTGAGGCTCGGAAAGAAACCACGACGACCAAAAGCAAGGCCCAGTTTCCAGTCGATCAATTGAATCAACCGCGAGCTTGCAAGCATGTGGCCGGCTTTCCTAACCTCGAACGATTCAGCCGATTGTCTTCGGCTTGAATACCGTGTGGCGGCCCCTTCTTCCGGTCGATCGGGTATATGAAGCAAAGGATCGTTTCGCTATTCGATTTTAGCTCTTTGTTCGATTTGGAACGGTTAGACGGCCGACGACCACAACCACGACGGTGACGTTGTCGTCGTCGGCGTCCTAGACGACGTCTACGATCGAGGATCGTTGAACAATGGCATGGCTGACGCGGCGTCCCGCCCATTGTCGATTTAACATTAGCGGTATTATTATCGAGACTCGACTTTCGATCACTGCCAATCGATGCAACCAATGAGAATGATATTGCCTTTGAAGGTCCATGTATTGATTTTAGGGCATGCCTTTATGCAGACTTTCTTGTTTATTTTGGCGAGGAACAACTTTTTAATCACTTACCTCATGGTGGTGATATGGGGAAGAAATTTTAATCCAAATTGGATCCACCTTTGGTACGTATAGAGAATGTTTTCAAAATGTGGTTCAAAATTTTATTGGCTTCCAGTACTTACTGAATTGAATAGAAAATGTTTAATCAATATAGGTTTGTAGACTAGTGCTTTCAAAGTAAACGGCGATTTTCAGCTTGAACAATTTGCTGGTCGCATAGAATACCAACGTTGTGCACGCGATAGGAATTGAATGTTTTTTAATCTAATTGATAATACAGGTTTCGCGTAACTTTGTTTTCAACTTATCTCCCAGTATATTATAATAAGAGAGAAACATAAAAAACAACACCCCGTATATTTATAAACACCCAGTTTAATGCGATGTAGTGGGTATGGAATTTTATTTTCAGTTAGTAATAACGTTTACTGAATCTTAGATTAGTACGTTAAATAATTATGTTCCTTTTAGGAATAGTAGAATTTGTCGAATATTTGTATGGATTATAGAGTTTTTTCATTCATATGGTAGGGTTGAAAGTTGTTCCCATGTAACAGCTATTTTTATAGAAATTCAAGTCTTACAATTGTCACAATTTAGTAAATTTTCATTTGACATCAGATAAAAATTTATTATTTCAGAACAAGTTATCGTTAATTTTTTAAATAAATCTGTAGCGGCACTTCCCGACCTCGCCAGCAGAGGGATCAGCGGCGCACAGACTTTCCCGCAAGTCCACGACCATCCTGCGCTCTGTATATATACACCTAAGACCTGACCCTCACTATTCCGCGTCTAAGGCACGGGCCTGCTAGGTAGCCTTACTAATGAATTCACTAGCAGGCCACGGACGAAACGCTCTTTTATCCTCTTCCTCCTTCCTTTCTTTTCTGAAATTCCCTGCACAGCACAGCCGCTACAAATCCATTCTAATGTGTTGTATTGTAAGTGGAATTTTTCACTCTGGCAGGAAACGTACTATTATAATAAATCCATAAGTATCCTCAAAAGCATTTGTAACGGAATTTGAAGTAGAAAAAGTACCCTTTCAAAAACATTTATCGAATTTAACAATGTTACATTAAATAACAAAGGTGTATTGCATGAGTTAACTGAAAGAAGATTGAAAGCTGGAAAGTTTGCATTTTACTTTTATTCTGGTACAAACAAACTTCTTCCTGAATAAAAAACGACAAAATCGCAATCACATTGTTGTTCGTGAAATGCAGAAGTTTCATGCACGACCAAATCCGTAATTCGTCAAAGAACACTTTCCTTTAACGGATTTCTGCTGTAATTGTTCACTTTGAGTCTTTGCCAAGTGGTAAAACAATAGCACGAAGCTTGTAGCCGGCACGGTTGCAAAAAGTACATGGTACAGGCGTGTTCTGTTTCTTCAAACAAATACAAATCCACAAACAACGAGAACGAAGTTGGAAAAAATTTCAGTTCGTAGTCGAGAAACTCCTGTTTATTCAAAACTAAGAATGAAGTTAAAACGATAGCAACTCGAATTTTTCCACCGTTTTTATTTCACTACTGAGGCACAGACTTTAGAAAATTAATGTTAGGTTAGGTTTGATGACCGTTGTTTTGTACTACATTAATTGAAAAAATGTATAAAGAAAGACATTCCTGTTTAGTGAGATTGATAAAATTTCACTGAATCGCTGAATTGATAAGCTTACATTTAACAATAATTCGAGAAAGAAAACTCTTGTATCTTGAATATTGAAATTCGTTGTTTTTGTTAGGAGAAACTTCATCTTCCTGTATCGTACACCTAGACGTTCAAACTTGGAAAATGTACATTCCCTGAACTTCGAGAGATCGGTGGGAAGGTAGTTGGCTGCAGAGAAGAAAAGAAATTGCTTGCGAGTGAAACTGATGGATGCACGCTGAATACCTCTTCTGGAATTGTCAAAACTTCGTCGATATTCACCTAACCTGAATTCAAAACGCCTTTCCACGGCAAAAATGTTAAAGCTCAGCATCGATCCTAGACAGAAGTCAACGGCACATTATCACTATTTCTCCGCTTACTATTCTTCGAAGTTTCAAAACGCGTAACCATTTAAATAATAAGCCGCAGTCTCTCCATCTGCGGTCGAAATTGAAACAACCAGAGAATCTCGAAGTACTCGTCCGCTGACTAATTCAATCATTTCTTCGTTCCTGGTGGAAAGTAACATTCAGGATATAAATGTCCTTATTACGGGCATCAGTGAAATTTTAATTGAGACCGACTGACGGCAGGCTGTTCACGAAACTCGTCTTCCTGCTACATTGAGATGGAGTTTCCATTAGCTCGCTGGCTGGAAGGATCTGCCCACAGTTCCAAGGATATCTTCTCCAGCGAGAACGGTTTAAGCAAAGAAGAATATGTACTTAATGTCTGACGATAAGGGGGAAAAGTATAAGATGGCGGAGTAGCTGCATTCGGAGCTTCCAACAGCAGGATGTAATTAAAAGGGGTAATAGATCCTGAAAGGACATACATTCTCTCTCCTTCACCATGTTTCTATTACTATCTCTCTCTATCTATTCCTGTCTCTGTCTCTCTTGTCCTTTCTATCTTTTCTTGTCTATCCGTCTGTCTCCCTTGTTCTTCCTAACTCTGATTCTCCTTGTTATCAATCTGCCTACCTGTGTTTCCGTCTTTCCTTGTCTATCTACCTATAATATCTGTCTCTGTTGTTCTCCGTACCTCTGTTTCTCCTTGTTATCGGACTGCCTACTTGTCTCTATCTTGTTCTTTGGAGCTTCTATCCGTCTCTCTTGTTCTTTCTGGCTCTCCCTGTTTATCTATCCACCTCTCTCGTTTTTTCTACCCCTGTCTCTCCTACTCTGCCACTCTACCTATATGTCTCTATCTTGTTCTTTCCAACTGTAGACACCTATATGTGTCTTCCTTTCTTGGTCTTTCTAGTTTCTATTTGTCTCAGCCTTGGCCTTTCTAGCTTCTACCTATCTCTCTCTTTCCTATTCTTTCTAGCTTCTGTCTGCCTCCCTCTTTTTTTATAGTTTCTAGGTTTCCACTGTCTGCATCCTCTCTCTTCTTCGTTCTGTCCTTCTCTGTCTGCCTGTCTATCAGTCAGAGTCTGGTTTCTTCTGTTTCTCTTTGTCTGTCTGTCTGTCTTTCTCCCTCCCTTCGGTCTGTCTTTCCATTTTAGCAGAGTGCTTGGAGCATGACCGCAAGCCTCGGCAACGGAATTGTACGCCGGCAATTCCAGGCGCCCGGTCTGATCTCCAGAAATAATCTCGTCCCGGAGAGGATGAATAACTTTCGTCCACTTTAGCAACGGGCCCGGGCAAGTTTTGCGCCGGTTCATGACAGTTTGTAATATTCGCCGCATTCCCTCTTCTCCCTCAACGGTGACTGAGATTTTTCTAACGCGAACGCGTTCCGCTGCGGTCGAAACGCAATTACGCGTCCCGCTTGTGTTTTCGTTCGCGGCGCCGTCACGGCGATCCTATTGCATTTCAGAACAGCTATTGTGCTTTGTTCTTTCAACGTTTCGAAGGTTATGAATATCGCGCTTTATTCTTTTCAGACGGTTTACGCCGTTCAACCGACATAGGAATTATTTTTTAATGGCACTTTCACTTCTGAAGCACTTATTTGTTTATATGACAAAGAGACGGTACTTGTATATTTACACCCCCGTCCATAAGTCACGGGAGATTTGTTCGTTTTCAGCAAAATGATTATTAGAACATGGATACAATATTCTGGCTTGATTTTATTATTTTATGTTGTTATATTCTCATCTGTTTTACCTGAATACAATATTAATAATATGCACATATAATTTAATTAAATATTTGAAAAAACAAGACTGTGCGTGTATGCTTCTAATGCATGTCTAACTCGATCAGACGATAGTTTCTGCACACTTTTCGTTTGTTTCGGAAGTTTTTCCCAAAGTCAAAAAGAAGCATGTGGAAGAAATTAGAAGAATGTTGGAAAGAAATATAGTTCCGGAATATTAAACCTTAGAACGAAAGGATGACGCTATTAGCTGAAGCAGTTACGTAAGATGAATTACTTATCTTTGGTAAGATCTTTAACATATGATTCGAATTACACATTCTCTACATTATAAACAATTAATAAGTGCTAACTTCATTTCACAATGTAGGTCATTCCATACTGAAAAATCGTTCACCTTGTAATTTTACCAATTGTAAGTGTCCGGTGACTTATGGATGGGAGTGTACATACAGGGTGTTTTAGAAGTAGCTACGTAAACTTTAGGGGCGTATTCTATTTGCTTGATAAGATTCAGAATACAAGTAAAGTAGAATCTCAGTAATTTGATGTAAGTATAATTTTCTTTCTGTTTTCTTAATATCGCAATGTAATTTTGCGTAATTTTTCTGGGTATAAATTTAAATCATGATAGAGTATACGTGTCACCTACGTAGAGGATGACGAGACTGTTAAAGTGTTAAAAAATCAAGTTTCTCTGGCAATAAGACGCACGGTCTTCGAAATTTTCACTAACTCGGTGAGTTGCAGTTCCAGGTGGAAATAACGGAAAATTTGGAAAATCGTTTCCACTTGAATGAAGGCGGCTCACCACAGCCATAAGTCGCGGCGCGGTATTGCCTAATCCAGGCCTGATCTCGGGAACTTAACTCGTTCCAGGGTCTTGAAACTTAGTTCATTCTAGCAAGAGTTTGCGAAACTTTTGCAATACTTCGTTGGTTACCCAGTTTTTGTCTGCTACCAGCACGCGCTGCGTACTGCCAATTACAATTTTCGAAACTTGAATTGCCTGTGAAAATTTTCATCGCTCATTCGCGTTTCATGATGCGTAAGTTTAGTGCAACCACGTGGGTCGCTGGTGACTCACGTATCAGTTTTAATTTCGTCAAATAACTATTCACTGTCTTTTATGAATTTTTGAGTAACGCTGACATTGCTGTGATAGTATAAATATGTAGGAGTGCGAGAAAACCTAGCGATATCGGTATGGTTAGCTGTACTTTTGGACGGATAATTTATGACTGGGCCACCCGACGGCCTGCAGGCGCTGCGTGGCGATACACGCAGAAACGTGACCCCTGCATTGTCCGTAGAATAAGCATTGACTGTTAGTTTTATGGGTGAGAAAAAGAGACTGATGAGCAGTGTGTTTGTCGTGTGGAAGAAGATCAGAGTGGTTTCGAGCGTCAGAGTGGTAACAGTGCGGATGTTAGGCTTACAAGGGGACCTTACTATGAGATACTTACCGATTTCTTTTATCTTTATATATATTGTAGTGCCGGACCTCCGATGTAATGTCACCCTTTAAGTATGGGCCGATACTCCATGGTTAATGAGCAATTAGTAATGAAAAGTCATTAATTTTTATGTGTACGCTATAAGCCTTGTTTGCGCAACTTAACCATAGCAATGGCGTAGCGTGGTTGCATAGTGCGAGCCTACCAAATTGACGGCTCGATTTCAATCCCGCTCCGATTGACTTTTTTATGTTTTCTTTTTTTCATTTTTAAATACTTTAATTTTCTTCTCTACTGAACGTGTTAAAACAAATTTCTAAGCATGGCATTGTTACACAATTAAGACACATTTTGCCGACGTTGATTTATTTCATGAAGAATTTTTATTTGTTTTTTTCTTAAATTGTTTATTCACATACAAAAATATTTACAAACTAAAGGAACTCATTTTTTTTAATTAAACATATTAACACTAACCGTACCAGGCCCGGTCAAATGACCGGTTTCAAAATTTAATTTAAAATTGTACATTCATTGTTATTTCTTTTGTTCATCTAACTTTATGTAAATTCTTATATTATCTGATTAATCAATTTCTCAATTTTTGTTTTTTTGCTTCTTTTTTTACTGAGAAAAATTCATCGCCTGGTTTGTTTATAACCGGTTACGGTAAGAATAGGTATATGTGAAGTGCCGGTACGGTTAGTGTTAACGAACTGAAGTAGCCAATAGTGTAGGTATTATTTTAATGAAATCCCTCGTGTTTCCGGCATGTGACAAACGAGTGTTTTTAGAGCGAGTTATGTGAGTTTTCGTTTCCCTGGGAGACAAAATGTGTCTTAATTGTGTAACAATGCCATGTTTAGAAGTTTGTTTTAACACGTTCACTAGAGGAGAAAAATAAAGTATTTAAAAATGAAAAAAAACTTAAAAAGTCAAATCGGAGCAGAATCGAACCCGAGCCGTCAATTATGGTAGGCTCGCACCATGCAGCCGCGCTACGCCATTGCTATGGTTGAGTCGAGCAAACAAGGCTTATAACGTACACATAAAAATTAATGACTTTTCATTACTAATTGCTCATTAACCATGGAGTATCAGCCCATACTTAAAAGGTGACATTACATCGGAGGTCCGGCACAACAATATATATCAAGATGAAAGAAATCGGTGAGTATTTTATAATAAGGTCCCCTTGTTAGTACCATATTTTTAAACAGCGTGGAATATTTCGTTTCTTTTTTTTCCATTATTAAATACAATCTTATCTTATAAACTATACCTGCCTAACCTTGATCACGGAAACATCTTCCAATCCCACAAATAGTACCCCTTTCTGCCCTGAATTTTTTCTTGCGAGTAAAAGCGATATTTTTTAACGTATTCCTTAGGTCTCGAAAAATGAGAAAATTCAATAAATGTTACAAAAAAGATCTGAGGGTGAGAAGTTTTAAATAATTCCAAATAGAACACGGCACAATGCTATATGGGGTTTTCAGGCTGATAGTATGAATTATAAACACTGAATAACTTAATGATTCCAAATAAAATGACGCGAGCAGAGTGGATTAATTTTCGTGTCTGACTAGTTACTGAACTTTCCTCTGGAGCACGGAACGTTACTATTATTATTGTTTATGGGTTTCTCTTATTTACTAGCGACCATTCAACTACTCAAAAGTTTATAAATACATTCTTTAAACAGTTAGATGACTTTGAAAACCTGCAATACCTTTCTAACGTTCTCTGTATCATTAAAATTTTTGTCTATGTCTCCTTTGACCACGAAACATGTCAGCGTTATACAATAAAACTCGTTAACGCAAGCTGTTCAGCTTTTTATTCGTACTCTTCGTAGAACTATGATTTTTATAACGTTATCTTCAATCTCGATTTGGACGATACTACATGCTCCGTTTGATCAGAAAAGTAATTCCATTCTGGATGCGATATAAACCGGTTCATCCACTTTCGAAAACATTCTACGATGCATTTTCCTATCTTCAGCCCCCGTTTCGCTCTTTGCTCCGGGCAATTTCGGAAATTGACAATAACCGCGTTATTCCCGTACACGTTTCACACTTATAGAAGGAATATATTTTACTCGACATAAAAGGATTTTCGGGGTGCTTGCAACGCTTTTGGAAGTAGTGCTACGAAAAGGGACAGCGCACAAAATCAGTTTTATTATTTTATTATATTAAAGTGGATGTTCTTTACATCTCTGATTGAACTTGGAAACTGTGGCTATCGATTCAATTTACAGAAAACTAAATTAAAGTTTAAACAAGAAACACTGAAATAAATAATCGGCTTAGAAAATAATATAAGTACTTTTATTTGTTTCTATTTTCATCGAAAAATTGAAGGGATCCGTGGATATTTAGATGGTGTTAAGAATAGGTGATTTAAAAATTTTCACATGGATATTATTTATACTTCTCACATTGGTACTTTAGAAGTTTTCTTAACAATATTTATCTAATTGAATAAAAAGGAGAATTATATTAACAGATCTACAGCAAGAATGAAGAATAATGACAAATTTAGGTAGAGAAATTTATGGATTGCCGGTACGAAAATAAATTCATCAAAAAGTGCTTTGTAATAAACAATAATTTTCTGTGTACACAGTAATATTTTCATTGTGTTCATAAAGTTCTAAAATGAATTACAATATTTAAAATAGGTTACAAAGAGACTGCGAATAGTTATAAAATTTGACACGTAAGAATATGTCCTATACACACGTTATACAAAGACTATGTTTTTAAAATCTTTAGAGACCAGAAAAAATTATTTCCCAGCGTTCACATGAGAATTTGAAAACAGTAAACTGCTTATAATACGATCCCAGTAAAAATTGCAAAGAACACCCTTTATTAACATATGACTTTCTCTAAAATCAGTCTATTTAATAAACTGATATAGATGTAAATTTAAATAATAACATCAGTATGTTACTGTTCATCAACAGTACGCACTAATATATTTTATTACAAAGTTTTCATTTTTCAACCACAAAATATGAACATCTATTACAATTCCAATAATTCAATTTCAACCTAAATCTATCACTTAATAGGCTAATTAATTTCATCATCGAATTATATAGAATATCTCAACATGCTATCCAATTTTCCAGAGAGCACTTCAAACATCTTGTTCTAGCTTTCATTCTCCAATGGCATCGAAATTGATACTAAAGCTTCATTGGACCGGTTCCGTCGGTATGTTTCATCGTTGTCCGTTCCCGGTGTACTCGCTCGTCTCGTGTCCGTTCTTCCTGGCGGTAGTGAAAATTCCTCGAAATTCTCCATGTGTCGCGTTGTTCGCGCGAGTACGTCCCCGTCGAAACAACGTCAGCATTTTATCCGGAGCTCGAGAGCCCGACGTCCGTCGAGTATATCAGAGGTGTTTTCGCACGAGCGAGAGCCACCTAGAGAAATGACTTTGCTCGACGACTCCGCCGGATTGTCGGGGAGTAAATGCTACGAGTTCCTCGAGATCCTGCTGAGCGCTTAAAATTACCGGTACAAGTGTTCACGTTGGAATCAACAACGCAATATTTCTTTGAGCGATGAAAAACCACCGTGACATGGGGCGTTTCTGAACGCGGCCCCTCAGCGCAGTGGTAACTATGTCAAATTGCTTTGAATTTCGTATAAATTGTTTAACAGTCTACAGTTGGAATTTGTTTGTGTATAACGAAAGTGATGCATCAGGCAAATGATAAAGCTACATTACCGTCCCGAAAGTATCCAGACACTTGCATGTTTGCGGATATCATTGAAAGATTTTACAAATATAGCTTTTTTATTGGTTTGCTATGCCGTTTTAAAAATATTATACTATTATTGAACAACATAAGCACTATTTATTAACAAAGAATGTTGACAAAATTGCTATAAGGAAAGTTAAGCAGGATCGTTCAAACATATACAAGTGGTATGAAGGGATCCAGTTTTAGATGACTTTATCCCCCGTTTGTTCTTTCTCCACATCGCAGTGTATTTAACATGTTTATTTTTTACCAGAGTTGGATATTTGTATAGATTTGGACGAGTCTCAGCCACTTAAGATTGGCAAAACGGAGACCAGAATGGTGCAAGCTTTTGGTTGATTTTAGTTTGAGTTTAACAGAGCTAACGATGACAACCATGAATTCAGGAAAGGAATTATCAACAGAAAAACATGGCGCTATTATAATGTTGGCCAAAGAAAACTATTCCATTAGACAAATAGTAACGAAAACCGAAAGAGTAATAGTTATATTATCATAGCATTAATATGCTATTTATCTGAATTTGCTAGGTGTTCGGACACTTGTGGACGGTAGTGTAAATGATAAAGCATGTATCGCGGCATATAAACGTAATACTAAACGACAGACTCCTTGGTGGTTGTACAGTCGTAGAATATAATTGTACACAGAGATAAATAAACGACATAAGATTTAAAAAATATGTATATCTACAGGGTGTTCAAAAAAGTTGTGGTTGAACTTCTGGGTACGTTGTACTCAACAACACAAACCAAAAAGTCTTACTGCACATGGTTCAAATAACATTAGTTTCGGAAGAAATCTATTTTTAAAATTTTTTCATAGCCATTACAATAATCTTCACATTCCTAAATAATAATCCCCGTACTGTGAATGTTTATGCAATTTCAGTGTTTTATGCATTCTAATAAAAAATGAGAAATACATTTCTAAACTGCTTATAGCACGAAACATAATTTCACTGGGTCATAAACGTATTAAAACGTCTAAATAAATATTCGCATAAGTATCAGGAGCCTAATAATCACTTATTAATAAAAACGCTTAGAAAGAATCGAACATCACGGAATAACTCGAATAAACCTCGGTTTAAAGAAAAATCAGTGAAATCGGGTCAGATAAAGAATGATGAATGTAACGAATAAAAAGATTGCAGGGAAAGGCGAGAAGAAAAAACTGTGAGAAGCGTGAAAAAAAGGGGTGAACGAAAAAAAATGGAGTTAGAGTGAAAGATGGCTTTCGACTGACGTGAGAAGGGGGTTTCCAACGTCGAACGTAATACCGTGCCGGTGTTATATCATGAATTCTCATCCTGAGCCTCCTACGGAGAGACGATATTTAACTTATGAATATTTGCCGACGTACGATATGAGGTTTGTGCTTTTCAAGCGCCTAAGTATAACGTGAACTGCACAGTTACATCTTTCCTCGGCTACGACCGTTTTATCTGCTGGAACTCTGTACTCACGTTATATGACGGAGCTGTACACGTTGTCTAACTTTATCATTTTCCCTTTGCAATCGAGTTTCGCATAATAATTGTCCTGCGATATTTCATTAACGGTAACGCGTCTCGTGAAGAAGAATTGTTGATTGGAAATAACTATACTGCGATTTAGTACAATGACTTTCAAGGAATTATAAAATTCTTGAACTTTGAAATAAATATTTTGTACAAGTTGTTTCTTGTGACGTTGGCACGTTGACCGCTACAGTGAACACTCCCATACCTGGTCAGACATGTTATAATATCCCGTTTCAAACACTAATTACGGAGAAAAAAAAACGTGACTACTTAATTGCACAGTTTCAACGGTTTATTTTTATTAAAATATTCATTTTATTCAAAATTTTAATGAAATCGGCAATTATTTAATTAAATAAAATCCCATGCGTTGTTGGTTGCCGGTGACATCACGGCAGTGAACGTGTTAAAAATGTCGAAATTTAAAACTTATGTTTTCAATTTTATGTTTGGAAGACTCTTTTTATATTGAAATTTCTGCTTTACTGGGTGTGGTCGTATAATTCGATGATATGTAACTCTTCATAGTTTTACAGTTTTGTATGTTATAACAAAATTCGCTTCATTTAAACTCTTCGTTTATAAAAGTTTAATTACACAATTTTATCAGGAGAAAAAAAAGAATATTTCTTTAGTGCGCTAAGCATATACGTATAAAAATAGAGAAGTAAAACAAAAAGTGTAAAGAATCCAATTAGTACAGGAGACAGTATTCCTGTTGTAAGCCGATTTACAGCAGTGTGCTTTTATGAACTGAGTCTAAAAACTTTTGTAAATTTCATTTGCTTCTGTTAAGGTTTTATTTAAATTGTGTTCTCAAGGTGACACTAGTTATGAATTCTGAAATAATTTTTATGACACTAAACAAATTTTGAAGTACTCAAGCTCGTAATAATTTACAGAAATTTTCGTTTCAATAAATTTAATTTAGAATATTTGATACAGTAAACATTTATTGTCTCGATAATTTTCAGCATTTAAATAAAATAAAAACTTTACTATTTTTGGTAGGACATTTCTTTAATTTAACCCTTAAAGGCTATCATGGGTAAAATTTCACCCCTGATAACCTTTAAGGTTAACGTAATTTTTTTTTATGGTAACTTTTAAGGGTTAATATTGATAACTGCACTCTTACTTTTTTTTATTATTTTCTTAGATTTTTCTGAAAAAATTTGAATGTTATTATATGATAGTTCCAGTTTCTGTTCAAGTACGATGATTTGTATTGTACAACTTGCAAAAATTTCCGATTACTTTCGCATCTAGTCAATAATACGTTCGAACATCGTCTATATTTATGAAGCTCGAAGTTATCTTCCAATGATTCGCGCGAGTTTGAAAATTCAGATGTACCTTCGAAAGTGGATCGAACAGTGGTTAATTAAAACTTTTCTCGAGAATTTCTTCGGATTACTCGCGAGCTCATCCTCTCCGTTTCGATTCTGATAGTAACGATTCGTCGTTATTAAACCACGCCGATCCACCGATAGTAACTTCCGGAACTTTCGATTGTTTATCGACACGCCGTAAGTTGCGCGAATTTCTATTATAAAATAGCAAAATTCTCCATTGCTTAGAACAGAAAGGAAACATAATGTTTTACTGAAATATTATGGTATCGTAAATTTTTGTTTGTCATTTATGGTATGAAATTTTGTTATCTTGAGACAAATTATAAACAAGTTTATTTCTAAATCTTTGGATGAATACTTCTGATTCAGAATATTTTCTTTCATTGATTTTGATAGAAATTTTGTATGCCCCATCATAATGCCCCGGGCTCAACATGATAATGACCACGCTGTTAATTCTCTTTACAATATATTTTATTTTTCCAATTTTATGAATATGTAGAATCTGTTGAATATTTATATTCAAAAAATTCATAATTTTTTCTTTAGTTTATATTCCTTATGAGCAAACATTTACAAAAATATTTCATCTACTGAAAAGAACATTACAATTTCAAACACGAAATTATTTCATACCACATCGCAAATAATAAAACAACATGCAATTATATTTTAAAACGGCGTCGCAATGAAATTCCTGTATTGTTCAATGGCATCATTTCACATTTAAATACTGTCTGAAGAACCTTAAAAAAAATGGGACATGTCGGAAGTTCCGTTTTAAAGAGATCTACGTCGACGTGTGAGTATGCGCGTAACCAAACAATGTGCCGAAGAAAATGACACGAAGAGTAGAAAGAAACAGGGAGGAAGAAACAAAATGACACAAAGAGTAAGCCGGATGAAAGGACAGCGAATATTCGTAAAATCGTTTCGACGATTATCGTGACCTATTCTTTGAACTTGATACTTCACCGCGGATCGTCGCAATCCTTTCAGGCCTGCAGCTTTGCCAGCAATCCTCCGTTTTGTTTTTTTCTTTCAACTTTTTCCCTTTTCTCGAAGCAACGCGACGCCGCGAACGAGCAAGCCATTCTTCAGCTTCCTTTAATGGACCTTTTCCCTGCACCTTTCCCCGTGCTCCATTCACCTTCGAATTTCTCAGTCTCACGCAGTCGACGATTCAAATATACATTTTCCATTTATTTTCATTGCTTCGTATATGTGACTTAACCCTTTGAACTCCTTTGTCGAGCGTGACTCGCATCGATTTTATTCACAAGTATTCCTATGTCGAGTCACACTCGACATTTTTAAATTGCCAGTTTAAATAAGTATTACATTTCGCAATATTTTTTTTACCTAGATAAGCAATATTACATGTATATGCCCCTTTTTTGTAACAAAAAAACGTTCTTGAAATGTTCAGGTATATGATTGTACCTAATTGGTTTCTATCAACCAACTGTCTTTTCAAGTACATTTGAAATAAATCCCTTAAAATAATAGGGAGTTATTGAAAAGAAAATTAAAAAAAACGTTTAAAGGATTAAGTGTGATAGATTCTCGATTGGAATCATGCGTATTAACACGTTGACTACCGTAAGGGTCACGGGTAATCGGCACCTCAAACTTTCTTTCATTAACCCTGGGCCGAGTAAGGTTTTAGAAGGTTTAAGGCCAGCTTAAGGGAAGGTCATTTCGTGTCCACATAAGCGAAAGTGCTAAAAATTTTATTCTTACTGTTTGAAGTATGTTTATTTATATAGTAAACTAATATAAAATATCTAGGTACTTCTTATTCAAAACAGTAAAATATTAAAAATGTTTGTTTACAATTATTAAATACAATATCTTCCTGACACAAAACCAGTCTATTGGCCGCCTACACAAATTTCTCTGCAACAAAGTTAATGTTTGGAATTCTGTGGACATTTTTTGACGCTCCCTTAAGCGTCCTAGGGTTAAATAACTAACAATTTTTATAAAGTTTTGGTATAATATTAATATTAAAATATTATTATATTACAATATTAATATCAGTAATATTAATATTAATATTAGTATAAAGTGATACCTATGCGTTCAAAAAGCAAAATATTCTTTTCCTTCACGATTTATGTTTGAAGTAGGACATTATATCGTGTCTGACTAGGTATGGTAGTTTCTACTGTGCCATTCAACGTATGGAACGATTGGTTTCGAATAGTGCCTGAGTAAAGGAAAATAAGTAGTGGGCATGTTATGGAGAATTTAACGAATTGATGATGCATACCTATTGGGAATTACGAATAATCGTTGCATGTATGGAAGAATATGATTAACATTTGTGAATCCATTAAACTCACTGATATTTATGAACATTATTCAATGTTGAACGATTAATTTGATCAATGAATATGTTTTGACTCGTAAGCTTGATAAACTCAGACCTAGCACAACTCAACCTGTATGCCTCCATCTAATCGAACTTAAATCATTGTATAAAAGTCTCTTAATAAATTAAAAATTTATTCGATTATTACTTCATTATTCAAATTTTGCCTCTTATCATTTTTTCTTATTTGGTTACAGTCGAATTAATAATTTAGTCTTGGATTTCATGCCGTTTTGTAATTATTTATTTAGTTTTTTATATAAATTATTTGTATTGAAATATGTTCATTACACTGACTAACAGTGATTGAATATTATGGATAATGACAGGCGATTTCTACAGACTTAACATAGAATTAATCAAATTGAACGTTGCACATACAACGTATAATTGTCAAAATAGCAATAGTTTTTATATTAAATTTCAAATTTGAAGCTATTGATATTGAGCAAAAGCGATGAGTGTTTAATTTCTTCGAAAAAGTACCATATGAATTTATAATTTATTGCGATCTTACGAAAATTCGACACAGTTATGTCAAACAAATATATTAACTTTAATTATCGAAATACATGAAGTAACTGAAGAAAATTGATGAACCAACTCAAATCAAATAGTTCAACATTGGCGATGAAGCTATTTCATAGATTTTTTTGTAAAATTTATTTATTATCATTAGGTATTATTTTGCAGGCTTCATTTTGTTGAATATATCGAGGAAAAAAATGTCTATTAAAATTTGTAGTGCAAATATGTGAAGTTTATGAATGAAAACTGTCAGAAAGCAGTTTGAATAATTTGTTAAATATTGCATTAAAACCGGAAATGCCCAAAACCATAAAAATATTGAAAGATGCTTGAAAAACTCAGTTTTCGAATACGCAGTACGTAAAACTGACAATTTATTGAAAACTATAAAACCTATATTATATACTACTCACTCAACTTCTATCAAATGAGAGTTATTCAAATAAATGCAGAAATTTATAATCCACCTACAAAATATGACAAAAATTCAATTTTATATAAAAATAAAGTATATTTCATACACTATAAATATCTTCAATAAAAAAAATTCAACAAGACGTAATTTCCTTTACTCAACAATGATATTACACAAATCTCTTCTTTCCCCTTTGAAATATGTTAAATTCAGTTTTGACTGAAATATAAAAACCGATCAACCAGTCATTAAATTATAAATTAACTTCCTATCAGTTCCATATGCATACAATTTCGCCCGATTTAAACATTGCTTCTTGCAAATACGAGTCGTTTGGGCAGAAAATTAAAGAATAACTATTCAAATTACTCTAGGGTGGTGGATGCGGCGGAAGTTCGTGGAAGTTGGTTGGATCGTGGGTTCTCAAAGTAAATCGCGTCTACAATTTTACAGGGGACTGATTGCGTCTAGATTAACTGTCACGGAATTCTGTTCAAAAGTTTCATTTCCCTGAGCAAACAATCGAAAGTAACGGTTGCCTTAGTAAAGCGGAAGTACGAGTCTATTCTCCGAAAATTACAGACTTCCATAAGAAACATTGAAAAAATTATGCACGTTCAGAATTTTTAATTCGTTCTAGTTAACCCTTAAAAGCTACCATAAAGAAAATCACGTTAACCTTAAAGACTATCAGGGGTTAAGCATAAGCCAGCCGCAGTTAACGAAATATTTTTCCTCAGGATTAAATTTTGAAGGAATATTGTTCATTGAATGGAAATTATGTAAATGGATACGAAGGAATCTGAAATTGTAAAAACACGCCGCGATAAAAGTTTTCGACGAATAATCGATTTTGTCGGCCTTTGTTCTTTAAACGAGATTGCTTTATGCCGCAGAAATTTAATTAATTACGCAGCTTTGTTTCTTTTTTCCCGCGGTTCCTTTGCATTTTCCTGCGTTATTCATTCAACTTTAAACTCTTTTCAAGCAACCGCTTTGCGGCTTAACCAGTTTTCTTTTAGTTGCATCAGCTTGTAAACCTAAGACATCAGAGAAATTTCTTTCTGCGACGTACTCTTTACCGTTTGAAAAAAAAAGAAAATTCAAGTCGAGTGCGAGTGTTTTTTCCTCTCTCTGTTTTCCTTCTGAAAATCTTGCTTTTTCTATTGCTTCCGCGTTGTTAACAGAATTATACTGAAAACTGAAATTCAAGGATTTTCTTAATTAATAATATTAACACAGCTAATACAGTTTTAAGGAACTGATGTAATTAATTCATAGTTTCTCCGTTTACTTTTAAGTATATTATACAATTTTAAATACGTTAATTTTAACAGTTTCACTATTTATTTTGAGCTAGATCGTCATTAGTAATTATATTATTGCAGCTTCTTATTCGATGCAATTTTTATAATTATAAGACGTCTAATTTCTATTAGTAATAATTATTTTCAAGTTTTATGTAACTAGTGTGTACATGTGCATATGTACAACTAAGAAGCCATGTACACATAATTCCATTCTGAAAGAATAATTATTAGAAAATATATTTAAATGCAAACTGAAGACACATTTGCAATATATCATACAAATTATTCCAATAATCTGGAAAGCTTTTATTCAATTAAAGATGTTAACGAAAATATAGTCTTATAATAGTAAATACATGTATACGTTATTAAGAATTGGTAATGTAATTTTCCATTTTGTCTGTTTCAGGTAAGACGTTTTATCAAATTTTAGTGCACATGAAAAATTCATTGCTCAGTGAGTAATAAACTTACAATTAGTTTATATTAACATATTATTGACCGCCACAGTCATCACTCTTATAACTAATACAGTATATCATAATGAGGTTTTAAAATATGCATTGAAAACCTCATTATTAATTAACAAAATCATTTTATCTCAATTTGAAACAAAAATGGAATGTGTTTTAATAATTGTGCATTATTTTTGGTAGTTAAACCTACATTTATTTATTACATTAAATATACTAACACATACAGTCACAAACCATTGTCCCTTTCAAACATTCATCACCTGCATAAGGGACTATTCTATGTAAGTTTGTTAATAAATTGATAATTTATTCGATTATTACTTATTCGAATTTTGCCTCCATAATTTTCTCTCATTTATATGTTTATCACACTAACCAGTAGTGATTGAAAATTACGTATAATCACCGGCGATGTTTATAAATAATAAGCTTTCTATTTTTATTAATCACATTTTCCAAAATATTAGCTATTTATAACTGAATTAATCAAATTGAACGTAGCATACACAACATTTAGTTGTCGAAATGACAATAGCTTTTATGTTAAATTCTAAATTTGAAACTACTGATATTGAGCAAAAGCAATGAATGTTTAATTTCTTCGAGGCAAGTTCTGCATGAATTGATAATTTGTTGCGAAATTATGAAACATCGACACAGTAATTTCAAACAAATACATTAACTTTAATTTCAGAAGTAAATGAAGTAACTAAATAAAATTGATGAGCCAACTCAAACTAACTGCAAATGGACTCCATCAAACTAGTACACAGGAAAACTTGTATAATACGCCAAATAACTCACTTACCTTAACCCTTTGATCCCTGAAAACTTCAGGAAAAAGCGTGTACCGTGTACTGAAACTTTCCGCGGTGGAAGAACCTGTTAAACTGAATATTTCATTATAATAATGTGTATGATGCCGATTGTTCATTTGTAGTGTTCTAAAATTGCAAAAGTTTTAACGAAACATATGTATGTAAATATATATTCAAATAAAATATGCTGAAATGATAATTCATTTAAATACGTAAGATTATAGCGTGCAATAAACAGCTGTGCCTGGACCAGTACGATGACCAGATCTTCTGGTAAGAGGACTGTGTTGAACCGCTCAGCACTTAATCCAGAACCGTCATGGAACGTGTCTCTTAATTCTATCCTGACTGCCTTGACTAATTTCTAACATACTGTACAATCGCTAGATGAAGGGAATTGTTCGATAGCAAAATTTCATTGGGAGGAAAAAGCGGACATCTAGCGAAACTCGGAATTTTCCGGGAATATTCGTTTGATATTGCGGTGCCCTGAACCGGTCCGTTAGATCGACAAATATATCCCAGTATCTCGCGACGAGAACGATGGCGTGCCCTCTCTTGTCAATCCTTTTTTCTCGACCGGTCGAAGAACGTTTGACCACAAGTCCTCCGTCCGTAGGATCGAAGGTCCTCTTGGTAATAGGGTCGAAAGTTTCTCCGTCCGGCTAACAAGATGTCAGACAACAAATGCTAAAATATTTATACCGGGCGTGTTGGAATAAATGTACGACTCTTTGTGGACCTATTGGTCGGTTCCCTTTCGAATCTCTGTGTCCCTGAACTGCCTCGTCAAGCCGGAAAGGGGACTTCATCCTGGGTAGCATCGATTTTAAGTTCCGTTTGTTTGTTCCGCTGGAACGCACTCCATCTTCATAGGGTCCCTCGAACCTTTTATGTTCGATACGGTTCCACGAGCCTTTACCCTTGATAGTCTTTCAAATTTGGTTTGTGAGCCGCAGAATCGATGAGTTCGACAACTTCGAGGCTGTTTAATTTTGCTTTGGCTTTTGTTCACGCGCTTCGATTCGCGAACGATCGAGGAAAATCAAATGGAATATCTACGGAGAATTATGAAAGCATTTGAATATATTGAAATAGAATGGACAATATTCGAAAAAAATTATAGTTGAAATATTGTTTTCAATTTTTTCTGCAACTTCTGCTGTTACATTGGTGCAAAACTTTAATGGAAAACATAAAGAAATGGTTCGTTAAATGCTTATTATGTCAAGGTGGAACATGTGAACATGGCATACCTCCTTCAATAAAGCATGCTCTTCATTTAAAAAGTGAAATATCTCGTGACATATTCATTTTTTTTAATACATTATTTTAATACTTTTGTACGCAGAACATTTAGAAGGATCCATTTACATAAAACTGCACTTTTTTTATGCATCATTGCACTTGCGAAAAACGTATGTTCACAGAAATGTATACATTGTTATACGATATAACTTTTCCTCCATCATTTTTTGTTATCATCGACGTAAAAGCAGGTACAGTCCAGCCCAATTGCATGACTGATCCTGTATAATTTCACATGCGATTTGCATTGATACGTACCACAAATTTCTTACACACACTTTATATTTTGGTTGATACAATTTATTTTGAATTGATTTCATAGTTATTAAATTTTGTATCAAATAAAAAATTTTGCAACGATCTGAAGAAATAAAAATTAGTAAATACAACAAGATACTGAAAATTGGTACATGTATATATGTAGGTATAAACAAATATAAACGCACGTTTGAAAAAATCTTTTACTTTTGTGTGCCACTACAGACTTCCAAATTTTAGTTTTAATCGACGAAGTGTTTAATATTACATTAATTATTACACGAATTAGTAGTAATATAAAAAATTATGTTTGTATTGAAATTTTACTTTATGCAATTTTACAAAACAGCTTAGAATCTTTTAAAAATATTACAAAATTAGGGACGTTCCCCATATCTTTATAGTAACCTCCTAAATTTCTATCGGATAATTTTCTCTTTGAAAATAAAAATTTAAACACACTGAAGCAAAAATACACATTTTCTGAAAGACACTGTACCAATTGACCTCCCAGATAACTATTGAAAACGCAGACATTCGTTCTAAATTTTTATGTTTGTCAGAAAATTCGGTGTTTTAGGGGAAGAAAGTAGGTCATAACTCGCCATTTTCTTCCAGGCTTAATTTCTTTCGTAACGATGATAGCAATTCACAAAACTATCCCGGAAATAATCTGCCGGGTACAAAGTGGATTCCGTAACGCGAGTAAATTCGCTTTAGCGTAGGCACGGGGGAGGAAGGTACACGTGACTCTTGGATTTCCGGTGTGGTGTGACGTTTATGGTCCTTCTTCGAGCTCCTACATAATCTGGTGTCCCCGTTTTAGCGGTTGCATGGAATTAAAATGTGCCTCTACGTGCTGAACGTACAAATGAATGTCCGCCACTTTAGCCATTTTCTTCACCGCCCTGCCACATCTCAAAGCAACCATGAAGGATACTCGTAAAAAATATCCGGAATATTATGGAAAACAAACGCCCAGTGCGTCGAATGTCTTCAGAAAGCGATTTCATCATTAAATCTAATCTTAAACGATTGGAAATTAAATACTCTTGGTGGTGAGAATGTTTGTACATGTAAGATTGGTAGACATTGTATTTAATATTATTTATTTAATATCATGACTCTTTCTGTTTCTTATGGATGAACCTTTTTTTACTGTTCAGTCTTTTCTGAAGAGATAAATAAATTTTGAGTAAGTTATTGCTGTAATTTCGAGTAATTATTAAACCATTTCTCAATCCTTGACATCGAGATTGATGGAAGTTGTGATAAAAGAAAATTTACACAGAGAGCGCTGAATAAAAATTCCGGAACGAATTTTTTAAGAAAGTTGTAGTTTGTATTTATATTGAAAGTAGACAGTGTAACATATTGATGTTAAATGTCTTTATCGGTATTTTTTTATCAGAATTTTCATGTTTTATTAAAATAATTGCATCGATCGATATTAATTTTCTAAGTTCACAACATAATTCTTTTTCCTTCTCTCGTAACGTTGCATCAACTATAATGGTTATTAGCGACGACTATATTTAGTGACAGTACAGTTGTAAACAGTTTTGTTTCTTTCAGGAATTGGAGCAATTGGCACATCTTCGTTTGGTTGGAAAAGTTCTCTTTTAAATTGTAGCTTATATTGTACTTTTGGCGTAATGTCGAATATTTACTGCAGTCTACAATTAAGCGGTTGACAGTTATTTGTACTTTAGATTCGTCGCAAATTGGAGGACTATTTTTTAGGAGTAAGTGTGGATGGGTTATTTTGGTATGTCCAATTTGAATTGGGGAAATCGCAATTTGTTCTCATCTTGTTAGTTCTGGTGGTACATTCTCCTTAGTCGTGAAGCTGCTGTTGCTTGTCTTGATACGTAGTGGTGCTGCATTTTTCCATTCAGTTTCCCAGATCATTTTTATTTTCTTGAATGTATATTCTTGTAGATCAGCCAACGATGGGAGGATTTGTGATTGAACTAAATTTTGTAGGATGCGATAACATTCATTTGGCAGACTTCTCTAAATTACTTTCTAACAGATGTCGCCCTGCCATACCTAATTTAGTTAACAGTAGCAGAGCTGCAATTGAAAGAAACAAAGTACGTAACAGAGAACGCCATCGGATGTTACAATTTTCCGGGTGAATGTAAGCTTCCTGAACGATAAGGAGAAGAACGTAGCCTTCGCGTTGTCCTTTCGTATTCTCCCTGGAGTTCGAATCCTTCTAATTAGCGTCCAATTCGGCGAGAGGAACGAGGTCGTTTTGCGGGTACATTTTCCACGTTGCGGCCGAATTTCCTTTTAATTCGCATCCCCGGATCGTCCAGCTTTTCCGCGCAGAGAAGCTTCGCTGCCAGAAACTATGGCTTCCCCCCGCCACAATTTCTCTTCCCTCTGTTCGCTCTTTTTTTCTCCCCTGGCCAGTCGTCCGCGCTCGGAATCCTCTCGTTAAGTGACTCTAGGTATAGTCTTCATTTGCCTCTAAACGCGAGACGATTCGTCTGGAAGAACGTTAATCGGCCATTACGGACGTTCGACAATTTTGTTTAATTTGGATAATTTCAGGGTACCGAGACGAAACCGGTTGGTTTCTTTGTTGGATGATCATCCTCGAAGTCACTTGTGATGTCTGGCCTCGTCAAGGACTAATCTATTTCAATTGGAAAAAGATTATCGAATTTTTAAGAACTGGAAAAAGTTCAGTTATTTTTAATTATTGTGTGACATAATGTTCGTTATATAATTATATATTTTATTAGTATCTGCTCTAAAGTACACCGATCTCTAAAGCCCCATATCTCTACCCTCATATAATATTATCCCCATCATTAAATATTCAAACATAAACATCCTCCATTTAAAGCTATCCCTTAATTTTGGCTCCCCTATTCCCCAAATCTGCCTAAGTATCATGTTCGTTATATATTTATCAACAATATTTAAGGCAAAAAAGAAATAAAAGTGCACATGTGTGCTAATATGATTTTAGAGCAGTGGTTCCCAAACTTATTTTGTCGGCGAACCCTTATACGATTTTCCAAACATCGTGGAACCCGTATCTATATTTTACGGACAACCCTTGCCACCCTAATTTTAACCCTTTGCACTCGCATGGTATCTCTCAGTTGTTATAATACTCACGTTTCGAATTTCCTATTTTAAATAAACACCGAAAAATTATGTTCAATTTCATGTATTCTACAATGCACATTTTATATGAGTATTCAGCTATAGAAACAACTATACTGAAAATAAAATAAATGTTCCTGTTAAGATTCCTCACACTTGTCTTTGTAGCTTATATATATGAGATGAAAAAGACTTCGAGTGCAAAGGGTTAATAAAACATTAAATGAGACAAAACTCTGTTAGACAAAGAATTTATTCATATAAAAAACATATAGTGAATAAAACATTAAAATAAAAAGCGTCTGTTTTAAATTATTACAAATTTGTAGTTTTTGTGAAAAAAATTAATAAGAAGAAGATTAATGTGATAAATGTTGCTGCTTATTGAACTGCAATAAATTTGATCAAAAGATATCTTATCTCGCGGAACCCACTTTGGGAAACACTGCTTTAGAGGTGAATGTCATTGCTGCGCATGCTGCAAAATTGACATCAAACATGATTTTAAGAAACTAATAAAAAGTTTACTTCATGACTATTTATTAATAAAATTAATTAATGTTTCATTGGTATGTTATGTGATTCATATTTTTGAATCCTGCGTTGAATGTTCGTTTCTGTAATTTTACGTAGATTTATTGCCACCCCTGAATTGAAATTGGTAGTTTATGACCTCTTTATGATATCAGTAATAATGCATTTGCAACATAATTGGTACACCAATAGCTACACTTTCGAAAAATAAAATAGCTGACCTAGTTTATAGTGCAAATACTTAATTCCGATGTTATTAATTTTTGCAGCTTTTCTATAAATCTCCGCAAATGATTACGTTATGCGACGGAAGAATGTTTCCTGAGCACAGTATTGAATGAAATGATTAAGACGAAATTTTTGGAATTAGTATAAAGGTAAACTTGAGTAGACAGTATGCGAAAAATATGGTTACAAAATCCAATTTTCAATATCTCGATAGTTTAACCGTTTTAATAGCATCTAATTAAAAAAATTTCACAATTATTTCTGTTTCAAATTTTTGGTTAAAATGATAGAAAAAAAGAGATTCCAACAATACATGACCAATTGGTGTTATTATGTGACAATATAAACATCATTAAAAAATTAACTGTAGAAAAAATAATCATAAACATTATATCCAATAGTAAACCTTGTTCGCGACGTTTGACCAAATTGGTTGCATGTTTTAAAAAAATTGTGCTACTTTCCACCCGAAAAATCAAAATGAGCTATGCAAAGGGGTACGTGACACGACTTGATACCTTCAGTGTTCGTCAAAACAAAATTCAAGGTATTTTCCTAGTCATTCTCCGATGTATTGTTCAGACGAACCTGGTAATAGGACGTTGAGTAGAATTCTCAGCGGACATCAACCGGATTTTCTTCGCGGAGCGTTCGACCGTACAGGGAAATGCAGATGTCGACGGATATGATTTATTTGACACGCAAAACGCGGCGACGGTACCACGCCTCGGAGGTGTTATGATTTAATTAATTGAGCGAAGCCGCACTTTTTATCCGACAACGCGTTTTAACGGTCGTTGCCTTTTACGGCGAGTAGAAAGAAACATCGTGATTCCCGGCTGGAATAAAAGTCGCGGCGGAAATAAAACAAACTTCAAGGAGTCATCCAGAGTCCGGTATCTTGGGTTCAGAGAGCATTTTCAGCGAAACAATGAAACGAATAATATATTTGCAGTTTTTAAAATTTTTTAATTTATTTTTGAGTACATGACATTTCCACTCAGAATGTTTATGTAAATTAACACGGGTAAGCTGCATCATGGAACGTTTAAGAAGTCTATCTTTTGAGAATTCTTGCACCATTTGTTTTATTTTAAATGAAATTTACTTTAAAGCCAGCTCAGTGCGTTTTTTAAAATTTCCGAAGAGATTTTATATGAATTTATAGATAAAAATTTGTTGGCCCACTTTAACCCAACCTTTTTAAAGGACTCATGGGTCTGGATAAAACTATATGTTTGCATCTAAAGTAAGTCAAGTTGTAATGGAATAAAATCGAATTAAAACATGACGTATTTATTCAGTTTAATTTCAATATCTACCAACTTTCATGAATTTGTGTGTAACCTTAACGTTATTCTGATAGTATGTAATAAAACGTAGAATATTTACGGAAAACAATCATTCAGATTTGTTACGGAATTTTCTACTATAGTGCAGAACGCATTAAACAACTGGGAAATAAATGTAAGAGATTTCAGTGTATAGAGATGGTTTGCTTTTTAGAACAGTAATATTTAATAATAAAGGTAAATTCTCTCTTTATATTCTACACGCTCTTTCGGTAGTTCTTTCTCTCGCAATGTCTCACGTAAAACTCCCAATCAGATCTTTCTCTCGCAACGTCTCGCGTAAAACTCTCGGTCTGCCATCCATGCGACACCCGAAACTGACTCTTAACACACACACACATTCACACGGATAACACGCATGCACTCTTTAGGGCCTACGAACAGTTCGATGATCTCACCGCACGCATCAGTCCGCATTTGCGTATTACCAAGTCCTATATAAACTTCAAAATTAAGAAGTGGGCACGAGAATTGAATTCCTTGAAAATATTCTTGAAGGCATCTGTTTCTGAAAGTGCAGTTGTAAAATTGATTTGTATATTTTTAAGTTTGCTAAAATTTGCTATGTCGTGGAGTAGAATTGTTTTCAGACAATAAGTCATTCATATCCATAATGAAGGAATAAAAATTTAACTATTGAATCGTCCATTTGCGTTTTTAAGCTATTATTGTAATGTTCAATTTACTCAGAACTTTATAAGAACTAGTACTTACTAAATTAAATCTATTAAATTAAGCTAAATGTTTACTACTTAACAGATGAAGTTGTAGCATGCATTTTAAAAGATCCCTATTGCTTTAAAACATGTAAGTGCCCACTTTAAGTTTAAAGAAATACAATAATGCATTCTTTAGGAACCCTAATTGCACAGATGCAACAATAAATATTAGAAGATCTATACAACAACGTATTCACGATTTGCATATTTCCTTAGAGTGTGGCGTACACTTATAGTATTTTACAAACGCACTAACGTCAAATTCTTTCACGGCCTTCACCAAAGTTTCCAAAAAATATTATAAATATCGTTCACATTTTTCAAAGTTCTTCAATGTCTCCACATATGCATTGAAATAATTGTAACTTTATTTTTTATCGCATTGTACCATCTATTCGAATACAGTTATGAACCACTGCACGTAAGAAACTTTTCCCATTCACCGAATAAAATTCCTAAACTCGATTCCAATTTCAGAGATAAATCAGGAGAAAAATACATCAAACGTACAAAAATTAATCATAAATTTGCCATGTAATGTACCCGATAAGGGATTCTCAGATGAAAGTGTTTTGCCCAGCTTATTCACGGTCCATCCTAATTTATCAATTTTCGCGGCGGGCATTGTTCTTCCGGTCAGACGGATGTTCTTTTAGCACGAGGAACTCCGCCGGACGGTTTTCAGGGTCGGCTGAAAAATGGCTGCTGGCCCCGGAGGGCCGTCAAGTGCCATTACGTCGAACGTGGATAGGTTACATTTTTAATTTCCTCGTTCGGCCGCTTTGACGGAACATCGATAATGGTTATCAGAACCGGACCGATACATCGTCAGGTGAATTCACTTATACGTTCGATAGGTATGTCTATATAAGCCGAACGTGACGCTCGATCGAGATTAATGAACGAACATGTGAGAGTGTCTTGAGGGGATTCGTTCTTCCGCGTGGCTATCGCGCATTTATCGTGAAAAATAAAGCTACCGGTGAAATTAAATCGATATCGTTCCTGACACCTCTCGAACGCTGACACCCAGCCCAGAAAACGCTGATGCGTCTGTTTCAGCGAGACAACAGCATGCACAGGGCGTCCCAGACTTAATTTTCTCACAGTTGAATTTTTCATAATCGTTCATCATGCTTGTGCTGAACTAATGACACGTCTCTACTGACAAATTCTTTCGGACATCCTGCAATTATAATTTTATGTTTCGTATGCTTTTTTTTCATTCGATATTTGATAGTATAATTTAAACATTTTTGGGGGGAATTCTACTGCTTGAATATTTTTTATTTTGTTACTTCTTAATGATTGATTATTTGTTTGTTTTACGTATCTTGGCTTTATGATGGAACATTAACTCTTTAAACTCCTTTGTCAAGTGTGACTCGACATCGATTTTATTCACAGATACTCCTATGTCGAGTCACACTCAACATCTTTAAATTGCCAGTCTAAATATGTATATATTTCGCAATGTTTTTTTTATCTAGATAAGCAATATTACATGTATATGACCCTTTTTTGTAACAAAGAAAGTCCTTGAAGTGTTCAGGTACATGAATGTTTGTACCTACGAGGTTTCTATCGACCTAATCCAACCCAACCAACTGTGTTTTGAAGTGTGTTAAAAATGAAACACTTAAAATAATAGGGAGTTATTGAAAAGAAAATTAAAACAAAAAGTAGGAGTTCAAAGGGTTAAATGAAATTCAGTTGTTTTTGACATAGAAATTGAGTGTAGCTCAATTCTAAATTCTGAAATTGTTCTAATGAAGTAATACTACATTCTTGTGAGTAATGGTACTAACAGTCTAGTACTTATTACTAAAGTGGAAATAACCAGAAAAATTGACAGACAAACAGCCTTATCATTAAAATAGTTGTTCGAAATTAATAATCTCCAGATTTACTAAAATATACATCGATAGTAATGCCAAATTGACTGATGCAGTCATAAACACTGTTACTACTTATTCCTGAGAAGAAATATTATAACAACACTTGAAATTCGAAACATGACAGATATCCTCATCAAACTTCATCGGAAAAACCATGCTTACATAAAATAAAATAAACAGTTTCAGACCCCATGTTTACTTCTAAAACGCCTAGTACAAAAACCAATTAACCCCTTAACGCACAGTTTTTTGAAAAAAAACCGGCCAAAAAAAATCAATTTTTTTTTATGTAAGAAAACACAATTTAGAACATTGTCTTGGCAAAAAAATTAAAAAAATAAAAAAATAATCAAAATTTTTATTTTAGTTTTGGACTTTGATCTACATTGCAGAAAATAGCCGAATATTGCAATGTTACACGTACATCGACTTTTTTATCTTTCTTTTCGAATTGCTATTTCGGAAAAAACATATTTTTATCAGTAAAAATATTTATTTATACTTTTACAACATAAATAATAATAATACTAGTATTTATTTTAAAAAATTATTCAAAATTTTCTTTTGTGTGATATATTTCGAAGCAAGGTGCAGCACATAGCCCAACATTGCAAGTATTACACATGTAACGACTCTCTTTTCTTTTTCTTTTTCCTTTGCTATCCCTTGTAGCACAACACACAGCGCAATATCTTGTGGGAGCTCCTTTTTTTGGTGTTGGTGGAACAAAACTGGGAAAATGACGTTCCGTTAGTCGTAGAATTCCAGAAGATTTTGGTCTACCCGATTTTTTTATATTTGTGTCACTATGATAGTTTTGTATAAATAATGCGCTTTTGTTCCATGGAAAAAGGCTATATTTTATTGTTGAATAAATAAGTGTTATAGCTTACAATCCCATGTAAATAATAAATATCAATAAAACGATTTTTTTTCTTTGCTTTCACATTGTTATATTCAATTCTCGATTATATTCGAGTCTGAAAAATTATAGCAGCATAAAATACAACGCCGCTCGAATTATCTCGAGTGTGTACAGTTTGGCCTGTTTAGCGCGCTCGAATTAACTCGAGCGTACAAGTTAAGGGGTTAAACAGTTTCACGTATAGAAAAAACACTTCATCAAACACAGTACAGCATTCTACGATCACCCGTGCGATTCAACAAATTTTCACACAAAAGGCGTAAAAGAGCAAGATAACTTTTAATAAAAGTCAGTGGAACGATGCAGAAGAGAAGCATCGGCGGTTGAAGGTCGCCAGGAAGCGGAAAAAATCAGGCAGATAAGTGTGTGTCACAAATGATCCTCCCGAAAAACGAGCTATCGCAGTTGAGAAGATAAAAGAGGCCCGATACAATGGGCACACCACTTGCTACTTTTTCCCTGTGCTCGTGTCTGTTTCAAAAGGCCGCAACCGGACACAATGGGGCCGAGTGTTGTCGCTGTTGCTGCGCCAGCAATAAACGGTACATCAGCCGTACCGCTACAACAGATAACAAGCTCCATTGCAACGAAGAGGGGAGACCTGAATCCCTCTGTCTGCGATGCACCTGCATACACACGTACACACATCCGTGCAAACAGATCTTCCATGGATATGTGTTGTTGCGAGTGTTGGCGCACCCGCGCGCAAACACGCGAATAGATAAACGCTTACGGAACTGACCGTGCCGACAGATCTGGAATCTGAAATGTCCAGCCGCGTATTGTTGATTGTGGGCAACGATCGGAAATGAACCGATCATCCGGAGGCCAGCGGAGAATCTGTCGTTTGGACCTGACGTAGCCGGTATCTCCGATAGAAATCCACTTCCTCTCTTTGTTCTTCTCTGTCTACCGCGTTCGAGTGGTCCTGGTTGCTCTTGGGTTAGACTTGTCTGCCAGTCGATCGACTTTATTCACTTGCTCGGTCTACATGGTGTCTCCAGCTTTTAACGGGCATTCGTTGGGCGCGTGCAGAGGCAGTCGAACAAGGAAAAAGTGCATGTTAGGTTGTTCCGTAAGTAATGAGGCGTCTCTGGACTTTCTGATGAAGTGGAAGGAACTTTGTTTATGTTTAGTCAAAAATATATTTTCACTCGTGTTCTGCAACCATTCCCTTGTTATTAAATTTCCGATCCCTTCTTAGAAAATTCCGTGGCTTTTACTTGAAAAAATTTCTCGAATTTATTTTTCACATCATCTACTGATGGATGTTATCTTTATCTCATCTAAATAGTCTTGCAAACTGCAGGAAAGATGAAATTGCAACGGAGTAATGTTGAGAGAATGCGGCAGATGATCCATGATTTTCCAATTGAGGTTTGGCAATTTTTTAAAGTTTTTTTCAACGAATTCGAAATTTGTATGACTACTGGGTTGGCGTTGATAATTTCAACAAAGCCACTCACTCAGTGGTTTGTGCAAATTTACGTTTATTATGATTACCATTGATAAATGGGAGATATGAATAACAGATTGCTTGTTCAAAAAGAGTGTCTACCAAAATGTCTGAAATAGTTAATAATCTAAACGGCGCGTTAGTAGTTGGGCGATTCAGTAACTATGACGATGGAGGCCTATCTTATAACTCCATTTTATAACTCCCCCCTACCCCGAAGACCATGATATCTAAGGGCTGCACCTCACAGGTATGGCAGAGGCCCTGTAGTCAGGAGTTACCTCATGGAGACTGTAGTGGAATCGTCGTATTTAAAAGATTCGATCATTTTGAACATGAAAGAAATAATATAGTATTAGGCCATTCGAAAAGTTCGTAGTTTTAATAGTAGAAAGAGAATTATAGAAGATTATGTATGCAGAGTAATGAAAATTTTTATTACAAGTAAACATTTGAGCTATTGCTCCAATTTGGTAAGCTATATGTCACATATTCCTCATTTTAAAAAAATTCTCCATGTTCTCGTACATACGTCCGAACTCCAATATTTTCGCTGCTGAATCAAAAGGAAAAACATAACCGAGTCACGTGTATAACTGCAGAGAAATGTTCTCTTATCAGATATTTTTCCATCATTCGGAACATTATCCTTTTTCCCTCCCTTCGATCTCTATTTCGCCGTTCTCTCGATACTTGCTCGATAAGTTCGTAGCAACAAGGAAGAGCAGAGTAACTGAAGTACAGGATAAAGGAAGTTCGATTGAAGATTCCCTGAACATTCTTATCCTTCCTGTTGGCCCGTACCGGCGGCTACGAGGAAATGATAAATAAAAGTTTGCGTGAAAACTTTGGTTTTAAAATGATATTAGCCGGTGGGTATCGGACCCGAGGTGCAAAACTCGCTTCCGACGCACCGCTGCAAAGTAATGATAAACTTCCGAACAAGTACATCGACTGTCTGCAAGCCCCTGCTCTTCTTGTTCTTATTCTGTGCCCCGCTTTTTTCTTCAGCCTCTTTTCGACAACTTTCTTACGTCTCCTTGGATCACACGTCCCCATGAATTCGACCACTTTATTGTTCGTCGCGAGAATCTTCGATTTAGCCAACGGAAAAACCTATTGGCTGTTTTTTCCTTCACTAAAAGATCAAGTTCTTTATTTATTCATGTTTTTCTCTAGTAATGCAAATTTGGAGTTTTCTAATACAATAAACTATTAAGTCATCTAATTTACCCAAAGGAGTAACTTTATAAAATAAATATCAAAATTTTCTGTATGATTACAATATACAACATTAGATATTTCTAAAAAATTGTAATAATTTGACTATGAAATTTTTCTTCGTTCAACTCATTCACCAGAACACTTTCCAATAGATTTACGTACATTCATTTATAACTCAAAACATCTTCCTTAAAGGAAATTAATTAATTAAGTAATCAATATAGTCTGCAACTTACATAGGAACGACCTGATTAATGCAAGACATAGGAAGATCTTTAAACAAATTACTGACCAGCTCCCTATTTGTTGAACGAACAGCGTAGGAATTAAACGAACATATTTTGAATAATGGAAAAACTGTTAAGTACTGGAAATACTAATTTATCATACTTATACATGCGTAATACAAAATATAGAAGAATTCTATTTTTCTGTCATATTCCATCAATTGAATGTTGAAGCTATTGCAGCTCCTGATGATCAGTATTAAATTTTCAATATTCATTATACGGTAATGATTTTTGATATTTTGTTACTGCAAGGGAGGAATATCTTCAGACTCCGCGTCACGAAAACTTTGATAACGTTTATCATTTTGTCGCGACTTCGTTTTATGGGCGTTCCCCGTTCAATGTTTTTTTTTACTTATTTTTTCAACCGTTGCGTTTCCTGATATTTTTTTCTCGTTCACTGGTATTTCTTGGAAAACTCGGTCCGTTCGCTTCCTTATGTCCTCATGTTTCCTGATCTTCGAGAATTCCCGAGTAAATCCATAGCAACTCCCGGCCTTTGCAAAATATCGCTGCTACCTCAGCGAGCTTCTCACGCACGCGGATGCAATGCTATAAATTCCCTTTTATTTTTCGTCCGGTTATGGTGCTCATTTTTCCTTTTATTAAATCCTTTTCCCATTCTCGCGATCTCCTTAAAAATCGTTTTCTCGTCTAGTTCGTGCAACACCTGGGAAACAATTCCTCTTTTTGGTGGTTCTTAGATCCTCCTTGGCATACGACTTAAATTGTATTTCTTTCTTACTGCTCGCCTACAATTTTCTCTCTCTTTTCCCTGGGAAAAAACTGTCTCCGCTTGAACGTTAGTTACATGAAAATCAATGTTTCAGGAACTTTATGGTATGCAGAAGCAATGGAGTATCGTGGATACTGATTTGACTAACCCTTCGAATATTTAACTTTGGAATTAGTACTGGACATTCAAGTTTATTGTTTCAAGTAGTCAAATTAATCGGAAGATTAAAAAAATTTATAAAAAGTATCGTCATGATGATAGCGTTCTGAGCCACAGTGAAAAATTCAAAAGTTGCTACATCAATTACTACCGAATTAATTACTGACGAATTCTAGTCAAATTCCGAATAATATAAATATTAAAGTAAAGGTAGAAAATAACGAGTACACTACTGAATAATTTAATATTTTTATTCTTATGAGTGTATATTTAAAATGCTATCATGTGTCTGACTGTACATGGAATATTTGACTGTAACAGTGAACGTGTTACAATCGATTTTTATGAATATGTGATTACATTTGTTCCTTAGTTCTGTTGCAACTGACTAACTATAAATTTTGGAGGCTCATTTCACATATAATTTGTTACAGATATTGTAATATTGTTCTAAATAACAATCTTAAAAAAAGTCTGGAATAAAGGACAGTTGAAATACTCAATTGTTCAATTTTGTAAGTTACTCTACATATTTCAATTTTTTTTACATACCCGCATTGTAATATAATTTGACTCAAAATTTAACGTGGTTTAGTAGTTATTTGAGAAAATTTAATTTAATTGAATGTATTAATACATTTTGTGTTACAGTAGAAAACCCCGTAACTACTCAGGCACAAGAAAATAGCTTCATATAATTCTGTATCATTAAAAACACAAATACTTATCTGTTTCAGTATGTACTTTGTATATTATGCTAACTTTGTAACATCGATATTACTCATAATTTCACTGATGTTTGCAGTTTTTTTATTAAAAATTGTAATTGATACATATGTCACACATAAATATTACGTTGAGATATAATGTCAGGAATATCGTGTTTATTCAAATGTAACACAAACAGGGAGTATTGGATGTTACATTATAATGGACAGAAGTATAATAACAGAGAAACGAATGCTATGAAAATACTTCTACTGTAAGAAATATAAAATTTAGTGGCATTTAATACTAGTTCATTTCTATATTACTAATATAATTTTCAAAGAATCTGTGTATTTTTAAAAGTAAGCTTGGGAAATAACGCTGTCATAATGAATAAATGTAACGGTGTATTAGTCAGGTTCATCAAATTGCTGAATGTACAAGATGTCTGAAAGATTACTTTACGAATTTGGTCAGCATATTCTGGGACTAGCAATAAGAGGCAAATGTTATATACGCTTCTAAAATTGGATTGTTTAAAAATTTCAAAGGAAATATAACATTCGAATATATTATTATCGGATTTTTTGTAATTTAACCAAGTCCTTGCGAAATTCGACTCAAAAAAAATTCTGTACTATGTCGATGTCATGTTTCTGTAATAAGTAGACTGTCGATGTTTGTGCAATTTAAAATATGCAAATACATGAAAGAAGCATCATTTTAAATACAAGCGAAATAAAAAGTGTAAGATTGGTAAAATATAAATTTGTCAGAGTTCCGGTTCTTCAATTAAATTAACGCGAAAATTAATTTCTAAAAATGTGGATTTTCAAAAACATTCTCAATCTAATAATAACTTTGTAATGAAGTATTTTTCAATGCACACTCGTGTAACAATTTCGTCATTTTGTTGACATCATGTACCTCGTTAATGAAATAGATAATTAAAATAACTGTTTATCAATTTCTTTAACACGTTGAATGCCGTGGGGGTCACCGGTGACCGGCATCTCAAATTTAATTTAATTAAATAATTATTGATTGTCACAAAATTCTGAGCAAACTTCATACTGAAACAATAATGTAGAAATAGAAGAACACGATTGGGTACTCAAAGCTTTGTTTTCCGTACGATTTATATAAAAAATAGTAAATTATACCGTGTATGATTAGCTATGGCTGTTTTCTCTGTGGAACTCAACGTGCTAATGGATTCAATTTTGTATAAATTATTTTTTATATTGTTCTAAAAATGTATTTCGTGAAACTGATGTATGTGTCCATTATTTCAGATAATCGTAGCTCTACTGTATTTCAATCCACCCGATAATCGCTCGTGTTTATTTTCCACATTGATTTTCACTTTGGCTCGGCTTCTCCTTTGTTCGGGATTATCTGCGATTTTCTCCAGTTTTGATCCCATTCGAGTTACATCCGTGAACATCCACCGACCTTCTCGCCCACTCGTTGTTATCCTTGCTATCTTCTCGAAATCCCATGAGATCGATTGCATTTATGGGAATTCCTGTAACTCGATGTACCTTCCCTCTTGTCTCGATATTCATGGACTGCGTATTCGACTTTCTGTTTTATAAAATGTTAAAACAGAAATTAAACAAAAACATTGATTGAAACTTATAAATTCATAGAATTTTTAAAGAGTAGGATTACATTTGTTGACATTGGCAGTCTTATGTGGTCACTGGTGATCGACCCCTCAAATTTAATTGAATTAAATAACTATTGCTTGTTACATAGGTTTGCGCAAACTTTATTTACATTGTAACAATAATATAGCAATAAAATAGCCACGGTTAAAAACTGTAGATTATATGGCGTTTGATTAGATATGTCTGCTTTCACTGTGACAATCAAGGTGCTATTTAAAATTTGTTTAATTGAAGTCTCTTCTTCGTTATTTTTACGTATTTATTTATCTTTATATTATTTATTCTATAATAATGTATCTGTACAATTTCTGCGTACCAAGAGGTTCTACCCCTATAACAAATAAGTAAAAAAAGAAAATTGTTTAATGTAATTCGCTGTTATCAAACATTTAAATATTTTCCTCGGTTTACTTTAAATATATGTGGCATTTATTTTTAATAGCTTCGTAAGCCCATTATTAGACAGCGGCTTTTATGCAGCTATACATTTTTAGACTTCCATATTTCCTATGGTAACACTTTGACGTCCACAAATATTTCGCGGAAACTGGTTGACGATTCCCATGTTTGCAAGGCCTCACTCAACTGCCTAAACATTATCTGTTATTCCGTTTATGTCTATTATTTTACAACTTTAATTGTATATGCACTTATCTATTTTTTTATCGTTGACAGGTATGCTTTTTTATTTATTTTAGACGTGTGGAATTCCAATGAATGAAATCACGCATACGTGACGGCGGCCATCAAAGTGTTAATGCAATTAAATAAATCAAATTACAATAAGACTGCATTTGCTCCTTGAACTGTTCAAAATATGTAATTATTATTTTGCTAAATTATTGAATGACCATCATTCACCAATCTGGATATATTCAATTGCATAAGCATCCGCAGTCTACTTATTATTTTCAGGGTATACTTTGTTACATAAACAGTTTCCATAAAAAATGCTCCGTCGACGATGAATCATTAAAATTTTATCCGCCCCTGGGAATTTTAGAGTTTTCCCCTAGGCTGCGATGCTAACTAAAGTTGCCCCCTCTACTGCGAAAACTTTTAACGAAACAAAGCCAACTGAATGCCATACGTGGCGTACGAGTGAAGGTGAAAGAACTAATTGAAGAATTAATTATTCCGTGCGAAGTCTTCTCGACCTGTTCTGTCCGCGTTACGAGAGTCGACGTGTAATCTTCCAGGGACCGTGGAATTTAATATTATATTTTTTAACCATACATCATTAATCATTTTGACATCTATCGTCGTTCTATGCCTGTAACCGAAATTCTTCTACACCGTTTTCTCCTTTTCTTCTTTCTCGACGTTGCGCCGCCGCGATCTCGGCTCCTTTTCTGTATTGAAAATTCCAGTGAAAATTAGCTGACGTGTATGTTCTTGAAAGGTCCAGTGATAAGACCGAAACGCGACGGAGCTTGAAATGTTCATTCTGTTGGAGAGCTTGCTCCTGATTGGACATTTCTGAAGACATGCTTGCAGTTTTGTTTTCTTTGTTCCATATAACCCAGCATCTATGGTCGTTTAGCCGGGAGAGCTACAGTTTTGTTCTCCCAAAAGAGATTGAAGGTAATTTGTTTGCTTGCCAAGCGAACCTTCCACGGTTTTTCAACTTCTGATCTATTAATTTCTAAAAACTAGTGCGAGTAGACCGATTTCACCCCTAGTACGCCCACATTGTCGCAGTGCCTCAAGAATGATGCATTAGGGGCAGTTACTTACCGATCACTTGGGTGAAAATTTGGCAACGTTGTGGAGATCCTTCAAGCCCCGATCAGCACCGTCACGCTACCTGAGAATTCTACTTTCTATCTACCTTGAAGAAACTCCACCGTTTATGAGACGTCAATTTGCTATTAAGTACCGGAGGAGCAAGCATCTAATTAACATATTGAACGCCGTGGCGGTCATCGGTTATCGATGCCTCAAATTTAATTTAATTAAATAATTTGTTGATCGTCGCAAAATTCTGAACAAACATCATACTGAAACAATAATGTGGGAACAAAAGAACACGACTGAATACTGAACTCTTTTCTTTCTTTACGACTTATATAAAAAATAGTAAATTATGTCGTGTCCGATTAAGTATGGCCGTTTTCACTGTGGCGTTCAACGTGTTAATAAAACTCCGAAATGCGGTAAAACTTCTGTTAAATTATAGTCGACATCTTCTTGTTAGATGTCGGAATCGTAGCAGACCCTAAACTCAAAAATAGCCACAATACGTGTTATAACCGTTCCTTTCCCAAGCCTTGACAGCAGTAATTTTAGACATTGGTCTCTTATCTATCTAGGTACAGAATTATTCTTAGCAGTTGACTCGATACAGATTGTGAAGTATCATGACTGGTATGTATGAAGGAAGTGTTATTAATTAGGAAAGTTAGGTAATTAAACGCCAGTACATCGTAGGGTGTCCCACGAGGGTGTCTCGTGATTTGGTTTTCATTCGATCGGAGGCATCGCGACGACGCCTACGGATCTCGTGCTAGATTTCAGGGGCTGGCGGGCTTATAATTTTGAATTACGGCGCTCAGTGACGCCGCCTCGTCTACGTGACTGTGAAATTACCGTTCATGAATCACGATATCGGTAGGCCACAATTCACTAACCGTGTCTGCGCGCCGATTAGAATGCCTCCGATCGATTTGTGGAGCGAACTCGCGGACTCTCGATAACTATTTCTTCGCTGCGACCGTGCTAACATAAATCTCTGAAAGAGCTATATCATCGGGCGATTTTGAACGTCATGTGATACAGGGTGACCTTGCTTCAACAATACAGTGTGTGTTTGAAAAGGCTTCACGAAAATGACAGATGTATTGAGCGTATGGTGTTAAATAACTAATGAGAATTTTATTATAAAATTTGATGTAATATATAATATAATATAAATAATACATAATATATACAAAATATATTTCCACGGCAAAAATTAGTAAAACGAAAGGAAAAATGTTTTTCACGCACTGGAATTGAACCCGGGACCGGCTACGTTACAAGCTGATACGCTACTGTTGTACCCACCGAATCTGCTTGTGTATACGTGCCATGTATCTGGATTATTAGATATGTAAAAAACTTTAAATCAAAATATCTAAAAAACGAAGGCCCATTCTGAAGAAACCCATAAGGGTTTTGTTATACTACACAGGCACTACGACCCCCACATACTGTCGTTTTAAAAGCGACTGCAACACCTGTGCCTTCTCCTTGTCAGGCTCCAGAGACTGCAGTTGAGGCTAGGTTTTCGTCAAGAATTCCAAGAAAGTTGCAGGAATTACTTTTGCAACAGAACAATAATAAGTTAAACTAGAAAAATCCTATGATAAGGCATTTTTATAGATGGAGAGCTAAAATTTTCTAATAAAGTTGTCATTCCTTATTGAACACCCTAGATACGTTTCATAGGCAATGAAAAGGTCCACTAACTGCTAGTTTTGAAGATACTAGCTTAGCTTCGGCGATGGGACATGGGCCGGTGAAAACGCCGTTGACTTTTAAAATTCTTTCCCAAATGTTGGAGAAGTATTTAAATTCTATTAACACCATTTTTATTTGTCTGTAGCAATGTTCTCAAAAATCGTAGATGCTGACAATGAGTAATAGGTCCATCTGATAGTTTGCTCGTAAAAGGATTGCTTGCCATTGGGTCGTTCTCAGCTCAAGGATCTGCGTACCAGGAAAAGTCCTGTGCTGCCTCACACTTGAGACTCTTCTCCATGCCATAAATTTCGTTTGTATTTAGAGTCGGTCCCAGCAGCACAGTGCATTTTCTTACACCAGTGATATGCACTGGAGCTGCGGCCTTCCCCCACTCTAGGTCCAATCCCCTCTTTACAGTCTTCACCAGTTCGCTCCTCGTTCAACCTCGGTCGTTCTAGATCACAGCCTATATGAGGGGAATGGACCTAGAGTGGGGGAAGGCCGCTCAAGTGACCATCACTGTCTTACACGTACATTTTTCATTTCATTTCGTGTTAATTTGCGTTCCATTTGTTCCTTGCCTAGCAGTTACTTTGAAAGATTTGTAATGAACTGACAATTACATGTGTATATCGAAACCAGCGGATAATCATAATTCATTTATTTAGAGTACAAATTCGATTAGAAAGCAGAAGTGTCGACTAGGCTAAGAAATCATTTACAAATTAAACAAATGGATTATGAACTTAAAGAATTAGAATTGAAACTTGAACTGGAACTGGAAGTTCTTGGAGTTTCATTTAGAAAATGATTGAACTGAATTTGCTTTAAAACGGGAACTACACATTGATTTAGAAATTATTCCAATGGAACCGGAGATGGTTTTGAACGTTCTTAGAGAAGAAAGAAAATCAAAATATGTACTCTGGAATGTTCGCTTCATTGCGAACATTCCATTTTTTATTGCTAGTCTGTTTAACTTGGCCTTAGAAATAGCTTTTTCGAGAAACGTTACCTAACTTTTAGTGAACAAAAAAAGATAAAAGTGGGAAGCGAATGGTATAACGATACGTTCGATTGCATCGAATCGGATAGGTGCGGGGACACTGTATTCGGTAAGCTTCACGTACTTCAAAATAAACGATTTTTTTCCATGAAACATGTCCACATGCGGAGCTTCGTATTTCTCGCTTTTTTTTACCTTTGACGAGCGTTCGCGACGTCGGATCAAATATCACGATAATCAATGGTTCCGTCGACATGGTTTTGTAACAGAATTTCGTCGCTTCGATGTTGAATAAAAATACATTGTGATGGAAGTCGGCGCTTATTCCGTAAAAAATGTTTAAATCGATCTGGTGGATTATTTAATTAAATATAATGCTCGAAGTTAGAGAACCTTATATTACAACAACGAAGTAAAAAAATTGGAACAAATAGTAAACTGTTACAATTTCAGGGTTATGATGTTTCTAAAGTGTCTTTATGCTTCAGTGTAACCTGAAATTTTATGTTTAGTTTTGTAGCTACGCGCAGATTAGATTGTTCAAAGTCGTTCCTTGTATGTAATACAACAGTAGGGCACAATGCAGCAGGTTTAAAACTAAAGATTTTAAGGACAGGAATATGATTTAAGGTCTCAACCCCAAGAAACTGTATCCAAGGTCACGTTCTCATGAAGGTAATTTTACATTACGTTAAACAGTTACATTAAATATTAAGCGAAAGATTACTGTTCATATACCAAGAGTCAAGTTTTGATCATCTTTGAGATCTCAGTAGAACGAATGAAATAATTATTGTTTAATTTGGCGTGAGAGTTATAAGTAATAAGCCATTGAACTAGACAATCCTCTAATTACAAGATAATTTGGGAAGATATATAAGCAATTCGAAGGGTAAGGAGAAAAAACGGGGAACATCCATTTTTATTCTACGTTTCTTCAATTACTTGAACCTTGTCTCTTCACTAGTGGACTAAAGTATTAAAAATTGATTTTCTCAAAAAATCTGTTTCGTAACATTCCTTGTTTGTTCCCCTTACATTTCATATATGGGTAGATTCTACAGCTGACTTGTAGGGCACGGTGTCCAGATCAGTATACAGGGTGTTTCACCACACCAGTCAAATATTTTAAGGGATGATTCTACAAACCAAAATAAGACGAAAATCAGGAATAAAAAAGTCGCGTCCCAGGCTTCATTTTTGAGTTATCGATGTGTAAAAAACGTGCTAAAAACGCCTGTCCAGCGGTAACACTCCATACACGCGCAATGTCTGTCATCGCGCGCCAAGTTCCCCGTACAGAGTGCTCGCTTACCGATGTAACAGAAACTATGACGTACCATACGATACGATAAGACACTACATTTTTGCGGCAATTTATGAAGAAGCACACACCTGTACGGAGAAATTGGCGCGCGATGACAGACAGGCGTTTTTAGCCCGTTTTTACACATCGATAACTCAAAAATGAACCCTCGGACGCAATTTTTTTATTCTTGATTTTCGTCCTATTTTGGCTTGTACAATCACCCCTTAAAATATTTGACAGGGGTGGTAAAACATTCTGTATATGTTTAATATCTTAAGGTTAATTTCACGTTAACATTTGGCATCACGTATCGAAAAATATTTTCAGAATTTCAGAAGTATACAACATACTATTACACACCATGTCTTCGTATACTACAGAATAAATTGTTAGCTGTATCGTCTCTATTAACACCTAGCTACTGTATATCCACAGAGAAGTCATCCAACGCCACAGTAAAAACAAACATTATTTTCCACATTTGTAAATTATAACATAGTTAAAACTATTTACACAATTGATACCCTGTTATGTTAACATGATATTTTACACGTAAAATTAGCTGCACAGTCTCTTGGCAAGTTATTAGTATTTCCCCCCACACCACTCTGGCGGTGTACGTTCAGCAAAGTATTTTATCACCGACACAGTATAGCGGTTGCGTGATTTTAACAAAACGGAAGACTCATAGAAAAAGCCTAATAATCTCGCCAGAGTTATGATAATCCCACTGAACGACACCGTTGACCATGATAATCATCGAGGATCAACTGGAATCACGATGTCCATCCTTGCGGTTCCAGCTGGAACATATAACCAACATGGCGGATCAAAGTAATCCGACGAACGCGAAATTACCGATCACGAGGTGACGACGAGCAACGGGTAAAGTTTAATAGGAAATGTCACCTTGAACGAGGGTTTCGTATAAAAGGGCGGCAGCAGCAGCGTTCGAAACAGTCTGGGCCAAGGAGTTAATTCAGCTAGGTGAATGGCCACTATCTCTTCCACCTTCGAGGGTTGGTTAAGTCGTCGATGAGGTCGGGGATTTAACGATCGTGCCCCATACTCGAACCACGCCGACTTTTCCTCGTTCGTCGACCGATAGGCTGCCTCTCGAATCGATAGCATTAAACCGAAGGATCAGTTTCAGGAGTATCGGTTATATATCTATACCATATCCGTTGGATCCTGAAAGACTCCCTCCACCGTTTGCAATTAAGGTTCACCCGCTTTTTTTCCCATCCTCCCCTTTTTTGATGCCACGGATGAATTTCCGTCGAACCTTTTTACACTGGACTCAATTTATTATCCTGATGATCCTGTAATAAATTCGTTATTAATTTTTCACGAGCACCGACGCCATTTGCATCCCGTTTTCGGTTTGTGAATGTCGGTCGTTGATCGTTGAGCGCTCCTGGAACGATCAACCCTTCGAAGCTTAAAACTTTCGCAATATAACGTGTTGGATCGAATAACAATAGAAATTACTTAATTTGTATTACTTACAATCATTTTGTGTCATTGTTTAATGTTGTTGAATATTAGCAGAGAGAGTGTGTTTAGTTGAAATTATCAAGCACGATTTCCCTAAGGAGTTAATGTTTAATATACTACTTGTCAATATTTGATCATATAATTACAATTGGGCATATAATTATCCAGACCAAACATCGAACGTGCCTGTAAGTAAAGTGAAATGGTAATAACGTTCAGGAAAAATGAGTTTATTTTCTCGTTTCCATAAAGTTTGATGAAGTTCGAAAAGGAGCACCATAAAGAAACGTTGTATACCATAGAATTTTATTTTATTCTGATGTGTTTGCATAGCTCAATTTCAGCTTGAAGTACTGCTTGGTCTTGAACTATCCATCCTTTTCTGATCGCTAAGAAAGCTAAAAACCTTTGGTACTCAAGTCTTTGTATTTGAAATCTCTAGAAATTTCATTAATTATTATTTCATGTTTAGTCCAACAAGATCAAACAGGACCGTCTGACTATGTTATTCTAAGAAATCTTCAGAACACTTCAGCTCGACGAAAAATATTTTATTCAAATATTCATCAATAACAAACTGTTACCTTGAACAGTCAGATTATTGCACAAATCCAATATGATTAAATTATTTCTTGAAATAAAACTTCAGAATTATATTTCAAACAACTTTATAATTAAACAAAAAATTCTTCAAAAATATATTTTTCTTTCTTCAAAAAACCCCAAATCTAAAAGGTGATTCAAGCACAAAGTACCACGAAGCAGTCTCCACTGCTCATTTTGATTCTTTGCACCAACCTGATCTCGTCTCCATTACTTAACGATTAGTAACCATAACGACAACCCCAAATAGCCCTAAAATAATGCAACAGCCTATAAAACATGCAGCACAGCAGACTGTCGCGTTAATTTACGCGGTTTCCATTATCCAGGCACAAGGACCTGCCATCGGAAGGTCTGTCTGTCGGCGTAAAGCTGGCGCGTATCGGGTCGGACATAAAAATTTAATTAACCGTATGAATGGAATCGAAAGTTGACCGTAACTGGCTGAACGCGGAAGGGGGAGGCAGCGTCTCGAATCCTTTGGCAAGGATCCAGCCGCGAAAATCGCCTTAGCTGCCTGCTGGCTAGCAGGAAAAGTGGCAGGAAAAGACAGCGGCAAGGAGGGAAGAAGAACAAGGGGAAAGCGTACGGTCTTTAACGTTGAGGTAGGACAGGTCTAAGCTTTCCACGACCAGGTCCCTAGGCTCCCTTACTTCCTTCCCCCATCAACGTCTTCTTTTTTGTTCCTGCGAGATCTCGCTACGGAGGACGCCAGATTCCGAGGGGCAGGGTGGAGAAAGGGGTGGAGCAACAAGAACCACCCCGTGATTTAGTGCATGGCTGCAGTGCGCTTCCTGCGAAAAGGGTGGAGACGCTAAGATAGCCGGAGAAAGGAGGAAAGGGAAAGGCGGACAGGTTTAAAGGGAGATGATAGCTATTATACATTTTTCTTATTTCATACATCGACCACGTGACAGAGAGCTTCAAATGGGATTACGCTGTATTTTCTATTTTCTTTTTCTTTTTTTAGTTTTAAGAATGTTGTAAGGAGAAATAAAGAAGACTTCTGTGGGACCCTTTGAGGAATTGAACATGTTATTTTCTTTATTGCGTGCGTTTTGGCTGATTGTATTGGCATTTGAAAAGAGTTTGGAAGTAGGATAATAATAGACTTTAGGTACATGAAAGCAAATAGTAAGTATGTATTCCGGCACCTTTAATCTTTTGCAGAACATGGATTAATTTTATGATGATATGGTTTATTTTATACGATTTTATAGCAACTCCAACTTTTCAATTAACAAATAAATTTTTTTTTAGTGGGGTTATAAATTTTCATAAATTTCGTTACACACAAGGCCTGTAAAATTAGGATTACGTGAATTTTAATTACTCTCTGCTTTTTCCTACTACGTTTACTCCTCTTATTTTAATTTATTTATTTATTTAGTTACTGACAATTTCCATTAATTGTAAAAAGTAGAATACAAATGTCAATAGCTGATATGTGTCGTTAAAATTATCCGTTTAAAAGAAGACAATAGTAGGTTCAAAAATTAATTGTGCAGAATAATATTTAGGACGTCTCATGTAAATAAATTAAAGGAGAATGTAAGTCTAACAATAAGTTCAAATGTAAATTGTCAGCGTAAATACAAATTTTAATATCCTGTGCTACAATTTCAGTTTGTATCGTTTTAACAATTAAGAATCTGACAGGGATCCTAATGAACATTTTCTCTTATATCGACTCATACTATCATTCTTTAAAGTGTTGACCTACCGTCGTAAAACGCCCCGTATATGAAATAAGAAGGTTTCCAATTTTACGTAAAAAGGTAGTACTGAACAGTTACCTTCGTACTTCCAAGGTTTCATAATTAAGGTATTTTAACATTGCCTCAAAATTGAGGCAAGTTATTAAGAAATAATGATTCAATTTGTTGGAAACAACTTATATTAATTAACTTCACTAAATTATTATATTTAATTTCTAACTAAACTTACGTTGAATGTATTACATATAAGTCTGATACACTGATAATGTGTTGATCATTTAAAACGTTAGGCGCCGCAGTGAAAACGGTCACACGCAATCAGACACTTTATGACATTCTGTTTTTGACATGAATAATAACAGAAAACAGTATGTAACCATTCTATCGTATACTCATGCTTTTATATTATTATGGACGTATCAAAGTTTCTAAGAATTCTATGAAGATTTTTTTTTAAGTCTATTGAGCATATCACTAATATATCGCTAGATAGTTTGTCAACTTCTTAACAAATATCTCTATTAAAGCTCCACGGAAACCATTATTATTATTATTATTATTGTTATTATTATTATTGGTGACACTGCCGGGCAGTCATCAAAACTAGAAATAAAATTAAGAGGTGTCGAAAAAGAAGAGTGAACGCAGCCCGAATGTATAATTACCTTCTAAATCCCAAGGAACTGCACGAAAAATCAGAAAGAACAGGGAAGACAGAGCATGTACTCTTCTGATAAATTTCAGCTGCAACTGAAAGTTCAGATCGAGTGTCCCATTCAAAATATTCATAGACATCTAGGAAAATCATCGACAAGCATCGCAGTTTAATCCAAGAGGAACCATTAATATACAAAAGGTTTTGTTCCGTATTCGCTATCTAGTTGTCCATTTCCCTGCTCCTTTCGTCTGCTATTCGACGCGCGGAAAACAGATACGGAACGCTAGCTCGAAAGCTAGCTAGATCGTTAAAAGTCTCCAATTACCGGGTAGAGCCGTGAACCTCTCTGAGGAAGTCCGTGTACAACTGCAGGCTGCAACCACGTTCCACACTGTGCTACCCTCTAAACTTCCGCTTTTCTCTGACACATTGTATTTTTTTCCATCTCCCATTTCGAGGTCCTTTTTTCGACCTGTCTAATAAGAATTTTCACGTTCCTTTCGTATGAAACGTAAAAGTTCATGTGCAGAGTAGGTAATACCAGCTGTTGATCGCTCGGAGTAAAGCAATGAACAGAGAGAATTGCTTTTAGAGATCATGTCTGAACGCATCTGATCTATGTACCAGTAAATCGCGTCGGCTTCTGAAATTGCGCAGTTATTCGTGACGTCCCGTCAAATTAATACGCACTGACGTAACCTAACCTGCAATTGCATTTGCAAGGTGTTCTCGTGTACCTTGGTGCTGGTTCTATGGAATCTTTTGATATGGAATTTGAAGCTTTGGATGTGAAATCTATTCTGATTTCTGGCGAATATTTTATGTTTGATATTTTATTTTATTTTTTTGAAGTTTTTCTTGATCTTACTACGTGAAATACAAAATTTCCAAACGTTTTATTATTTTATTTCAATTAAATTTATTAATTAAATTTTTAACTTCAGTTCAGAAGGAGTATATAAAGAAGCTTGCACATAGTACGCTATATACACGTTGTGGCATAATCATTGCTACACTTCTCAGATCTTTTTTCTGCCATCACCATAAATTAATTCTTTTACTGCTGAATTTATTATGATCGACATATACACCTGTGCTAAATTCATTCGAAGCTTTCATGGAGAAATTCTTTTCACATTTCACAATTGCAATGTTAAGTTGCGCAAGAGTAAGGTTACTTTTCGTAAGGTAAAACTTGTTTTCTAAGAAAAAAAACTCTCTTCAAAATTTTGTTAACGCAAGTTTGTAGCGCTTATTGTACCATTAAATTTTTGTTTGAAACATTTTTTTTATCTCTTGTACTTTAAGAGTTATACGCGAAAAAGTGGGAGTACCTATTTCACTTTGAGGTTAATTCTCAGACCCTTAAAGGGCGATTGGACACGAATGAAACATACCGTTATTCTTGTCTTGGATCACTTTCCAAACCCACGAAGTTTCATTCCAATCCGCGGGTCAGCGTTCGCGGTGTTCCTTTGTGAGCAAAAAATGTTTAGTAAATATAGGACAAAAAATCAATATTGCCCTAGTTATAAACAATTTTCCGGATAATTTTCGCAGTCCAAACTATTCATTTTTCGATTCATGTTCATTAGACATTTTTATTCAATTTCATGAGCATCATCCACTGCGTAATATTTGAACATCTTTAACGCTTTGTAAAAATTAATTATTTTCATTGTATTGAAAGAATTACTTTTACAACTCGAAAACCAGAAAGTGTTTCAAAAAAGGGTGCAAAACTTACGTAGTAAGTAGTACTCATCAAACTAATTGAAAATGTCAAACAACCCTAGCCCGAAACATGAATACTATCCGAACTGTAAAGAATTATATACTGAAAAAATTATACAGAAAATTGTTTATTGCCAGAGTTATATTGATTTTTCATCCTACGTATATCAAACATTTTTTATTTACTCTATTACAGCGATTTCCAAATTTATTTTTTCGCCAAACCCCTATACAATTTTCTAGAACTAGCAGAACTCATACTCATACCTATATTTTATGGATAACCCCCGCCACCCTAATTTTAATAAGACATTAAATGAAACAAAAATTGTTTTAAAGAAAAAATTCATTTACATATAAAAAAAGCTACGATAAATGAAAAATTAAAATAAAAACTAATTCTGTTTTTAATTGCTATAAGTTTGTAATTGTTGTGGACCGAAAAATTAATACAAAGAAGAATTAACTCGAAGAATGTGGCTGCTTCTTGAACTCCGGTAAATTTGATTAAAAGACACCTTATATTGTGGGACCCAGAATTTTTTCACAAAGAACCCACATTTGGAAACACTGCTCTACTGTGCACTATCTACCCTTCGGGCACAATGGTCCAATAGGACTGAGTGCCCAGCTATGCCACTATTAGTAATAATAATAAATACTATCTGCCTTGTAAACCCTGAGAACTTTTGATAACACACCATATAATTTTGTTAGGTGATTCAATTGCAACGTGTTCTTAAGATAAAGTTCTTTTTTTCGAGGCTACTCTTTATCGTTGGCACGTACGTTCGTCCAGAGCCTAGTGAGCCGACGCCACACAGCTGTTTTCATCGTAAGCTTGCAGTAATTTAACGACTTCGATACATTAATCGATCGTTGCCCGTAAACTCGCCCACTTCGTCGAGATATTGGGCTTTCTAATTGGTCACGCAGAAGCCGGAATTGTTCCTTTTGTGCCTCGATTCGCCGGTTAATTGACGAAAGTTCCACGTAGGGTCGCCAACACCTCGATGGAGTTCCAGCGGTAACGAGAACGTGTATCACGATCCTGGTCCCCTTAATTGTTTCCCTCGGTAGATTCTACTCGAGGCAATAAGCTCCGGAAAAGCTGCGGATGAGTCGAAACCGAGCTTCTTCTCATCCACCGTCCGCGGTTTCTTTCATAAAAGTAAATGAACCCGTCGCGCGTGATCGGACTGAATTATCACTCGACAAGCTGAAAAGCTTGATTGAAAGTCTCCGTGGATCAAGCTCGGCGAGTGGTCCCCTTTAATGGACGATCTGGTACTCAGCTAGAACTTATGGAGCTTTTAAAGCGGGAAAACAATCACTGCAGTACGTCGATCGTTCGTTTCGGAAACCCTTTTTCTGCGTCAATTTGTTGGACAATTACAACGAAACGGTCGAGCCGACAAGAAGTTTTATAACAGTGCATCCAATCAGTATAAAATTGTACCTCATGAAGTTTAGTTATCAAGGCATAAGTAATATTCTTTATCTTATACAACATATGTTAAACAAATATGAATATATTATCTCATTTTGTTTTCTAAAAGTTGTACTGTGCCTGTAGTAAGGTGTCAGGGACGTACTTTGTTTAGAATTTTTTAATGGAAATTTGGATTACCATAGCAAAGATCTGTTCCTGACAATTTTATAAATCAGATACAATTTTAGTGAAGAAATAAAAATACATGCTGGTGTTTGTCACACTTGAAATTGTACTTAACAATTATCACCTATTTTGGTAGCTTGATAGCTTTTTAACTGATAAGAAATTCAATGATATTAATTGATTTAAATCAACCTGAAGTGATTTGTCTTAAAGCAATAGAAATTTGTTGAAGATGGAATCAAGGAACTGTCGAAACAGTTGAACAGGGCACTAAAATTAATAATAAGTATCTTGAGAATTGAAAATAACTGTAGTTGTTAAGTTCTTTACGTTTGACGAATACATATTTAAAACGAAAGTACTTGTGTGATATCTGATATTTGATGTATATAGGAGGTTCACTGTAATATTAATAAGTTGATAAGTGTTGGTGAACGTTTGTATGAAAATTAAAGATATTCAAATCGTAAAATAGGAATACTTGTATTTATTATAGGAGAAATTAGAGATGATGATCTCAAATCTGAACATGTGCCTCGGAAAAATACTGTATTTTCTAAAGGAAAAATTGTTAATGTTTTGATTTGTCAATCTCTAGCCATTTTGTACATGAATCACTGGTTATTAAAACTCAAGATTCCTGAACAACTTCTTTGTTACAACCAGTGCACTAATATAATCTGGACCAAAAATAAAAGTGACCAATTAAAGTTACTGCCCACCGTGTTCGTACGAATTAATTTCAACGAAACTCCTGTAACGTTCAGCAATATTCCCTAATGAAAAATGTATCTACAAAACTATGAAGAACAATTAAAAGGAAACTGAACATGATTTAATGCCACGTGCTGCTTTTACTTACTTCCCTTAAAATAACTGAAGAATTAGGTAGAAACGGTTTTATCGTACGGTGATCGAAGGATTGGGTAGCATTTTCCAATTCGGAAGTTGCCCGTACGGCGCACAAATTGCCTCGAAAGTTCTGTTTGTTTCAGAAAAGCCGAAACCTGATCAAAATCGGTTCCCTCGATTCACCAGCGTCGAATCCGTTGCGTTCGAGCGAATGGCACAGCAACAGAGAGAACGAGGAAAAGAGAAAGAGAAAGAGAAACAGAGAGTGAGTGACAAGGGAGAGAAAGAGAAATTCGCACGTAGTCGAAACGTTTGAAGCGGTGAAACGTGGCAAAAGTCGGTGTGGAAATTTGAAATCGCGCCCGTTTCGAAGTCCAGGATAATCCGAAGTGGCCACAATACAGCAGTTGATGTATGGCGGGTTGGACAGGGCATTGGTCAACCTGACGCGGATATATTGCACGGCCTATATTACTACTTCAGTTTGGACTACATATCTGCTTGTCTACTAGCTACGCTTGCGGACTACGATACAGATACACTCTACATCCCCGTGAAATATTTTCGACAAATGAATAATTCCGCGCGAATAATAGATTGTTCCTTCGTTCTGATCCTTGGCCTAGGTGTCTATTTCCCATAAGTAATTTTAAAATAATAATATAGTTTTTGAAACGAGCAAACAGATTTTTCCTTCGGTTTGAGACAACCTATCTTAGGCGACTATTTTTTAGAAATAGTTTTAAAATTACAAAAACTACCACAATTGAGTGTTTTTTCTAATTTTATCTTTTGACTGGATAATGTGTTTGGTTGAAATATTCTCAAATTATTGATTCCAAGCAAATAATAGATTATTCCTTCGTTCTGATCACAGCTATCACAGATGTCTAATTTTCATAAATAGTTCTAACATAATAATAAGGAAATTGAAAGATCATTTAGCTTCGGTCCCAAATCAACATTATTCAAATTGAATGGTTTTTCTAATATAATTCCTGTGTAATGTTCGTGTAAACGCTTCTTGGAATAATAATTCTGTGCAAACTACAGATCGTTCCTATGTTCTGTTTCCACCTATCAATTCCTTAGAAATAATTTGACAGTAATAATAATAAGTTACTGAAGGTTTATCCAATCATGTACGTACAGTATTTTAACTTACTATTATTTAACAGTGTGACACAGTACTGTTCTTTAAAGCAACGTCACAATATTCATAATGAATTTCATTTCGAGTACTCCTTCAAAACTTGTAGCTGGTCAGTTGCATCAGAATTAATAAAGACGATTAATGATGGAGCATTTAATCAATTTTATAAGTCACTATACGTAAACTTCGAAAGTTCGATGCATAATTTAAAGATTGACATGACTACGATACTCATTATCGGTGAAACCAGTGATGGCCACCGGAGCTGCGGCCTTCCCCTCGTTTCAGTTTCCTCGAGTTCGCTCCACGTCTCCCCTCGGTCCATCCTCGCCCCAGATCACAGCCTATATGAGAGTAATGGACCTAGAGTGGGTGAAGGCCGTAGCTCTGGTGGCCTCCACTGATTTAGACTCTAAACATGTACTCATGACAAATTAAATCCTGATATTGAAGAAATCTTTTTGTCTGATCTTAAGTGCATTTAAAACATAATTAACTTGAAGATGGAAATTTATCTAAGCGAGCATGTCCTTGTAAAATTCCTCTAATTTATCAATGACACGGTATGAGGGAGAAGAGACGGAGTATTCGGAGGAAGGACAGAAATTTCGTTCACATATCACGTCTGCCACTTCAGATCGGTTAACATTTGTGGTTGAAACCGTATGCCAGCTATTATCTTAATTGAAAACAGTCGGAGGATTGCAAGTTTCGTAGGATTGCAGGATTAAGTACAAGCGAACCACTTGGCTCGTTGTTTCATTACGGTGTGGCAAAGATAGTGCACGAAATGTCCCTCGAAACTCCAGACAATACGCTGGTGAAATATGTTTTCGTGTCGTTAAAATGTGAAGAGTGAAATTACTTGCAAACAATTTTTAAATACTGCTAAAAGTGAACGCACGAATAACTGCATAATTTGAAAACGTATACCGATTACATATAACTGAAAGGCACTTGAAAAATGTTCAATGTTGGCGCGTTTTATACATTTGTATCAACTGTGTCCTGAAATTGATTAGAAAATAAAGAAAATTTCATTGCACATACTTTCAATGTTTTTTGTTCTTCTATTGAGAATGTATTTAATTTTATGATATTTATGTGTGTCGTGAGTACAGTTTCTTGTATTTATACTTGTTTTTCATCGCTGTTATCTTGTATACCCATTGCTTAAAATATTTGAGGGGTTCATACCAAAAACAACGCTTTTCAGAGTTTACAATGACAACACAACTTCACAACTCATGGTTTAATTGGACACAGTACTCCTGTGATATAATTACAAATACCACCCACAGCAATTATGTAATATGATGAATATATTGTTTAAAAAAAAAGTTGAAATTTGTTGCACAAAAATTAAAGAAGCTATTGTATACTATTTTTACTCTTCTGAAGAAAGACGAAAATTGACAAGGGTTGCTTTTGTTATGAATCCTTCGATTGAATTTAAATGATTTCTGTATTAAGGTGTTGAATAATATAAAATTTCATCGAGTACAGTTGTGCAATTAACACTCCATAAAAATATAATAATATGAAATAGACATTGGTTTTTCTTTTCTGATATTCGAAGGACTGTTCAATATTATTGAAAATCCATACCCTCCAATTATTATTCTTAGCCGTGCATATTTATGTTACGTAATGTAACATAAAGAATATTCTAACAAAACGTCTATACAAATTAAAACCAGCATCTTGATTGATCATTAAAAAAAAACATAGTTAAAAACGTAGAAATAAATATTTCATTTTTAATTATGAAGTGTATGAACTTGAGTTTATAAATTTTAAGGACTAAAATTACAACAGGCTCCTTGAGTTGTACTCCGGAAAAAGCAAGTAACTTCAGCGCATGTTGCGGTTAATCTACAACTTTCTAAAACTTGTTTCGCAGATTAATCGCCGAGTAAAGCTGTTTAGAAATGCAGGAGTAGAATACTTGCCGCAGTATAAGCGCTTTAAAATGACTTCATTAAGTTTCTTCTCGCATAAACGTATATTAAACTTCCAACGTCAAGTCATCAGGCCTTCACCACTGTTTACTTCGCACGTGACGAAGAAAAAGTTAAATCGAATATACAGTTGTGAATTTTATTTAAATATACTTCTACTTACAAATTTATTTTTTGTCTTGAAAAGTGGTTATCTTAAGTGGTACAGTACATTTCTCATGACTGTCACTCAGAATTCTAAAGTAAAACTTTTAAAATAACCTCGAATTTTTGTATAAATTTTAAATTTCTTCGGTGACTTGACCGTATGAATACTTAACCCTTCCTTCAACACAACAAATGAATTAACTAATCAACGAACTTCATGAAAATTATGATCTGAAAGGTTATATAGTTCTCGCACCAGCTTCGTTAATAGTTTTAAATTTAAATTTCTTACAAAAAAATTTTTTTAGCACCGCGTTAGAAAGTATAGAATTAAAAATTTTCACACAAAAATTATTCTAAACAATATTCATGCGTGCGTAATATAAATTTACGTTTTATTTATTGTGAATACTTCTTCAAAATTCTACGAAATGTGAATTTTCTTATTTAAGTGAAAATATTATTTTCTATTAAACATATTGCTTTATATACACATTCTAATTTTTTCTACTTAAGTTAGGGTTCCCAACGGTGCAATAATTAGAATATACTTACATAGGAACGTTTTATACACTGTTAAATTAAAAAAAGATGTTTGATTAAACAATTAGTGTAAAATACGATTCACGTTGTGGAATTAAATTCTAGTCGAGACAGTATGATGCCAGGGCAAGAAATCCATCAATCAAGATGTCGATCGATCGAAACGTCACGGTCCAACAAGATTTCAGATTTTTATGCGACAAGCTCAGATGTAAGCCAACTCTAGAAACTTTACCATTTTAGTTACTCACGGCAAGTTCTGCGGATCGAATAAAAATTACCGTGAACCGTCGAGATTACTTCTGTCAACTTTCGAGAAATATTTCTCCAGTATTCTCATATAGATTTTGACGAAATAAATATTCACAAAATATATTAGACATATAGGCTTTTTGACGATATTTATTAAATATTGTAATAGTGCAATTGATATTTAATCTCCTCCTCAGATTTTGCGTCATAAATTATGGTTACTGAATTACACTTTCTAATAATTTCATAAATGTTTCGTTTCTTTTTTGAACTGATTTTTTATGTAGAAAATTCTTGACAAATATCTCCTGATATTTCAATAATAATTTTTTTTCTAAACGTGCCATTCACATTTGTACATTTTTGTAAGCATTTATACAGCGACAATTTTGTTCTTTTTGTCACGATGAAACTTTGAACTGGTGCCACGATCGAGTTGTGAAAAAATATTGGAATTATGTAAAATTTTACTGAACGCGAAAACTATATAACTATAGTTTAGAATTGAACACGATATCGCAGAATCACTGTAGCGCAACTTTACGTATTTTCTACTTTACATGGAATAAATTATTCGCCTAGTTTTCACCACTATTGCGGAGGAGCTGAGAACGTAGCCCCAAGCAGTCCCAGTTGAAATAACGGAATTGGCGTTCTAACTTAAAATCGCTTTGAATTTTCAGTTGCCCTTAGGACGATTTCAAAAGTGATTTAAAAGAGAAGAAGTAAAATCGGTGGGGCAGTTTCATAATCGTTTTAAATACGGTTTAATATTAAAACTTGCCCTAACTTCTATTACCGAGGGGAGGGACCTTTTTAACTGCAGCCAAACTTGCAGCCAGTTTTAAAGTCCATTTACTCTACTCAATGCTCCTGAAGTTTCTGCAATTACTTCGTAAATAGTAGCAAAATACGATGAAATAATGATCTATAAAATTTATGGATAATTCTCCTGATAAGAATTACATTTATGAACTAGGTTCATATAAACTAATGCTTAATCGTTTCTGTGAAATCTACAGTTGCAGAGGAATAATTTATCAAATTTTTCAACTTTAAAGGCGCTGGAGAACACTAGTAACTAGAAATACTAAGATAATTATTGTAATACATACATAAAGACAATCTTCATTTAGTTCTTTTTCATATTTAACGTACATACTGTAAATGGAAATAGAAAAATTAAATCAACATTAATTTAAACAATCTATAATAACACTTAAAATACAATTGAAATAGAACTTTAAGACTTTTCAGCAAATTGAAGATTGATTTCGAAAAATTATTTCATTTTCATGTTTATATTAAAAATCGTCCTACTTTTAAATAAATTTGTTGTTCCTCGACAACTTTAATATTTTTCTATTTCCACTTCTACTTACTTTTACACTGTCAATACTGTGGGCGTTCAAATATTATAGTTGACAGTTTGACTGCCATGTCCCCCATGTAACACTTAAATTAGATTCAATCATCACTAATTTGATCATGTATAATATTAATCAATAAATCTAATAAGGTCTAATGGAACCGTTAAAAAATGATAAAAACAAATAACATTATTGATTAAAAGGACTATAATTTAAGATTACATATGTTCAGCCTGTATAAAGATTTAGAAAGTTTGCTCTTTTCAGCTAATACTACGTGCTAGTCAAAGTATTAAGTACATTTACCAACATTCCGCACGTCACATACAATTACCATATAAACGACTGCATTGAAAAATTACTTCCTTCAAATCCATATTTTTCGTGCTGTGACTCACTAGACTTGCTCAATAAGTATACTATCTGAACGCCCATGGGCGTCCGCCGCACGGACAGGAACAATAAAAGAACTTTAAATGTCCTTAACATTTAAAGAGTTCATTTTGCAACCTATATTCATTATACGCTTTTTGACCCTCTCTTCAAGCATTATATGCTCCCGAAGTCTTGAACCTTTTGTTCAGCACACTGTATTTTCGACATAACATCCTGCAGTACCTTCAATTTTCTACTCTGTATTTACTCAATCGAGTTACATTCAGCTACAGTTCAGCCCGTTAGGCAGCGCGATTCGTCAGCGTCCTTTCACGATGACAACACTCGTTACAAATGATCTCGCGCACAAGTACGAGCTGTTTCCTTCAATAAAGCCAGCAGGGATTTAGCAGCATGGATGTCGTTGTCGGAAGTCTCGTCGTAATTGTCGCTACTCTATGAATATCCCTTAGCGAATCCATCAGAGTGGATCGGATCGACGGGCAGGACACATTTACCGAATTACAACCGCGCGACAGAATGATTCATGGGCGAGAATTTCGATCGTCCCAACGGTGTGCTACGACTTGTCGGTTCGTTTGCAAAACTCCCCGTAACAATTAGCCCTATCGCGCGCATGATCCGCCATAATGACGCACAATTACTTAGTTCCCGTAATCCTGGTTTTAATATTTACGGCTGTTCCGTTGAGCAAACGATCCGCGCGCATAATGCCCCGTTAGAAATTCGTACACCTAAAGTTAACTAACGAACTCACGCTTTGCACGATGACTCGCTCGATCTCCACGAAAGCTTGAAATTTCAACAACGCCCCGCTTCGTGGATTCAGAATTTCATAACGCAAGCCGAAACAGTTTGTGCACGCGGATTGTTCTGATCATATTTCTCAAACGCGAATTGTAGCTCTTGTTTTCTGGATTGAAAGACATTGTTTTCTGTGTGAATGTTAGTGTGCCGTGCAGGGTCTGAATTAGGCGTGTGCCAGGTTCAGGTCTTGGTTTGATTAGATTTGGGTTTGGATTTATGTGTTGGTTAGGACTGTGTGCGAATTAGATCTGGATTGGATCGAGGTGTGAAATAGATCCTAGCTTGGATTAGGTTTGGATTTGTGTTAGACTAGATTAGAGTAAAATTTCAACTAGGACCAGATCATGAATTCAAAAATGAATATAACGCGTGGAAAGGATCTTCATAAATTTGATTTTGATGGTGGAAGTTCTCGAAAAGAGAAGTGATATTTTAAACAAGTTTATTTTAAAACTACCTACGTGTATTCAGCCATAGAAATAGTGACGAATTTCACAACGAGTTTATTCGTTTTGCTCACCAAAGACGTACTTTCAAACGCTGAGTAGACCATATACAGCGTGGATCATCTAATTGTAAGATTAGAATCTAAAATATCTCTGTTCTTCATGATGAAACGAAAAAATGTCTAAGGATGACAATATTTGATTCGATGGAGCAAATATTGTGGTAATGAAAAATATTTTTTTTGCAGTTATATTTTTCAAAATTTCAAGGTCATCGATGCTTTTTTAAATTGAGTTTCTATGGAGTTATTCTTAAACAATTATGATGTGACGTTGTAAGTAAAAACTGTACCTTACACCAGTTAACTTTGAATAAACACTAGAAATTTACCGTCGCCATTTTTGTTTAGAAACACCTGGCAATCAGTACTTATCCATTTAGTATTTTTTAATTTGCAGGAATGAAAATTGTAGTCACAAATATGTTCAAAGTGATCAACGTCATCATTCAAATATTTTTATAATCGCTTTCTCAGAAGAAATACTAAATTGACCAATATTGATTGGAGTTGTTTCTAAACAAAATACGGCGACAATAATATTCTTATGCTTACTAGATGTCTAGTGGTCTAAAGTAAATGCACATTCTGATTTTTTTTAAAATGACTCCTTAGAACTTTATTTGAAGACCAATGTGACCTGTACGGTCGAGTTTATCTTCTCTTCAACTATGATACTGTAGTAACAAAAAGACGTTGTTTTGTTTAAAAAATTTGGAAAAACCTGAAATTTGAAAAAATATGACCTTGCGTGTTTCTCTTTACACATTTATTCTTAGCATCTAAAGAGCGGAGATATTTTGGGTTCTAATCTTAAGCGGGAGACCGTCTATTCCAGTGTTTCCCAACGTGGGGCGCATGCCCGACAAGGGGACAGTTCTGAATATTTTGCGGTCAATTAGAAAATTATGTTGCACTCGCCACCTTCATCACCGATATAGTCAGAAAATCACCATTGTTTTTCATGCTGGCAGGCGTTCCTTCTTATTTGAGGTACCTATTCATATTATACTTTTTCTGAACATGGTTGACTATTATACTAGGGGGGTATCAGAATCTTTGAGGCATTTAGGTGGGGCATGATCCAAAAAAGGTTGAGAAACACTGGTCTATTCGACATGATAAAGCTTCGCGTTGTCAGAGAAATATCACTTAAACACCATGTCTTATCAGATGGATTAATAGCCATGGAAATGGCGCTATTAACGGATTCAAATAGAACGAGACGTTCGGATGAAACTAAACTGTAAACAGCAGCAGCTTCGTTTATCCTAAGACGTCAGGCGGAAGGAATGGTACCGCCAGGAGTCAGGATAATCGAAGGCGACAAATGCAATTAATTAAGCTTGATTGCGCATTGCTGCGCTAAGTAACGCCGCCTAATGAGAGAAATCATTAGAGCCGTGAAACAAAGATGGAGAACGCGTTCGGTGCTCCCTCTCTGGCTTTCGCGAATTTTCTATTCCACCGCTTAAAACAGGGGCGCGTTTATCCCTAGGTTTAATTGCGATCATTCGTTTCCTTCAAGGACAAGGCGATTCCTCGTGCAGAAATAAATCGAAATTATAGCACAGGTTTTTGGATATAACGTTTCGCTTATCAGAAAATTGGCTCTAAATATCATCGCGTGAGCTTATACTTAATTAACAATAAATTAGTATTTTATATTAATCCCTTACCGCATGGTGTCCCATATATGGCATAAACCAAATTTTCATAAATTTTGTATGTAAAACATGCTTCATAACCCTGCTGCATGTTGGACCATATTTAATATACTATGGTGCTATGATTTTCAAGCATAACCTGCCATTTGTGCTGGGAAAAATTAAATTTTTGTAATTTCTTTACAGTGTTATATAGGTTGTGCATCTCAACCGCTTCATTGTCGATATTGTATAACGAATTCCGAGACTTTATACGTTTTAAAAAGCCAAATAAAAATTGGTAGAGTAATTTACAGTGTTTGCAGATTATATAAAAAAGGTTAGTTAGAATTTTTATTCGTTAGTTTTAGTATAAATTCTTAGTATAGTTTTGATAACAAACCGGTTTTTGTGATAAATGGACGATTTAATATTCTTCAAAAAATTCCCAATATTTTTCCCATAGAAGAAGCATCTTCTTACATTTAATATATTTTATCGTAAATAAAAAATATGCGGTAAAGAGATAAGTAGCGTGTGTGATATTAAGTTGCAAGCAGACATGATTTGAATTGTTTTTAGCATAAATTACTGCTTTACTCTGATCCCAGGAATGAAAATTGTCTGGGATGTTTGGTGATACGTACGGACAGAAAGAGAGGTCAGTAACACTTTATGATCGGTTCGCTCTTTTTTATTTTGTTAATTAAAAATTTCACCACAGCGGGGTGAATGTACTCAATAATTTATAATTGAACAAAAGAAATGTATTATTGAAATTTAATATATTATTTTGAAATATACTGGATCTTGACATCACACACAAACGCCATTTTATTTTTAATCAAGTGCACGTATATCTGAAGAAGAATTGACTTTGGTTTTCTAAAAAATTATTCCTCATATGGACAAATGTTGTTTTACATTTTCGACTTTGTCGTTGTACCATTACTACTGGAACAGCCTGTATAATGTTCCAAGAGAATGCAAGACTCCTGAATGCACTCGCGATGACTTTGTATGAGCTAGACTGGTATTTAGTAACGATTACGTGAACGATTGGAAATTGGAGGGTTACTTGGAGGAATTCATTAGGAATGCCATTTCTCGCGTAATTTCGGCAACCATGTCTATTATAATAATCGCGTATTGTCGTCGTCAATGTTCATTGCTTAATTGCGAGAATTATTGTAATGGCGGTTATATTTGTTTCATATAATTATATATCACATTAAAAAGCACATTTCTTCAATTTATTTTTTAATTTGATTTAAATAGTATACGTGGAGAAAATGTTATAACACTTTGAGTATTTTTATTTGTGTGTATTTTTCCTCAGTCGGCTAGCCTAAACAGCACTATCGTTTAATTTGTAAAACCCGAAAATTGATGTACATTGCGAAGTTTTATTATCGCGGAAAAGTTGGAAAAATTCATTTAATATTCAGTTCAAATGTATAGGTGTCTTTTTTTCTATATGATTCTAAAATAGTGACGTTTTTTTAATAAAAAATAAAAATTATACATTCCTCCAAAGAGAAAAATTATACATTTCTCTTAAAGAAATCTCAGGTAGACGATCAATTTCTTCCAGAAATTGTATTAAAAAAATGCCGTTGTCTTGAAAGTTTTTTAATTAGGCCGTAAGCGTTTAAACAACATTTATGCATTATTCTCAGTTTATTACGTCGTACAAGTAGTAGGACGCCAAGGAAAATTCTAGTTTCACATGTTGGAAAAATTATTAACTCTTTGCACTCCTAAGGCCAGCTGTACTGCCCGACAGTTATAATTAGAGCCGTTCTACTCCTACAGCCAATGTTACTGCCCACATTTGATCATTTATAGATAAAAGTGTTTATATGCGTTCGTTCATCGATATCATTGGGTGTTTATACTTTTCTATGTTTATTCTACTCTTATCCTAAGTCGTAGTATATAAACTTTAAAGTCTCAAAAATTAAAAATCTACAGTTTGAACAAAATCGTATAATCTAACGAATTTCCAAGAGTTTTTCATGGTCATTTTGTGTAACTCAGAAATCTAAGAAAAAACTCCTTGGAGTTGATTACCAACGTATAGCCTAATTGCTTGGAGTGCAAAGGGTTAAAACAATCCCGAACGGGATACGATGATTCATAAACGTATAAAACTAAAATGTGTCACACGAAAGGATACAAGTTTGCCGAAGAGTCCTCCAAATTGGAACCGTAAAAATATATGAGCGATCATTTCGACACAGCATCCTTGGAGTCAGCAAAAAAACCGTTGAAGAACTATAAACTGTCCATTTTGAACTTTCCGAAAGAACTGAGCAAAAAAGGAAGAAGTAAATCGATCTTGATAACATTATAAAATTCCTACTTATTTTCTTTTTACGTGCAATCACGAGATCCTCAGCCGAGCTGACAATAATCCTCGAAATAAAGATTGTCTTCACGAGAGGCTTGTAAAACTGCTCGGACACGACCCCGCGGATTATTTTCATCGTAACTTGAAGCCATGAAAAATAAGTTTCTGGTACCGGTTTAGTGCCATCGTAATATCCCTTTATGATTGATATTGTCGTTATCTAAAGCCGCGATCGCTTCACTGTAGGGGGAAGAAGTCAGGGCTGTCGTTGAACGACTTCTCGAGTGCGCGTGCCGAACCGAGGGGATCGTAAAATTTTACGTACCTGGCTCTGAGAACGACGGGGCGTAATCTGCGAATAGTTCAACCTCTATTATGCCAAGAAACCCGTATGGATTTTAGAATGTTGGAGTATAATTCGCGTGCTGAATCCTTCTAACAGCGTGCCATAAAAATCAGCGTTTACGTCAAAGTTTCCGCGCGGATGAACGAACGTGCCGGAGAACGCTAGTCGTAACAATGAATACTTAATCGTTGATGTTGAGCTGCGTTCAGCTTGAGGGAATACTGGCTGTAAAACACGCGTGAAATATACACAGGATGGAACTGATTTAGGTGAACAAACATTAGAAAGGAATACTTATTACTTTAACACGTTGAGTGCCACAGTAAAAACAACCACACCTAATCAGACACGACATAATTTACTATTTTTTACATAAATCATAAAGAAAAAAAAGATTTGAGTACACGGGCGTTTTCTTCTGTTCCTATATTAAGGTAAATGTACCAGTAGTTGACATTATAAGACTCATTTCCCATTGTAATTATTATCATAGCTTTTTTATTTTTAGTAAGAAATTTTGTAGGTGGATGACTTGATTCGTCAGCTGTTTTTAAATGAAGTGAACTCATCAGCATTGATCCTATAATAAAGTTTTATTAAAAAAAATTGAACCCTTCAAACTGCACCAGTAGTTGACACATCAACCTAAAAAACTAGTGGTTGACAGGAAGGAACATGTGCATGTTTGCATTCAATAGCTAGAAAAGAAGATATTTTTCTTTGACTTAACTAATCACCTCAACAAATCTGTGAAGGAAAACAACCACCCAACAGCACACAGAGTACAAACAAAAGCAACTGTTCTGGCACTTACGCCCACGATGCATTGCAATGAAAGATGTTATAAATTTTCATACTAGAGTGAATAACCTTTCAAACAACACACTATTCGAAAACATTTTTTTAGTAGAAAGCTTATTTTTCGTGAATGAAAATCAAAGTGTCAACTATTGGTACACTGTCAACTACTGATGCAGTTATCTTATTGTTTCAGTACACAGTTTGCTCAGAATTTTGTGATAATCAATAATTATTTAATTAAATTATATTTAAAGTGCAGGTTAGTAGTCACCCTCCGACATTCAATGTGTTAAATGTGTGTAGGTAATTAATTATTTACATTTAGAGAAGTACAATTCTAATTTTCAGTATTATTTCTTCCCAAAAGAATTACTTATACTATATTGAAATATTTGTCAGTAAATACAGTTTTTGTTGCGACGTCCATAAGAATCTGATCTTTTCTCGTGGAAATGGAAGTGTGTAATGACGGAAATACCGTTGGAGCTTGTTACGTGTCCAAGGGACTAACTTCATCTCCATGACTTTTTTAATTAATCAACGTTGCCCTGGGATTCCTGGATATTAGTCGGTGGCAATTGAGGTTCACGTGCTGCACGATTGTTCAAAAATTCAAGTTTACAATTTAGATAGACGATAAACTTCGATACGGGCGAAGCCCTTTGCCTGATCCGTCTGAGTTCACAATCCAACAGTTTTAATTAATCATCAAAATAATAAGACTCTCGAAAAAGAAGTTACCCTTAAAAACTAAGGAGAAGGTTCGTTACTTACCTCTGCGTGGAAATTTATACTAAAGATTAAAACATACGGTTATCTGTTGACATGATTTTTCCTTTCTGCTCGATAACACAAATGCGAAGGATCTACGTGAGCTGAGAGCGTTGGGTTGTACAGTTGCAAGAGTATAAGTCTCAGCGTGTTCGCATGGTCGACTCGGCAGAAAACCTTTTGTGGATGACATGGAGCCGAGACAGGAAGAGTTTTGCTCTAATGGGAGCGGTAATTGAATTACTCTGGGCCTTGGGGTTCCATAAATTTACCATCGACACACGGTTAGAACCATCTAGACACTCCTGGGAAGGCCAATTAAGGGGTTATGGTAACGCGGCTTTATGGACTTAGAGTGGATCCCTGCTAGAATACATTAATGATACCGCAATTATTCCTGCTGTGTCTGATCTAGTGAACGATAGCTCGCGATTTCAGAACTCATCCTTGATGGAAAATCATATTTTGCAAGGGATTATGCCTTCCGAAATATCATTTCAAACTTGTGCGAAGAGAATTCGGGGTAAATTAGACTATGTAGCTACACGTTTGTTCTGGTAATTTGAAATGATATTCATTATAACAGGCTTTTAGCTAATTGTTAACAGGACTTAAAATGTCGTGATACTGTTATTTGGCTTGGAGTACCTGGACTATTTATTTTAGATTTGGATGTTGAAAGCGTTAATGGAATTGGAAGAGGTTACGAGTTAACACAGTAGGTTGTTCCAAAAGTCTTTGTGCATGACTAAAAATTTATTTAAACAACTAATTTAACTATAATGAAAAACTGCTACTCTTTGTAATGTATTACGTCATATTCGATAACCTTTATCCATACAATACTTTACATTAATGAATTGTATCTGTTTTGATGACCTTACTATTTACTTTCATATTTTTATGTTCTTAATAATTAATATACGTTTATTATAGTATGTCAGGTAGGTATTAATCTGCAATTTTGCAAATGCGTCAAATTCTAATTATAAACTTAATGTCATTCATAATTTTTTAAATGTTCCATGTTTGTAATTCAACGACTAATTGGAATCTGTTCTTATGTTTCAGGTAAGCATCCAATTTCATGCAGTTACGACATACATACTAATTTTAAGTGAGTACTATAATAATAAGTTAACAACATAGCTTATAAGAAAAACATTGAAAAAATTAACGGCGATAAACCTGATAGAAGTTTTCTGTTTTTAAATTGCTCTGTAAACTGCATCATTTTTGTTGAAGTTCTCTGTTTGAGACTTAACCCTTTGAACTTTTTTGTCGGGTGTGACTCGACATCGATTTTATTCACAGGTACTCCTATGTTGAGTCACACTCTACATTTTGAAATTGCCAGTTTAAATATGTATTATATTTTGTAATATTTTTTTTTACCGCAAATAGCAGAAATTCCACAAATTTCAGATCTTACAATGAGCGAAGTTCCAATGTTATTTTCCATATATTTAGTAAAAAAAAATTGTTTAAATTGGTTCCTATCAACGAACTGTCTTTTGGAGTACATTTCAAATAAAACACTTAAAATAATAGGGAGTTATTGAAAAGAAAATTAAAAAAAAATAGGAGTTCAAAGGGTTAATATAAGACAAATACCTAGAAAGTATCTAGTGATCATAGTTTGTTGATACAATGTTTAACAATATATCAAATTTCGCATACATAACCAGAAAAAGATGTGTATGGTACAATCAGTCGATTTCAAGGTACAGTTCACTTGTGCTTAGTCGCTGCTATAATATCGGTTCTAACCTTTGAACGTGGTCTCTGGAGCAGTTTGCCCATTTTGCTGGATTACAAAGGTGGTTAACCAGGGTTTGAAACCCCGAAGCGAGTACTCAGCTGCGATTCAAGTCGGAATTGTATATTTGAAGGATAAACAACCGTAACTGTAACTACTGGTTGCAAAGGACAATGACAGGTTGTGCTACTGATGTGTAAATTATATTTGAATGTTTCGATTGTATACGACTGTCTATGTAGGCAATACTTGAGGACAATTAAGATTCTATTGGATATTAAATCGATGAAAAATTCCTTCAAGGGTCTTAATTGTTATCTTCGTTTGTATAACAATTTCTTTGCTTTTTATATTTAATTAGTGTCTTTATGTTACCTTATGTGTGATCAGTTTAATATTGCTACACCTTTGAAAGTCGAATGCAAAGTCTTATCTTATAAAGTGGAATTCTAACTTCCGCTGATAGATTAATTTAATAATCTTTATGATTTCATAATATTAATGAGAGATGTAGAATGTTGTCTTAAAGTATCACGTATTACTTACTAACATTTTTAAAAAGGGGATTGTACAGTTTAACAACGCATTAGCGTTTTGTAACAGTACCTATTAACCATATATGTACAGTAAAGCTTCTCACATTGTCCCTCAAGTATGTACTTGGAGACGATATACCGCACGTTCAAGTCTTCTTATTAAATAATCGAACTGTTGTAAAATGCTATCAAACAGCGGAGGACACTATTGAGAATATAGAACAGAACTTCACTATTTAATAGACCTATAAAAACAGACAAAAAAATATTAATCGACATGGCTGTGTAAAATGATCAATTTCTACATTTTGCATTTGTTATGTTGTGAATGACGTAAGCATACAGGCTCTAAACAAAGTATAACTCATAAAGAAATAAAACATTTAGATACCTATGTTTAGAGAACATTTTTACAGCAGTCCCGGAGTAAAATACTCAAGTAAAGTTTGTCCAACGATTATAGCGAACTTATTGTTAGTTGCATAATTGACAGGACAAGACAAGTATAGGAAGTTCACGTTCAGACGGTGCTATTCAATACAGAATTCATTCGGGGCGAAATTACGACGGAGACGTAGCCATATGACGATGTGGGAAGTTTAGTATAGTCGCTGGGAACCGATAGTCTCGCATGTCTGTGTGGATGGGCCCTTGGAACGTAGAGTTTACGACACGGTGCTTTTAGCGTCCTCTAACAGTCTGCCAGCAATCACATTAGTCGCCCGGCCCGTCGGTTGCCATATTTAACGCTGGACCAAGTTCCAAAGCGACGGATGTCCGGGTCGTTGGACCAATCACATGACCCTCTCTAACCTCCACCAGGGACCTTACAGAGTTGCGTACAGTTTCTGCTCCGGATGGCCTCGATCGCGTTCCCCTTTCCAGATTTCATTCCCTGCGAGAGATCCTCTTCTGCTTTTCTTGCTGCAACTTCCACGCCAAAGTCTTTGGAATTCGGGCCACGTGGACAAGCAACCTCGTCCGTTGTTGATCTTCTGACCAACAGCAGCGTGAGACACGGACTTAGGAATGAGCCAAACCTTCAAACATTGTTGCAAGGAGATTTAGAGAGGCTAGGTAAAAATAGTTCTAGTGCCAGTAATATTCTAATGTAGTTTCAGTACAAGAGGAGGTGAAAACTATTGTTTTAACCTTATTGTCACTCAGAATTTATTAAACAACTGTAGTCACTTCATGACCACTACTGGTGTCCACAATCTGATTGCCTAGTGATTAATTCAACATTTTTGTAGTCTTTACTATAAATTTATATGTATTATGTACACAGTGAGATATATGTAATTTCTAATGGTAGTTATTAGATTTTTTAGTGCCATTCAAACGTGATTGGCGCACCCCACAGAATACATTGGTATCGTGCATATTGGTATCATTCATACATGTGAGGTGGGTTAATATAGATTCTTCAAATTAATAAGAACGTCAATATTTTGAATCATTTTTAACAATCTACCAAATGCAAGAAATATTGTACATATATTTTATTAACACTGAAGATCTATTCTCAAATATTAATTGTATGCTCTCCAGATGCGCAGCGGGTCGCTGAAAAATTAAATAGTGTACAGTAAGCGGCATCAAAGATTAATGGGCAATTTTCAGCATTCCACAAGCTTCCGTGTTGACTTGGGCGAGCGTAAACAAGAGCTATAAATATGCAGATTATTAGTAACATTAAAAAGTATTATCGAAGCCGTTTATCTGCGAATAAAGGAAAAACACTAATTCAGCCGACGTGGCAGAGAAAATCCGGATAATGATCTAAGGGTACGTGGTTGTCGACGGAAAACAACCAGAGCTCCGGGAATTGGTATAATTCAGCGGCGAAGGAGGGAAGAGAGTGAGGTGGAAACGGCTGTTCTGCTGTTGCACCGGATGCGGAACTGTTTGAAACACGGGGGGGGGGGGGGGGGGGGGTTTAGTTTTTCGCACGTAGCGATGCACACGGTGTTACATAATGTTGTGGCGAGTCGTCGAGTTGCGAGTGCCAGACTGCATTGTGAATTCTCATCGCGGTCCAAATTGTTTGCCCTCTTACTCCAGCTTTTAGCCACTTCAACGAGCGAGCTTTCGACCCTTTCTCGCGCCGACACTTCCCTGCTCGGCTGCCTGCAAAAAGAAAGACGGAGAAAGTGTCTGCCCGGGCACGTGTTAATTTTCGCACGGTTAACGCTCTTACACGAGGCCTTCGTCTGTGTGCGGTGTGTTGTTCGCGGTCTGGTAGAAAGATTCGAACAAATTTTTTTACCTTTCGAAGTGATGGACCTTCACCTCGGATTTCATCTTTGGTTATAAGAATTAGGTACAAGGTCTCGTGAGTACGAAAGTCTGGAAGAGCACTGTGACCCTACCTTTTGATAGGAATCCTCAAATCAAGTGAGAAGAATGATTAGGTGCGTTCTCGTGATGAACACCTCTTAAACAGACGTAGGAGGGTTGATCAAAAAATACCTGGACTCGCGTCATTATACTTTATTTATAAAATATTATTCTAAATTAAAATGGGCGTCTTCAAGCATCTATACACCGCTGCCAATGCCTCTTCAACTTCTGGAAACTTTTCTTGTAGGCCCTTTTTGAAATCGCTTTCAGATCAGCTTCAGATCAGTTTTATTTCTTCAATCGTTTGAGAACAACGTTGTTTTAATGAGCTCTTCAGTTCTGGGAAGAAAAAGAAGTCACACGGTGCCAAGTTGGGTGAATATGGGCAGCGGTGGATAAGAGGACTTTATTTTTGCCGAAAACCTGACGAACTAGCAGGGATGTATGAGATGATCCATTGTCGTGGTGCAATATCCATGATCCACTTTTCCACAATTCAGGGCGCTTCTTCCTTAGTGATTCACTTAAAAGCTTTAAACCCTGAAGACAAAAGTGTTGATTTACTGTTTGACTTATTTGTATATTCGATGAAGACTCCTTTGGGAATAAAAAAATGTGATGATCATGGCCTTCACATTCTACTTCACCTGTCAAATTTTTTTACATGTGGTTCGACTCGAAGCATTTTTTTCAAAACTTGAAATATTTCTGTCACTGTCTTTCCAGATTTGGCGTAAAATTTCATACAAACACGTTGCTCTTCAATTAGTTCCACCTTAAAGTCGCTAATGTATAAAAAATCAAATTGAAAAAAAAACGCTGTAACGTTCAGACAAAATTACTTTTTGAAGTTAACCCAACGAAAGTCAACTCAGAAATGATGCCACCTCAATATTTTCTCATAACATCCTTCACTTCTTAAATATTTAGCTACATGCGCAGTCCGGATATTTTTTGAAAGCGAATGAAGGTTCACACTATTAATTAAAACTCTTAACAACCCTACAGTATCTCCAAATTTAGAAATAAAAATTCACTCTCGTTTCTTTTCTGACAGATCACTGTAATCCTTGTAAGAATCAACAAGGGTTAAGCTCAGATCTTCCTTAACCGTTTCACGGGATTTCAACGACGACGATTATTTGTCCGATTAGACTAGTTAGCAGGGACGAAGGTGGATCTGATAGATTTTACAGGGCCTTTTAACAGGTGCAAACGCCATGCTTTTACATGGCGGTTCGCTGCGTCGCGACCGGACCCATAAATCCGTAGATAATGATCGCAGTACGTCTGCGTCCATGGGATCTACGGCTCGCTATGGGACCCATAACTTATCCTCCCACCCGTGCAGATTCATTCACGTTGTGTTCCTATGTATGCGACCGTCGATAATGCATACGCAGCCATCTACCGCGTTCTATATGGAACGAATGCGTTGGCGGATTTATGAAACGGAAGGGAAATTGGGATCGTCTCGTGGACATATCGCGAGTTGGGTCCCCTCGATCGAATCTATGGGTCCGAGAAATGCGTTCCCTGGATTCGCTGTTTATTTCGGTTCGGTAAACAGACCGCGGTGATCGATACGCGGCAAACCGTAACATCTCGCGCTGAAATCTTTTTCAGCGTATCGGTTCTCGACCTGGAAACGCGGGCCCTGTGAAATATTGTCTGAATTGATATTTCGGTGCATACCTGGTCGCGTGGAATTCGATAGAGCCTTTGTTTCGGTCACTGTTACATTGTATACTGTCATCCAAGTCCGAGACACTTGTCATTTCTGTTGGAAATATGAGATTTTTATTTGCTGGAAAAATCTGTTGAATAATAAAATAATAAAGGAACACTAGTGGATATATTACACGTGGTATGGTTTAAAAAAATATTTAATTACAGTGGAACTTCAATTATCCGAACACAGGTCATCCAAAAATTCCTCTTCCAAGTTACTTACAAATTAAAATTATCACCAATGACACTGTTTACTTAATTTCATTCCATCGTGTACTTTGATGTTCTAAACCAAAATTATCATTTTTATGCGAAACATAGTTGTAACGTAAGTCATCTTGCTACCAATTACAGTTCATATAATCGAGATTCTACTGTATTTGATCGTGCATGTGTTATTTTTGTATCATCACGGTAGTATTCACGTTCCACAGAGTTTTGTGAAATGTCCACAAAAATTAGCAGTTATTTGATGAAATTAAATCTGATGTGCTAATCAGCGGTGACCCTCAATGTAGTCCAATATACTCGGCACATTTTCTAAAATATTACTCCACATTTTTTACTGTTCTTCCATATAAAACACCTTGTGTTTAATTATACCACTCACTGCGAGGTATATACACAGTATAATTAAAAGACACTTTTATCCGCTCGAAGTAACAAAAGACACGTTTTTCTTTGGAAAGCAAGCACGATCGATATTTGAAAAAAAAAGAGAGGACAGGAAACAGAGGGTGGGGTAAGAGGATTCGTCTGAGGATAAAGATCACGCGAGCATAAAAAAGCACGGCGTTATCTGTTGCTTTCTGGTTAATTAAATTTGCATTTGTTTCGCTTTGGCGACGCGCCAGGATGATCCGCTCGTCGATCCCACGACAGGCCGTAAGTATAGCCGAACATAACCTATGTGAGTGGAAGACTGTCGACGGAGGGAAAGAGGAAATCCTTTAATCCCGGAGGAACGTTGTCCTTCCCATGGACCACTTTGTCACCTTGCTTCCAGGCAACTTTCAACGGACCTACAGCCACACCTTCGAACTATTAAATATTTACCGTCGAACGAATCGTTTTTTGTTCGTAACAAGATCAAACTGTCCCATCTGTCTTGCAAAAAATTTAGCGACACGTTTCGTTGACGAGTTCGACGTTTTTCGTTCGTCTGAAAAGTTTTACGCAGCCTTTGGGAAATTAAAGCGCTGAAATCACGTCAAATATAATCATTTCAGAGCTTAAAAATATTAGGGAACTTGTTATTAGTGAGGAAATTTTTTATTCTGTGACAATGACCCGATGCATGTAACGATATACAGGGTGTTTTTAAATTGATAGTTTAACTTTGGGTATGTATAGTGATCGACAGAATAAATAAATTTGAGTAGATATGGGTAGAAAAATCAATTTCAAAATATAAACGAAAATATATGTTATGGTGAAAGCAAATATTTTGTTATAACTTCGAAACTATTGATTTTTTAAACCAAGTGTATTAAAACTTTTTTGTTTACTTTGTTGGGTATTATACGTATCCAAGATTAAAACCAGCAAATTTGAAAACAGCAAATTAAAAATTGTAACCTGGGTATTTCAAACTTCCGACTCAAATCTATAGAAACATTGTGGAAGGAAATAAATTGACGAATTATAAATAAGACCTCCAAAATCAGAACTGCATTGTAGATATTTTTGCCCAAAAAGTGTAATAATACTACGACAGAAAAAGTAAAGAAATTATTTGCAACTCAAAAAATCAACCGGCTGTAAATAGGACGAGGGTGTGTTGATAAAAAAAAGATTTAAATACTTATTTCTAAAATGAGATTTCTAATATTTTATCGGCCTTACATCTCACTTATTATATAAAATTTCTGATGTGGCAATATTTGTGTATACCGCTCATTCATTCAATAACTTTTCTGAAGCTTATATGAAATTTAAACAGTGTTCTGGTTAATTACCAAAACTGATTGTAAGATCCTTTTGAAGGTAAACCGTGAGAATCCTCAAAATTTATTAATATAAAATAATTACTCTATTCAAGATCTTTAAACACAAGTCACATAACTTTCGCCTACAATTCTACACTTAAGGAATTCTAAGCGTATATTTGAAAATTCATTTATAATGATACCCCTATAACCAGCCAATGTGTCTTCTAAATATCAAAATACATTCCGTTGATTTTTGCTAAAATTTGCGAACAGGCTTGCCTCAATTCACACCAGTGTGAATAAATTTATCCTTGTAGTGAACCAGTTACAAGACTGAAAAGAACTAATTCATCGTTTAAATACTTCATCATTGTGTTTATTAAGCGACGCATGAAGAAAGATGCGTTTGTCATATGCGCTTTGGTCGTACAATGCGATTCCACGTGCGATCACTGACCCGAGTTCGAGATTGAAATAAGCGAAAATTTCGTTTGAAATTTTAATTCCACGCGAGACATTATGAAACGTTTCCTCGTGAATTTCTCCTAAAAAATATTTTTTAAACGCTATAGAAACTGAAGAAACTTTCGAAGTCAAAAGTTTCTAGAGGAGTGACGGCTCTCCACAATTTTTGCGTTAAAGATTCAAGCGGCTTTCATAAAAGTTTTCACGACAGCGGACTGGATAATTTGCGTCCGTGTTATCATTTTCTTCGTCCCGGTGTGTCCCCATGAAATCTTCGTTTGAGTACACGCGTTTCTGCCGAGGAAAAATCCACGTCACGAAAAGCCGTTTCCCCCCACAAGAATAGCCGAAGAGCGGCCATGATGCGTCCTTGTCTCATTTTGCACCGAGTACTCTTCAGGGTGCTTCTAAATTCTGGCAAAATTTTTTCGTAAAACTTCAGGCGAAATTGTATCGCCTGGATATATTTCTGAGAACATTCTTTTCCATTTTCATGAGTGAAACATAACAGAAATGAATAGAATGTGATTAAAATTTAGTCTTAATCAAGAAACAATTACACGATATTTTCTGTTTAATAATTTAGGCGATTACTAACTTAAGTAGAGGAGACCGGGGTAAGATGGTAGGTCGGGTAAGATGGTGAATGTCATTTTTTGCTTCTATTGCTAATACATGCCGACTTTCTTTGTTACGCCATCTTTGCATATAACTCGATAACATAGTTTAGCATGGTAAAGTAGACATTAGATGATGCAATAGAAAGTTAGAACGAAATCACGATTTCACGCGTGTGGCTTATAATAGTTTGACTTCATAAATTAGTGAATAGAAGCTTAAATAAAGGTGAGTATTGCATGGGAAGTAAATTTTGGCGTGTTTAAGAGTGCAGAATTGAATACCGCGTAGTGGTTTTGTAGCAGTTACGGCACTGCTACCACATCCCTGCAGTGAAAGATCGAAATATTACCCTCGCTAACTTTCTTTTCTTTAAATGCTTCCGGCCTATCTTTCTTTAAAAGTGTACGGACACAGGCGCGTCGTAGGCCGGCAACGGACGACGGTTGCCGATTGCGCGACGAGTTTTTTCTTTTGTTTTCTGACCGCGCGCCGCGGTCACCAGGCAGAGAACACGAGGCAGAACCTCTTGCGACTCACCACGTGTACGACCGCGCGACGCAGCAATTACCTGCTCTTATTCCGTGATATTAATTATAAATAAATTGAGCGGTAACGCAAAATCGGAGTCGACCTTTACGCACACATACACCTCAGTTTAAAATAAATTTGATGTCTCAATGTTATTTTAATATTATTTATCCACATAACCTACACGGGATAAGATGGCGGGGATAAAATGGCGAGTTTCTACATGGATGTCCTCCAGGCATAAATGCAATAGCAGAAAAATCAGGATGGATGACCACTGATACCTTCTTAATATTCTTAAAACATTTTGCACAACATGCCAAATCATCTTTAGATGATCCGGTCCTATTGTTATTGGACAACCCCGCCTCGAAAAGAGGATGCGATGAATTGTATGCAGATCCTCCTTTAGAGGACTGGATACAGCGTTTCAAGTGCTTAAACTGATGGCATGAATCTTGCACTAAATATCGAAGGGCGAGGTTATTCACATGTCAAAATTGTATTCATTAAATTAATATAACCATCTTACCCCAGTATGTTCACCATCTTACCCAACGTGTGAGATGGCGAAATTACTCACAAATTAGTTTTTACTTTATACCAGAGATATCTGTAAAATTATTTACATACACACATATATATATATATACTTTTGTTACTAAGCATGTAAGATTGTTATAGTAAAATATTATTTTTTTTGTATAAGAAGTAGAAAAGGAAATACTGTGTAATTCTTCAATTCCTTAACAATTGTGCTGTGTAAAGTTTTATGCGAAGGAACTCGAAAGATCACGAATTTAATTGCCCACCTACATAATATTAGGATAATGTCAAAAAATAACTTCGAACAAAAAATTGATTATCTCCAGGGACAACATTAGTGTGTAGAAAAATATTTTGTTACATGAGCAGTTAATTATTAATTTTACAGAGAATGTTCGAAATGGCGTCCATTTTTATTAATGCATTCTCTCAGGCAATCTATTGTTTCAAAACAGTGAACTACCACTAAACGAAAAATACGAAATGCTTTGTATTGGAAATATAAATTCCATACCGATGGTTATAGAAAATATTATAAATACTACTAATGTTATTGTCTTTGAATAGCATCGAAAAAAAATTATTTTGTAAGAACATATTTTGCTGTTTCGTGTCTATCCCTCGATACCATCTATTCTTTTGTTAACTTATGTTATTAGTTTATTATTGAATAAAAAATATTAAAGCAGCTGCCCGATATAGGCAGTTTTGTAATAAAAAGACACGTCGCCTAACGAGGAAACACCCCATTGACACACAATTTTTATACAATTTTTATATAATATAGAACACGAACAAATTTTCTATACGTGTTTTGTATGGATCTGTAGTGCGTATACAAACTTTAATGCAAGTAGTCCAGCGTTTTATAACAAAAACATGCAAAAATAAGTTAATTTTTTATATATTTTCTAAGTCAATATATTTTTCGAAAATCTGCTTATACAGTGAAATTTTTCATTTAAAAAGAGAATTTACTTTTCGACTTTTTTTTGTATACAACTAATATTTTCCGAGATGTTCCACAAAATAGCTTTTTCAATCCCAACTTTGAGGTCTGTTTTCACCCCTTTAGACAGATGTTTGTGGATGAAAAAGAACACCTATCAAATATTTTTTCGACTTCCGTATCGTATCAAAATTGCATACAAATCGGCGTGTGTCAATTGGGTGATGTCGCTTGTAAGTTATTTTGGTATTCCCGAAAAGAAGAAAAATAAAGACAAGCTTTTCCGTCTCCGCAAAGAAGCGAAGGACAAAGTGGATGATGACGTGGGCGGTACCGGAAGTCTTGACGAACATAGAAAGTTAATTACAGCTTACTATCTCAATCGTCGTTGCGCTTCACGAGCTTTTTCTTCCCACCTCGTATCGTTAAGGGTTTTATGTCCCCTTTCATTGTCGCCTCGCTGCGAAAAAGCTACGGAAACCGAGAACGAAGATGGAACCCTTTCGTTCTTCCGCAGCGAAAGAAATTTCTCAAATGCTTCATTGCGCCGTACTAATCTCGACGAATTACGTGCCACATCGCTTCAGTGAAAATTAGTAACAAATGAAATACGACGAACCTACTGAGAAATACCTAAAAATTACTGGGCGGATCGACTTGAAATTTTGCACACATATAGAGTACATTTCAAAATACAGTAAAATCTGTATTATTCGAATACTGGTGAACTGAAAAATAGTCACGCTATACCAGTTATAAGCTAAGATTACTGTTAGTAACATTGTGTATTTAATTTTCTATCACCATACTATACAGGCTGATTCACGCAAAAGTAACAAGCCATATCTTTTTTTTGGTTGAAGTTACAAAAAAATGATAGAGGAAAAAGATCAATGGTTCAATGTGGACTACATATTTACATTCATATTTTTTTCACAGGTGCAATAATGCATGTGCATTTTGCAGTGGCACTATTTTTTTAAATAGAAACCGTCCCTTTCTGTTACCCACAGCGAATCCTCCTGTCATTCTACGTAAAAAATTATTACAGTAATATGGTCAAAAAATGATTAGTTCGTGAGATATTTAAATTAATGTATTTATTAGCCATATGCAGACGCTACGTGCGGCCGAGTTGCAGTAGTACACACTGAGCCATTGCACCGAACGCCCATGGGCGTCTACAGTACACGATGAGTGTGTATCTCGAACGCTTTACCATTGCATCCTAAACATTACAAACTTTTTCATTGTTTTCATAAACAAGGTGATATCTGGTTACAGCTGTGCAATAAAAATAAAATCTTTATTATTTCTTTTTCGTGTATGAGCTTCCTTAATGAAGACATTTATTTAAAACTGTCATGCCCCGGACACTGCTGTGTCCGCAATTTTTTCTGCACACAGAATTCCGAATATTCATTTTTTTTTCTTATATCTTGTAGCTGGGCGAATTTTCTTTTGCGTGCTTGATGTGAAGTATTTACATAGCGTTATAATAAAACGTTTGAGCATCTCCTTTAATAAAGATATTTTTTCAAAATATCTGGCGAACTACTCATTTTTCGACGATGTTACCCTAATACTTTTTTACGTAGAATGACAAGAGGATTCAACGTAAGTACTATTTTAAAAAAATAGTACAACTGCAAAATGCACTTGCATCATTGGACTTGCAAAAAAAATATGATCGTGAATATGTAGCTCACCTTGAACCATTCATCTTTTTCTTGTATCATTTTTTACTAGTTTGAACCGACAAAAAGATATGGCTTGTTACAGTTGCGTGAATCATCCTGTATATTTAATGTATATTGTACAACTATGTATTAAATTCTAAAATAAAATAACCATTTTTATGCGAGACATAGTTGCAATGTGAGTTAAATTATTACTAATTACAGTTCGGATAATCGAGGTCCTATTGTATGGTTGAAACTAACAACTTTTTGATATCGTTAAAATTATTATTTTTGCGGCACTCGAGAAATAACAATTTTTTAGCAAAAATTAGAGCTTCTCCTTTAAAGCTCTGCCATTTTGTCAATTTTTTCTATACATAATTTATTTTAGTTCCAACGATAACCACATTCATGGAGAATAACACGGCATTTTCTTTTTTGTCTGTCAGACGACTACGACGGGTGCTATCAATACGCTCGATTGGACAGACATTTCGCGCGCCTGTTTATAATTCATACAATTCATAATAAAATGTCTTATAGAAATTTGTGTTATTACGTCAAACATATATAAATAGACATGTAAAAGTACAGTTTACTAGCTTTGATAATTTTCTTTAAACTAATTCCCAAAAATCACATTGAAAACGCGTGTCACCACTAGAATATCCTAAGCAAAAAACAAAATTTACACGTATAAGTCAGCATCTATGAAGAGGATAAAGGGGCTACCACGAAATGATCGCGCGGGAAAATATGCGCGAAACATTTAACGCCAGAATCCGGGCTTCGGTTTGCCTGTTTAGATTTAATTCTCAGGCTGGCAGCGAGCCAAAGAATCGCAATGTTTAACCGCGAGTCACGCTCAAAAGTGTCACATTCATTGTATCGATACCGCGGCGATCATAAAGATCTATCCGCAACCGTGTCATCAGGAATTCCTATTTCACACCCCCTTGTTCATAATTACGTCGAAATATTTATGAATACAGAGGTGTTTAATACTCGCTGCACCAGCCAACGAGGTCTCACCCTTTCATATTTAGGGGTTTGTGAGGTGTGATTAACTCTTTAATCTTTTATTTAATACTTTGAGACGGATGTGCTTTGCGTGAAACTTACAAGGAAAGCTACCGATGTGGTCGACTCAGAGTTTAATGAGTTTTTGTATGTTAATAGACCATGTTATTACGAATCTCCCTATATATGATTTTAGACGTAGATGGTCGATAGTTTACAGAATATTTAATGCAAACAGGAACACTGCGTACCAACTTAACGCTTAACTGACTGATCCAAGCTCTTCTACTGGAAAGCACCTCTTACAGTAGAGCACATAAAACCTATCGGAGTTGTATCATTAAATATCTTTTAAAGTATTGACCGTCTCCGCCCAAAATCAAGTACAGGGAGATTCGTGATAACATGATTTATCAACAGACAAAAAATTATTAAACCCTAAGACGACCACTTCGGTAGCTTTTCTTATCACGTTGACTGCTACGGTGCTCACCCGTGACCGGCGCTTGTCTTCTTAATGGGGCCCTGGTCGTCATCCATGACCAGCGTTACTACATTTGTTAGAATGATTAAAATAAGATGAATATCATCGATTATAAAATTTTGAACAACGTTAATAACTAGAGAACATTGTGACCATTATAACCAGCGAGATAAACGCACTATTGATAAAGATGTAATCTTATTTAACCATATTATGTACTTAATATTTTATCATTACATACTTACAATTATGAAAATTCCATTGTGGCACCCAGGGCAAGACATATAAAACTTGCGTGGCAATCAACGTGTTATTAGCATTGTTGTCGACATATACATCGCCGAAATCATGAAGATATTATACACGGTGTTAAAGAACAGGGTCCAGGATTTTAAGAGCAGATACTACTTACGAAATGAAGAAAAAAAGTCCTAGTAAGCTTGGGTCGAAAAATGAATATTGTCAAAAATTTGAAGAATTCTTCGTTTTAGGTAAGAGTAACTATAACTAGTCTGTTTGTCGATTAGTTACTACTGCAATTTTTAACGTTTATAATAATCATGATAACTTGTAATTGTCGGTATCGTATCGCAAGAATTCTACAGGAAGCCACGGCTTTTAAACACATCATGGCGACGAATCCTCAGCCTTTGTGTTGAGGCTCGTTGGCTGGTGTCCAGGCCGGAAATTAAATCTAAGCAGAGGAAACTACCGTCGGATTTTTACATCGGAATATTTCCACGTGGTGTATTAACCGTTTCGCGTGTCCGCCGACGAAATTCGTCTGCGAGACGTTCTGCTTCCGGGCGAATCAGAAAATCCACTAAACTGGCCTGTCCTTATACGTTCACTACAATTAACCCGTTAAACGCTATGTCGCTCCCTGGGAACCGACATTAAACTTTTCGTTTAAGCAGCGTCGGTCCCTGGGGACCGACAGTATCTAATTTAAAAAATAATCCTTTATGATTAATATAACATTAAAAACATATGTTTACACTTTTTTTAATCAATTTTATTGAAACATTTTATACAAAAATGAGGTTTTCTTTTACAAGTATTACAAAAAGTTACGACTTTCTTGGTAAAATTTCTTGCTATTTTTCTTACAAATTTTCTGTATTTACGCGCCGCCTAAGTGGAAAGTAAAACAAAATTATCTCCGCCTTTAACGTGTTAAACAATTTTTGAAACATTTCTTCAATGTCACAAAATTTTCAAATAATGGTTATTACAATGAACAATTATTACCACAGGATATTTTATTTGATAGGGAAAATATGCAATCAATAATACATTAAGCATCACATGGAAGAATTAATAAAGCATTTAAATTTTTCTTTCGATAATACAGGGTGGGTCAGCTACATCATTGAAATCACTTCGTTAACATGATGAGCGCCATGTGGGGTGCCTCAAATGTTAATTTATTAAATAACTACAAATTTTGTGCAATTTTGAGCAGTATTAATACTGTAATGATAATATAAGATAACAACTGTAAAATCAAATAACAAAACAATTTTTTCATTCGTGACTTATATTTAAAAGAAAATATTATAATGTGCCTGACTAGACGTGGCAGTTTCTACTTTAGCACCCGACGTGTTAACATGTTGAGTACTGCAGTAAAACTGTCATACCTAATCAGACACCATATAATTTGCAGCTTTTAATATAAATCATAGAGTAAGAAAGATTTTAACTATTCGATTGCATTATTTGTATTTTACATTATTGCCTCACTGTTAATGTTATTTAGGATTTTATAAGATACAATAGTTATTTAATTAAATTACATCAGTGACGCCTGCCATCAGTGATCCCCACAGCATCCAACGTGTTAACTCCATAAATATTGATTTTATAAACAATTGGTTAAAATAAATATTGCATAGGTCTAAATAGGCCATGTAATGCAGTGTTTAAGAATAATGAGTATATTAGATGTTCCAAGACCTGAATTTCTTGAATAAGAAATTTCTCTCGCAGCAAAGTGCAGTAAATGTTGAGGTTTGAAGCTGGCGCGCCTCCTTCTCACCATAAGGGGGCTGAGGCCCCGTTTTATATCACTACTAGATAGTAAACTGACTAAATGCATTCTTCTGTACACAAGTCTTGCTTGTAAGAGTACGAGAACATGTAATCATGTAATTTTTCATCATAATATATTACAATATATTTAACTAACGTGAGATACACATTCATATCTCTCTTTTCACAAATTCGCTGCGAAGTCGATACACTCGGACTTCTACAGTAAAAATGGTTGGTTTATAATTCCTTGATAAGTTTTGCGTACTTACACTATATTTTCCGGAGGTATTATGATGCATGGCACTAAACTTTTCTTTTTAAATAATAGGTGTTTTAACACTTTTTAGCGGTACTGTATATTCTACATATCTAATATGTAAAGTTGGGACACTTGTGGATTTGTTACAAACAAGTCCTTGCCCGCTAGGCCAGATTCGAATTTTGAAATTCCATTAACTGGACTAGCGTGTCAACGACTGATTACTCGAATCCATATCTAACAAATTGGAATTGTGATGAAGCTGCAGCCATTGATACCGAGTCTTTCGACTGATCGGTCCGCGAATTAACACCCGCGTCGGTTTAATTAATACGCCGAGTAACCGGACTAGGAAACTCGTTGAATTTATGTCGAAATTTTGCGCGAATGAATTATACGACTGCTCGTCGTAGTTGCTGCTACAATAGAATGTTGTTGGATGCCGTTAGTTATAAATTATGTGTATGCTAACCGCGCTAATTAACAGTTAGCAGAAATGATGGTGTGCGTGAAGTGTTTGACTTTGACTGCTCACAAACCGCATACAATGAAAATTGTTGAGCCACGCGAATGGTTGGCAACGTTAACGAATGACGAAACGCATTCAGTACGTACGTTCATAATAGTCATTGTTTATTTATTATTCCTGCGAGTCGTTCCTACTTTTAGAAGGAAATCATGTACGATAAAATATGAGAAATATTCAGCTTAAAAAGACAGAAGAAACATGATGTGAAGTTGTAAATTTAATTTTACAATAGTGAGTCCTCATAGAGTATTATTTGTAATTGTACGGACTCTCTTTTGACGAAATAAACACATTGGGTACAGTTGACAGAGCAACAATTTCGTAACGTCTAATACATATTTGGGTAGAAATTTCAAAGTGACTTCGTTTGCAGAAACGATACAGGATCATTATCATTTTGAATAAACATTCACAGTAGCACAGTGGGAAAGGTACCGTTTGTTATTGACATATTGAATGCCACAGAGAAAACTTTGCTAATACAGAACGTTCCAATACACTATTACGTTGTCCGGAAAGCTCGTGCTGGTTCCAAACTTCAAAATGCAGTTCTGCAACTCCTATTAATCTTCTTCTTTTAAGAATAGAGATACTCACTTTCTGTCTTTACTACGTCTTCCCATTTTTGAATAATTTGAAATGTCAGTATAATTAAATATTTGCGACAAATTGGGTTCCACGTGCTTCCTGAACTTTGTAATGATTGAAATACGTAACAATTTAGTTGCAATGGCGGCAAATAATTCCCTATATTGTTTTATGATAATTGTACTTTCAAATTACCTAATGAATAAAAACAGACGAGTACGCCTATTTTTAAAATGAACAAATTAATAGAAAATGTTGCATTTCATCGTTGTCCTTAAAAAACGGCGCGAGCTTTGAAATACTTCCAATATAAAGACTGAATGTGTTACAACCTGAAGAGAAGTACTTCCCCCTGAAAAAGTAAATAAAAATGCGGATTAACAATTTTTCATACCAGTGTTGGTGTCTGAGAGCATCAATTTTTTTCAGCAATACCTCATATAATAAAATATATCATTTTCAAGCAGGGACTAAAAACCGGTATGATTTTGATACCAGTATCACGCCAACAAAGCTATACCGAAACCGATATAGTACCGAAACAGACAAGTACCGAAACCGATATATTACTAAAAACCGAAATAAATACCGGTATTTTTGCGGTTTTTCTTTTGATAACATGGTAGGTTAAGATTTTCCGGTAACACCTTCATAACCCTTATAGAATTGGAACTATTATACAGTACTATTATACATATATTTATATGAAAATTGCATGGTACAAGGGGGCAAATTTTTTAACGAAGACGAACTCTTTTTTACGTTATTAGTCTAAGAGATACGATGGTCAAGTTCGTTTTTTTAAATGGAACTATGTACTTTTGTTCAGATCATTCGATAGTGCTTTTCAAGACGAATTCACTGACCTTTAATGTATACACCTGATTTTTAGTGGTTTTCGAGATATTAATAGATATTTGTATAAAAATACCGGTATATTAGTATACATTTACTGGTCATTTTTTCGGTTTCGTATTCCATTGTTTCTGATTTTTAAGATATTTTGAATTATATTTTTACAATATTTTTAAGATATTTTCAATTATATTAAGCAAAGTAATTTAGACAGCAATTTAGAAGAAAGAAAATGCCTTCCTTAAAATAGTTTAAAAATTGTAATAGAATGAGAAAACCGAAAAAATTACCGGTAAATATATCGGTATTTTCATATAGCAGTATGATATAATACCGGTATTTTATGTTTCAGTAGAAGTCCCTGATTTCAAGTATATCTCGCATTTTTAAAACCTTACCAACTTTGAAGCTAAGCTCACCTTTTAAACAATATAATAATGACAAAAAGTGTCTTTCTACAAAACGTACTTAAGCATACATGTTTGACTAATTTTTTTAAACAATTCCCTTGAAAACAAAGCTTCCCACATTTTCAGTACACTACAATCTGAGAAATCTCCCTCTTAGATTTCGCCGGGATTTTCGAGTTGTTTTCTTCGCGGGAAGTCATCGTTGCAATCGTCGCTTAATCTTACCGATGCGTCGAGGTAACGTTTCGCTGTTTAGCAAATCGTAGTTGGCAAACTTTGAATCGCCCGCCATCGCCCCGGCAACTTCTTCGAAGAGAATTTCGATCGCACGACTTCTCGCGCCGTCGACATTGCTCCCCCGTGTCGAGGACCCACGAATTTCCGCGTCGTCTTCTCGACCTTCGAGTCCGATGATATTTCGCCTCCCTGAATTCGCGTCAACTTACCCCAGGGGGTGAAATCTTTGCGAGGGATGTTAAGTTTCGCGCGACAGTTCCGCAGCCGAAAATTCGCCCCTCGAACCTGAAATAATTATTAGTTATCAGCTTTTCGTTAGCCACAAGATTTTTAATTGTATCACTCTTCGGAATCTTGAAAATTTCACGGATTTATGTGATTATTGTTTATGAGAAATTGTAATTTGTATTGCAGGAAATTTTTATGAAAGCTTCCCTGTCTTTAAGATGTATCAAATGAAATTTCAGAGTGATATAGTTGGAAACTTGGGCAGTTTCATAGTAATATTTTACATTGTCTTTATGGTTCATTTTGGACAGATATAAACAATTATATAATACAGTAGCAGACTCTTTTGTGCTTTCCTTATTATTTAAAATAATATACTGTTTTATGTTATAGTTGTCTCATACAAAATTGTATTGGTTTATTTCCATAATAATGTATACATTGGATGTTTCAAACGCAGTGTTTATTACTGACAAATTTTTCATGTTCAATGCGAGAAAATAAAGGGTATAGCCGTATAAGGGAGTCAATGTGCCCTTAGACCAAATTTGACCTATGATGGACCATTTGATAGTTTACTAAAAGAAAATATTTTACACCAATTTTCAACTTTCTATCTCGACCTTTAGTAACAAAGAAAATTCGAATTATACGGTTTTTGCACTATTTTCCTTATTTAGTCGCTTGCGAAAAATTCTGAAAAAAAATGTATATAAAGTTTGTAATATAAAGTATTTGAAATAGTATACATGCTTGACGTTAATAGTTTTTAGACATTTTTAAACAAATATTCATAAGAGAATTCCGTACTTAACAATTTTCGTATCAAAGTGAAAAATTCCGTACTTGGTCAGATATAAATGGCGGAATTTCAGAAACATATGTCATTAAGGACAGAAATATTTCATTATTTCATTATTATACTAAGGAAGTTAATAGCTATATGGTTACATTGAAGTTGATGCGTGGAACACTGATAAGCTACTTACGTGCCACCAAACATGTTCAAAATGGAAAGTTATTGTACATATTCTTATAATTACAGTATTATAAATTAATTATACTCATATATGTACAATACATCTGTCTATACAATGGACTCGTTTTTATAATTTTTTTTTAATTATTTTCGTCCTCGACGTTGTATTTACTAAAAAGCTAAGATTAACTTTTTAAAAATGCCCATTTTTAACGTAATTCAGTCTATCGTTAAACTATGATTAATTGAAAATATTAACCGAGAACAATATTTAAAATAGGAGGATAATGAAATGATTTGTTACCTAAGCTTACTTTAATTTTGAATAAATTGGCATTTATTTCACATTTTCAGGTACTGCAGACAAAAATTATGTACCTATACTTTTACAAAAATTTAAGCACTATTTCAATATTTTAAATAAATCATTATCATATCATTGCACTGTGTGTAAATGGTACAAAAATATCACCAAATGTTCCGAGTGACAAGTATAACTCGTGAAACATTCAGAAAATAATCCTGCCGGATAAGCAAGACATATTTGGCAAAATTTCTCTGGGGACGTTCTCCTACAGGAAATGAAGCTTGAACGCTTTCCTTGTGCTGGAAATCGCAACCAAGTATGCGATCAATAATGCATTACCCTTGGTTCGCAACAGAGCAGCATATTTACGACTATGTACCGTTACCGATCATTAATCTTAATCGACGAAGCTTCGACGTATAACCAAAGCTTTTTCAATGTCCTTCCAGCGTTGAATCGTTTCTTAAAACGTTGCTTTCCTTCTCTCGTAATAAATTATTGACAATCCATTATGTCTGTCGATCGTTAGTGTTTGCGTTCGTAAAAATAAGTCGATTTTTATTTTTCATCCAGGTATTAATACTGCCAAGACGTTAAAATCGCTTCTCATCCAACGATGATAGATATAAATATCAATGCATGCGTTTCAAACTATGTGATATACAGGGTGTCCCAGCTTATCTGTTAGAAGCTCATATTTCCTAACTTATTGACGATAAAAAAAAATTTTCATATGGAAGTTGCATGGTGTGGGGAGCACATATTTTTAGCGAAGACGAATTTTTGATTGCGTTATTATTTTAAGAGATATGACGGTCAAGTTCGTTTTTTTAAATGAAACTATGTATTTTTGTTCAGATCATTTGATAGTGCTTTTCAAGATGAATTCACTGACGATTAATGTATACACCCGATTTTAAGTGGTTTCCGAGATATTGCGTTTACAAATTTACTGGTTTTCAACGGAAGAAACCGGCCGAATAGGAAATACCTATAGTATGTATATACAGTGCACGTATGGTTGCAAAATCAAAGCATTCTCACAAAGGAACATACCAAAGTGCCAGCCTCCGATTTTCATGAAACTTCGTAGACTTATTAAACAGATGAAAATAAGCGATACGTATCTTTTTTATCGGCTGAGCTGCAACTTTAAGGGGTGAAATCAACCCTTAAAGGTGCAGCTGGAAAATGCTATCTCAAAAACTATCATAGGTACAAGAAAACTTCTTAAGGAAAAGTTTTATGTTTTTTTGCATATAAACAGAACATGCACGAAAATTTTGTAAAAAACAATTTGTTTATAACAAAAGAATGTATTATAACATTATTTTAAAAGTTATCACAATTTACATAATGACAGAAAAGGACAGACATTTTTCTCCATATCCATCGGTGTATGATATAGTAATAGGTTTGCCTCCTGCAGTTCGGCAAATTTTTATATTACAGATACAGCGTCCGGTTCAGTCGCGGTGGTATGAGACGTCAATACGTATTATGAGATGCAGGGTTTATCATTCATGCTAGTGATCAGTAAAGTTATTTGGAACTTTCGATACTAATAGAAATTATTTTAGTATTTATAGTATAACATAATAGAGCTTTCACATACAATCCACCGATTGGTAATCCACCGATTACTTCTGTTCAAGTAATTTTGAACAATGAGGGCATAATGAGATGGTGGCCTAACCTGTTGAAACGCTACACTCTCGAGAATGCTAATATCAAGAAGTTACGGTTCCAGAAACAGCTGAAGCATGCTAAGGTACACTTGACACGTGCTCGTTGCTTTTGCAGAAAACAAGGATCTCTAAATGTTTGATCTCGTCCTCTCAAGGAGTACATGTTGAAAGTATTAAATAGTTTTATAACATAAAATTTGCACCGACTTTTGCTAAATATATTTTCTTCCGTATAAAAGTAAATCAGTAATAATATACTTAAGTTATTTATTTCAAATTCACCCGATTCCACCACAATACGCAGTTAATTTTGGGACAACCTGTATTGTATTAACGTGATTTAGCGTTTTGTACACGGTGGTACACGGTTAAAGAAACAACGTTAGGGCTTCTTGTAACGAAATTGTCGCAAGTTAATTTCCGTTTCGTCGTGCTCGGACGGGGGCCACGTGATTAGTCTACCCGTGCGACCGCGAAATCGCGTTAACTTCGGATTAATATCCGCGGAAATCGCGGGTTCGGATCACCGAACAATTATCGTGACCCGACAGCAAGCTCCGACCAATCGCAACACCGACGCTAGGATTTTCATCGCCGCATGAAACTCCCTCGTAATTTCTCGCCACGTGAAATTTGAACATTCTGCGTAACCCCTCCCGTCGCTATGATTTCCACCTCGTCCTTCATTCCTTCGTTTTCGTCTCGCGTTCTCCATCTTTCGTTCCATTCGCCGTGGTCCGCAATATGCGGCGCCGAAACTCCTATCAGAACCCATGTAACGTCCCCGTTTCATTGGTCGAAAAAGATTGAAACACATGTACTGGAAAGTAGAGTGAGAATATCGGATGTGGTTGATCGTGGAAATTCACTTGATAAATTTATTTTTTACATTAGATATTGTTAAGGTTAGCGACAGGTACCAGGTTTAAGATGTGCAGGTGACTTCAGCTGACTTTTAGCTTCATTTTTTTAATAATGACGTGTAGAGTAATGTCGCGTTAGCTGACCATCGCTATTCCCAGTAGTTCTTAGAACTGAGTTTGTGGAGTGAGCCTCTGTCGTTACGTATTTAAAATAAGCAAACGTATTGTTTTTGTAAATTATGTTAAAATAAAAATTCATTTAATAATTGCGTTTTGAAAATTTCCCATTTCACTGATACACCCTGTATAATTAGGACGCTTTTTAGAACTATTTCAGAAAGTGCAACAACTATTTTGGACCCAGTTGGAACTAGCTACTAGGTAGAACTTTTTAGTACTGCTAAGAACTACTAAAAAAATTATACTAAGGACTTTGTATCTGAACGTACTTACTAGTTAGACTTGAGCATTATTCTAAGTCTTGGTATTAATAAATAAAGTTTATATGTGCGTTACAAATACCAGAGTTATTATTTGCGATCTCTGCCAGGTTTTAGCATTGTAGAATCTCATTCAGTTACAAAGGAATTTATACTGGAAATAGAGAATGAGCTCTTTTGAACTTTCACGGTTCGGGTTACCAGGACGATAGTTACTAGAGGTTTCCGGGTGAATGTAGTGTCGTTGCGGAGTTATGTTCCGACGTTTTGCCTATCAGGTAGCTTCATCAGGGGTTTGAAAACGCACTGATAATGACGGACCTGTGTGTAGTTTCTCAATTTAAGTGAACCGTGTTCATGTTCAGCTTCATTGATCACCGGCCACAGGTTTTAATTAGTCAATTGATCAATCAAAACATGGGAGGAGGGTGCTCCAGATGTTGTTAAGTTGACATTCAGTGACCCTGTTTATGATGTCAGGGTGTTACGCTCTTCATATTCTTTGCTTCCGTTTATAATTACATGGGTACACATTAAAATATGAAGTAAGCGCGTTGCATCGGTAAAAAGGTGATGCTACGTCGTGTCCCACGTGTTAGCAGTAAATTAATTTTCATAAACAACCGTAACGAGCGAAAGAAACAGACGAACTGCATTACGCATTATGTTATGCACTAATTTCGCTGGTATCTGCGTGCGCAGGAGCATCCGTGTGGGTGTATGCATGTGTGCACAGGTGTGCAAACGTATGTTAACGCCGGCGAGAGACCGGAAAAGGATGCTGTAGCTGCAGCTGCATCTCGGCGCGTCATGCGAAGTAATGAGAAGGAAAGCCCAAGGGTTTTGTGTCTGTACGTAGTCGAAACACCTACCTATTATTTCAAGAAATATGTGCCATAACGTTTCGCGTGAGTTATGCGGCAAAGCGTGCAGATAAACTATGTGCGCGCAGTCATTACTTATTATTTCTGTGAAACAAATGGTAGGTTACATAGGAAAACAAATTCAACGGAAATGCTTCACGTTAAAAATATATCTATCATTTTAAAACCACCATTACTCTTTCTCATTTTTATGACGTGCCTAATGTGTTATAGAAGGGTCACATAAATTAGGACTGCCACAGTCATTTCCTTACCTACAAGCTTTAGTTTTTTTTTTAGGAATGTTGTAATACAGGGAGTTTACATATGGAAACCCACTCCAGGAGTGGACAAGAAACACAAAAACAATGAAAAAAGTTCATAGAAACATATGTCCTATTTGACCTTGTTTCAAAGTTATAGCCATTTTTGTATTTCAATAATCCGCAGTATTAATAAGTATTGATCAGAAGAATCTCATCAATATGTTATAAACTTTTACATACAGAAAAAGTTAAAAATAAAAAAGTTTAACTGTGGTCTTTATTATAACATTTGGTACGCGGGTTTTTAAATCTCTCGGTTGCCTCGACTCTCATTCCATCCTTCTCTTTATTCGCTGTCCTTTTCTTTGTTCGGCGAACTTCAAAGGCGAGCTGCGCAGCTGGAAATGTAGCCTCAGTGTTCTCCTACGGATCCCAATTCGATTCCTAGCTGTGGGACAGTAGGAGAGCCATTACTGTATAGAGTTCCACGGATGTCTGAACTGCTTTTCGATACGAATGTCTAAACCAGCCTTACCCCAACCGCATATCCCCCCTTGCTCCTCCGGAGCCGGGCCAGGAAGTGCGGCTCGCGGCGGCATTTGAGAAACATGATACAGTAAATCCTCCCACATTGACCCTCAGCTCGGAATCGAAAAGGGTCAGTTTGGACATACCGAGAACACATTTCCAGCCTCGCAGCGCGCCTTTGAAGTTCGCCGAACCAAGAACAGGACAGCGAATAAAAGAGAAGGATGGAATGAGAGTCGAGGCAACCGAGAGATTTAAATACCCGCGTACCAAATGTTATAATAAAGACGACACTTAAACTTTTTTATTTTTAACTTTTTCTGTATGAAAAAGTTTATAATATATTGATGAGATTGTTCTGATCAAAGTGAGACCAAACATGATATAATTTGGATCACATTTACTTATTAATACTTATCGAGTAACTCATTTCATTATCGCTTCGAATGAATTACAAAAAGGAATTGCTAGCAAAATACATGAAATATCTCTACACAATGTCCGTCGAATGTAAGCTGTGCCTCGATAATGCGGTGGAAGAGCCTACGTTTGATGGCAGTGTGAGAATCATGCCTATATTGTACGGTCAGTGTGAGCGAAGCAGCCTACATTTTACGGACGAAGTAGGGGGAGCAGTCTTCGTTTTCGACGGATAATGAGAGGGAACAATTCTAAATTTTACGGATAATGTGGGGGAATAGCCTACGTTTGACGGACAATGGGGGGGAACAGCCTAAATTTTCCGGAAAGCCTGGGAAACAGCCTACGTTTGATGGTCAGTGTGAGAATCATGCCTACATTTTACGGTCAGTGTGAGCGTAGTAGCCTACATTTTCCGGACGTGGTGGAACAGCCTACGTTTGACGGATGTGGAGGTACAGCCTGTTTAAGACTACAAGACTACAATTACATTGTTCAACTCAGCAAAATTTTTGGAAAAGTTTTAAAAATTTTTTCAACTTTTTTTTTTCATTTTTCACAACTTTTCTATTAGTTTTGACAAAATGACTTTTTAAGAAGTCATAAAACGATCACTGAAGATTTCGTACTCTTTTCGATAAAATACAGAATTTCAATATATTATAAATACATATGAGCAAAGTTATGGTTCGATAGGTTTGAAACTCGACAAATTTTTCAGCCACGTTAAATGATTCAAAACTTTTTGTGTGTGAAGTCTATTACATATTTATATACGTATTATCTCATTGTAAATATAATTTAATGTAGAATATTTTACTACTTTATACTTCTGTAATTTATAGTGTTTAGAAATATTATACTATTATAATTTCAAACGTGACTAACAACCCATTTTTGTAATGTAATCAAGGCGATAATGGAGTAAAATGAGTTACACAATAAGTATGAAATAAGTAAATGTGGTCCAAAATACATCGTGTTTGATGTCATTTTAATCGGAAAAATCTCACCAATATGTTAAACAAATTTTCACATAAAAAAAAGTAAAATTAAAAAAGTTATGTTATTGTATTGTGAACTGCCAAGCGTGAACTGTCGTCAAAAGAACCGCCGCCACGCATCGCATTACACGAATCACACGCTTGACTGACTGTGCCATAGGCGTAGGAATAGCAATAGGGTCAGTGTGAGCGTAGTGCCAACTGGGTCAATGTGGGAGGATTCACTGTACATTGTACGAAGAGTGAGTCATCCTTTAACGGAAATAAAAAATTTGTTGTTTTTCATTGTACATTCATGAGAATATTATTAATAGATAAATGAAGTTTTCCCAATTAAAATGAGTCCAAACACGATCTCATTCGGACTATTTGTTATAAGAGACATTACGACTGTCGAATTTTACCTTATGCAAAATGTTAATAACATCGTGTTTGGACTCATTTTCATTGGTAAAACCTCACCTATTCATTTGTAGTATTTTCATTAATGTATTACAAAAAATAGAAAAATTTTGTTTTTCGTTATACGTTGACTCATTTGCGTCGACGAAAAAACTCTTTGGCGGCAGCCGACTGAAACCTCGCCGATGCTCTGTCTCTATCCCTCCCAGATTATCGTTTCTTGAGCTATGCGCGTAAATCTTGTGCTCGAGAAGGTGATGAAAACTGGTCCTAGAACGGATCTCTGAATTTGCTCAATCCCGAATGCGAGTTCAGACATCCGTGCAACTGTGTAAAACATGAATGGTGGAAATAGAAGATTGTTTTCAGAAATAGTAAGTCGATTTGCAGAGTTAGAACCTTGAACCGTTTAATTTAGATTTCTCTATTATAATTGACTATAACACCTAAGAAGTGTTCGATTTATTATCTGAAAAAGAAACTAATAGTGAATACTGCAGAAAATGCAGCAATCTGCTTGGTTCTGGGTAATGTTTCGAAATTGTAATTCTACTTATAGAACTAAGTTCGAGGATAGGAAAAGCAACAGAACATGCAGTCAAATGGTTCTTGGAAAGTGAATATTATTTAAACATTTATCAGTTTTGAGGGATTTAGGAAATCCCAGCACATCCTAAAGCACATACTAGCTGCGAAATCATTTTTATCAGTGTATGGAATGTGTGGTTCTTCACAATCCCTTCTTTGTAGGCTGCTTCAGATTCTGCGCATCGTATCCCAGAAATGCAACTATTTCATACGGAATAGTCACACGACACTATAAATCAACGTGTCTAATGTCATGCAGACGGTTAGGATCGATCATTAAGCCTTTGAATCCAAAGGACATGCTGATGCTCTTAAAAGATTACTAATTAGTACTGTACACTAATGACACTGGAGCTATAAAGTACCTTAATCTTAGAACGAAACTGTATCTACTGATCTGTATAAGTTTAGTCCTACAGCACAACAAGAGCTTCGTTTTACAGGCCTTAGAAATAGTAACAACTTTAACATATAACAAGCTGGTTCAATTTAGTGGACAAATGAACAATGTAGGCCCTAGAAGCCCGCCATTTGTCAAGAAATTCATTAAGTTTCTTTAGACCACATGCGTGCCTATAGAGTTTTGTACTCAACAGTGATAGGCGTATCATAAACCCTCAGTCTAGTACGTACGATCAGTGACCCTAAAGAGGCAACCACCCTCAGGCACAGAGTTCTCGCAACTATCTTCTTGACCAAGGTGCAGATCATGGCGTGGTGAACGGAAATTGCAAGTTCAATACAGAGCGCGAACTGTAGACTAAGTATTCCCCAGTCTCCAAGAGTTTGCTCACTGATTCACCCAAGTCAATCATGGTAGCTTAAATCAGTTTCCTATTTCAGTAGGTTCAATGAAGAAACACTGGAGTCACACTATAAACATATTGAGAGGCAACTATCCTCTGTTCCAAATAAGAGCATAACTGTGACGCGACCGATTTTCGGCCGATCTGCACAGATTCCCACTACCACCCATCATTTTCGGCATCTTACTGGTTACATCACCACTCCACGCGTCTCCCACCTAATAGCACGTACTCGTAGCTAATGTGCATATACAGTGGTCGTATTTGTTTGAAATTATTTCCACGTGTGCAAATGGCATGTGTGCGTATGTGTAGTATGCTTGTACGTAATGTATGTGTGTTTAATATATGTACCTATAACCTAATTTGACAAAATATGACGTATCCTGGTGTTATCCCTGAATATTTACCACACGCGTTCCAGCTAAGTATACAGAAAATATTGTCACCGTGTATATTGTAGGCGTTAGTCGACGGAGTAGGAAACGGCGGTAAAGTTGGGATCCGATGCGCGAAACAGTTATGCTCTTATTTGAAGCAGAGGATAGAGTCAACACTCGCTTTCACAACAGACACCAGCACCCGTCAAACAGTTTTAAATAAAATCGTGCAAACCACACAATGAGTTAGCACATATCATGCAATAATCAAGGCTAGTGATGGGATTTATATGATACGTATTGATGATGCTCAAACAATTCGATACCTAAGTACTCAGTGGGAAGTATTGATAGGCATCGAAATCTCGGATACGGGGTATTAATTTTCAATACTAATTCCTCTTGGAACGGTGCTGTTCAATACCAATCCTCTGGCGATCAAGTAGGTATCGATGCCATGAACAAATGAATTGACATCGTCGGGTCGTTAAAAAGTCGGAATCTTCAAAGCACTCTGCGAAGATGTGGAGTAGCTCGAATTACACTCTGCGAATACAAACATCAATTTTGAAAAGAAGTATCAAATCGGTACCGATATTTTCGTAGAAGTATCAAACACGTATCGATACTTTCGTACAAGTATGGAAGTGGTACTGATTCATTTTGATACCTACGTGTTTGATACTACTCGATATCAGATCGAAATTCGTAGACTAGTGTCGATAGTATCGATGCGGCATCAGTCCCAACACTAATCAAGGCTAACTGGACATCCTTCATCCAAAATGGATTGCTGAAAGTATGCTACCACAAGCAGTTGATTTACTGCCGGTCACCAGTTTATCACTCCGTTACGCACGCAACAATTTCGGCTTGACGATGCTTCCAGGTGCGGCTGGAACCTCCATAGACGAATCCCGTGTACCGATTACCGTTCTACATAGTCTTACAAGCGTACACCGGCCGGTTCGAGCGGCCTTGTAGAGCAGAGAGTAGCATCGTAACGTCCAGCACAGTTTACTTCGAGTTTCCATCGAGGCCCTCGAGCCCTGTACACATATGGTTACGGGGGTAATAACGTACGGTAACGTTTCCGGCCTCGTGGTCTCGTATAGAAGGTGTAAGTGGATCGGAGAACCAGGGAATTTCTCGTTCCATTGTACCAACGGCGAACGGTTCTATGAGACACGGTCGAAAAAAAAAGTGCACGACAGACGAACGAATTGAGCTGTTTAAAGGGACTGAAAACACACCGGCCTCTAGCCCCCATTGTTCGATATTTTGACTTTCATCCAGGAAACGAATGTACAGGTTCAAAATAGGCTTCGAGGGTTCAGTGACACAGGGTGAAGTCGGTGAGTTCAGTTTTGGTATACTTTTGGAGTGAAATCGAGTTTTTAGAATATTCCTGTTTGTATATGTATTTATTGCGATTAATGGTCACAAGGGTTATTTTAGTCTTTAAGATTTTGTAGATTTTTAGATTCGCTGTTATAAGGTTTTGAAGGTGTGATTGATTTTTAATTGGTGATTTGTTGAACAACGTTCTTGCAGCATGATACTCTTTGGATTTGTTCTTATGCTGCTATTATTGTCTTTGTTAAATTACTGTAATAATATCGATATATGTATATTCGAAGTTTGTTATTATTGTATGAGAAGTATTAATATTAATAAAAGTTATATCACCATGTTTTAGTGGCATCTTTTTTATTGTGTTTATATGGAATTATTCTGTTACATATACAAGGTCTTAAAAGAAGGTTCACGACAAATATAGCAAATTGTATTTCATAACTTGAGAAAAATATTCTTAATGAACATACATCATAAACTTGACGTTATGAGAGTTAGAATTTGTTTCAGTCTATATTTGTATAGCTTTCTGATATTACGTTAAGTTTTTTTTCATATGGGCACATTTGAAGGAATAAGCGGATTTTTGTTTATGAATTATGTTCAAGAATTACAACAATAAATCGAAAATATTTATCACATTATTTTTAATAAACTGTAATGATTTAAACAGTTTTCATAAGACATTGACGTGCAAAAGCACGTCAAATTTCTGATAATCGTTGAATTGAAGTAATTATAAATACATAAACCATGTATACTGAAAATATGAGAAAATAAAGTAATGATAAATGTCATAATAATTGGTGATCGCTGCCTCTAATTAAATTTAAATATTACTAGTTAGAAATAAATATAGAAATTTGAAACATTATTAATCGGTTGAAAATTAACACTATTAAAATAAATTATTTTAACAGCAACAAACGATATTGTGAGTATTCTGTTGTACTTTACTAAAGGCTGTATAATGGACTATTTAAATTACAGGGTAGAAACAGAAGAAAAAGATATTAAATTTTCATTATTTAATGCAGCAGACTCATTTAGTAAGATAAGAACAGCTTAATACTGACAGGAAGCGTTAAAGCCATTTATACTTTTAGCATCACCTGACGTATATTACTCCATAACGAAGTATATAAATTTGCAGATACCAGTTTAAAATTTAATTATTAAATTAGGTTGCTTCGAAGCACTGTTATTTTGAAACATTATTGTCTGTAACAGAAATCAATAAACATAACTTGAAAATCAATTAGTTACTACGTAGTTATGAAAAATTCGAAGGAGACGCCATGTCGTTTATTATTTGTAGCACTTAACTTCAATGTTGTCAAAGACAAATTTAGCAGTGTTTTCAATTTGGTTGAGAGTGTTAATTAAGATACTTGTCATCGTGTACCGCCTCGATACTTTGAAGCGTTCTCGAGGCAATCGATACTTGGTAATTGTAGCTGTAACTCAATGTTACGTAGTCAACGAGCTTCTTTGCGGTGTGGACTCGCCATGAATGTTTGTATTTCGATTTAAATTGAGCTTTAAAATTGATAGATTTACATACACATACAGAGAATGCGGGATGAATGAAACAAATTACTACGTCAATCTTGGCTTTGGACGAAGCTTTCATCGTAATAGTTCTAAAAGTATATTCTATTATACTGTAAATTTGCAATTTAACTCGTTATGTGCCACAGTGAAAATTGCCTTACCTAGTCAAACACATCATAGTTTGCTGCGTTTAATATAAATTATAAAGGAAATGAATAATTAAATATTCAATCGTATACTTATGATTATAGATTATTATTGCAATGTTAAAATTTGCTACAATTTCGTCAAATCTTTAACACGTTCAGTGCTGTAGGGGTCACCAGTGACTATCACCTCAAATTTTCTTTTATTAAGTAACCATTAATTTTCATAAAATCTTGGAATAATATTAATATTGTAATAATAGTATAGGGCGATACCTATATGTTCAAAAAGTTCAAAAAAAACTTCGACTATTACTATCATCACGTACAGAAAGACGAATTGACAAAAATGCGGCGTCAAGTAGGTGGAGGGAGTACAATGGTTTGAGCGGGTATTGGCTACGATGGAAAGACTGACATCGTATTCGTTGAAGACCGAATGAATGGCATCGACTACCGCAATTTAATACCAGAATAAATTGGGAATTATGCGATACACATTGCTGGCAGTAATTCCATTTTTCAGCAGGACAATGCTGCAGTTCACACTGCCAAAATTATTATAGACTATTTTTCATCTGAAAATATTCCACTTATTGACTGGCCAGCATGCTCCCCCGACTTGAATATCATTGAGAACTGTTAGGGACACATTGTTCGAGCAGTTTATAGAGGAAATAGGCAATTTCAAAATATCAACGAATTAAAACAGTGCGTTAAAGAAAAATGGAGTAACTTATCACACGATTATGTTCGCAAATTATTTCATTCTTTACCAAAACGAATGGTCGAAGTAATCGAAACTAAAGGAGGACCCACACATTATTAAATAATAAAAATTGTTGTAGTTTTGTTTTAATTTGTTCTATTTTTGTTAAATAAATGTTTCATTTTTGAGAATGTGCTATTATTTCGCCGACCCTGTTTCACATGTCATCTTGATAAATAGACAAACCCACGATAAACTTCAACTTTTCCAATTAAATATTATATTACTAAAACGTAATGTTTATATACGATTCATAGAATTTGGACAATTTTGAATCTATCCCTGAGAACCTAATGATAGCACACGTGTGCTATCTTTTTGTCCAGGAGTATAAGTATGTAAAATATAATCCTTCTGAAGCACCTCCAGAGTAAATGATATAATCTTGAAAATTTTAAAAATGTGAAAATTGATCCTGAAGTCCAATTTTTTGTCTGTATTAAAATGTAAGACCTTGAAAGATTAAAGAATATATAATTGCATAAACATCGGTAATATAATTATTAAAGTGTGTCAGGAAATTGATTGACTGTTTTCCGTAATTATGTTTAATGTATATTACATTATGTATGTGTTACAGTTAAAGCATAAATATTAGCACTAATTTATATAAATGCTGTGTGAATTCTAGGTCTCGTTAACAATTGGTTACATTGGATTAATTAGGCTGTTCAATTAGAATAATGAATGCACGTATTTGCCATTAAACATGCCAATGATTTTATCTTTTAACAAGCTAACTTAATGAACCCATCCCAACCAAATATAAAACTCACAAAGAATTTATATGAATTAACATGCTATTACCAAAGCATTTAGTGAGCGTATAGACATAGTAGTAACTGCATATGTTTACTAGTAACAACAATTCTTATTTCATACTTTTCCAAAAGCATAAGTGAATATAGACATTCACTGGAGTACATGCTTTTACTATAACAAACACAAAAAGGATAATCTATTTATCTCTACAGAATCAATAAATAAACAAAATTTATGAAGAAATGAGTGTTCTAAAAAGGCATTAAACAAAATAAAGTTATGGTAACAGATTTATTTAACACATTTCCTAACCCAACTTGACTTAACTCCTTTGGATTTTTATTTGTGGCGGCATCTTAAAAGTTTAGTTTATGATAATAATACTACTGATAGTCTGGAAACACTCAAAAACTGGATTATTGGTGCATGTGATAGAATTCGGAAAACACCAGGCATTTTTGAACATCTATGGTGGTTCCCGTAATGTCCAGGCAAAGCGTGTATTGTTGCAGAAGGAAATGATTTTCAACAATTTCTTTAAGTAAATTTTGAGCATTCTTGAAATACTCCATCATAAAGAAGAAGTGATATATGATTTATTTTCATATTTAGGAAGAATAGAATAGGGTACCAAAATTCAACTACCTATTTCGGTGTCACCTTGTATACCTGAATACAAAAAATCCCCAGTATCTTTACCTTCCGTCATATGAAATTCGTATGAAGAGTCATTTATTTCAACAATAAAACCGCCAAAACCAACGAACTCGCTAACCGGCGGGCGCTTGGGGAACTCACCTAAGCTGGTCCCGCGTTAAGTTATAATTACGATACCGTATCCGTGAGTTCTCGAACGAACGTTGCTGGCGTAATGAACTCGTTTCAGGGAATTACGCGTTTATCGCGCGCGAACTTCGAGTGCAATTATCAAGACGCATCGTTACAGTCGGCCAGACAATTACAGGACTTTGCCGCGCGTCGTAAATATCATAAATCACGTCGTCGGTAGATGGTAAGTTACGGAATGAAAGCGGCCTGAGAAATGTGCATACGAGCTGTCTTTCAAACTACCACCCAGGGTGCCTGGCAACTTTCGAAATTGTTCGCCGCAAATTCGCGCGTCGAATAATCCTCGAGATGCGTGCAACCTGCGAGCTGTCGTTACGTGAACCGAGCACAAGCTAACTTTGTAACACGTTATACCTGTACGCGCACTGTCGATGAATAGCATGGAGGCAACGGCATTTTTTTAGGACGAACTGTATTAATTTTTTTCGAAAGATCAAACAGATCATAATACATCGAAAATTAGAAAAGAAACTTTATTCATATGACCTTTGGTGACCTTGGAGGATTTAGTGTTGTAGGTCGTTGAATTTGTCTTTAATTCGTTGACTATCATGGTGGTCACCAATGACCGACAAATTTTATTTATTTAAATTACAATTCATTTTTCTACAATTTTGAACTGTGTTAACATTGTAATGATAACACAAAGTAACAACAATATTTTTGTCTGTTTCGATGGGTGTGTGAAACAAAATATTATAATGTATCTGATTGGATATGGCAGTTTTCACTGTAGCATTCAACATGTTAAACTGGCTATCATGTGTAGCCAAATAAAATATAGCATTCCATTTGAAAGAACAAAGTTGACCTTTTTATCTCATTAACACTTCCCAGTGCAATAAAACTATTCTTACTATACGCTGACAACAAAACTGTAAATCTTTTTTAGGAAACATTTTCATGAAATTTTAATTATGGCAGAAATATTTCAAATGATAAAGTTACATTAACACTCTGTATATATATTTACATTTAATTGTTGCTGAGACTCTTGTCTCATGTTGCGAAAATTTTATGGAACATCTCATCGTGGATCTCCACCTTTGCAGGTTAACAATTTACTCTGTGTATTGTTTTTTCCCCAAAAAAATCATTTTAAAATGAATTAGATTTGATAGTACACTCTAAGCTGTTGACAAATATTTGTGAAGGTATTGTTTATTGAATCCGAAGATTTATCTGTTCGTTGGGCCGATAATCTAATAGATCGACAACCATAACTGAGAATAATTAATTGATTGATGTGTCCATACCGTCCACAACGCAGCGTTTCTAGTTTCATTACTGTTATACAGCCTGTTATTGTTAGTGACAAGTACTACACGATTTTTCACAGCTTTTAATTTGAATAGGGAATTGTATGAATAGCATACTGCTGCAAAAAACTTACTATAAATCATTGTACCTGAAAATGGATGCGGCATCATCACCTTCGAAAAGGTGAAAGACAATTATTCACTCCTAAGAATCGCAAAAAGATTTTATATTGTATTCTGTACAATATGAAAACAATAATCTACCTTATGTTTTCTGGAATTATATCAGATTTTTTTTCGTATACAATTTTTAGATCACATCAACATTATAGTTATTAGCGAGCATAGTCGGTGGTTACTCTATACTTCACAATAAAGGTTCATTCTGCGGATTAGTTCGATTGCTTCTTTGAGGTTTTCTTCTCTCTCAAATATTTTTTTAATATTGCTAGGTGTTCGGAGCTGGTTTCTAGCCGCTTCTGTGATCTTGCAATCCAATGGAATGTATTTATTGACAGGATTCACAGTCTGGTGGGATTGTTTTGTTTAGAATGTAGTTATGTGTAACCTTAGTGTGCCTAATCATTAGTCTGTTAAGCATTATTTGTTTCGTTCTGTTTAATTAGACTTTAGTGTGGTTTGTATAGAATCAATATCAGTAACATTACGCATTTTGGAGAGTACATCTTTTAAAATAGATGTACTCATGTTTTCTTCCATTTTTGTTCGATGAGATTATTTAATAGTGGTTTCAGAATTGTTTCGATGGACTGTAAGAGTAGTGCTTCCTTGGCAGCAACATTTGCTTTTTTGTTATCCAATATTCCTTGATGGAAAAAATCAGATTTTTATCGAAGCAGTTAATTGTAGGAAAAACTAATAATATAAGTGCATTTATATTTGTTGAATGAATCTCACAAAGTGTTAGTTGTGTTTGAATAATAAATAAATACATATTAACATTCGCAAGGTTGCCTCGCTATTCGAGAAGAATACGTGATCAGAGTTTATTCTATTGGTGTTCGCGCATAAGGGATAACATTGTTTAAGTTACGTTTGTTTTCGCGTCGCTCTTCTCTTAATATTATTCCATTCAGCGAGACGGTTCAGATTTGAACGTACTGCTATTAAGAAAGGGGTTTCGCAACGGACCTCATAGCACATTCCTCGCTGCTGTGAACTCGCAACGCCTTTAAGAGCTTTTCACGAAATATGTTTAATACTCGAGTGCAACAGGAAAATTTTCTATGTACCGTGCTTTCAGACACGAACCAGGATGGGAATTAACGCAAGGGATCCCCTCCCGAGCTTTATTTCGTGATTCGTGTACGATATGTACTCGAAGGCACTTGTTGATAACTTTAAATGTGTTCTACATTGCATCCTGTTTCAACGATTAAATAAAACGATATTAATAATCTTTTGGAGAAGAATTCTTTAATACATGTTGATTTGATTAAATTCCATAAAATTCTCGATGTTCACGTAACATTGTACTACAAAGCATGGAAGTTTGAAAATAGTAGCTCTCGCGTAACAAGTGTGTCACACCAGATAAAATTATTTTTGTATCAATTGAAATTGCGTGCAAGAATTTTAAAAAATAGCCAGGAATCTCAACATCCTTCAGATACGATTAAATTTGAGTAACTCTTTAACTCTTCGAGATTTGAGTAACTCTTCAATTCTTAAATTCGGTATAAACAATAACAATCCCTTTTGCAATTTATTAGTTGCTAAATTGGATGGACTAAATTCACTTTTTAGATTTTTACGATTCGAATTATTTAGAAAATTGCTTTACCCTTTACATATGGAATACACCAAAGCTAAATATTTACTGTGGATGGATTATTTTTTGGCGGTATACCATATTGTGTCCTGGACTTTCTGAATTAATTTGAAACAAATATAGCAGAATGCATGTATGAAATCATGATTATTGAAGTTATAATGAGAATTATAGATTCATACGTGCGTAGATTTATCAAAAATATGGACGATTTTGCTAGAGTCGAAAATATAAGCCAAAGAAATTTGTAAAACGCATATATGCGTCCATAGTCCATGCTGATGACTTGGGGCAGACGAATATGTACGTCGATAGCACTCAGAAAGTTGAAATAATGTTTTACTAAGGAAAGGAGTTATATTATTATGGCATGATCTAATATATCCGGCGGTCAATTGATTTTCTCCAGCAGACATATGTGACACAGCGTTATTATGCGTTTGTTATGTTAATCACTGCCTTGACAGGTACGCGACGCTATGCAACGCAACTGTTATGCTAACTCGCGGCTGAGAATGCTCATAACGCGGTTGCAAACGCGAATTTACGTTGTGCAGATGCTGCAACGACATCCACGACCTTGCATCCCGACGAAGATTAAAAACGTAAATGCATTACCCGAGTAATTTCCCTCCAAATGATCATGACCACCCAAATTGTCTTAATTTCATCCGTATTTTTATCCACGTTCACAGAGAATGTAATTCGTGTTGAGAGTCTCACAGGATTTAATACTTAATTCATTTCGTGAGAGAGTCAAAAATTCCATTGTAACGATAATTTTGTTTTGTTTATTAAAAAATTGCAATCATTATAAAATTGCTATTTCACTTTGACTTATATTCGTTAAAACTTATTGAGAGCTTAAAGTTGTAGGGAAAAATTTGCTTGTAAATTTTGTGATATTATTTTAGTGTTGATCATTATTAAGATAGTTACTTAATATGTTCTGTGATGTAGTAGAAATTTTATGTACATATATTATGTAGTATATGAAAATGAGCTTTGATAAACATGTAGGGTGTTTTGTAACTGGCGATACAATCGAGGAGTCGATAATTCTAAACGACAAAATAAATAAATATTCTTTTATAATGATTTATTTTCTACAAAAGTAGCTTCGAATATTGTAAATACGAAGCACTCTTTATATAGTTACATTGAAAATGTTAGATTAGTTTTATAGTAGACTCTTAATTTTATACAATCATTGTAACATTAATTATATGGAGTGTATAATAACATGAAGATTATGGTTCTTTTATAGTAAAGAAAATATTATAAGATATACGAAACGGAAATGTTTAAATGTAATTCAATTAGCGATTTCCTAAGACGTAATTGTATACTAAATAATAAATAGAAGTAATCAAATAATAACAAGATAGAATTTTCTTAATTAAAATTCATTAAATGCAACACACTCATTGACTTAGAAACTCATTGTACATTTTCTGTAATATAAATTGAAAATTATAATATTTTCTAAAAAATTAACGCGTACTATGTTATCTGTACGTATAGGCGTGTCTATTAATAAAATTATAAAGAAAATGATTGTATAATAATGAAATAACATAATGAGAGTATATAAGAGCACAATAATAAAAATATTATAGAAGTATAATTTATAAATCTGCTAATTTTGTACCATAATAGAATCAGGTGTAAAAATAATATTAAATGAAATGTTCTGAAATAAATTTCAGATTTCATGTGTTTTTTTTTACTATTGACATTAAAACTAATTTTCTAAGTGTGCCACGATGCAAGAGCTTATTTCAAATATGTCTGCGGCATCTGCTACGTGAAAATACTATCATCATGTTAATCGTTTTGAGCACACAACTGGAGGAAGGAGAAACGTAAGCATTTAATATACCACGAACCACCTCAAGACAGGAAATAAATAACTCAGTCTCATCCACCCATATTTTCACATTCACAAGGAAAGTCTCTCTGGAAAACATTTTCTTATATTTAAATCTCTAGCGTTAGATTCTTTCTCCACTCGATGACAGATGAAAATATTCGAAGCAGTGCTGGGCAATTTCAACGAAAAATCTTAAATCGGGATAATCAACAGAAAGCTGAATTTTGTCGTTTCTAAGGGAAAAACAGTTGGAATGAGGTATTTAAGATGAATTATTCACAGGGACTCTACGTCATTCAATTCAGACAAACAAAACTTAGAAAATGTCCATCTGAAAATCAACAGTTTCTACGAAGTTATTTACCATGTCGATTGCTATAGTGAAATCTACGGCAATGATTTATTTTTGTCTGTAAATCTTTATGAAAAGATATTATATAATTTAACGCGTTGAGTGCCGTTGGGATCATCGGCGACCGGCACCTCAAATTTTCTTATATTACATAACTAATAATTTTCATACAATTTTGGGATAATATTAATATTGTAATAATAGCTTATGGTGATACCTATGCGTTAAAAGAGTAAAATATTCTTTTCCTTCACGATTTCTGTTTAAAATATGACTTTGTATCGTAACTGATTAGGTATGGTAGTTTCCACCGTGGCATTCAACGTGTTAACAGTAATTATTTATCATGACAAACATTCGTTTAAGAATTAACTTTTGGGCAGTAGAATTATTATTGTACGGTTCTAACAAGCAGTGGATAATAATAGTACTTAAAACTTTACGCTCGTCAAGCATTTTTGCCAAACTCTGCTACAAACAGGAAGTTGTTGTAACTTGAGAAGAAAGCAATTCCGGATCCCCATTCACATTATCGTTTCTCATTCTCATGACAAGCAGACCACACTCTTCTCAAATGGTAATCGTCAGACTGCACACGTAAATGCTGTTATAATATTTTTTTATGAATCTTAAATTCATCTGTAAGAAGTACGCACTCACTATCAGTAAATATGCAGTATGTTCGGTTTATCTTCGAACGGTTAAATATTTCGAGAAATATGGAAATTACGGGAAAATGTTTTAGACATAAGTTGTAGGATATCAGCGGGCACAGTTGATGATGAGCTCTCGGCTCGTAACAAATTAAACAATGTATATATACTGTAACAATATAAATGATACGTTCATGATACATTCATTTGACGAAGTACTGCATGAATCGAAACAGAAAACTAGATTGCAAATTTTATACAATTATGCATTTTTATATTTTAATACTTTACATTATACTCTAGTTAAAAAAATGTAACTGTAAAAAATTTCTACCGTACCCTAGATATTTTCAAATATGTCTTTCATTTCATTTATTTTGCAAATTGGGAATCTTTTCAAAATATGAATATATTGTATTGCGTGAATGTCCGCAGTCCGCAAATGACAATATTCAATTTGACAGAACACTGCGCCATACATCGATAAAATATTGAATTTTACATTCAACAATCTTGTCTGACCAACAGCACTGCGTCAGCGGTTCCGTAACACGTTTCGTACATGTGGGTCACCGGCGACCCATGTATCAATTTTAATTTCATCAAATACCTACTCACTCCTACACACATTTAATACGTTGAATGCTGTGGAGGTCATCGGTGACCGGCGCTACTAATTTAATTTTACTTAATAACTGTTACTTCTCATAAAATTGCGAAAAACATTAACATCGATACAGTAATGTAAAATACAAATTAAATGATTGAATCTTTAAAAACTTTTTGTTACAGAATTTATATTCGAAACTACAAATCATAATGTGTCCGATTAGGTATGTCAGTTTTCACTGTGGAATCCAACGTGTTAGCCTCATCCACGCCTCGTGTCTATATTACATATTTTTGTCACAAAAATGCAATTAATGTAAAAAATCAGTGTTTTTTGTACATCATTTTATTATTTCTGAATCATGCAAACGATCTAAGCAATCTTATTGCCTGAATGCACAGAAATTTTATTTTTCCATTTTTAATAAAAGACTTTACAAATTTAAGTATTTATCTTTTTATTGTATTGATTTTCCACTATTGTGTCGATTTGACACCAAGGACAAATTATGAGGGTTAAGAAATATTGACGTTATTCCAATAGTATAACATTTCGTTTAATTCATTATTTAACAGGATGAATTATGAGCATGGCTGCATTATACATAAACAACCATTTTCTTGTAAGTAGACAATTACAGTATCAATAACAAATGAATAAATAACAAGCATTTTATCAATCGGGCAAATACGTGTATCGACAACGATATATATACCGGTAAAAAGCAATTTTCGCGTGTCTGACCAATTACGCGGTATTCCACGGCGTTGCACGGCACTTGTTAACAAGCACAAAAATGATACCCTTTGTCCGAAATTCATTTTCACTCGAGTTATGACGCTTTAATTAACCTCCTGCCTTACAATAACGAATCACTCTCGTGACAGAGAATATGATTGATACGTTAAAGATACGAGTGCATTTGTGCATCAATTCTTTAAAGGTTTGCACTACAGCACATTTGACTTTCAAAGAATTTTTAACACTTTGACTGCCATGTCACCTATATGTGGATTGACGTGCATTGTAGTATAGTTTGTATTAGCAGCACATGATTAATATTAGTAAACATTTTTGGCGAGGCTTGCGATGATTAATGAAAAAGTAGCAAAAATATAAATGAAATTGATAAGTTACGATACGAGTTGAAATTATGTCGATTTGCATGAAAGAGATTTCTGCATAAGCAAAGAGACAAACGGCCATAGATAATAAGATATCTAACTAACAACACCTAGTATATACTACATTTAGTATACGTGAAGTATATACTACATTTAGCAAAAACATTTAAAAAATCTACGATTCCCTTGATAATACCTACCTAAACACAATTACCAAATATAGGATATGAGTACATTTTGCAGGTAATTATATGTATTACAAGGGCGAAATTAAAAATTCGAATTTATCCGTAGTTTCAGTAGTAATCTATAGTTTACATGTACAAATTATCATGAAAATATCTTAACATTTTGTAAGAAAAATTTGAAAAAATACATTATTTTTAATATATTCTTTTTTAATCTCCTTAAATACACGAATTCTCCATTTAAAAACACGCAGTCTGTATATATAAAGTTTTTTTCTACGATCAATAGTTTTCGAGATATTTGACCAAACGCGTATTTCATCTGCAACTTCAGGGACTGTTTTTAGCCTTTCAAAGTGGATGTCAGCAGATATAAGGAAACACATGTCAAATATTCTTCTGAGTACTACATCATTCTGAAATTTCATCGAAATCGGAGTGTTCTGGTTTCCTAATGTCCCTTGCAACAACTACAATATTTTCAAATCTGTAAGTTGGCATCCCGGTCATCCATTTAAAACAGCTGTATGACAAATGTTTAAAAAGATTATTAAAATATTTAAAAATAGTCCAGACATACCCCCATCAGATTTCTGTTTGTTTGCCCCCCCCCCCCCCCCCCCCCCCCCCCGGTAGTCCATATGTAGAGTCAAACTTCACAGCAAGGAAGAAGTAAATATGGTGGTTCGGAATGCAGCTGAAAGTGTAGGTCCCCTGGCTAAATGATTATAGCAGTCAATGCTGGGTTACGCACAAAAAGTGAAACGAAATGTTCAAATCTTGCCCCCAGTTCAAGAAAAAATAATTCATTGCTGTTGGCATTAAAAAACTAGTAGAGCAGAGAATTATGTCGAAAACTAGGTAAATTGTTAAACTTATCAAACAAACCGTATTAAAAGAACAGCCGTTTGTCTTTTCACCTGTAAATAGACCCTCTTATGTGAAAATTGATCTAAAAATCTACATTATCTTGTTTGGTAGATATAGTGCACCCGCTCTTGTTTTACAGACTGTATCAGAGCATTCTGGTACTTGAACAGTGGAAAATCGTAAGGCAAAGTGTTAACCCTAGTGCATTCATCCGTTCGATAGTACACTCAAGGTTTTTGGATAAAAAATGTATAAAACTCACATTTTCAACTCTACAATATAATGTGAAGACTATGGAAACCTAGAAATAGCCTGTCGCATATATTAAAACGTCATCATTGCGAAAGTTTTTTGAATAAATAAAGGCGTGATGGGTCAAAAAAAAGCTGAAAACCGCACCAAAGTTAAATACACCCACGAATTGACACTCCCTACGGTGAAACGATCATGTAGAATGACCAAAAAATCTTAGTTCATCATCAGGCTTTCGATCGTCGTACGCAGATTGGACTGTTTCGTTCGGATGCGTTCCTCGGAATTTCGGGAAGTTCCGGCGGCAAAAAGAAGTCGACAAGAGAAAGATGGTCCTGAAAGAGGGATAGAGAAGGACAGGGGGGTGATTGTACGCGCGCAGGAGCGTAACGCAAGCGCGCTGGGCCACAACCCCGTTACCGAGGGTGCCACCCCGACAGACGCTCAGTTCCGACTCGCTCTCCTTCGGAGGAAACCGGAAACACTCTGTCGCTCGTTCGTGCTGGCGGGAAAATCGGTGCTCCTCGCGTTCTCCACGATTTCCACAAGTGCGTGAATCCGTGAAAATCCTGAAATATTTCTTCGGCGATCGTCTCTTGTTTTTTTCTTTCTATGTGAAAGGTCGCGCGTGAAATCGTTCGATTGATTAACACGGGAATCAGAGAGTGGTGGATCAGTGAGTTCTGTGGATGAGCAAGTTCGAAATTTGATCGAAAGTGGATAGTTTGCTCGCGGCTGGTCCGAGTATAGTTGAAAGTGTAGAGTGCTCTTGGATTTCCCTTTGCAGACCGGAAGAAGAGGAAGCAAGCCTCATTTGAGGACACTTGGTAGCCAGAGTCGTGAATTGATTGCGATTTTAATTCTGTGCCGTGGTAAGTCGGGGATGAAAGTTCGCCACGGCAAAAATATTCTTGTTCGACTCGTAAAGCTCAGTTTTCATCCGAAAGTCAGATGCCTTGGGCAGGAGTGGAACGGATAAAAGGTAGAGAAACAAATGTAACAGTGAAAGGATGTATGATTATGCGTGGAACCGGTGACAATTCGGCTATGGTGACGACGATATTTTTCAAGTTCGTTCGCTGATCTGGTGTTGTTGATGCCAGGTTTCAGTGACAAGAAGTTGCGGCGAGTTTTGTGATTTTCTAATAAGCAAATTGTTGTTTTCTGATGGACAGTGTGCCCGGTAAAGTGTTGCTATTATGTCTGGATAAATTAATAAGTCTCGGTATTTCTGCTACGCGCGGAGTTAATTAACCGAGTGGCGGTTTCAGCGAAGTGAGAAAAGTAGGTTCTCTTATGCTCTCCTACGGTGTGAAATTTTTAATATATTGTTTGAACCTTAACTCCTTGACGTTCAAATTCATACATATTATTTCTGCATATGGACACGATTTAATTTTCTTGAGCCTGTCAGTACAGATAGTGTTTGGAAGCAAACGAACATGTTTCAGTTTTGAAATTAAACATTTTAATAAAATGAAAAGTATTACAGGAAACTGAAATTCATTAGGTTACTATGACGAGTCAGACTCGTCATTTCAATCCAAGGGATTAAATTTTTCTTAACCATCTCTGCAATCGCTATGGGGCTTGTGGTTGTAGGAATGTTTTAGGAAGTTTAATTTTAACTTCAAGTCTTTTGAGAATTAAATCAATGGCATTTTCACTGACCATACGTTCGAGTTGTCCCTTAGTTTTAGTCAGGAATTGGTCCTTTTTTGCCAACTGCCATCATTTCCGTCCTCAGTTCCAGAACTCGATAAACGCTGGCCGATTTAGTTTCACAGCGGGTCCAGCAGTCCTTATTGCCCGATGTTTTTATCCTTCGGCTGTTCTGTTCTGGAAATTGCACTTCTTGTGGACTTTGTCGTTGGGATTATATTAAATACAACGAAAAATATTTGCAAGCTCCTGTCTTTGCAAAGAATCGTTCGTTAAAGTATCTCTGCAATTATTCAAGTTTTCAATTGAAATACCAAAACGACGACAAGAGAATATTTTTTAAATTAATATAAAATACATTGGAATAAAATTATCACAAGATTATTAAGATATATTTTGCAAGTGATATAATAATCTAAAAATCAAAGTAAAATAAAATTTGAATATAAATATAACAGTGCAAAATTGTGCCAGTGTGTGTTTTGAATTGAAGTATTGTGTGATATAACATATATTGCATAAATAATTCACCTTTTGTGAAATCAACGTTTCCTATTCGATACTGTATATTTTCCAGACGGTCTATTTCGTAGTTGTTGACTATTTTGTATCAAGGTGACAATGAAGCGAGAAAGAAGGAGCAAAAACAATGGAAAATAACAAAGGGAATAATGAGAAAATAATAAGGAAGGTGCAGCGTATAATTCAGTCGAATGAACTGCTCCAGATATTATTTTTAATACCGCTCTCTTCATTCGTTAAAAGTACCGTTCTTCATTAGAGATTCAGAAGCACTTCAATTCCATTCCTTCTTTTATGTTAAATTCTTTCTAGTTACGTTACAATTATAATGACACTCGTGACTGTAAAAAGAAATAATGTTCTATTTACCGTGCACTTTGTGTATTCACTGTTATAATCGCCAGTGACACTGTTCATTGAGAAGTCCTGCAACTTTTGATATTTAAACGAGAAAGAAGTATGACAAATTTAGTGTGTCTGTTCGTATAGACAATACGAAATAATTTTCTATTATTTTCTTGCCTGAATAAGAAAGTCAGAAATAAGATGATACTATACTCTTAGATGCAATATAATAAATTGACACATCATTTTTGTTCTTTATAGTACTGATGTAGTAAAGCGTTTATTTTGTTCTCGAACTGTCATGTATGTCACTGTAAAGTATAAATATATGTGAACTTTGAAAAGTTGTTGATGACAGCTTGATTAATAAGTTACAATTTTCGAGGAATTCAAGTAAGACGAATATATGTTGTTAAACATTTTATAAAAATGTGTACAAAATTAAGTCGGTATAATCCTTCGAATGCACTTGAAGGCTTTTAGAATCTTCAGATAAAGAAAACCAAAAAATGTATGGAAGTTCTTAGAAGCAATATTAGCCTCTCGAAAAATTGAAATTAACTTACTCGGTAATCCCCATCGTAACAGATATAAAAATGTTAAATTTCGATTGGAAGATTCCAAAAATTTCTTAAATAATCGAAATTGGAGGAACGTAGAATTTGTAGAAAAATCCTTAAAAATGTTAAATCTTTAACTACAAATCCAGGAATCAGAATTTAGGAATTCTCGAAAGGACTCTAATAATCTAAAAAAGACAGTTTTCGTTGAGGTATTAATTATTTCAAAAAGACTCCTAGAGTTGAAAACAATATTAATAACACAAAATATCAGGAAGTTTACCAAAAATTACGCTTATTCAGAACCTTCTTTTAGACACCTTGTACGACTTCTTATCTAGACAATAACTGAATTATCAAATAGCCACATACAGCAACCATAACTTGAACCATGACATCATCTTTATAATTCATTTATTTAATACTAGAGAACAATAACAACTTGGTACGAACGTTAACAACCAAAAAAAGAAACAAACCTCCCCAAAATAATGAAAACTGAATATACTGAAGAAATAGTATTTTAAAGGACTAGAATCAGTAACAGAACGGGACAGAAATAAAACTAACAAGTAAAATAATAGAAAAATAATCAGCACAACAATCATAAACGTAGTACAAGAATTACTGACCAACATAATTACAATTACCACAAAATTACTGTATCGAGACAATATTTCCAAACCCGTGATTTTGTTAACCCTTTTTGACGCTACGAACGAAAGTGACGATACCGGAGATACACGCAGTTCAATAACGACGACGACAAAGGAAACGAAATAGTTGAAAAGAGTCGAAGAAGAAGCAACGAGAGGAAAGAGCAAGGGCGAAACTTTCATCGACTTAATACCCGAGCGAAGACCTCGAGGGGCAAGGAGTTCGTCCTGCTTGAAATGCAGCCTGCGCCCGTCGCAGAACAAACCCCCGTCCGCGCCTATGTTTCACCTCCCTGTTTCACCCCCTTTCCGCAGCAGGAAACACAGCGTGCAGTTTGAACGAGAAGCTGCTTTTTTTCGCCTCGATCTTATTTATCTTCTCCGTTCCTTTCGCTACTTTCGCACTTCCGTTCTGTTTCTTTTCCTCGCCGTCAACGATACTCGTCGTTAGCTGTGGGATGGGGCACGGTGTATACTCACGAATCCGTGTCAATTTCAATAGCTTCTGAGGTCCGTTTGAGGAGGATTGAGTACTATTCAGAAAACGGCTACTTCATTTATATAAGGTGTCCATAGAAACACAAGAAGGCAAATACTATTTATCATTGGCCTTAGCATACAGGCATAGCTGTTTGCTATTTGTACTATATTAACCCTTTGCACTTGCAATAGCTTGAACACAGTGTAATAAGTGAACTTGTTCGCATTGACATCGCATGGAAATATAAAATCTGAACGTAAATAACAGACGAAACACCACTTCGTGGTAACTGAGAGTAGACATACGAGTAAAAGAGACTTTTAACTCCGGCTACTAAGTGTGGACATACGAGTAGAAAATATTTTTAGCATCGATCACTGAGAGTGGACATAAGAGTGCAAAGGGTTCAAAATTGCAAACTTTAAGTAAAATATAGAATATTAACTGCTTCAATTTAATAGCAACTAACGTAGTATAAAGTCATAAACGACTAATATGTTACATGGTATGTAAAGTCCTACCTGCCTTGGCCCGTGTTGCTAGCACATGCTAGGGATGGAGAATTCCCGTGCGCTGTATCCTTCTTGACTCCAACTGTAACGAAGCTGTGATTGGCTAATCGTGTGAATTCTTAGCTCCCAAAATGTGTACATAAGGAAGTGCAAAATTATAAATGCAGATCAATTCAGGCCGGATTGCAGGTTTTGAAAAGTTACTCCTGCATGAATGTATTTGCTGTGACTTCTAATTTCACTATTATCATGCTACATAAAGTTCAGTCTATTTGTTTTAGAGTATAAGGAGGCATTTGCTGCAGGTAGCTCTACAAAAGTCTTAGGTTAAAGTCGGGCTCCGCCTGCACAAAAAAAGAGTTAAATACAGAACAGTTCAGAAACCACGTGCAAGAGTGACACTCTTTCCAAAAGTATCCTCAAGCAACATAAAACAAGAAACCTTCGAGCCATCTTAGTGAAAGGAATCTACAAACCAGTTCTCACACATAGTTATACATTTGTGTGAGACCATCATGATATCCTCCATTCGAAACGAAGATTGCAGTACGCAACAGTCGTCGTGACGACGTCGAGGTACACGACAATTAATAGATTTTGTAGCGAACCTGACTTTATGGCAGACCATCCCGGAAACCTGGGTGCCAGCACAATCGCCAGACATGTGCGTCGCAGTTCAGTCAATGATCCTAATCTCTTATTTTGAACTTCAGTGCATTTCCTGAAGGACCCTCAAGGTTATCCATCACCACACATCTGTTCAACCCTGTCTTGTGCCCCACAGCCTCCCTCCTCACTCGTTTACCAACCTTCCACTTCACTGTCATCGCTGAAATTAGTTCCAATAATCTATAACCCTACTCAGTTTCTACTGATTTTTCTCAAAACCATCTCTACTAATCAGAGAACACTATGAGGCTAGTCAAGAAACGCCTCGAGCCAGAATTTAACTGTCCCCTAACACTCAAACGACACACATCGTACACAGAGATTTTGTTTAACGCTCGTACCACATTTGTAACATAGTGTATTATTCTTGCATCCGGTGTTAGTGACGTGAGTGATACGAAGAGTTCTTATATTTATACCTCATCACATAATCATCAAGCTTTTTACCCAGATTTTAATTAACCTTCGCGAAATAGGGAACCTTTAAGATTACTTTCATATTCTCAATTCAGCCTTTGTGCAGTTAAGCCTACACAGGGTGTTTCCGAAATCATGGTATAACTGGACGGGAGGTGATCCCTCATGTCAAATATTTGTCACATGGAGCTCCGTATAGAACGTCTAAAAATCTAGTAGGAGTATCCAAACATTTATGTAGTAGATTATTTCAGTATAGTTACAATAATTATAATACATTAGGTATTCGATTTAAATGAACTGGTTGATCCTGAGAATAATTTTGAATTTTAAAATGACTTTTTGGAGATATTAAAAATATGTTAAACTAACGAGTATGTATTTCGATATTAAAAACAGTGGGATTTGTTATAAGTGGTATCTACATAAATATTACGATAACAATGAGTAGAAAATGAATTCCTGAAACAGTCAACGCCATGTAATTGCTGTCATTGCGATGGAATTTGAAGCACTGTCAGTTTCTGTAAATCTGAAGAGTTAGATAAACCTACATTTTTTTAAACTTGTATAATACATATATAAGAGTATTATTTGGAATTTTTATCCACACGGGGTGTTGAAAGATGTTCATAATTTATAGGGTAGATAGTATTAACAATAAATTGTATAAAAAACATCTAGTATACATAGGCCGAAAACTCAACATATTCCCCAAGCTATAAATAATTCTCTAAGCAATTTTTTCAACAGACAATTGTTTGCAGCTCTGAGAATATGTATTTTTCACTTCATGTTTAATACACATTTTTTTTTCTGTTTGTTATGTATTATCTACCCTATAAGCCTTGACCATTTATTTAATACGCTATACAACAAATGTTATACATATAAGACGTATATGAATACAAATATTGTAACAGGTTTATACTTTTGTGTAAGTTATATCGTAATTTAGGAAGTGTTCATTGGAATTAAAGAAGTTCGAACGATCACTCAGTGATTCTAGTGTTTCTTTCAAAAATTCTGGTGTACAGACAACATGTAACGTGTCACCTTTTTAACACTTTCCACGTTTCGAAGTTCCACTCCTTATTCTATAATTGGCAAGTTTCTTAACAATCCTCCCATCTCCTTCATCCTGAGCAACAATAAAATTTTAAGTGTCCAACTTCGGCGAAGCAATCGATTATCGCAGCGTTCTCTGTCCGTGCATCGGTATCATTGGCAAAATAAAGGATCGCCACGTCTCGACGGAAAATGGTCCGATAATGTCTCCTCTGTTGTTCGCTTTAATGGCCGGAATAAAGCTCGATTGATAAACTCTAACGAGCGTCAGCTGCTGCGAAACCGTATCCGCTCACGAAATAATTTTCCAGCGAAAAATATGTCGCAGTTTTTGCCTGTCGAACGAATCCGCGAATTTTCCAGCTGATGGACTTGAACATGCATCCAGGGACATTTCAATCTACGTGGTGTCGCGGTTTTCTCGATATTTCGACGTTCTGTCGGAAAGTTTCGAGGAATGAAAGGGCCGGCCATTATCGATTCATTTCGGACGGCGTTTCGCGGCGAGTGGAAAAGTTTTAGTCGATCAAAAATAGAGGAGAACCGACGGCCCCGTGGGATTAACCGTGCTACACACTCGTTCGACGCTAGCAGGATTTAGAGGCGAGTTAATTACCGCCACTAAATACTCCTTAATTGCTTTGTCCGTCGACTTAATGCCGAGCGAGAGAACGTGGCGGTTTCCGATACGAAATTCACCCCGTATTTCAATATTTGTACTGTTTCCGCGACTGACCGGAGGGAAAATTAGAAAGCAACGCAGCGTTTCAATGCGATCGTTCACTTTAACGAGAATCGACTTATGTTCGAGAGAGGACGAACACGGGCGTACCATTTTCTCGTCGGTGTTAGCGGAATTGAGAAAAACTGCTGTTACCCATATAATGGAGTTTAATTGTCAAGGACGACGGAATTTAAGACTGAACACGCCTCGAGCGCTTTTCTATCGTGTATTTATTTTGCCGCAAACGGTGCTGTTCCACGTTTAAGTGTATCATTCTGTAATTATAGGTCCTCGTGGTTTCCTTGTACTGATTCTTGAGCTTCATGGTGATTTAAATGCATCGAGAATTTGTATTTTATTGGTACCCTACTTAGAATGAAAAGAAAGAAAATGATTTAATCTCTTGGGAAGCTATGAAACAAAAAGTTAAAAAAAATGGAAATATCTGAGAGAAATAATGTATACACATTATTCTTTGTCACGAATATTTTAATTGTAAAAAGAAGCTAAACGTATGTGTATGTCAATATCCCTGGACGAGTTAAAGAAATTAATACTTTTGTAATTTTTTAGTCTCGACGGAAATTCGATATTACATATGAAAAATATTTTCACCGTAATCTATTAGATTATTTTTTACAGTTTTCTTAAGGATCACTTGGCTTTATTAGGCTATTTCGATCGAAATTAGGCGTTCCAAATGTCAAACTCCTGGATTAATGTAACAACCTTTAAATAAAAGTGTTCAGATGATAACTAAGAATAAGAAGACTTTCAGGGATGTAGCAAAATGTAGTACTCTAAAGTATCAGTGTTTTATTTAGTGTTTAACCTCTTTGCGATTTAAACCTTTCGCTATGAATATTGAAAGAAAAAGCCAACACGAAACATTTTTCTATTATAAACATTCTCGCAACGTGAAATGATGATGTACCTTATTTCGAGATATAACATATATTTCAGACATCATTTAGTTTTTGTTCTTGTATAAGGTGTCCCGTAACACATGTGCTGTACTTCAGAAATAGATACATCACTTGAAAATATGTTGCAAACATATGAAAATATGTAATTTGACTTTGTTCCTCAATTATGTGTATCCAATTTTAACACATTGTATGCGGGCTATCTTGCGTGCTTCAACCTACGTGTGCGGGCTATTTTTGACACTTTGATTGCCTGGGAAAAAGATTTAAAAAAATCGCTCTAATTACTAATGTACTGTGAATTTTCATTTGAACTTTTTTCGTTCCTCACCATGAACCGTTCCCTCGATGATATCTTACCATCAAAAGACATTATTTTATAAAATACTATCTTGTGCAGGTTAAAATAAAAAATACTAGTTACAAATACTACTTAGCGACTTAAAAGACAACGATCTTATACAAAACAATATATTTAAAACTCTAATAATATTTCATAGTGTGATACCGCTCAAAACATTTTCCTGCATGAAGTTGCACACAACAAAACTTGCAAATGTAGCAGTTTCGCTTCACTTCTTATGGGCCGCTTTCACCCGACATTGTCGTTATGGTTTTTTTTCTTCCCCGTTGCTGCAATTTTTTCGAATTTATGCGTCTTCACATACATGGATATGGCTTTCATTTCGAAACGTTTAGTTCGCTGGCAAATAGAGATACGCGTCCGCATTTCAACTGACGATATGATAAAAACGTGTCAGTACGTGTCTCGCAGACTACTGTCAATATACGAAAAACGTACTAGTACGTGTCCCGCATACAATGTGTTAATTATTTTTTGTAAACGGAACTGCAAAAAGGGGAAATCAAACATCATGTAAAGTTGCTTGTTAAACTCGTAGAAATTTTGTTTTAAAAATTCTGCATTTACTTTAATTTCAATGTAACAACGATATTGTCATTACAGTATAAAATTTTTGGTAATTATTTACAAAGCCGACGACTTCACCGATTCTTATGAAATTTAAATATGTTGTCAAGGTCAACATTCTAAACAACTTTTCCCTATACATATAACCGCCGCTCGGATCGTCCGCTTTGTAAATAATTACCACATTTTTTAATTTATAATGTTTTATTTCGATGAATTGTGACAACCATTAAATTATTGTCTTGTATTGATAAACTATAAAATAGAAGTTTTAATTAGTTAAAATAAATAGTGGTAATGTGTTACTTTCTATGTTTTTAAGGGACTTAGCCCCAGTACCATAAATCTAATCTATTCACAATCATTGGCTCCGTAATAAACAACAGAACATTATGATGGCTGATCTTCCAATTATTTTGAGCAGTATAGTTTAGAAATGAGGAAGTTTAATAAATAATGCATCAATTACAAGTATAAACTCTTTACGATTACAAATCTGTCTACCATGTTTTGAACTCAAACAGCTTAGATAAATCATTACAAATAGACAGCGTATAAAACCGCCTCATTTAACATATGAGCGACTTTGTACCTTAAAAATAATGGGGTTAAAACGTTCTTCATAAAGATTTTACATCCCTTTTAGTCGAAGGAGGCGCGTTTAAGGAACGTTCGCCTTTAATTCGCGATGAATTCAGCAATTACGGAATTTCATAGAAGACTCGCACGATTCCTTATCATTTTCTACGTATCAGTGAAGTACCTATTTGCATTAGGCGTCTCAACACTTCGATAATGAAAGTAATTCTACGACTACGTTTCAATTCGATTACTTCCACAGCTCTTTAGAATGTCATCCTTTCTACCGTTTGAATGTCTGGTTGGAAACCAGAAATACATACGTCCATGAAGAATTCTATCCAAAATGACGGAGAACGAGTCGTATCTTCATAATAAAATTCGTTCGTTACCATAGTCGAGGAAGAATGTTGAAAAATGTTTCATCGATCGTTTCGCTGTCGTCTTTAAAGTCTGCCCTGCCGAACAATTAGAAACTCCGGCAGTTTGTCTCGATTGATCTGGTATGGGCACACGAAATTCCAGTGTACCATTATTCCTCGAGTGGCAATCGATGCTCGTTAAGATTCAACAAGCACGTTAAACAAATCTCACCCTTCGTGGCACGTTCGAGGGGCGTCTGAGAATATTTCGGCTCCACGTACACAATCTTCGAACAAACAATTATATTGTCAACGGTGTTTCAATATAATGGCAGCTTGTGAGCTGAAAATCTGAGAAGTTTCACCTTTTGTAAAAGATGACCCTAAAAAATTTTGGACTTTCCTGAATAAAGTGGTCTGTAATTTATAACGGAGCCGATGTTAGAAGTTTGATGTCTATATAGGGTAACATAAAGTAAGGTCTAAGGTTTTAGGGGCTTATAGTGCTCACCGAGAGGGATAAAAAGTGTAAAATCAACATAGGTCCTAAAAAAGTTACACAATCCTTTAAAAATTTATAAATCACATTCACATTACTCAAACTCCTCTTTAGTGTTTCAATGCATATAAAAGATGTGACAAAATCAGCTGTAAAGTATTTAGAACTCTATCTCTAGTGGTTTAGGAGATGAAGGAATGTAAACATTGTTAATATAACATCGTCGAGATAGGGCTGTTTAACGCTCCTTAAAACAAAACTAAACGTATGCGCACACAGTTAGCCACTTAGGGTAATTGCAAAACTTCATTTACTTAGTTCTAGTTTACTTTATTTTTAACATTAAAAATACTAGTTCGTAATACCCTTATAGTTATTTATTAACGAGTAATTAAAACTTTTATTTTATACAATAATCCCAAACATTATAACAATATTTGCAAAGTCAATGCCAAATAGACATAAAGCTGTATTAAACGTTAAGGAACATGCAATAAAAATACCTGTGTGTATTATGAATAAAAAAAGTCTCATTTTGCAATAGACTACCTATATATGTATACATTTTTTCTTTCTATATAAATATCGATTTATTTTCAAACTGTAATGTAACATCATAAAGTGAATTAATAAATATTTATTAAAAAGAGATTTTCGATTATTATTTAATTTACGAACTTACAATTTAAGAAACAAATTTTTATAACATTTTGACGATATTGAAAAAACAAGCTGTCGTTGAGCATTTTTTGCAAGAATCATTAAATAACAAACATTCTACAGTACACCATTTACATAGAACATTTTACACTTTTCATACTATAAATACTTGGACATTTATTGTTTATAAATTCATTGTAGGTACACTCATTTATTTGTTTTATATGAATTTTACGTGAATGAGAGGAAACACGTGTAAGTACATGCCAGCAGTCGACAAAGTCTTAATACTCATAGTGGCTGAATAATGTTATAACTAGACTGTGGATTTTTATGAAAATATACATTTTTAAACTTCAGTATTTTAAATTTCCTTGTAGCTGATGAAACGCAACTATAATAGAACTGCATTTTGCAGTCGAAATGTACGAAAGTACATTATTTGTTCCACTTGCTTTTATACGAGACAATAATTTATCAATTTCATTTTCAAACTGTTTTATTTCAATTTTTATTATTTTTGTATTTTATTTTATTAAAATGTGCATTCTTCACAAACTTGGATACGTTAAAGTGCATAAAGATCCGTAGTCTAATTATAACTGATTGTGTGTCAGTGTTCTGGAAGAGGTTAAACAACTTCTTCGTATGAATCAAAACATAAATATGATTTTCGGTGGTGTCTGTAAAGATTTATTTAGTTCGAATACGACGCTTGCTAGTACAATTCTTCCTGATGCACGCGAGCTCACAATTTTTAATCCATTAAGTCGTTCGTGCAGGGACCATTGCGATTTCCCAGTTCGACGTCGGATGAAAGTTCGAGGTGACAGGATTCTGAAAGAAACGATGAGAATCCGTTTCCATGGGGGCCACCAGGGAATTCGTTCCCGATTTACGAGACGAAGCCCGTCAGAAATTTGCATCCCTGTGAACATGCACCTCAGGATTTCACAAGGGCCACGTGAAATCACCTACGCTTTATAGGATCGTTTAAACGTTCCAGCATCGGGATGCAATTTTGAACGTTGAATCATTCCATCAGCAATATCGTTTTTTAAGTAATATGATTATAAACGTGAACAAATTGACAACTGCAGTTACTTTTAATTATCAGGATAGTGAATATTAATTTTAGTCAGCTTATTAAAGTGTTTCAAGAATTTTTTGATTCCATCTTTAGCAAAGTTTTAGTCTTTTAACACTTTGACTGTTACAATCTATTGGTTGAAAATAGCAAACTTTCTAAATTTGTATACAAAAGAAATATAATCTCAAGTTAAAATCTTTTTAATCAAGCATATTAGAAATATTCATAATTTTTCTATTGGTACTATTAAACTTTAGTAAATAAATTTATGATTACTAGAAATTATCAAATAAACAATGATTGAATCTAAGTGTCACCCGTATATGGGTGACATGGCAGTCAAACTGTTAACTCGTACGTACGTATAGTTAGCAATTATCCGATTGAATTAGTAAGTTGTACATAATCTGGAATGGCAAATTATTTCAAGCAAAAAAATGTGTTTTGCACTAATTATAATCGACCGAATAATTAGCAATACAACTGTAATGAAAAAATAAGAGAAAAAATTGTAGCATAACAAAAACATCTAACTAAACAGTGGTATCCACACAATAGTAATAGACGAATAAATAAAGTACTGAGTTTTGAAAATTGTTTTTCTGATGTAAATAACAGTTGATTTTGTAATTCATAATGTGGCAACCATGTTAAGGAGTTTGTTTATTGCGATTTTCATTATGTTTAATAAATATTCAGAATACTTTCGCAAACGTATTTAGAACTAATTATTTATTGCTTTAATCACTAAAATTTATTAGAAAGCTTTTGAACAATTTCACAACCGTATTCAGTAATAAATATTTATTTTTTTGGCCACTAAGCTATATTCGAAAGCTGTTGAATAATTTCGCAAATCCCAGTATAATATTTCAATGACGCCTACGCTTTGAAAACCAATAATAAATCTTGTGTGTTCAATACTGATATAATTTATTTTAAATAAATGAACCTTCATTTTTAAAAAAATATATATATCACATTAATAACATAAGAGAAATGAATTTAAAAGAAACTTCACACAGTGGTGTTCACAAATCATGCTCCACGAAGCTCTGGCGTTTTCCGTACAAACGAGTTTATTTCATTGCGAACACGGACCCTTAGCAGCGCATTTTGCATTCTAATTATTTATCGACAGAAAATACAATTAATTTGTTCAACGTCGCTGCATATTTTTCCTTTGTCGCCGCTGAAAGTTGCTTTAGCAAAAAAATATCGAAGCTTTCGAAGCTCTTCGAACGAAGTCACGATCAATGGTCTAATGGAAAATGCCAAACGTTCGAGCGACGTAACAATAAACTAAGAGTAAACAATATCATTGATTTACCGGTCGGCGAACGTTACTCGATTTTCGTCCATACACTGCGGAACGTTTCGACGTAAAAAGCTTTTAACGGGAACAACTCACGCGCGGTGAGCGTCGTTCAAAGAGCGACGTTTTACATAACTCCGTGGAAATATTCACCGTGGAAACTTCTTCTTCTCTTTCCACTCCCCGCCGTACGTGTGCCGGTGAAAATAAGCGAAAAATTTCGCGATGTAAGTTATTCTAGCTCGCATCTTTTTCTGAAGTACAAAAATTTGCTTCGGGAATTTCAGTAACAATATTCGCGAGTGTGCGAGAAATTTCAAAGGGAACGATTTGCGATCTCTGCATTTTCTTGTAACGAATATCTCGCTCTGTATCATTTCGTGGAAATTTTTGCGCGAGCATATGCGAAATTGTGCTCGCGAATATTTTTCACGAGGAGAAGACCGGCGGTGATAAAAAAAATTACTCAAACTTATATTTATGATGTGTCTGTACATATAATAAATTCATTAATGTACATTAAAAATAGCTGTATAAAGCACCGTATTATTCGGAGATTTATTAAATCTCAACGTTAATGTAAATATTCTAAGATTATAGTCGTTTTAATATCATAGCGTGTGCGTTGGTTATAATACTCTTTTCTATATAGTCATACTTATAATTAATTGTTTAATCTCTTCTTGTTTTGTTTTTAATGAAATTTTCTAATTAAACTACACGGCTTAATATTCAGAAATTAACTAGAATTTCCTTTATTTGTTTTAAATACATTTTATTCAACAGATGTACGGTTTTGGCACTTGTCGTACTTTGTAGAAAATATTGTAGAATAGAACCGTGATACTTTATTGAAGTATTTTTAATAATTTAATAATAATAAGCTATTATAATTAATAGGCGTATTATACATTAACACGTTGAATGCTGCGCGGGTCATCGATGACTGACACTGCAAATTCGATTTAATTAAATAACTATTACTACACAATTTTGTGCAATTTTCGCAAGCAACAAACGCAACTTAATACCCGAATACTTTCTTCCTTTACGATTTATATTAAAAGTAGTAAATTATATTATCTTTGACTGCATATGGCTGTTTTCACTGCTGTGCTCAATGTGTTAACACTTTCACGGCCGCAAATATTGTGTGAAAACATCTTTCTTTGGCCATTTCTGCAAGACTTTAGATAAGTTTAATAAAACATTCTGCGTTTCTTGTTGTATATTAATTAGTTTAGAATCTTATTTTTTAAAGTATTTTGCTATTTATTTTTTTTTTTTCTAATGATAGGTACAGTTATTTATTTGTTTTACAAGCATACTATTCAAAAGAATTAAATAACGTATATGCGACAGCGACCAACAAAGTATTAATAGAGCTATTGTACCTAATAATCTATTATATTAAATTAATTTATGAATAATACTATTGACTGTACATATTTGTGCAATTTTACATACACAAAAATATGAAAACTGAAAATTGTAAAAAATAAGGAAACATATTTTTTGAACATTTAAAGGATAAAATGCAATGCCATCCATATTTCAGCTTCACAGTTGCATTAAAACAAAGAATACCGATGCTTGATAACGTCTGATTGTATAAATATGTACAATTTAATTTTGATTAATCCACAGTTTGTTTTTCGAATTCAGTTCACACGAGCCGAATGAAACGTCTTCAATGAATAATATAACAATATCTAGTCGATAATTCCACGTGGCTTTATTCAGAGCTCTAACTGTGTCCATCTTAATGATCATTTGAATTCAGTCGAATTCGTTTAGGGATGACGGGTCCAATTTACGCGACGACGTTATTAGAGTTCCGTAATCACGTTGTAAATTGAATAATGCCGCGAAACCAATATTCTCGTTGAAGTTATACCGAAACAGTGTCATGTAAAGTTCATAAATTAGCTTCCTTGCAGCTTGTTTTAGACACAAGAACCACCGTCTTTCGAGAATAATTTGATCTACATGTACTGCAGATCGTTAATATATTGTATCATTACTAGTCAAACTCCCACATTAAAAATAGCTGCATGAGTGCCTTTTAGTTAGTATGAAATACATCCAGTATTTATGATTCAAAGAGAAACTTTATACATTCTGCTGCCATTATATCTTTTATCAAAGTGTATAAACGATGAAAAATATTTGTTGTCAATTAATTCAGCAATTCACTGGGCATAAATCAAGGCTGAACCTTGCATAATTCTGTTTTATTTTTATTTTCAGTACCATGGTAAAGCTTGAACAAAGTTATCTTTAAAATATTTGTCATATCGTCACAATTAGAAGAGAAATTTAAGTAGCCTGTTTTATGTGATTCAAACTATTTATTAACACATTGGCAGCCGTCGACGTAGTTCTACGTCATATTAGAATCTGTAGCTGGTTGCCGCCGACGTAGTTCTACGTCATATTAGAATCTGTAGCTGGTTGCCGCCGACGTAGTTCTACGTCATTTTAAAGCCTATAGCTGGTTACCGCTGGCGCAGTCTAACGTCATTTTATATTTACAGCATTTTATTATTTGTTTCAATTTTAAACAGCAGTGATTATAAGCATGATATAAAGCAATATTTTTATTTTCACTCATTTTAATGCCGGAATCTTACGGCATTCAGCTATCAATTTTTAGAAACTGTACGCGGCATCTAGCTAAGGCTCTCGCGTCAGAACTGCCGGCTGCGAAAGTGTTATGAAAAAGCTATTACTCAGAAGTAATGATTTAGTCATATCCAGGGATGCAGAGCAATTAACCCTTTGGCTACATATTAAATTCGATCTTCGAGACTGTGTGGTACTTATTGTTACAGGGTGTTTATATTTTTCAATGACGACACGAAGCGTCGTATCAATTTACAATTGCCGCTAAAAATCCAGTAAAAGGCAGAGCATGCTAAAATATTTACAAATATAATCTGCTTACGTGATTTCGTACGGATTTAATCTGATCGCGCCCCCTTTTCCGCATGCATTCAGTGTAATCCGCGATCGATCCGCGGCGGGTTCGTCGATGCATTTCCAATGAAATACCGCGGGAGACGATCGAACGACGATCCTTTTTCGCTTGGAAATCTTCTTGTCGATAAATTTCACGTATTCGAAAAACACGACCCGGATGTATATCATATATTTTACTTTCATTTAATTTTCACGCGAACCGAACCGTTTCGCGTGCTATCGAGCACCGGTTATCGACAGCGTTATTTACTGCTTTGATTAGTCTGCTGCGACTCGCCATTTTATGAGTCCTTTCCTCGCGGGAATAGCTACGTCGACGACAACAAATTTTAGAAGCCATTTTTCTAGATGTTTAGGGAAAAACTGATTTCGAATGAGGAAAAAGCAAAATTTTCCATGTCTTACCTTTTTGACTTTATTTAGAAATTTCATTGATCTTCATTTTTGAAAATTGTGTGAGATTGTCTGAAATGGTGTGACGATGTAGTGCAAAGGAAATTTATTAGATTCCTTTATATCTAATTGTAAAATATTTCTGTGTCTTAATGTAAGCTACTTGTTATTGTGTTGCGAAATTGGTATTTTTCGAGAATTCATCAATATTTGCCAAAGTTGATAGTTTTAGCTGTATTTGCCATAGTAGAGACATGAAGTATTAGCCTTTCTGGGTCACTTTTTCAATTGTACATTGTAGTATATACAACCATCACGTTTATAGTCGTTCGTATGCCTTTTAGTGTAACAAACCATCAAAATAGTTTCGATAAACTAAATGATAGTAATATTAAATGTAAGAAAATAAAGTTATATTTACTTTGTTTCTACTATAGTTTCATTATATTCAGCGATATATGCTGTTATTAAAGCTAATCTTACTTTTCGTTTACTGCGATTACTAGGAATGTGTTACAGTGGTTTGTAATGAAATTGAATGAAATCTATTCGATAATGTAAAACCTATGTAAACCTGAACTATATTGTAAACAGTGCATAAACTTGTCTTTCTACCATGATTTTATATTCTTAACAATTCAATACTCTCGCATTTATGTACGAACTGCATGTAACAAAACCGTATTATTATTATTATCATTATTTAGATCCATTCAAAGCGTATCTGTGGGATTCTATTTTCATTATTAATATTACTTATTTCTGGTCAGCCAATGCCAGTTGTTTAATATTAATGTAGCTCAACGTTTTTGCAAAATCATTTTGTGAAATATAGCTCTGAAAGCCATACCCATTCAGACACTATACACCTCACTGTTTTTTATATAAATCGTCAGAGAAAAAAGTCATTTGAATATTCAACCGTGTTCTTTTTCTCCGGCGTTATTATCACTAGACTTCGGATTTTTATGCAAATATGCATTTTTAGACTTCCATATTTTGTATTTCTATGTAGCTGATGAAACGCGACGATAACAGAACTGAATTTTACGATTTAAATGTTTCAGAGTATATTTTTTGTTTCACTTACTCTATAAAATATGCATCCTTCACGAACTTGGATATGTTAAATTGCATAAAATTCCGCAGTCTGATTATCTCAATGCGAAGTTTGCTCAAAATTGTTTAACAGTCAAACGTTATTCAATTAAATTAAACCTGAGATACCGCCACAACACTCAAAGTGTTGACACTATGACAGTCGCTGTCACGTACACGTGATTTTATGACTTTGAATGAAACACTTGTGAAATAAATAAATACACATACCTATCGCTAACGTCAAATAAATTCTCTGGCACAAGTCAAATAAAAATTGTAGAATATTCAGTATAAAGAGAGTAATGTAAAATATGTTGTTGCTTAAGAATTTTTGCGAAAACGGTCTACATAATCAGAACACTGCGGATGTCTATGCAAATATACATTTTTAAACTTCCACATTTCCTACGTCAATTCAGTTAAATAAATCAAAGTTTAACAAGACTGCATGTTCTGCTTGGAATGTATAAAATATGTAGTTTTTGTTTTGATAAGTTGTTGAATGCCGATCACCAATCTGGTTATATTAAATTCCATAAATATCCACAGGCTTATAATTAGTATTTGCAAAATTTTAAATATACGTCGACCTCCGTCGATGATTTCTATTGCCACCCCCTGATTTATTTCAAACACTATCATTGCAGGCATACATCGCCAACTTATCGAAAATTTCTCCCTTTCCGAAATAACAAATTTCATGCTCTTTATCGTTTATTCCTGTAATTTCTTATTTTTGCCACCTACAGAACGTTTCGACGATGATAAACGCAGATTTCGCGCAAAGCACCGACAGGAAAGTGCCCTTTTCTCCCTCAAGGCAGCCATTATCGGTATAAAAGTTACCGGTGCCAGCGTAAGTTCGCTATCGGCACCATGAGCGTTTACGTAGGAACGGGAGGGCATAAAAAAACAAGCATTTTCTCTGGCAACGTTTACGATGGAAATCGATCGATACGCCAGCCTTTTCGGTGAAATTAATTAAAAGCACGGTCGCCTTGTGCTTTCGAGGCTTCGTGCGCCACCGTCTACGATGCACTCCTCGTGTTTTCGCTCCGACAGCTATAGCACGAAACACTATTTTAACGGTAAACGCAATGAATTGAATGGCAGGGTGTCCGTGTAACGATACGTTAGTCAACGGACTAACGGTTAGAAAATTGATTGTGTTTACTTGTCGTCGATGAAGAGGTTACTTTATGAATTTTAGTGACGATTGAAAATGTTTAGCGCATGCGGCGAGACTCAGATAGCTCGACATTTCGTAGTGCATCATCTTGTTTTTTTTTTTATTAGAATTATGTTTAGTTATCAGTTTTTCAGATAAAATCATTCATATTTCGATTTTATTATACTACAGCCCCTGGCCATCGAATTAGGACCACATGCAAAAATTTCACTTTTTTAACTGTAACGCTGTGTCATCAATGGAAGATTGTCCTTGGCTGCCCAAATTATAACTAAATACGTAAACGACCAATGTATATGTTACAATTGATTTATTACTGTTGTGAAAGTGATGGACGGAGCACCATGTCACAGAGCCAAATCCGTCACAGAGTTTCTTTTATCGAAAAACATCCCCATAGTCCCATGGCCAGGCAATTCACCCGATTTGAATGCCATCGAAAATGTCTGGATCCTACTCAAATTACTCGTCTACTCATCACCGGTCACCGCATTTCAGGATTTAAAAACAAAATTTATAGATATTTGACAAAATAATGAAGACATAAAGGATATGACAAGGCAGTGTATTCGGAGCATGCCAAAAAGAATACGTAACACCATAATAGCTAATAAACGTTGTTATTAAAGTTCGATCAGGCCTTCTAATTTTATTAAAAACAGAAAAAATGTTGAAAATTATGAGTGGTCCTACTTCGATTGCCAGGGGCTGCATTCATTTTGGATCACCTTTTGTCAAAATTTGTAACAAAGTGTACTATTAAAACAAAAATTATTTATATGTCGAATTTTACTATAAACTTCGTAATTTTACGAAGTTTACTGTATGGATATTTTTTATTCGACCTTGTGAGAAGTATCAAGTATGTAAGGCTTGAATATTTTGTTAACACCTGATATTATATTTCTATAGTACCTGCATATATGTACATATATCTTTAAACCAACACTTTTATAGTAGAGATATACAGTTTAGGCATTTGAATGGCATTTCTGCTGCAGTTTGACTTCTCATTTCTCACACGATCATATAAAAAATGTATTAAATATAGGCATAACACTGACGCAGTATAGAATATGTATATCAATAATTCTTATCTTGTTTTTTTACGGAATTTGAATTTAATCGTTGAAATCATTGAGAGTTTGAATAAAGAATTAATAATTAAGTAAAACTGAAGAGAAGTAAAACAGCGAAAGTGTTCTATTGTAGTCGAGAAAATGATCTTGGTCAGCCTGATTTAGATGTTTTTACAACAATAAACAGTATATATTCAAAATCATTATATACCAGACACAAAATATAATTTGTTGTAGATACTACATTATTTATATTCTTAAAAATAATCTTTGCCATCAATAATATAGCCAGAAATATTTAAATGACATAATAAGTTTCAGTTACTCAATTTTAAGGAAATAAATATTCGAATGCACCACAAAAAACGCTGAACATTAAATTACTCCAAAATACTTAGACAGGCAATAACAATATACATAAACTAAATATCTGTGAATATCTATACACTTCAGTACTGTCACAAAACGAGTATGTGTCACGATGCACTGAAATTTCGTTTTCGTTCTTATCGTTAGTCTCCCTTTATTCGTCGATTGTTTCGATCAACTGCATCGATTTCATTTCAATTTCCAGGGCGTTCGAAGTTTTATGGTAGTTCAGGCGTGCACCATAACAGCGTTCGAATTATGTGGGCAATTTATGCTTAGAATGGTCGTGGTTCTATCGCGGTCCAATTTCGGTGGGCATCGAAATTTATATATCCGAGATAACGTTACGATACAGCGTCGTAACGTTCTTTTCCCGCGCATCGCGTAACCCGGTTTTATACACGTTTTAAGGTAAGCACGTTTATCGTTTAAACTTAATATTCTGCCAGTTAGTCCAAGTATAAATATTAAAAATACTGTTTCCTACGGAATTTACAATTAAACGGTCAAATTCAATGACAACATAAAATAATAAATTAGCATGATACAGCGTGAGATTCTTCTATCGATTTTGAACAAATTTTTGTTATGAAGCAAGGTTTTTATTCATTACTTTTTATTAATTTAAGATCGGTCCATTTTCGATAAAAAAAATTAATTTATTCTCTTTCAAATCATTGAATTATTCTAATAAGTATTTATAGTTTTGTTCTCATTCTTTAATGAAACGTTTGTACGTATACGTTTACATTACATGTTTTACTCGCTCCGAGTGGTAGAATATATTAGTACAGTTTGATCCTTTAATTGCCAGACCCCCTATACGATTCATGTGCTAATTAATAATACCCCTACTTAAAAATCTAGAAGTTTCTGACTTGTGTTAATTGGAATTTCTTTGTTAATTCGTGCAGAAGAAGACTCCAAATTTTATGACAGAACCTCGGACTCGCCTGTTTAGTAAATGAAAGAAAAAAATATTTGTCAACATTGACCAAGTAGGTAATGAAAAAAATTCGACCGTTTCAATAATTACATCAAATATCGTTTTCCGTTGTTTCGCTAAAAATACATTTGAAAATGTTCGCCTCGCCGTGTCTCGTTTCGCTCCAACTGATAAGTGAACATTAAACTGGATAAGCGTTTAAGTGAAATTAATTACGTGAACGAGACTGATATGTTTTCGCTTTTTCCGAAAGCATATCAAAGTCATGTTCCGCTGTTTTCACGGTAACTACTGATTAATCCAGCGTGACGAACGCGTAAATACTAAATGGCGATGTAAAAGCCATTTTATATAAAATCGACGAAAATCCCATTTTTCGACGTCGTACAACGACAAAGCGTCATGTAGCCTGATCACTGGTTTATTCACGCCATTACTCGCGCTTTAACGTTAAGTTATTCCCAAGCACCTAAAAACGTGCAATTTCATGACACTGTTTGTAATTTTAACACGCTCAACGCCATCCGAAATTTAATTCAATGAAATAACTCTGCTAATTTCTGCAATATTTCGTGCAACATTAATAGTACAATAACGCAGAATAACACATGTGCAAAAAACGGACTTTTTTTTTAATATTGGGTTGAGTCAAAAATAACACGATATGTCTTCTTAAATTTATTGATGATTCGTTACAGGAGGATTATTATTGTTTCTATAGCATGCTTACGTTTTAGGGATTCTTTTCTTGAAATATGAAGCACAAGTCAGCAGCACAGATAAATTGTTTGAATTTTTAGCAAGAAAAAAGTCAGATTTGTGCCGGAAATTATTTATGACTCAATCCAATGTGTATAGTTAACGATACAAATGTTCTTTAATTGTTAAACAGTAATTTTGTTCAATAATTAATGAGAAGTAGTGGTTGTTTCAATTGAACTTATTGTGTGGTAAAAATTTGTATTGAAACAGTGTGTATGCTTCCAGCGATTTATTGTAAAAAAATCTTTAAGGTATTCCAATTTGGCAATCGTTTTCAATAAACAGCAAAGGTACATAGATCAGCATGCATTCAAATCTAATAATCACATTTATCATCTTCTCCTGGTCGTTACAGTGTTATGTGACACGTCAAATTAAATAAAATATTAGAATAATCATCAAAGGAGAAATTAAGTCATGTATGCAAATTCAGAAAAATTATTTTAAGTAGCACAAGAAATCTGATTGTAGTAGCTTATGTCTCGTATCATAATGTGTTGTCCTATAGTAGAGACATGAAATATTGGTAGTTCAAAGTAACGCCTTCAATGTAAATTACAAATGACACAGTATCCACGTTTATATTGTTGTTAATTTAATAGATAAGCTGTGGATGCTTATGCAAATATATAGTATTGTACTTGAACATTTCTATATTGTATTATGGACAAAGAAACAGACCTGTAACAAAACTTTATGTCAGCTGTTAAAACTTTTAAAAATGTACTTCAAATTTCATGTATGTAAAAGAATTCGTATATTTTATATAACTGAATATGTGAAGTTCCATAAATTTCGGCAATAAAACCTCACTTTGAAACTTGAGATAAGAATGAAGAATAATGGCTACAGTAAGTCAGGACTTAAAGTGAATATCATTTTACAGAATCAAGAAAAAGAAGTGACTTTGGAGTTCCTGGCTTCTGTTATACTTTCTACAATAGCAATAAGTCATCTGAACAGTTTGAAATAGTTGAATGAGAGCAAAGTTAAATATAATTAATAAAATCCATGTCAAAGAAACTTTTCAGTGGCCCTGAACGCAGAAAGAGTTTATTACGTCATTGATCTATTAAAAAGTTCCCCAATTTTCAGCACATTCGCGCAGAGTGTCAAACAGTTACAATGTCCCGAAAAATCCGAAAAAGTGTTGAGATAAATCACTTTGGCAATTTATACAGATCATTTTATCGCAGTCGTATGATCGTTTGGTGGAAGCGAACGGCCAACAAACGTTTACGGCTGTCATATACGTTTCAGCTGCATAAACAGAGGGAAGTGCAGGCGCTCGATGCACCCGTGATCGTGGTTAGTTCTTTTCAGTTAAGTCAGACGAGGAGGCAGATTGACGTTTTGGCAAATGGTTCTTCTGCGGTTGTGCTGAATGCGCTGCCCCAAGATGACTCAACTGCCGCTCTGTTGGCTCCACTGCCTCGGCTCTGCGGTTTGCGCTGTCAATGCCTTTCCCTACATACTCTGTGTACCAGCAGCGTATTACTCCCTATTTGTAGTGACCCAATATCATGTTGCGTCAGCCATCTCGGCTCTTCAAGCGTAAATTCCGAGAGGGGACCCTGCCGCCATGCTGCTTTCACGCTTTCGTTCCTGCTCCCCTCGACTTTCGTGCCTAAACAGTACACACACTGTTCTTCGTCTGCCATTCATCTTTCCGTTCTTACCTGAAGATGCAGTTACTCGATCGATTAGTTCCGTGTAATAAGGCAATGTAAACTGGTGCAAGTATGTTAGGAATTAATCGTGTCATCAGGATAAAAATTGGAACACTCGTTACACGACGATTTTGGGGAGCTGGACGTTCGAATTGCTTGTAGTCAGACACTGGTGTAATAATAATAGTTAGTGCCAGATGTACGATGCGTATATGACTCCTCAATGTTTGAGGTTGTAAATGAGCACTAGCGTACTCATATTTTTTAATTATTTCTGCTTGAAAATTTTGCAGGGTTTCCTGCTCTCTTAATAGCGACCGACGTATCATTAGCCATCGTGAGCGCTAGATCTTGGCGCGATAATTGCAGTCGATTTCCCAAAATGAAAGATACGTAAAGGGATATTGAAGATACCAAAAAATTTTAGGGGAGGGTACAGTAGGTTTTTTAAAACCATCAGAACGTCAAAAATAGTCAGAACTGTATCAGAAGTTCATCAAAATTGTGTTACAGTTACGAGAGCCACGGAACCCGCATGATACAATTTCGAGACGTTCAACAGTTAGCATAAATCTATCGGTTTACCTCCTACCTGAAAAAAGGGTGGTCCTTCGAAAAGATAAAACACACGAGTTGGCACTATCGTGCAATGTTTCCGTACCAATCCAAAATCTGAGTCATGGAATTTGGGATTCACGCAAAGTGCGCTAACAGCAATATTTATTAATATTCTTCGCAAACTCTCACTGACATTCTGCTCTTTCCTATCGCAACCAACTTTTATAAAAAACTGTTCCTCATCCCTTGCGTCGTTACTTACCCCCAACACACTTTTTCTTCTCCCTCAGGGCATTTTCTGTCCTTCTTTACTATCATTCTAGCTCGCTCGCTCTCTCTCTCTCTCTCTCTCTCTCTCTCTCTCTCTCTCTCTCTATCTCATACACACACACGCATTTAATTTTTCACAAAGGCTCGAAGCTACATCTTATGCGCTATGAGCTGCGTGGTATTCGAGAGCCAACCCCTATCCGTCACACTCTGAAGACAAGTGTCGTGTCCCTGCTCATTGCGTTTATGGGTGGTCTACTCTAGAAAATATGCGGTCCCTTTAGAACAATGTGTCTTTTTTAAAGGCAACACGACGACGGGTTGCTTGCCATTTCTAAACTATCCGATGACTCTGTTTACCAAAGAGTCATCGTCGCTCGACAATCGCGTGGCTGTGAGTCACTGGCCATCGACTTACAAGGGAAACTACCAAAGTGATCGTCGCAGATTTTAATGAGCTTTTGTATGTTGATAGATCCTGGTATTACGAATCTCACTGTGTATATATAGTTTAGTTTAGTTAACAGTTTAAAAGATATTTAATGTTAAATATCTTCTTATACTCCCATAGGGTTTAGCTACTCTATTGTAAGAGGTGCTTTCAAATATAAGAGTGAGGAGTCGTTAGGTTGCTACGCAGAATTTCTTCTTACATTCAGTTTCAAATCCCTGCAGCGAGATTTCAAACTGCATTTTTTTTTACAAGTGTATAATTATGTAGATAAGTTGTACGTGGTACATTGCGATGTCCACATTTTATATTTTTTTTTGGGGTACAGTAGGAAAGTCGTTAAAGATTAAAAATTGTTAGAGAATGACCAGTCGTTGAATCTCGCGTTCCTCAAGGAAACCCTCGGCCGTCTCATAACTTAAAGGAAGCCAAAATAACGTAGGGCTATTTGCCTTTAAACCATGCCCAATCGTCGCTAATAAGTAGTTCGGAAATATTTGGAAACGTTCATCTTACGTGATGTTAATTTTAAATTCAGAATTATTAAAGTTCTTCTGCTTTGACATAGAGTTCTTTCACATTCAACGACTATCGGACACGTTTTATTCATTTCAACCCAAGAAAGAGAAATTTGAATGTGAATATAAAGCCAGTGGAGATATAAACGGATGGGCAGTGATATGGGACCGTGCTTGGTCGGTCAGCCTTTGAAACGCAAATCAAGCGTACCAGTTGACCTAACTCTCATTGTCCATCATATTCTACAACAGCTACGAGCAAAAGGAGATGAATATTAAGATCTTTATTGGGCTATCATGTGTATATCCTAACGCGAAGATCAAAGTAAACACCAATTCATAAGACTGAACTATGTGTTTAACATCTCATTTAAAATGACTTCCAAAAGAGAATTTAACTTTCTTTGATACAGTGGAACGTATGTAGGTTATCCGAACACCGATCATTCGGAAATTAGTATATTCTGTGTCAGTTATAAGCTGGAAATATGATTAATGACACTGTGCACTTAATTTTGCACTATTCTGTATTTTATCTTCTAAAATAAAAGTATCATTTTTATACGAAATTTAGTTGCAATGTGAGTCCTACTGTTACGAATCATACTTCGGATAATCGAGGTCCTAATGTAGTTAATAATACAAACAGTAGACAGTTATTATTACTCAACAGAATACTGACATCCATATAAACATTTATTTTTATTTAAAATTTAAATATTCTCCGAAAAGATACATGGCTTAACTCTTGGACAGCGGACTATGAAATACTCAGGTGCACCGCGGACGCCGGGTCAATTGTAACCCTGGATAATATTACTGTTATATTTCTTTCGGAAGAAAATTTCAATTTGTATTTTTCATTGATGCCATGTAAATAACTACGTTTATCAATTTTTTCCCAAAATATCAATGCTAAAATGATTTTCGAAAATTATTTTCTTTTAAAAAATATGAGCCTGCACATAATGATACAAGGTAAGAAAAATACGCGAAGTGCAAACAAACGATATTTATTGTGAATCTGCACAATGAATGTACAAGATATGTTTTTAAATTTTTTCACGAATATTACAGATCTGTTGGAAACATTCACTACATTTTGAGCTGTATTTTTTATCGTTTCCAACACAAATGTAATATCTAGCACGTTTACAAGATTCTACAATTACTATCATCATAAACTTATACTTTTTTCTATGAAATTGTGAAAACTGTGATAGACGAAGAATCTGTGTTGACTAGGCAACCACTGATATAAAACTGAAGTAGAAAACATTTTTCGACGAGAAGTTAGGAGTGTAATGTGATACTGTAAACACATCCAATCTATGGGTCATTTGTGACCCGGAGTCCGCTGGTTGAGGGTTAAGGGCCACGTAGGTACGCATTATTTTTTTAATTTTTTAACTTTTTTCCTCTGAAAGTTCTGAATTTATGTTCCATAAGTATCATTTCAGTGCAACTTTAATCAATGCATCCCTGCAGAGATTGAATTAAATTTCTTTTATTCATTAGTGAAATCGGAAAGTAAATAACTTAGGATGTCTCTGAAAGAAAGCAACAATGCTTTGAAATGGCTGATCACGTGGCCTCGATTCAGGGCATCGCTGAAATATAGGGCATCGTTGAATATTCAATTCATCGTAGCGCATTGTGACGCACAAACATTCAAAGGCAAACATACGTGCACGGTAGTGATGCAGCGTCATTATCATCTAATTTCGCGGACGTGTATGATTAATTACGTGGCATGATCAGAAATAAACGGCAAACGTTTCCTCCGCGACGATATAAATCTCACGGTGCTGTTTAACCCTCCGTTCCACTGGTCGATTATCGACTCGTAGTATCGATTATTATCGTAGTTACACGTTGTATCGCGGACGCATAAATTACGTGACACGAATTTCGCTACGCTTACGGAACGTTTTTGAAATACGCGCAAATTAGTTGTTATCGTGAAATAGGAATCAAACTTTTCGATCCATTAACATAATTTATGGATCAATTTTCTTTCAAAATTAAACTGTTAATTTACATTCATTTTTTAATCTTATTCGCGTCTAAATTGAGCTATTTAAGTATAAGGATCCACGAACAAAAAGTAGAGACGCGCTCAAATCAAGCGTTGTAAAACTTTTTATTGGAAAAAATTCGCTTTTTCTTTTTATGGAAAAACTGCTGCAAATTGTTAGATAATTAAGTAATCATCAATTTCAACTATTATCTTACATAAACGTAGAGATTTTGCTGGCAGGGGAAACCAGTTATATCAGGGTCATCGAGGTTTTTTACAAACGCATTTACCTTGCAATAGAATTTCTGCATACAGCTATAGCTTGTAGGAGCATTTCCGTAATATTACTGCGGTCCGTGCGGAGAACGCCTCTGGGCGTTTAAACATCGTATTCGATGAATAAGCTTGTCGATTCCCCGCACGGGACGTGAGCAAGTACTCACTAAACTTTTAAACCTTATTTTCTTGAAAAGAATGCCTCGTATGAAAAGGTTCTATTCATTATTTTCGACTTATTTTTTCACATAGAATTACCCCCTGTCCGGTTGTACCACGATAGCATGGACACCCTGTATATTTAAGTGTACAAAATATATTTCTCAAACTAGAATTTTTTCTCTGCTTTAAAAATTAAAATACGTCCGTCTTGTTTTGATTTTAGACGAATGAGTCAGCGAAACAATGGAGCTTGCGAGCATAAATTTCACTCATTCGAATTGGATATGAATGGGCGCTGTGCGACAGCACGTGATTTCAATTTATTTCACTTGTAATTGCGATCGTATGGTTGACTAATTGAACAGCGAAGCGTTTCAATGAGACTTCAGCGTCATTGAAATCGCGGAATTAGTCGAGTCGAGAGGGCAGGTCGGTGTCAAAGGTGCCGCACAAAAGTCGAGTTGAAAATTATTTAATCTATGGCAAATCGCTGTTCACAGCATTGCCATTAACGAACTTGGTGGGGGCAAAGGCGAATTTTCTCGCAGAAGCGGGACCCGATAATGGAATAAAACAACCGGAATTTCTTGTAATGAACGGCTCACTATCGTAGGACGAGAAAATTTGCGAAACCGCAAATTCTGGAGCTTCTTCTCCGTTTCGGGGTATACGTTCATCGCAGCGACAGGGATGTTCGAGTAGATTCTCGATAAATTTTTGATCTGATCAAACATGCCGGATAATCGACTTAATCAAATATTGGAACGACGACTCGGTTGAAATTATATAACGCCATTGTGTATCGGGACACGATTGCGAATAGTATACTACGATTTGCACCTCGCACGTGTTTCGACTTGAAAACAGTGGATTATGCGTATTAAAGCGACGGCTATAATAAGCTGCAGGACTGTCCTAGTTTCTTCAAGGAATAATAACTTTTCGAAAACTATTTCGAAAGTGAAAATATTGCGAGATTATTATTATTCTTTTACATAGTATAACATAGTTTTGTTTAATTCAGATTTTTGAGAGTAACAATATTTAAGTGTATGATGATAGAGTTATTAGTTTATCGCGTTGTACAAACGTTAGAATTAGGTGTAATTCTATGCAGATTTATAATTGTTTGTTATTGTTTATGTATTCATCATGAACATGCATTAATCGTTTGCCCTATTTTTCATTTAGATAACGAATAAAGTCTATTACGTATAATTACATAAAGTACAGTAAATCCTTAGAATGTGTTCGGTGAAATTTTTTAGGTTGGTAGTAACTATCATGAGTTGTTCGTTGACAATAGATGATGAGAAATCAATGTTGAAAATTTCGAGCAGTATTCCATAGTGATACTATTGCAATTTCTATGCAACAATTTATTAGCTGATCATAGGATGGTTTATAATTCTACGTTTTTATTTAAAGGTATAAATGGTAAAATTGACTACCCCGAGGTTGACACGTTGACTGCCACAGTGGAAACAGTAACCCCTGGCCAGACACAATATAAATTGCCGGTTTTATTATAAATTGCAGAGGAAAAAAATGTTTAAGTGTTCAAACATGTATGTGCGTCTCTATGTTAGTGTAGCAACGTAAAATTCATTCAGAATATTGTCAAATTCAATAATTATTTAATTAAATAGAATTTAACGTACCAGTTACCAGTGATGCCCATGGCAGTCAACGTGTTAATTAATTTTGATACACCTTCTCAATTACTAAATTATTTTATATACAGGTCGTTTATGGTGGCTAAGAACCTTTATTTAAAATTATGAATAATACTAATTTATACTTGAAACATAATTTTCATAAGTTCTTGTTCAAGGTGTATATTTTCTCAATTATTCTATTCTGGACTAATCAAGTTACACTGATTTTACAGTCGCATAAGCTTATACACCGTTAATCAAATTTTCTGCCAAATTTAACTAGGAACTATAGATCTTGGAATACTTCCAAGGTATCTAAAAGCTATTCGATGCAGGATATATGCAACAAGTCAGAATTGAAGCTTGAATGTACGTACAGAACTACATATATCTTCTTAAATGGAAGATATAAAAAGATCATATTATGTGTATCCTGGCCTTAATATCGGGTCACCACAATCATAAATAAATTCAATTGTGGTACATCCCGCACAGTTAATCTTATCGCTTCATTGCACATAAATTTACAGTAGAGTAGAAATCCCGGAACCTCTATTAACTTTATATCGCTGTTCAATAATTTGTATTATCACACGAATGTTATAGCCTTATCTAGTTTGACCTAATCGATGTAACTCCAAGTTAATTACACGCTGTTATATTTATGTTGTCATTAAATGTTGTTATTTCTACTGGCGCCTATTAGAAAAAATTTCGAAGCAGAATAGAAAGAGTAATTGTAATGCGTGCAATATTCAAATTTTTTCCAAAATTAGCCAGTTACTGGGATGCTATCCTTATCTAGTTATTGTGTAATATTTATGGGTTTCTATCAGGTCATCCCAACGTTAATAATACTGTTCTCTATTTTATAAAACACATTTAACCCTTTGCACTCCATTGGCTCCGCTACGGGGACACTCGTAATTTGCATCACAGCCCAGCATGTCAAGAATGCACATTGGAAATTGCTTCTAAAGGTACTTTAGAATTCTATAAAAATCAAAGTAAATAAATTCATAAACGTTTCTCATTTTTTCTTTTCAAATCGAAACTTATGGTTTTCAAATATTTACATGTAAAAGTGTGCTGGAGTTGGTCGATCATATTAAAAAATGCTTAGAGTGCAAAGGGTTAAAATTAGTATGAACATATTACTCGATTTTATCTGATAAAGAATGTCTATTTACGTGGTGGAATGTCAAAAATGTATATTATTTCGAATTTTTCAATAAAAATTTGAACTATCACAGCAAATACCGGCAGCCAACAACTCTGTAAATTAGTTGCGATTTTTGGTGAAAAAAATGTCGTGCTGGCATTTGAGTAATATTATCACACTTCAAACTTGTTGTACATATCACCTACTACCTGGTGGCTCGACCATTTTTTAGTTAACAAACAATTCCATGAAACTAATCGGTTGCAATATACTTAAAATTAATTCTTTTAAAACTATAGAAATTTGTTGAAAATCGAGTTGAAGAACTGTTAAAGTAGCTGAATAAAGATGCCAAAATTAATGTTCAATGCATCGATAATTAAAAATGAGTGCAATTGTTAAATTATTTATGCCTGTGGTTATATTTATAGGCAACTTATACTTAGATACTTATCGCCGCCGCCTTGTCCGTTTAGGAGCACGTAAGTAATGGATCCGTTGGTTTCTCGAAGGTTTCGTGGTCTGGCGCAGCAATAATCGGCCTGGAAGCATTCCAGTCTTTCCAGAAGGCAATCGATATAGCAACAAGTTCGCCGAAAAACTTCCGGCGAGTAAGATACAAACTCGAAACCAAAGATCTCGCGTCCGGTGCAATATCGTTGATTATAGTTGAACAGAAAATGGTGCTAAATGGATAGATTGAACCAATCGAGAACTATGGCATGTTCAAGTTATTACCATTGCTGCGTTAGGATTAGACTGTGGATATATATGCAAATATACATTGTTAGAGTTTGATATTTGTTATGTTAATGTAGTTATAGAAATGAAGCTCTGATAAAACTGTATTTTGTTGTGTAAATGTTTAAAAAATGTACTTTATATTTTTTCCCGGTTTTAAATGTGCCTTTTTAAAATACTTGGGTATATGAAATTGCATAAATATCCGCAGTATAGTTATGATTGTCGTACTGACAGCTAGAATTGATAGTAACGTTACACTGAAATGACTTGTAGGAACAAAAAAGAATAAAATAATTCATAACGAAGTAGTTACTAATATACATACAGTGACTCTTATTAATATTCGGACACTATAGTACTGTATCCATTATTGCTTTGTATATTTGACCATAATTAAATTAACACATTTTTTGTTTTTTGTTGTGTTAAAGCATGTATTCTACTTAACAAAAATGCAAATTTTATTTGTTTAAACTATTTAATTTGTAGTATAACAATCAATATACTGAAAAATGTATTATTCTTACGTCGCAAAAATATTCGGACACTTAACGATCTATAATGATCGTACATATCAAATACATGTGTGTTAGATGAAATTATTAACATGTTAATATTTTGTCGGATAACCCTTTTGTTTAATTACGTGTCGCAATCGATTGGGCATGTTAGTAACAATTTTTTGTAAATAATTTTGCGTAATACGCTTCCATTCTTCGATTAATTGTTGCTTTAACTCTTCCTTTGATGTGATTGGTGTTGTTTGAATCTTCCTGTCTAAATAATCCCATAAATTTTCTATCGGATTTAAATCCGGCGATTGTGGTGGTGGATGTAACACTTGGGGGTAATTATATAGCAGAAATTCTTGAACTATCCTGGCTTTATGTTTGGGGTCATTGTCTTGATAATATTTGAATGTGTTTTCAATGTCCATTGCAGTTACACTTTTTTTAGATTTTGTTTTAAAATATCTAAATACCTATTTTTATCCAAAATTCCATCTATAAAAGCCAACTCTACAACTCCTTTCGACGAAATACAACCACAAACCATGATACTTCCACCACTGTGCTTTATCGTTGGATTTAAATTTTTAAAATTGAGTTCTTCATTCCGCTTACGCCACACTATTTTTCGCCCATCAGATCCAAATAGGTTGAATTTACTTTCATCGGCGAAAACAACATCATTCCACCAGGTTTATTCTTTATGAATAAAAATGAAGGAAGTATATTATGTGTCCGAATATTCTTGCGACGTAAGAATAATACATTTTTCAATATATTGATCGTTATACTACAAATTAAATAGTTTAAGCAAATAAAATTTGCATTTTTGTTAAGTAGAATATATGCTTTAACATAACAAAAAACAAAAAATATGTTAATTTAATTATGGTCAAATATACAAAGCAATAATGGATAAAGTACTATAGTGTCCGAATATTAATAAGAGTCACCGTATATTGTTTTTCATACTTTGTTCGTAGACAATTCAGATCTTTTCGGATGGAGAATAAAAATGTTCCATAATAATTTTTTATTTCTACATTAATCCGCACTGTTTATTTAAGCAAGTACATATGCACAGTCCCACGTCAGAGGTTATGTGTTATACAGGAAAATGACATTCTATTTTTTCAACAAATGAGGATCAATAATTTTATTTAACCCTCATAGGAGCGTGCTCTAAAACTTGCATTAAAGACCGTGCAGAGTACAGAATTACCCCATTTCTTTTTTGTGCATTTCTAGGCTAAAGAATATGCATGTACATTTATTTAAACAAGTAGACTTAGACTTAAACGAGTATTAAATACTTATAACATTGAAAAGTAAATTTTATTCTTTGCACTTATTTCAAATAATCTTATTTTGCAAATGTTACGAAGTTATGCCAAAAAATATAATGTCGAGAACACATGTATCCCACACGGTCCTATGAGGGTCAAAATAGAGATTTATAAACGATCTCCAAAGATAGGTGGCAATCAAAGTATTAAATATAAGTAAACTTAGATAAGTTTAAAAATGTTATATTTTATGTTTTCAAGTTTAAATGAAATAAGACAGGTGTGGATAGATGAATGTGAAATAACATTTTCAAGCCAAACCCCATTTTGTAGTCAGCAGGCAAAAATTGATAAATTGTATATATAAATAGAGATTTATAGAGAAGTTATATATCTTTTGTGCCAAATAATGCCCTAAAATTTTTCCTAATTAACAGCCACACAAAAGAGTCAAATAGAAAGGTGTTTTATTGCTCTCCGGAAAAAATAAGAAACTTTAAATCACTTTTCAACTTTTTTACAGTAAAATACACTTTAAAATCTTATCATACAGATTATATCACTATTACCCATAAAAATCTTTCATTGATCGTGTACAAAATATTGAATTATTATTAATGAAGTAGCCTTCTTCTACTTAATTGCATAAAATTGAATTAAAAATTAAATATGTAATACACGCTCTACAACGCGGCAGAGCATTAATCGAGGAAGCAAACGCTGAGTATAATGAACGATAATTAATTAACACTCCATAACAGGTGATTAAATATTCTACATTCATATTCTCGTGAAATTGAGCGGAAGAGTTTACGCGCAGTTCGGAATATCGAAACAAGAATTATATCGTTAAAGCATCGCTTTTTGCATCCGCCGATGCAAAATTGAAACAATTTTCCGCTGCATCGTCCCGATTTTTCGCAACAATATCCCAGAGGAAGCCGTTCGACTGGGGGCAGGAATTTATTTGGCCGCCGGCTGGGGAAGGGAATTGCTTGAACTTCGAACGGAAGGACTTGTAAAAAGTCCTGGGAAGTTTGATACCGAAAACTTGAGAACATAATGCGCAATAAAGAAAACTGCCCGGTTATCTTTGCCCGTGCGCCAGATTCTTTCGTGCTCCTTCAGCCGTTTCTATCGAATTTTTCACGGCGTACAACAGTTTTTCCCGGCATCCCCGGAAGCAATAACGGTGAATACTCTGTTTATTAATGCTTACGAGAAATATAGCCGGTATGCGATCACATGCTGCCGTAGGCACTGTCCACATGAGAGCATATTCTAGGTAAAGTCGTTTAAAATATTATTTCGAATAACAGATTGTCTTCTTTCAATGCTTTGTCGATTTTTAAAATTTCGTTTTGGACGCTTATAAATGTTGGATTTTTTATTTTACAATAATTAAGTAACATTTGTATAATTATACACAGTTGCCCGGATTGTCTGAAATAGCATTTGGGACCGAGAATTTTCAGCCTGCCGGGCTAGGACAAAATTCTAAAATTCTCTAAAATTCTCGGTCCTGAATGCTATTTCAGACTGACGGGCAACTTTGTATTAGGTTGGCAATTAAATTCGCCACCTTCTCAATTTCTTCGTCTTAAAATTCCCTCAACTTTACTATCATGAAGTCAAAAAATTATAAGAACTGCAACGGAAGCGCATTCAAAATTAAAATGTAAATAACTTTAATAAAAAGTTATTCCAAAAATTTGAATCAACTTTTGCAATCTTTTGATATACATTTCAAATTAAACACTTAAAATAATAGGAAGTTATTGAAACGAAGATTAAAAAAAGAATTAGGAGTTCAAGGGGTCAATATAAATCGTAGATGAAAGCAATATTGAAATATCCAATCGTACACTTGTGTTTGTACATTAGTATTGACTAAATTAAGTTGAATATAAATTGTGCCATACTTGACACACAACAGTCCGGCACACATATAACACTTCGTTATTTAAAATATTACTTTAAGTATGTTACTGACTAACCTATATGAATTTGTTTGTTAATTACACGTTTTCGAATATAGTTCAGGCTTAGATATCTTCGAAATGATGAAATAATGATATTTAAAATATTATTAAAAATACTGTTTTATTTTATTTCAAGTTTATTCCAAATAAAATTTAGACATTCTATTAAAAGAAAAATAATGTTAAGGACAATTGTGTATCTGATTTATATACCACTCTTGAAAATTGACATTCAAAAGCAGCGTTATTTCCCATTTTATTTGAGAAAATACACTTTTCTCAATATTCAGTATATCCAGTTATAATCCTATAATTTTAGATTATATTTATTTATTTATTTATTTATTTGTAAATTGTACGGGTATAAACCCAATGTGTACGCATAAGTAAGAACTATAACAAAAATAGAAGAAATGAAGACAGTCACACAATGTAGTATTAAACAAAAACGCAATTGTAAAGAAATTATAATAAAACATTATCTAAGCAGTGCGTAGTGCTAAGTGTAAAGATTTTTTAAAGCTAGGAATAGAGCCACTGAAAAAATCAACCTTATCCGTAACTGTGTTGACAGATTTTAATATACGAATAATTGGATCACTAGAACCATATTTAGTTTTTATGGTAGCATAATGAAATACATGACTTCTTCTAAGATACCTTGTGGGAGCATAAAAGTGAATATTATCAAGGAATTAAGTTTGAAACTTTAATCATGTTATTACAGTTAATTATCAGTTATACGCAATACAAAATTGTGTTACTCTTATCATTTATCATATATGTATATCAACTACTTACCGTATAATAACAAATTTAGCATAAAACAATGCTTCAAAATTATTATGCAATTTTTTCCGTCGATATATTATGCCATAAATCAACTCAGGAAGTGTCCAATCTTCCTTTAAATCACATTTTCATGTTATATTTTTTAACGTCTACTACATTCTTATTTATATTATAATCCTAACCTCAATTTCTTTTTAAATATTAACTTCTATATGAATACATTAATTTTTCTAATATTAGTACACCACTAATAGTATATTATCAAGTTCGATCTGATCATGCCAATCACTTTCTCCATCCTACAAACTGCCCAGCAATTTTCGTCGATAACGAAACCTCGTTGCAACGTTGTGAAGAAGATGTTGAAACGTGTAGGCCGTGCATTAAAAGGTTTATCAAAGTTACGACAGGTAAGAACGTCTAAGAAGAAACTCTGACAAATAGGGAATAATCGTTAAGTCAACAAGGGGTGAAAGTTCGCCTTGCGAACGAGGTAGAGAGCGGTAACCGGGGGGGTTGGAAACTCTATGGCTACTTTGTTCTTCTTGCCCTTAATCGTCCGTTACCGGAAGTTCGGCTTCACAGCAGGCCTTTTAACGTAACGCGTTGAAGCAGCGCAACGTGCCCGCTTGCCTTCACATAATTATTTCGAACTTTTGGTCTATCTGAATTTTAAATATCTTTAGAAGCTTCGCGGAACACGTATTATAGCCACGTTTAATCTGCAGCAACGTAGTTACCGTTTGCGCCCACCTTCTGTCCGCAGTGTCATGTTTTATCGGTAAATGCGAAAATTGAACGAACACTGTTTCGAAGAAGTTTGTGTACATAAATTGGTTGCTTTTTGATATTTAGAGATGTTTTATAATTGAATGGGAACCTCGAATAAGGGTCTAAAGCACATTTTCGGAAAAAGCAGCTTTTAAGTTACACTGTATCCGATAAGTTGTGATGAATTTCCCCTGTGCCCTGTGCCCTTATTCCAAGGAAATAACCAACAGAATCCGATTGAACCAGAAGCTGATCAAAAGGATCAACTCGACGTTTTCGTCATCTGTCTTTCGTCATTTTCCTTATATCTGTCAATGAGAGTTTAACCGGGCTCGTACTTGATTCAATCATTATTGTACACGTACGCCACACTCGATATCCTTAACCCTTTCGCTACGGCAGCGTCTGGCAAGAAACCGACAATACGGTGTGGTCGCGCGGACCATATATTTTTCCAGTACAAAGAAAAAAAGTGAAATTTGAGTACAAAATTTTATTTCAAAAGCCACGACGGCTAAGGATAAATCAGGCCATCATAATTTCGATTGAAATTTTCTTTCTTTGAGCAGTTGTAGTATCTATAAGTCATTTCGCGGAGGGCGACTATAGTCGCCCTTAGTATCCACGGACTGTTTCGCGGTGGGTGACTATAGTCGCCCTCCGTATCCACGGACTGTTTCGCGGTGGGCGACTATAGTCGCCCTTAGTATCCACGGACTGTTTCGCGGTGGGCGACTATAGTCGCCCTTAGTATCCACGGACTGTTTCGCGGCGACTATAGTCGCCCGTAGTAGCGAAAGGGTTAATTCGAATTGGATAAACTGAATTTCGGCAAACGTAAACCGCGGAACCCTCGTGCCATTTAAACCCCATACTTCTAAACTGTGCTTTAGGCCTTTCTTCCATGAGTTTCAAACACCTAACGTGCTTCTTGTGTTCCACATTACATCGCCTTCTGACGAAATATCTGCAACCTGTGTGTACTAAAACGATCGAAAGGACTGTAGAACCATACTTTACTGTTAACTCAACTTCGACCAAAATGTGCTACAGACCCTTATTAGTGGTTTCCATTTAATTATAGTTTCGAGAGACTGGTAAATTTTTTACGAAAACGAATTTGTTAATAATTTAGCACGTTGATTATCGTTGGGGTCATCGGTGACCAACACATCAAATTTTATTTAATTAAGTAATTATTAATTTTATAAAAATTTTGAATGGAATTAATGTTGTAACAAGAACAGAAGGTCGAGACTGTGCAATTGGATAGTTATATATTTTCTTTTTTCGTGATTTGTGTGTGAAATGGGATATTATAGTATGTCCGACCAGGTATGGGATTTTTCACTGTGGTAGTCAACGTGTAATAGGTTTGCTTCTATTATTATATTTCTTTTTTGTATATAATTTTTCTAAATATGTTTAAAACGTGAAACACCATTATACCCATAGTAAAGTGTGGAACAATTTTCATATCAACAGAAATGTGTGGAAAAATCAAGTTAGAAGTTGAAATCGTTTAAAACGGTGGAGCGATCTTTAAAATATAAATTTTCACCTACTTTTCGTTCAATTCATTATTTTATAATCCGAACAGTAACATAGAAACAAATGCAGAATATTTCTCTTGTTACTAAACTAATTTTACTCCGTGAACGGAACTTCTATTTTCGTCTTTTTTTACAAAAAGTATAATATGATTGTAAGTTCTTCTATTTCTTCAAGGTTATTGTTAACTTTCATTATTTTTAACCGATGCAATTTGGGTAATAACGTATAAGTAAAATTTTGCAGCGTAAGTAGTGAAAGAAGTCTACGATCAGACACGCGTTGCCACCACACGAGAATATTCAAAACACGAATGCATCAAAAGATAATTGTCTTCATTCGATAAACTTTAAAATTAAAATAATAAAACTGATTACTTTAAAGTCATCAACATTTTTCTAAAAGAAGTCGTATATTTCTGTTCACATAACGATATACAGTTAAATGAACTGAGTATACTTCCCACATAACATAGTTACGTTTATACTTTCAGCATTGCAGTCCAATTTTAATTATTACTACCTGTAAAACATTCTTGAAAAAATCAATCCATAAAACTGCACTTCCTTAATTCCATATTGCCTTCCTATTTTTCTCTTATTTTGTATTCTTGATTTTAGTCTCGATGCACAGTTCTATTTAACAAGTGTATAGTCCCGTATGTACATAAACAAAGACATTTATATCACTTCAGATTAACCAAAAACTCTTTATACCGTAACTAGACACCCTATAGTTGATCTTAGCCAAAGTACTCGTCGTTTAATCTCAAACCAGCGGTTTCCATCGACTGTGTTTTAACGAATGACCATTTTGTTCGACCTGGCTCGTTTCCACTTAAACTTCCAGTGCCGGAAATCCGGTCGGCGTTCTCTTAACTGGGGACGGCTTAAGCACAGGGTGGCTCATAAGATTTGCAAATTTTCTGTCGGGTGCAAGAACGTTTACGCGTGAGCGGGTTTAGCATGCGGCAAATAGGAGGGCCGCCACCCCCGAAAAGAAAGTTGGAAAACTCATGGTGCCTTGAAATTCGCGATAAACGCAGCTGTCACATCTCCGTTGTACAGCAACATGTGGTCCGACAGTGAGGAGGTCCGAATACATTATAAAAGGTCCGTTGTTTCAAACTGAAACTCGCGACCATCTGCCGTTTTTCAGGCGAAATGAGAAAGTTCAAACGAATGCTTTGGGCTCCAGACGAATTTACCACGCGATTCTGACCGGAATGTCGGATTTGCGTGGTCGAATCAGCGTCGTGCTCAAAGGCACGGAAAAACATAGTCAGTTGTACTCACAAAGAACGTCACTCAATTGACACACGCCGATTTTGATGAAATTTCCCATGTAGATAAAGTGTTAAAAAATATTTGACACATTTTTATATATACATATTCATGGGGCGTGAAATACCCTTCACACTTGTGAACTTGGGGGTTGAGAACTTTTTGAGCCGAATAACTCAAGAACTAACACAGAAAACAATGGTGCACACAAAAATTACTTGAATTCTTATGAGTAGACTGCGGATGTTTATGCAATTTAATATATTCCAATTGGTGAATGATGGACATTTAATGAACTAACAAAATACAAATTACATAGTTTGAACATTTCAAGGAGCAAATGCAGTTTTGTTGAAGTTTCATTTATTTAACTGCACTGACATACGGAATGTGGAAGTCTAAAAATGTATATTTGCATAAAAATTCGCAGTCTACTCATAAGGAATAATAAGACGTAAGAGAAATTTGAGCAAAGTTATCGGTGGCGCCACAGTAACACATTACACTTCATGCCTTTTATCTTGCATGTTAGTATATACATCCGTTCTTGCACTTTCATCATCAATTATATGGGCCTGAAAAGAACGTATAAAAAATAAACAAAAAAAATATGGGAGGCAATTAGAAAATTATAAACATGTGGGTATTGTATAGAAATGTGCATACGATTATGGCAATATAATTACTTAGATTCTTCCCTATTTCACCAAAGTAGATAGTTACTTTAGAAACACCCTGTATTAGAACGGCTTGTTATCAAATACGGCTTCAAAAAATCTTGGTACATTGTATTATCCCGGGAGAGGTGACCTTGTGAGAATTTCTGTCACGCTTGTTGAGAATGCTTCATACCTTTATTACTTCTAATAAATCAATTCCCTAAAAAGTGTTTCTCTAGGTCCTCAATATGTAATATGTACGCATACATCTTTGTCAATAAAACAGAAAATAAGGTAAAAAACAAAAAAAAGTCGCGATGCGAGAGAAATTCTCACGGGACACCTCTGCCGCGACATAAATAAACGACACTTCTGTCGTGTTAATTTTGAAAAATAGTAAAAATCCTATACGTTGCCACCGTATGCATTATAATATTTCTTATATGATCGTACAAGGGATACAATTTACTAAATACAAAATTAAATATCTGAAAAACGATTATTTCGTACGCCTATATTTATTAACCCTTTAACCGCTATTGGTGCCTATTGTCGTTGACAAAGCCACGCGCCGTATTCTGTAGACGCCCATAGGCGTTCGGTGCAATGGCAGACTATTCACTACTGCAACTCGGCCGCATGCAGCGATCACCTCGTTTCCAAGTAGGCCACAGTCAAAGGGTTAAAACTGTTTTATCTGTTTTTGTGACTTCAATTAAAAAAGTCTAGACCTATAGTTATGAAATACTCTGTACACATGAATATCAACTTGAGCACGCAGTTTAATCGCATTTTTTCCGAATGAAATTATTCTTTGCCTCCGAATACTCTTTCTGGTCGTTGATAGAACTCATGCAGTCTCTCTAGATGCGAGTTTAACGGTTTCCAGAAATTGTTTACATGGATTGCAACAGCGAGACTCCCGGATGAAACGCATGGCCCCGTGGCTGGAAAAAGCGAATACATTATGGGAAGTTCGATGTTTTGCACAGAAAGTTCGAGCCATCCGTCGTTTTTGCATGACTGCCGTGCTGCACAAGTTAGTTCCGAACTTTGCTCAAGCCGAAAAAGTGAGTTTGCAGCGCTGTTCGAAATAAGATCGAAGGGACCTCGGGAAACCGTTTTGATGAAACTCGTCTGACGCTAACTCGAGTTTCGAAATTGTCGCGTTGCAGTTGAACATATTCCAAGGTGTTTTGAACGATTTTTAAAGATTCATTATTTATTGAGTCTGGCTAATCAGCTCCAATATTTGTATAAAAATTAATCATTCTTCTGACATTGAAGTTTTAACGTGACAGTATTAAAAAATTAATAAAAAATAATAAAAGGAATTATAATCGATGGAAGAAATAATAGACAAACAACTTTATTTTCTTGCCTTTCGGCCTCGAAAAGGCCTCCAAAAGGCACGTGGCTGTGCCTACATAGTCAATATATACATGTACATAATTATAATAATTATGATACAAAACGTTATTTTACGAAAATTTCTTTGTATTGTTATTTCCTGTTTCTTGCTCAATTCATTTCTTCTATCTACTATTTTCCTCATCCACCTCCTTCCTTGCTCTTGTCCCTGCATAATCAGCAGCCTGGTTAATTTTTTCTCTCTTTCCACCTCTCTACATTTTTTTATTAGGTGTTCAATTGTTTCTTCCCCTTGCCCGCACATTCTGCAATTATTTTTCTCTGCTTTATTCCAATATCTATTTGCTCTTTCCTCGTTTCCGCATCTGAATCTCGCTATCATTGATTGATCCGATGGAAGAAATAATAATAATAATGATAATATTTATTAAATTCGATTATGATTGAAATCAGTTTCTCGTACATATTGTGAGCTCGCGATCAAACTTTGCGAGCAACGAGCTCTCCGAGTACTTCCGCACGCCGTTTTGAGTTTCGTGGTTCATTAATTTCTTATAATACTAAACAATACGGACAGATGAATTTTACGGTGGCCGATTTCAATATGGATTTTTATACGACGGAATCGTATGAATAAATTACTGAAATTTCAGTTCGGAGTTTTAGAGGGTATTTTCCCTTCTCTCGGCATTATTCGTGCATTATACGAGAATCGAATCACGCGGTGATTTAATTTCTTTGAATAGAATTGCCCAACTCCCAAAAATCAATTGTTATACCAAAGAAATAAAAAATATATATTATAAATAATTTTCTACATTATTACGTACGTATTATTAAATTGCATACAAATACAAAATTTTATTTATGATTTATCTACATAAAAGGAATAAACGAAGAAAGTAAATACATACAGTCGTTGATTCAGTTATTTTCTATTGCTTTTCCAGCATTTAGAGCCTTGTTAAAAGAATTTTCCAGGGTCACTCTGTAGATCTCATTTGCTTTTCCGTGGACCATACGTTCTAAAAATTTACCAGCTTGAGTTATGACTAATTTACAATTCAAATTCTCAGTGCTTTCTATTTCTCCTGTTTTCGTATTATTTCCCTTGTTACATTGCATTTTACTGCCCCTGTTGCGTGTATAATCCTAGTTGTAACTTTGCAGTAGAAATTGTAGCGTATAATATTACTTAATTTATATACATTTCATTTCGAATATTCAGTGTACAAAATACATTTCAAATATGTACGTCAAAATTTAATATACAGTGGATTCCGCTTATTTGAGCCACCGGTTAATCGAGGTAGCCGTTTATTTGGGACAAAGCTCAAAGAACAGAACCTAATTGAATAAACAGCCCTAGTTTTCTTCACTTAATTGGGACAGCGCTCCGTTTATTTGGTACAGATGACTCCAGTACTCTATGAGAAGATAGCAAGCGTTAATGTTCACTTATTTTTCCTAATATGTTGTGCATTTTGCTTTAATTGGATTTTTTAGGAGGACTTTAAGGACAACGTGCGTATTCGCGGACACTCCATTAATGATATTGATGGTTATTGACAAAGAATGAAAATAGTAAGTTCTGCGTGAAGAATATCTATATACATATTAAATATTTGACTCTGATTTATTTTAAAAATATTTAAATAAACACTTAATTGCTCACTTAAGCTACAGTTTGTTTGTTTTATATCATATTAACTACTGTATTTACTTATGTGATACTTCGCATAACTGGGCAAGCCAAAGGACGTTAGTCCCGATGTGTCTCAAATAATCGGAATCCACTATACTTAATTTGAATTTATTATTTATATAAAATCCATGTCCTCTTCTTATTGTTTCATATAAAACATATCGTTATAGCAAGCAGACTATTATTACTAGACTGCAGAGTTTTATGCGAATATACATTTTTTATATTAATGCAGTTATACAAATGAAATTTTGACAAAACTGTATTTTGTTCTGTAAATGTTTAAAAGATGTACTTTTTATTTTCTCACGATTTTAACTGTACGTTTTTTAGATATTTGGGTATGTTAAATTGCATAAACATCCGCAGTAAAATTATTACAATTTTCTTTTGATACCGTATGATGTTCTTTATTGTCGCAAATATTTTCAATTCTGGTCCACGTAAATGGCGCACAGACGTATTAACCCTACGTAATCTCGAAAAATTCGATGCTTTGTTCTTTACTATCACGAACTTCGGTTCTTTATCTCTCGAAATCTGCGAACAATTCGACCGTATCGGAGTACAATTTGTGCGATGACGACGGTGCAGGCAGGAATTGAAATCGCGATTTAGGATTTCGTATTCCGGTTCCGGATATTAAAAAAAAAAGTTAATTCAATATGCTACAGTTGCTCCTGCCCATCCATAAGCTTATTCCTGCAGTACACATTCTCTTTTGCTCTCTCCTTCTCTACTTTTTCGTATCGATTTCAAATAAAAACCAGACCATCGAAATCTTTATTGTAATTGGAATGAAATACGACATGAGCCGGTGAACGACGGAACACGTGTTTTCAATGCGAATCAATAAATTCGGGCTGTGGTTGGGTACTTTTTACAAGGACGACTTTATTTTTCTAAGTGTGCTCCTGCTGCTTCGAAGCCTGATAGGATTATTCTTTAATGGCAAAATTGGTTACTAAGATGTTGAAAATAAAATAGTTACAAGTATAATTATTGTAAGTACATGCAAAGATGTTAATTTGTTTGATAAAGGACAATTTAATCCTTGTAATGAATATATATTACAAGTTATAATTTTTAATAAAAGTAACCGACCTTGTATATGAGGTTCAGTTGCACTAATTTGCAGTGGTAAAATATTTCAGTAACTATAGGTAGTTCTTCATAGTAATGATTGATTAAATGCTAATTTTTAAATTAAATATTATTAAATAATTTAGAATAATTGAAGGTGATACATTAAATTGAAATACAGTTATTTATTTCCTTAATCTTCTTCAGTAAAGTATGAAATCTTATCAAATCTGAATATCACTTTTTTTTACACCTTTATCAAATGTTAATATGGAGGGTACACAAGAAGAAAGTTAAAAATTTAGAAAACATTAGAATTATAATAATTGTAAAGATAATAATAGAAGAGCAATGTGTGAGAGCATAAATAAATTTTCCATTATATCATATTAGATATAGCAACTTTCACGGCGACTTCAACGTGTTAATACAAATACAGTTTAAACAAAATATAATATTATTAGAAGAATGTCATACTTTGCATTTTCCTGAGAAAAATTGAATAAGAAATACTTACATTTCAAAGAGGATAGTATATTACTGCTAAAAAATATTGACTTGTAAGATCAAAAAATTAAAATTAAAAATTTATTTCAATAAGGCGAAGCCTCAGTGTTTACTCGATTTTTTCCTGCAATGTTCCGGATGTGTACCGTGGAAAATTCACAGAGACTCGTACGCTAGTGGAAAATCTGGCGAAAATCGCTGTGCAGACATCCTCTATGGTTCGATTCACCCTGCTGCAGTTCATATTTCCAGCACTGATCAATTCAAGTTAATCGACGTGCGAGGGAATAGCCTGCCTCGACGATGTCCATCGAAATTAATTGGAGAATCAGCTCGAATTCTGCGAACGTGGCCGTCTAGAGAAGACGTTCGCGTTTGCTGATGCAATTCCGACGGCTCGAATCAAATTCGATCTATATTCAGGCGGAAAAATCGCCCGAAACTCATGTGAAAAACGATCGAGAGTTATATAGAGAAAGATGAGCCATGCGATGAGGAATAATCAAGTCGTGTAACATGATAATAAAATGGATTGCGAAATAGTGAGAGCTTGTTCTGCACAACTTCATGGTGGAGTCATTTTTATGGTTACAGTTAGTCTGCGGATGTTTATGCAATTTAAAATATCCAAGTATGTAACACAAGATGAGTTTCAAAAATTTGTGAAATGCAAGGTATAATATTGAATCCTTAAGAGGACATAAAATATCTTCTTTAACTCTTGTTTCTTTATTGGCATTAAACTTAAATTAGTTATAATATTTGGTGACAGATTACTTTTGAAATATTTTTAAAACTTTTTTTTCTGCACTTCTTATTGGTCATCCGTCGTTCGTTATTAATCAACTTTTGATAGCGTGTAGTTATATGAATCCATTACTTTCTAAAGTGTGCAATACAAACAATTGATTAGTAGCCTAAACAAATTTTTTTATGTAATAATTTGCTTCTACAATAGAAGAATTACTATCAAAATTTCTCTATCAATTCATACATTTATACGTATGCTTACGAACAAATAGTCAACATTTTAAGCCCCGATAATTTTTGTCTCTAGCTCGAAGTAAATACGAATGGTTTTCTTCTGTTATGCAGTCTACAACAAATGACAACAGCATTTTAATTTTGTTTATTTACTTCTAATTTTTTTTTCCGAATGTACAACTCGTATAGGCCAACCACAAGGTATCTGGTTTCCTATGTACATTTAGGGAAACGTGTGTTCGATGATAAGTAAATAAAAAGTATGACAGATGAAGCTTCCTACCTAATGCACGGCTAACAGCAGGCCGAAGGAAAGTGGCAGAAGTGAAGGGTGAAGGGTCGATATTTTCCAGATTAATGGACCGTAAAAGGAAGATGGTAGGTCATGGATGACGGTAAATAGTAGGGAACAGGAATGGGAAAGAGATAATGGAGGTTGATGAAGGGTAGCTGAAGTAAAAGAAAAATGGCCAAGGTTTATGAAAGAACCAGAGAGGGTCGATTGAATTAGTGTTAGATATCCGGATGAGAATAATAGAAAGTGGTGAGAAAGAAAACAATGAAGATGATGATGATGATGATGCATAAAATGCATCCCTTGTCTTATAATGATGACTCACGTTTATAATTCAAATTATGCTCTATGTCTGTTATAGTATAGAATATTAATTCTTAAAAATTTCTGAAACTGCCCACTACAGTTTCTGTTTTCTAAAAAGATTGTCAAAAAACAATAGATATAAGATGATCATTGAAAAAATCGTTACACAAGGAGTTAGTGGAAGATAACAGCTCTCCATTTTGTTGTAGATTTTCATATAACGTCCAGTTTCGTTAATAGGACACAGATTAAGCTTAGACATAGACCTAATTTTCTAATTCTTTGAAAATGTTAGCAGAACGTCAGCAGATGAAGCCAATGTGTCTGCAGGACCTTCTGCTACCAAATTTCATCACCAAAACTCATCAGTTCCGCATCCTATATTGCTCGTCTCTTCTCCTCAACAGACAGTGATTTTAATACTTCTACTCCTGATATCCAATTGCAGCCATAAATAGATATTTCATAATTTATTACTCTCATACTAAACTATTTCATACTGCACTGTTTAATCAACCAAGTATACTGTTACGTCACGGACGACTCTGAAGTACGAACAGTTAGCCCCCAATCTCAATTTCTTCGAAAGAATGACTTCATCAATGGAGTAACCCCATGCAACTGCATAACAGCGAATAATAACAACAAGAAGCAGGCATAAACGATGTCACCTAACGCCGGGGTAACGTATATAACAGAGTGACAGATAGTGAGGGGCACAATGGAAGAAATACTGACGGTAGGAATAGCGAAACGTTGTACGCAACAGGGGTGGTGTCGCAAAGCGCGAGACAGACGGCAGACGTTAACAAAAGCTAGTGAAACATGTGCGGGGTAGCAACAACAGCAACCAGCGGTATGAGAAAATAGAAGAGTGGGAGAGGGAGGGAGAGAGGAGGACGATAGAGGTGGCTGGAAGTTCCTGGCGGGCAACAAATAATAGTAAAGGATGGTGAAATCTCGTGGCACTACTGCACAGGCAACAATATGCCAAGGGTGTAATGAAGTCTATCGGTAGCGGGTTAGGACTGCAGATTTCCAGCTCGAAATCTCGCCGGGGTTTCGCTTCCTGTCCGGAACTGTTCGACCGATGCTACCAAACCGAAATCACGATGCCAGCAGTAGCGTTTCCAATTCCTGCGCGTTGAATTCGCCGTTGCTATACTTCCGCTGCCACTGTAACTTCGGTGAGCTCGAAGATTCAATGCTAGATGGTCCCCAGGTCGCTCTTCGATTGCATGTTTACTTGTAGTTGTTTTCGGTTGCAATTAGGGAACTTGTTGCTAGTTAATGCACTGAGCGTTTCAATGACAAATGCCACACTTGGCAGAGTGTATTATAATCTGATCGTCAGTTATAGGTGGACTGTGGATGTTTATGTAGTTTAGCCTGAAATGAGAATCATCAGTTGAGAAAGTATAGATAGCATGAACTGGATCGATAAATATGACAACGCTGTCTGAAATCAATGTCTTTCTTCTGGACCATTTTCAGTAGGGATGTGATAAAATATTATAAGCTGTTGAGAAACTCTCAGCTAGAATACCTGTAATGGTGAAAGCCGTAATCAAGAATTAAGAGGGCTATATGAACGCAAAGAATATTGGATATTTAATTAATTTCCATGGTTAGGTTTGTGATATAATACAGAATGAATGTAACATTTCTTTTGTACTATAAAATATAGAAGAGTGTAATAGGTTTCCGAATCCTCCAAAGGTTCTATAACCTTTTTTCATATTTCATATACATATGAACGGTAGCGTATGCACACACAATTCCTCAAACGTTTTAAAACATTTTAGCTGCTCCGTAAGTCTCAGTCTGAACCACTCAATTGATTAGCATTCGCGGGACAATTTCCTCGAGGAAAATAAAGCGAGTAGGCGTCATGACGGTAGTGAGTTTCAAATCACGTATCACAGTTTAGAAGCGGTATCCCAGTGGGATCTCGCTTTAAGATGGCGAACGTTGGGAAACACTGCGGGTGTTCGTTATACACGAAGGCCCCTGACGTTGTTTCGTGATAGAAATAGAAAGAGACGGATTCGTGGGTCTCGAAATGGGACGGGAAACGGCGTGGGTGAGCTGCTTCGGACGCTAATGGCTTTCCCAGTGCAAACGCCTATATTCAACGAAATCTGAGAGAGCGGCAGAGAAGGAGAGGGAGAAACAGAGAGAAAGTGAGAGAGGGATGTTAGTTATGTCGAGCCGGAACAACCTGCAGAATTATACCTACCCAGATCCCTTTGCTCTCTGTCTTCTTCTCTCTTTCATCCGCGAGGTGAACGTAAATGCGGGGCTCCGCGTACGTGTTCTGTGCCACTGGGATTTTCGTACAAATCGAGATACGGCTCGTTCGGGTCTGGAAAATCCAAGATTTTCCAGAGTGGAATTGCTCGTTGGCGGTTGAGAAACTACCGCTGTAGTCGACTCGCACGCCAGTTATTATAATTCTTTAAGCGCGGAAATTTTCTGGAATAATGCGATGCAGGGGGTGCTGTTTCGTTAGCGCATTGCGGAAGGTTGAGGAATTTATGATGCTGTCGGTGAAATTAGTTTCTACATAAACTAATGTTTTATATTTGGATTTCATTTTATAATGGGAATCCTCCTTTGCACGGGTATACAGCTCGCCCCGTCCTAACCTATACAGGGTGTCCCAGATTTTTTCCGTCAAACTGAACCAGTGTATTTTACAAGAAAAAAATAAGTAAAAAATGTTATACACATATACAGTCATAAATGCTTTGTTAGAAAGTTATAATAAAAATATGAAATATGCAGTATGGAGTGTTCTTACATGGGCTAGGGTAAGAATAGTTCAATCATATTTGTCTAATGAATTTATGGAGCTATGTTAGCTGCATGAGACCGTCGATGAAGGTCTGATTAAAGAATTAATAATATATTCATTAAAATGAAACAAAATTAACGAGAAATTCGTATAACAGTAAATTCATTTGTACTGATAAAAATTGTGAACATTTTGAAATATAAAAGTAACAATAGTTGATAAATAGTCTGTGGATATTTCTGCATTTTAACATACATGAACATGTCACAAATGAATATTTTATACTGTACGTGAAAGAAAGATAAACTTTAAAACTTCAACGACAAAATGCAACTTTGTTTCTTTAACTATTATACGTTCAACTAAAAAATATCGACAGCTAAGTACATGCATTTGCATATACAACAGCAGTCTCACGGTAAACGAAAACTATATTGTTTACCTAGATCGATTGCAATGATTAAACATAACTTTACAATTAAATTAGATAACTACTGCCAAACCATCCTCACGCTATACCATACCGTTACTATATTCCATATTTTCGTTATAACTCTTTAACAAAGCATTTATAGCACATGATCGTATAACATTTTTTGTTTACTTCAGCTCGTAGAACATATTGGCACAGCTTGACAGGAAAAACCTGGGACACTCTGTATAACCCTAGCGGTTGATACCTTTTAAAAATAAATTTTCTTTTCTCTGTTACATAAACAAATGAACATTACATTGGACAAAATATATCGTGAACAAGCTTCCATTTTATGATACATTGCAGTCAGTGTTGTTACCTAGCCACAACTGTACTAAGGTCTAAAAATTCGGAAACCACAAGGTACCCACTGTTCATGTTACAAAGCTGCCGAACGTAGGTAGCGTCAGCAATTATGTGCAACATTGCTCATGTCCGAACACTGCTCCTGGCATCGTGCACACTGAAAATGAAGAATGCGCTTATTTTTTGAGATCGTTTCATTTATCAAATAATAGACTTTGTAAGCAAGGGGACTAATGATTGATTGTCTGGCTGTCTGGATTAGCCGGACTGGCCGAAGTAGCCAGAGTGAACGCTTCAAACATTTGACAACTTTTTCAAAAAGACACTGTATATGTTAGTTCGATGCAATAAAGTTATAATGCTATTACGTACAATCCTATTGGCTATTCTGGCCAACCCGTACAGTCATTCTGTTTAGCCAATCTGGCTGCCTTTTCCGGTCACTTCAGCCAAAACTTTTCAGCCATTTCGAAAAATGTAGAAATTTGTAATATTTATATTAAATTATAAAATTTCTAATATTAATAATACATTAGAAATTTTATCAAAGAAATAATCAGACACTGAAATGTTCCCTTTACCACTATATAATATGCTGCACCATTCTTGTCTGTACTAATTTTGGTACTTAAACAAATAATTGTTTAATTGATCGAATCAAAGTGTCAACAGACATTTTTTGATTTTCAACTCTCCTTTTTCATTTACCTGCCCAGTTTATCCCTCAAGTTTTCTATGGAATCCAAGCTTTAATACCATCCTGACAGGCCTAGGATTTTTAATTCAGTATTTCGTTCTTCATCAGTATTGCACATTCTTACTCTATGTTTCGAGTCACCGTTACGCTTTAAAACAGAGTGTTCTAATACTCTCGTTTATGATCGCCTGTGTTGCTTATTTACGTTCCACCCTGTATACACAGTGCCGCTGTCGCAGAATACAGCTTGAACTTCTAGTCCACGTACGCATATTACACTAACCGTTTCTCGACAGTGCAGGTCGTCGAGACTTCCGGTATACCGTAGTAGGAAGAAGCATCCGGTAGTCGGCTAGACGCCATGCACAAGCGTATGCTAGCAGGATGGGTGAAAGGAGGGTGGAAACGGTGGTCGGGGGATGAATCTCTGCTCGTGTCGTGCATCGAAATTCCGTTTAATCGTCCTTCAGACGTGGCTTGTCCATGCTCGTGTACACGCGCGCGTGTACACGAGCGTCCCAACAGCGATTTTCCAAGGACTAACGTTCGAGTCTTTTGACGTTCGAGATTGAACGTTGATCCTAACAATATCGTCTGAGATTCCTTCTTATCAGATAAGACGCAGTTTCTGCTTTATTTTCCATATCCTGTTGTGTTCTGATACCTTTTAAAATTATTTTCTGTTTTATTACTCCTTCGTATGCAGTGAGCTGTTTAAACATTATAATATTTATGCTGTTTTTAATGCATGGATGTTATAATTTAATTATACTTATTAAATAACCATAACATAACAGATATCACGATTATTTTTACTGTAATGGTAATTTTGGTTTGAAAAGAAATTTGGAATACCAAAAAGAATCTGTAATGACTTAAGACACTTAAAGTAACCCTTAACACTTGAAATGAGTAGTACGCATACTTTCACAAATTTGAAACCCATTGCTAATAACCTGTATGACCGGTTCACGCGATGTAATGTTTTAACCAATAAAATGCGCCGTCAGATAATGAATTCGTTTAGAAAATATATTATTACATGTAATGTTTGAAACAACAGTCAACGTCTTCAACTGTTTTTTATATTTATCTCATTCAGGTGAAAATTCATTAACTTTTTCATATACTAATATGTTCATCCTATGACTAATTCCATTTTTAAGTAATATTTTCATAACTGGCCAATTAAATTTTTGTTTGAATAATTTTTCTGTTTAAGTTTTTGAGTGCTAGGTTATCGAGAGTTTATCATATTGTACTGGCTATGAGTCTAACTTTAAATAACTATATCAAAATCTACATAAAAACGATAGGGACATATAATATAAAAATTCCGAGACGGATTGTTTTAAAAATTGAAAAAAATCAAAGATTTGTACTTTTATCTTTCCTTTGTACATATTCAAATCCCGAGGATTTCCGCAAATGTTGCTCCTGGAAAAGGAAAATGTAGACGCCGCTGCGCCGTATCGTGTCATTATACTTTCATGCGTTCAAACAGTTGACCTAAATATAAAAGTACCTAATCTCCTTGGCGAATACTTACCGATATTATCTTTTCTCTTTGTGCTCGTGTACCTCCCAACTATTTAAATAGCAGTACGTTATTCCCTAAGTAAGACTGCAGCGTGCAGATACGAGAACCATTCTTAAAAACACATTTAAAAAATGGCACCGCATTTGCATATTCCAGAAATGCGGCTAAAACTTCTCTCTATTCCAGATAGAAACGTTTTCACAAAATTGCACTGCACTCTAAGCGTTTTGAAAATAACGAAAATATAATACAACACAATGTAAACATAAACGGTTAATCCTGCGAATAATTATGCAATCTTTTCCGGCACGAACTTATGCTATTGTCTACTGAAAATAGAATACATTACAAATATACAATGAATAATAGCAATTTAATGCAATACATAAGAGGAAATATTTGCTTACAATTCAAAAAGTTCTTCCTTATCGAAAAATTCATTTACTTTAGAAAATTTAACGGTACTAAAATCGCAATTAAAACGCCAAAAATCCAGGAAAACAGTTAATATAAAAATTAAACAAACTGTATCCAATACAATCAACAATGCTATAAAGACAGCTTACGCAATGTTGTACTATAATAATTGCATAAGTTGCTGCATGTGTAAACGGGACTATACTCGTTGTCGGTCATGTTAAGATACAACGTTCATTAACACGTTGACTGCCACAGTGAAAACTCCCATACCTAGCCAGACACATTATAATATACAATTTCAGCCATAAATCACGAAGAAAGAAAATATTTAACTATTCAGTTCCATAGCCTTGACTTTCTATTCTTATTACATTATTAATTCTATTTAAAATTGTATTCAAATAAATATAGTAAATATTCAGTTAAACAAATTTTGATGTGCCCGTCACCAGTGACCCCCACGGCAGTCAAGGTATTGAATTATTACAATATTAAGTCTATTCAAAATTGCATTCAAATAAATATAGTAAATATTCAGTTAAACAAATTCTGATGCGCTGGTCACCGGTGACCCCTACGGCAGTCAACGTGTTGAATTACATTTAAAATAGAGTCTGCTTCAGAATGGTCGCCTTTCAAAGTGACTTTATTTCACGTGAACAGTGAACTACGCTTTGTAAATCACTGTCTGAGGAAAATTTACCGGGTGACAGCGATTATATTTTGAAGGTAAGGGAAAGAGGACTCGACGGAGGGACTATGTTACAGGGACGAGCCACGAAGAGGGCGCGGAACTTCAATATTAACTGAAACAACCGTTCTCTGTTTGTTCTTGGCACCTTTCTCTTTAACGTTCTCATTGCAGCTTCTTTGAGTATTTTCTCGAAATCCCCCAGAAAGATTTTTCTCCATCGTCTTATCCAATAATCAGAAATCGCTGCACAACGTGCTCTCTTTCCATTTCCTTTCCCATCCTTCGACAGATTCTCGGTGGCTGATTCAGGATTCTCTTCTAAATCAACGATTTGATATATTTTTTAGGTTGACTCGTAATTCTTATTATAGTTCTGTGATCATGTGTATCGTGTAACGTTTAATCAAGGATTCACGAAAGTAAACTGACGAGCCAGCTGATGAAATCGAAAATGTATTCGTTACTATCCCATTGATTATTCACACTGTCGGCCGCCAATATTTTGCGAAAATTTGTTGTCCTGGCCATTTTCGCAAGGCTTTAGTTATGTAACAAAACAGTCTGTGTTATTCGTTTTATATCGATTAATGTAGAATTTGAATTTTCTGAGTACTTGGCTATTGACTTTCCTTTCAGTAATATGTCCGCTCATTCATTTGTTTTAGGCGCGTATTAGTTAAATGAATTAATCACGTATATGTGACAGCGGCCATCAAAGTGTTAATGCCGCTTATTACATTTTTTCAATAAAAATTCCAGAATTTTTCAAGTGTTGATATAAGAAATGGTAGTGGCTTTCAAATGTATGGAATGCCTCTACATGCGTGTACAAAATATCATGGCCATCTTTACACCGAAGTTGTGCCTAATTTTAATTGAATGATTAGTAACAAATGACGAGTAATGAGTAAATTTTTATTTACCACAAATTACTAGAAATTTTGTTTCAACAACATGAAGGAACATATAATTTTTATTCGAGTAATTATTTATGTTTTCCTCATTTTCTGTTATTTCGATAGTATCATAATTAGCACTTAGCATTTATTATTTACGATAATATTTTGTGTTCAATAATTCTATGTCAAATTCAGTTTTATGTTTTATTATATAATAATTTTGTAAAATCAATTATTTTAATATATTATGATGATATATTCGATCATAAAATTTGTTCAGATTATAATATCCAACTTTGTTCTAAACTGACCCCTTAGAAATTTTTAAATTTTCATCGGAAAAGTTTTTCTAATATGTTCGTAAATATTTAAGTGGATAAAAAGTGGCTCGCCCTGTATATATTATTTATTATCAAAATAAATGTGTTATATGCAAATAAATTTGAGTTTCTTATATGAACTCTGTACTAAATACATACTCTGTACTATATTTTATGACGTTCTCCTTGTTGTTTAATATTGATAATTTTATGTCGATCAACATTTACATGGTCAATGCATAGAAGAAAATCGTGATTTCTAAATTTGTAACATTAATGTACATTAAAGAGAAATATGAAAACTAGTTGTATACATCATCACCAACTCTGAATGTACTTAAACTCACAATAGTATTCCTGAATAGCAGATTGTGCAAGTTGCCATAGTTGCAAAATAAAATTCTTACAAACTATCAAAATTATCTTAGCAACACCTGAGTAATAAATTCCCAAGAACACATACAACTACATACAGTACAGATCCATTACTATTTTGCATTTTATTATTAAGAATTTAATAATTTCTCTAAAGTGAAAATGTATATAAATTTTACTCTTTGTACCCAACGCTGAACCGGCAATAAAAAAAAGTCTATTCATTAGCTATGAGTGGCTGACAATTTTAAACAAACGCGAATTATTATTCTCCCGACGACTGAAACCCGTCCTCCTGTTATTTATAATAACAGCAAGCTCTTTGTTGTACATTCGCTACGTTATTTAGTTAAAAGCAGCTATTACCGCAGATTTTTAGTATTATTTTCGCTACGTTATTTAGTTAAAAGCCGCCATCATCCCAGACTTTTACTGTTATTTTTTCGCTACGTTATTTAGTTAAAAGCAGCTACCATCGCGAATTTTTAGTAATATTTTCGAAACATCGCAATATATCAAAATGACGACAGGTAGGAGTAACGCTTAATTCACGGTATTGCGATGAATCACGGACGATTATCGTGGCGTTGCATCAATCAGCATTAACGTTAATTACATATCTTCAGGAAAATTTCGGAATATTTACTCTTCGTTGCATCGAACGACCAGTGAAATTCTCGCAAAAATACTACCATCGTTTTCGAATAAAATTCGAGCGTGTTTTTTCGTCGGCGAAAAAGTATTTCGCCCGATACGAAGAGACAAGGGAAGAGAAACTGAAAGCCGATGAAATCCGCGAACAAAGGCAAACATTGGACGCAATCGATCACGGACAACTTCAATGTTTTATCGTGAGGCCAAGCGATATTGAAAATCTTCTCGCATAAAAAATACACGGTGACTGGTCGAGAGATTAAGACCATTCGTTTCTCTGTTAAATATTCAGTTTAGTCAGATTCAGTCGATATGGATCGACGCCGATGGCTTCGATAATCTCACGTTAAAAATCACGTTAATTCGTTTAAAATGTAGTTTTTGTTGCAACAGTCACCCATGTTTAATATTTCGAGATTTAAGGCAGGTGATTAATTTTTCCTGCTTGAAATATCGCTACTTAAGATTAATTTTTGACAGATTGCAGAATTTTTTTTATTTCAATGTTCAGTTTGTTTTACGTCATAGTCGAGAAAATTTTACCGGCAGTAAAATTATTTTATGTTGTTTTTATACGTATATCAATTATCGGTAACTATAATTGCTTATAAGCAACATATATGTTGATAAGCATTTGTTTTGAATAGTACATCAGCCGAAAAAATTTACGGACACTTTATTTTCCAACTGTGACTTGAAACATTTTAATATGTTTATAAATGAAAGAAAAAGTGAGTTATTTTTCAATCTTATGTTTTCAGTCTTGCTTCTTCAAAATAATAATCAACAATTTATTAGCTGGACACTTATACACTACATGTGTCTGTGTCACTGCCACAGTGGAAACTGTCAAATCTACTCAGACACAATATAAATGTCCTACTTTAAATATAAATGATAAAGCAGAAGAATATTTTACTCTTTGAATGCATAGGCATCGTCTAATACTACTATTGCAACATTAACATTATCCTAAAATTTCGCAAGAATTATTAAATATTTAATGAAAGAAAATTTGAGGTGACTCTCCACAGCAGTTAATGTGTTGAGACATTTCTGTTCATTTTGATAAGTAGTATAAACTGAAAAAGTTTGTCATCAGTCTGATTCTGTTTCAAGATGTGAAATAACAGACGAAAGAATAAATTTAGTGAACGAATCAGTTTAAACATAATAATTCTCGGAAAATATTTTCTCTTCAGTGTAAACATTTTCAGACTACTAACTTCGGTGTACCGCATAAAAATTAATACTTCCTCAGTTCAGTGCGTCAGAAACATACATGTCTGATAATTCATTTAATCTTTGTACAGAAACCGAGTTTTTAAATATCAGATTCCTTTCGCGTTCGTGCAGTTGTTTAAAATTAAAAACGTTTTTATGCACTTTCCATTTGCGATGAAAATCGAGCAACTGAATAACTTGAACTTTCAACAGGGAGAAGAAAATAATTCCTAAAACAATGGCAGTCAGAAATGAATTATTTAACCATACGACAGTTAAACCTCTATAATAAACCTCTGCAGGGAATTAAAAACACAAATGAGATTTGTAAAATAAGGTTCTTTTCTAGAAAGCTTCATTTTTATGAAAATTGAGACGGAAATTTTCATTTTTCTTTTCGATTTAAACTTTTTCAAATTATAAAGTAAATATCTTTTAACACATTGACTGCCACAGTATAAATTGTCATACCTAGTCAGACACATTATAAAATGCTTTCTTGAATACAGGTGGTTAAGAATACAAATATTGAACTATACAATCGTATATTTATCATTGTCTACTACTGTTTTGACATTGACATCAGTCAGAATTTTACAAGAATTAATAATTATTTAATTAGGTAATACTTGATGTGCCAGTTCACATAACTGTGATGACAGTCAACCTGTTAATAATTCAACTTAATTAACAGAAACGTAATTCTTTAAATTTGTTTCTTTCGAAACAAATAGAGGGAAGCTTCCTATAAAAAAATATATGTTACAATTTCGAGTTGTTTTTTCACGTAGTATTATCCATTCAGAGACTGTACCGTCTATTTTGGAAAATCCTGCATTTCTGTACCATTGTTATGTTCTCAAGATTCTACTATCACGCGAAACATTCTCCAGCCCTGTGGCAAAATATTTCAAGGGTAGGTACAGGGGTAGAAGGCGCATGCGTCTTTTAGGTAACGTTACAGGAGATATTTCTATGAAACAGGTTTTATTTATCATCGAAAAAACGTAAATTTAATTGTAACGGCAAACGTGAACCTCGAGATGCAATTAATCGCAAGACCCGTTCGACAAGATTGCCATTAACGGCCGGCAACAATTCAAAATGGGGCAGGTTCGCGATCGTTTACAGGACGGTCGAAGGGTGGGGGGTTGAAACAAGCGCTAATCGAGATTTCGAGCGAATCCAGGCGAATGTGTACAGCTACAGTCGCTAATGAGGTTAATCCGCGATTCCGTTTACATTTTCTCGTTCACGAGGCACGAAACGAAGCCAGCTCGTTGGGGAAACATAAGCCCCGTAGGGGCGAAACGGGAGAGGGGGTGGCAGAATGTAAAGCAGAACGGGTCGCGAAAAATTACGGACGACCCGCGATGGGAATAAGAGCAGTGTGTTACCCTGTACACCGTTTTCGAGTGCACTGCACTCAAATACACCCTCTCCAGGCGTTCTTCACCCTTTCTGCCTCTCTCGTTTGCCCGCCACTCGTCGCGACCTAAATGAAACTTCGTCCCTCGCCTCGATCAACCGATTCGCGCAGCTGCGTGCCGAACCTCGATTTCTACCCCCTAACCACCAGCAGACCTTCTTCTTATGATTTCTCACCCTTCTTGATTCGCGGCGGCACGCTTCGACATTGAATGCCGCCTCTAGACTCTTGGTGTTCATGCGAATGAATGTTTTTTTAAATAGATAGGTTAACGCTTTTATTCTCACGTCGCATTAGTAGAATGTAACAATGTTTCTAAATTATTATAGAAAATTAATAACTTATAATTAACATAGAAGAAGAATTTTCGAATGAGCCGCGTTCGGATAATTGAAGTTCCACTGTATATACAAAAAGGGGTATCACAATGCTGCACATTACTGCGTTGTTTACCGTGACAGTCAACATGTAAACCCGTTTTCAAAATCGGAAAAAATATATATCCAGAAACAAGCGTGACTCCTTCCTTTTGGTAGAGCAGAGCAGGGTTATAATATTTTTTGCTCCCCATCAAAATACTGAAACGTTGTACAGCGTAACATAGTGTTCCGTTCCCATCGTGCCGCCTATTTTCCCATTTCTGTTTCCACCCCATAACCACCCCGTTTCCCATCTCACACCCGCCTTACTCGTTCGTTCTGCTCTCGTTTTACGTCCGCACCCCTTTTTCAACTGCCCGTTTTCTGTCTGGCCTTTGCTAAATGAGTATCTTGAAACGGAGTCACGAGTTAACCTCATTAGAATTTGTTCAACGATATCGGTCAAACAGAGTGCTCGATTATAGCCTTGAAATTTTTTAACGATAATTTAATCTGCAATGAGTGTATTGATTAAACTGGCAACTGAATTCGCGACCTTCCAAATTTCTTCGCTATAAAATTACCTCAAAAATACTACCACGGAGTCAAACGAATTATCAAAACTATAATGAAAGATCATTTAAAATTGGTTAGGAACAACTAAAACAGATACTGCCGACAGTATTTCTGAGCCAGAAAGATTACTATATGGGTCCGGAATAGGTGATTGAGGGCAGAATTTAAACAATATTTCTTTATCAGAGAAGAATTTTATCCTGTTACTTCTTTTACGTTTTTCTCGAAAATACATTTTTTGACCTGACCGCCATGATATCTCCGGAACTACACATCCGATTTTCTTCAAATGTTGTGGAAATATTCTCCATAAAGTAATCTACAGTGCACTTCACAATTTTTTCAATATCTCAATTATTTGATACTTTAGAAACGTTTAAAGTTGAGTTGTTTGGGTAAAAAGATCTTTTTTTCTTCAAACTGCGACTATTTTGATAAATATTAAAATTTTTTGAAAATCTTACGCCACGTTGTAGATAATAGTTTCTTATTTATGATAAAAAAAAATTTGTTTCTTCAGACATCCCAGTCCTTGTCAAGGGCGACAGCCAGCAATCGATGTTCTAACAAAAGAGGTTCTGAAGTTAGCGAGCAACTCCGCTATTTTGTAACATTATTGCTTTTTGAAAATTAGAATATAACGCTCAAAGTTACGAGTATATCCTCTGAAAAAATCTAAACTTTTCATTCCATAATTACCTATGGAAAAAATTCCCAAACTTTACCTATTTCTGGACGCGTCAAGGTAGCGTGTCCCCTTAAATAACTAAACATATAAATAAATAATTATTGTTCTTTTCTTATCTAAGTTTGTCCTAATATATTTTTCACAATATTCTGCAACATTCAAATGGTACAAACTTTCTATTATTTTCAAATTTTTGTGTGTGATCCATCAGATACTATTTTATGGATTCCTTCGCAGAAATGTCAATAGAATTTCACTTTATCGGTGCCATAGTCAATTGGGCATGACACACAAGCACGATGGGAACGGCACGAAACAGAAATATTTATACTACTCGGTTCGATACGGGTATTGGCAAAATGGTTTGCTATAACAATGAATTTATCCTCAATATGGAGGCATGTGTATCGGTCGCGTAATTGTTTAAACATAGAAACACACGGAACTTGGGAACGCGTAGCTTCAAATTATTGAATTGCGCCGCTTTTCAGACCGGGAACGCGATGTAGTCATTTAGCAGCACTGTTTGTTACAAACGAAGTTCCAATATTAATTGCCTGAAATTATCACACGTTTGTTACATTTTACTGCAGACTGTGATACAAATAAAATTTTATACTATGTCGCTAACATCTTCTAATTAAATTCCGTACATTTCATGCTGAATACTGAAATTACTAAAGAAAAGTTATGGTTATTAGTAGCTGAGTTTGTCTTACAAATTAAATTTCGATTGTTGGTAACAAGTCTTATTTGAAGCATAAATTATATATACATAGTGATTGTAAGCAATTATTCGAACTAGTTTTGCCATTTACATGTGCAATTTGAATTGTATGTGGTATGGCTAACATCGTTTATTTTGAGTATTTGCATTTAATTCTTAAAACTGTAGTGATTAATGAAAAATTCTGGTTACTAATGACTGTGAAAAATTGTTCAACTCACAAAGAGGGTGCTTTTTGAACAGGATCACGCAAAAATCGTAGAGACTGATGTGTATGAACGAACTGTAACATATTAGCCGTATTTGGCCATGGTTTTAAATATTAAAATTTCAAAATCATCGGATCGGGTTATGTTTTGAAATTGAAAGCTTGCGATAGGTGGAGCAAAAAGTTAAAGGTAATGATTTTATCAATGTCGCACATATTAACTTGTTGGACTGGACATCTCATTTAAAAAAAAAAGGTAAATTTTAGAACTTGTCGTGTTAAAAAATACTGTTGATTTATAGCAATTTTCTATTTTTACTCCTTTTATATGAACGGTCTGGGTTTCGGGCACATCTTTACGGCAATTTATATCAGCGTAAACTCAAGTCGTTTTCGAAGTTGCTACGAGGGGTCTCAAGGTTGCTTTATCGCGATCATAAAATTCCGTAAACCGTCTACAAACAGGTTATAAACCATCTTAGTCGCTTTTCGACACGATCACACGGTACACTCCGATAAGATCCTGTTAACCTTAATCCTTTCAAGTGCTTCGATTACTTCGAGCTCTCTTAATCGTCGATTCTTTGAACCTTATTTCGACACCCCTAATGGAATTCGGATAATTACACATTTCTACGAATCAATGAAGGGATTTCTTTTCAAATATTTTCCTTTTAACTTTCAATTATAAAATTTCTTGTGGGAATTTAAACAAAAGTCTTTAATTAAATTAATATCGAATACATAAAAGTTTCCTTAATTGCTTCGAAAGTTTATCATGTGAACACAGTTTCCCTATACATGACAATAGTTTCTTTTTTTAACAAGTTGACCGCCGCAGTGGAAAATCCTGTAACTAGTCAGACGCTCGAAAATACCTCTTTATTAACATGTATTGTTGAATATATGAATATTTATTTAATTGATAATATACTTAGATATTATTTTGTATTATCATTGTAACATAGATGTAACTCAAAATTTCGTTGGGGTAATCAATTATTTCACGAAATTAAAATTGGTACGTGGTGCACCGGTGGTACACGTGGCGCTCAACGTATTAATGTGTAGACTATCATATAAAATGGAATACGATATAATACGAACATGTTTTGATAACGTTCAGCGAGTCTAAGGATTTATTCTCTTATGGTGTCCGAAAAATATGACAAATCAACACAGGCAATGTAAATATTCAGAGCAGTTTACGTATTCTTTTATTCATCCCTTGCCTTACGATTTGTTTAATGAACTGTGTTAAAGTTTAATATTCAAATGTTCAAGTGGAGTATACAATAATACTTGTCAGTATTCAGAATGTATCAATATTAGCTAACAATCTTCTGAAAATCAATGGAACTATGTTGCAGACCTTTTTTTAGGGATTCGTGCTTATAACATATGAGTTGCAATATAATTTATATCGCAAGTGAGACTCGTTGTTATAGGACAAAGGGTCAATGGGAACTATAATAGAGCATTCGGAGTATGAAAGAATACATTCTGCTCAAAATAATTACAGGATCACATATTTGAATGATTCATTGTTCATTAAGATATTAACACGTTCCCTGCTACAGTAAAAACTCCTATACCTGGGCAGACATACTATAATATCCCATTTCAAACACAAATCATGAAGAAGAAAAATATGTAACTATTCAAATGTACAGTCTTGGTATTCTATTCTTATTACAATATTAATTCTATTCAAAAGTTTAATAAAACCAGTAATTATTTAATTAAATAAAAATCCATGCGTCGGTCACCGGTGACCACCACAGCAATGAACGTGTTAAATGACAAAAAATTCATAAATACTATGTATAATAAACATCGAATAAAAATGATATAATATTAGATACACAAACATTGTTCAAAATTATTGAAAATCTTAATCCAGTAATATTAGATACACAGAAATTGTTCAAAATTATTGAAAATCTTAATTCTGTAATATTAGATACACAGAAATTGTTCAAAATCTTAATTCTGTAATATTACATACACAGAAATTGTTCAAAATCTTAATTCTGTAATATTAGATACACAGAAATTGTTCAAAATCTTAATTCTGTAATATTAGATACACAGAAATTGTTCAAAATCTTAATTCTGTAATATTAGATACACAGAAATTGTTCAAAATTATTCAAAATCTTAATCTTGTAATATTAGATACACAGAAATTGTTCAAAATTATTGAAAATCTTAATCTTGTAATATTAGATATACGGAAATTGTTCAAAATTATTGAAAATCTTAATCCACCAATTGTGTTGAGCAGTATACATTTTACATAAAAAAAAGTTCAACTGGAATATATGAATATTATTACGCTACTTAATTCAAACTGCCTTTGTGTGAGCACGAGATACGTGTACCTCCCTTTTATAATTGTGCAACGTAGCAATAAAAATTCCCAACTCTCGAATTGCTGAGGTTCGTTTGATGTGACGTCAAACAGATATTTCCATCGTTTTGAATTTGAAACGCACGAAAACGGAGCATTTAATGGCGAAAAGTCGCCCACTTTTGCATAGTTGCACGAGAGTAGACGGTATAATTAAAAACAACAGTACTCCTGACACGATGTTTATATATTTCACGACACGATCACCGTCGGTGTAATTGTGCTGTAAAACGCAATTTAAATATTTACGTGTCGTGTACCAATGTTTGTCTCCGTTTGATGAATAACTACAAAATATTTGTGCGTTCTGTTATCATGGAATTGAAAAACAAGGAAAAGATAATTTCAAACAACGAAATTTAATTTCGAAAAATGTAAAAATGAAAATTGTCGAACATATTAGTACTCTGAAGTCGAAAATAACCCTTTGAGTGCTATGGGGGGCATACATGTGTGTTCTTGAAAAGTCATCGGCGTAGGCTATGGCCGCATATGCAGTCTTCAAAATGACTATCAAATGATCTGAACAAGAATACATAGTTCCATTTTAAAAAACGAACTTGACCTTCGTATCTCTTAAAATAATTATGTAAAAACAAATTTGCCTTTACAGAAAAAACGTGCCCTGTCGTATCATGGAACTTCCATATAAAATATTTTTTGAATCTTCAATAAGTTAGGAAATATTGACTTGTAACAGACAAGCTTGGACACTCTGTATGCGTCTTATAAATTTCTTCGGCTATATTATATTCAACTCTAGGGGGACTCTTCGTCTTTCTGTCAAGTATGCGCATTTATGATTCTATTATTCCCATTGTAGCACCAATAATCGTGATTCTATTTATTTTATCTTCATTTCGTTTTTCAATATATTCAGAATATCCAGATCATAACATGGTATACAGTGTGGCACACTACAATTCCACGTTTCAAACATTTCTCGCATTGTGAAGAAAGCGACAGGAAATATGGCATCGACTGCCATTGGAATTTGCATTTTTAATAACGAGTAGCTTCATCGACGGACGTACAACATTAACGGAATATTTGTTTGCTGTAGAATTGTCGCAGTTTGCGCAGCATGTGTCGTGAGTGTGTGCACGCATACGTGGACACGTTTGCGATAAAAGTGAACGATATCGGTACGACCGGGTATAAAAAAAAGTTGGAAAGCTCGCTGCTGTGACTTGTTACGAACGGAAAAGAGTAACAAGTGACGTTTTCGTGCACGCACGTGCTCGGAAACCGTAACAATATTTTCATTGTCGCGTACACGGAGCAAAAGTAACTTTCGCGCTGAATTAAAAAAAAGAAAGAAAAGATATTGTTCGTTGCAAAAAAATTCGCCGGGATCATAGTTTCCTGAGCTTGTATCTATGGTACCAAGTTTTTTTTATTGTTTTGCATACCGCAGTGAAAACAGTCATATCTAATTAGACGCGCTATACTTTACTGTCACTAATATAAATTATAAAGGAAAAGTTGTGCAAGTATTCTCTCATCTTCTTGTGTTTCTAATTAACTATTACGATGTGAAGATTGCTCAAAACTATTCAATAGTAAATAGTTATTTAATGTGTAAGGCGACGGCAGAGAGAGAAGAAAGAGCAGAGAAGAGCCCTAGCTTGTTGATCTTCTAATACTCATACGGAACCTGGAATACTACAGTACATTCTATGCAGTTTCACCGAAATAAGCAACTTAGTACTCTGGTCACAAACCATGACACGATCGACATGAAAATCTATTTCCTATGGCGGTAACTCTATCGGTAGCCCCGGGTTATGAACGCGGCCGATTCTCGCGCGTTTCCAGAAGTGATCAGGTGTGCATTCGTTACGGGAGTTTTCGATGTGCCATGCCAATTAGTAAAATTAAGCGGCCAGTCCCCGTCCGGTGTATTTGTGATTGGCCGGCCGCAAATAGTCGGAGCATTCGATGCACGCGCCGCCATAAATACGGATATGGAGGCGACCGAATGGATAATTATTACTGCACCGTTTCGATAATTAATTGATGCTGTGATCGGGATCTACCGATAAACTCGCCGTGGGCGCGTTGTGTATTGTATAGCGGACACGCGTGATGGGATATTGTCAATTGTCATTGGCCGATTTGCTGTGCCCTTAGGGAAAACAACGTTGTTCCGTTTCACCGGTGCACACCGGGACCAAGTAATCGAATTTCGTGGACGACAGGAAAATTTAACTTGTCTCGTTGCTTTGCGATTGAAATCTCGTGACAGATCGAAACATAAACGGGTGAACTAATGATTTCTCTTTAATTAACACGTTGACTGTCCGTTGTGTTTGGCAAGATGATGACAGGTTTTGAAATTATGCTGTTATTAACGTTATTTACGGTCTTCATACTTTCTTGTAGATTCTGTGCGATTTTATTAAAAATATTAATTAATGTTGCTGGTGAAGAGAACATAATGTAATCCATAGTTTTAAATGCACTGGAGGTGCGAAGATGCATGTAATTATATTACGAGAATGTATATGTAATTAGGTACGTAGTAAGATCAAAAGGGTTATGGACTTTATTTTGCAATTATTGTGTCTTTAATTTTATTTAGTGAATTTTATTTAATTAAAGAATTACTGATTCTATTAGAATTTTTGATAGAATTAATATTTTGATAACAACAGAAGATCAAAACTACGCAATTGAATAGTTACATATTTCTTTTCTTCGTGATTTGTATTTGAAATGGGATATTATAGTATGTCTGACTGGGCATGAGAGTTTACACTGTGGTAGTCAATGTGTTAAAATTCTTTAGAAAATTGTAAATCATTTTATAGTACGTTTTGAAGGTTTCTAAATAGAATTTTTAAACTGTGCATTGTCAATTTAAAACGTATGCATATAAAAGAAGTTACTTAGCAAAATTGGTATTTTCTTGAAATGTATAGTACATACAGATACTATATACCATGTGCTATATTTATAAGAATATGTAATATGTAAGAATGAATAACAAACAAACAATTTTGAAATATTCTCGAGTTTACATAATTATTAATAGACTAGTTAGTTAACTATGTAAAAACGAAGAAAAGTATGTATCTTTTATATAACACATGCTTTGCGAATATTTGAATATGCTGAATTACATAAAATTTCAATAAACAAATATCAAGTGCAGATTTGTCATAGACTGCATTAAAAAAAAGGATTCATCGAAATTATAATTTTTAGCATCGATCTGAGAATTCACGTTGAAACTTTAAATATGATAAAATATTAAAATTTATGATAGATCTCCATGCATATCCGATTTGTTTTCTTTACATTCTCGTGAATTTTGCATAGTTTAAGTCTCCAAACTTCGTGAAGAGTGTATGCAGCGTCAAATGTTAATTCTATTCACATTATGGTTTGTTAGTCATTGGAGTTATGCCTAAATAATTCATTAGTACATAGTAGTATGTAGCCACTGTACCGAATCGAATACAGACAATCACAACACATGATAACGTATTAGCATTACCTTGTAACGTTATGCTGCACGATACGCCCCTTGAGAGAATGTCAATTCTCCTCGTGATTGTCTAACACACATTGAAACGAGAATTTCCTCTCTGACGATATAGTTGTTATACTTCAAGTCTGAAATGGTCCAGTTTCGTGAGATTTTATAAATTAGCGATTCTTAATTCCGCAGACTAATTTTATTTGAGTTTCTTAACGTAAAAAATCGAATACGATTGAGAGTACGTAACGGTTACAAAATAATTTAAAAAATTATTTAATTAGTGTATTCTGTACGTGGTCGATATTAATTATCACTAATTTCTACCTAGTCTCGAAAAATTACACGAGCATGTAACAATTGCATCGTTTGAATTTGAAAGAGCAGTTATTAAAGATAAGCGAAAATCAGAAGGACAGGTTCACCAAAAGCGAAAGAAGCAATCAAGCACTACTGTTTCTCATAAAAACTACTACGAGAAGCACACAGTACTAACATAAACCGAAACAAACATCGATAATAACCAACTACAACAGTTAATTCACCGTAAAACAATTAATCAGCAACACTTCAGAACATGCATTAATTATCGAACTTATCAAATTATAATGTCTACAATTGAACAACAAAGAGCACCGGACAAATTTTTAAATAACAAATACATTCGCTTAAGCTCCCATGCTGAACATTTGCCGAAGATGCACATTTTGTACAACATAGAAAAATGAAAAATACAGTTTGAAAATTATTGAAAGATGTAATCATTTTTGTCGCGGCTCCATCTCGTTACCTACAGCGAATAGGGATATACCAACAAATAAAAATATATAATTCCACAAAACTCCATTGTCGAGTTATTATTATTGAATCATAATTTGTTCTGTAGATTAGATTATACTTCTTTCATATTTACTTATACCATTCTACAACTAACACGATTGGATGTATAACAGTTTTCCTAGAGGCTCGCGTAAATTCGATCGAACATGTCTGTTTGCCACGCGACCAGTTGAATAATTAATTAATATTGCGATCAGCTGCGAGAGGTCGGACGTTCTCACTTGAGTAATAACTCATGACTAATAGCTTCGGTGTGCGACTGACATGTGAAAAGATATGATTGCTGTGTGCTCTCCTCCTGTATCCTTCGGGATATTGTTACAGGATTCCGTCACGGTTTGTCACTCATAGAAATACGAGCATCCCACGTCCACGACAGTGTAATTTATTCATTGGCTTATTATGCGCTCCAACGGGACACCGATCTGATAGAAGTACTTATAATCGTACCGGAGGTCATCCCTGTGCAGACGTAATTTCATTGAGTTTATGTATTTATGTAGTACACAGGGTGCCCCATCTTAATCTTTCCAGACGAATTATATCCTTGAATAGATATTTCTGACAGAAATTGAATGATTTTGAGAAGAGTATAATGTGGTGTCAATAGTCTTTTTTATAGATGGAGGCGTTGTGAATAGTATGAAGGTTACCTTTGTTTGTTTAAATAGAATCACATATTTGTTTATACATTAACACGTTGAGTGCTATAGTGGAAACAGTCATACCTAGCCAGATATGATTTAATTTACTGTTTTTTTTATATAAATCGTAAAGAAAAAAAAGATTTGAGTACTTAACCGAGTTTTGTTCCGACATTATCGTTTCAGTATAAAGTTTGCTCAGAAGTTTGTGGCAATTGATAATTATTTAATTCAATTAATTTAGAGGTGGCCGCCACGGCATTCAACGTGTTAATAGATGAATATCTTCATTACTGATAAAAGAGTATTAGAGTGTTTATGTCGGTAAACCATTAGTTAATCTCAATTTTGTAAAATACTTCAACTAATGATAGTCTTTTACTTCGTTTCAAACTATTGATTATCTTTCCTAACAACAGTATAAAATTTTTATACAACAGAACAAACTTGCAAAAACTTATACATTTTTTTACCTAAGAATAATCGTATTCTATAGTATGACAGCATCATATAAAAGTTGCAAATGCATAGTATGATGCATCATATAAAAGTTGCAAATTTTTATGTGATTTCGACTGCACGTATTATTATTAGACTGTTGAAAAAGTTAATAATAACTCAATAATTTTGAGGGAATAATCTGTGTAACGGAAAAGTGCAACGCCCCTAGCACTCTAATTTAACGGTAATTAATAGTAACCCCCTCGATAATTCAATGAACCCTCAAACACCCTGTGAGAGGGATAGCCAACCCTTGTATCCTCTCAAGGCTACCCAACGAAGCCGCATCGTTGCACCCGATACTAAAGTCTATATCCTCATCCGCTTTGATCTCTGGGACCCCACTGATCGACGCAGTTTAAGCTCAACTTACAATTAAACGTGGAAAATTTCAATTACTTGCATGAAGCAGCAAGACACTTCTGTTTATTGTTACCAGATTAAATTAAAAAGTATTTCATAAACACATAATACTCGAGCAGTAATAGATATTCAATATTATTCTAGACGTGTTTATGAATCAGTCTTCTATTTGCTATTATCGCATTTTTTGGATGTTTATTCTGCGAAAACTTTGGTACAGATCTCAAAGTTATGTTTCTGAAAACGACTGTAAAATTGATTATTGCTGTTGAAGTAATGACAATTGAACATTTAAAACTTAAAAATGTATTGTCCAGAAATGGAGGGCTAGTGCTGTCCTTAATAGTACAAGTAGACGCAAAATTAATTGATAGCCTCAGTGAAACTTCTTGCGTTAACAATAACTAAAGCAACTGACACACAGTAGTATTAAAAATATTCGTGTGTACGCAGTGTATGATTTTAAAACGTTAAAAGAATACTTAATGATTAAAAAAATAGAAGGAAAGTATTATTTTATTATCTAAAACTACCAACATTACAATATTTTGAAACAACATAGTTTCAATGATTATAAAAACTAAATTTATCATTATAATGTCATACTGTCAAACAAGTATCTGTTTAGAAAATGAAAATTACTCACAGTTATAATATGTTATGAACGTAAGTACATTCAGAAACTCATTACAATAAAAATCAGTTCTATTTCATTTATTTCTGTCATATTAAACAAATATTTAAAACTGTATCCATTTCATTCAGAGTACAACAATAAAATTTGAATAGAGTTAAAATTTAATATCGTTTAAATACTTGCGAATAAAAAAAAGGAGATCGCTAGTATTAAAATAGAGCATCACGAAAAAAAACGACAGAGCACTAACCTGATAAAATATCTAACAAATATTCACATTTCATTTGAGCAAAATACAGAATAAATCCTATTCCAAAAACTCTATCTGAAGTGTCTAAAGAAAATAATAAAAACCTTTCAGTACTTTCGACGTTAAGGAAGATCCAATATCCGGTACACTTTTCGAATTCGTCGAACGATGGCGAGGTGCTCGTGCAGCAAAACTTCATTTCCGTGCTCGAATTCGACGCTCGCTTTTTCAAACACGTTTCAAAGCCAATCGCGCATTTTTTTTCATTCGCTCGTTCTTTGCGATATTTATGCGAAGGAAGTCATAGACGGCGGCTCAAAGTTCCAGCGACGTTTTAATGGCCGCCGCTTTGTGCGCTCGCAATTCATTCGACTTTTATAGAGAAGAAGATTTACGAGGATTTTAACAGTGAACTACCGTGGTCCGCACGATACGTGCTTTGTAAATAGATGTCCGCGTGTGTAGTGGACGTTCGTCATAAACAATGTCGCGTTTTTTTCGTTATATCGATCGATATCGACCACTAGTGTCCAGCATGGCTGCACGTTCTATTGGTACCCTGTCTGTCCGTCCGAACCAGTGCTGCCAGATGTAGGGACAAAGTCTCGTTGCAAGGTTTTCTTCGTTAAATTTGTGCAGGTTTGTCCCTGTATAGGGATTCACATGGACGAAAAGTGCAGTGCGTTTATAAATTACGGTAATTCCGTGTGAAAAAGTCGTGCCTGGAATTTTTCTGAAATATTTTAATCAAATTTGGTATAGATTCTGTCCCTACAAGGAGACTTCTTTCGACACAACTGGATCGAACGAGTTGCTCGAGGAAAATAGGTTTATCGGTATCGATCACGTTAACCCCGTCCCGCATGGGAATGGCACAAACCAAATTTTCATTAATTTTTTATGTAAACCATGCATCATAACCCTCCTGCGTGTTGCATCATATTTAATACACTATGGTGCTATGATTTTCAATAATGTAGGATCGGCAAAAGGAAGCGACTGAGTGTCGCCGTAAGAAAGGAAAAATCGGCTGGAGTCGGCAATTGGCCGCTGGTTCAGTGGTTAGAGCGCTCGCTTGCAAGCGGAGATGTCCCGGGTTCGATTCCCCGATCCCTCCGGTCTGATTTTTCCTATTTGAAATTCGTACAATAATAATCTGCCATCTGTGTTCGAAAAGTTACATTTTTGCAACTTCATTACATTGTTGTATAATTTATGCATCAACTGCTTTATTGTCGAGATTTCTGTAACGAGTTCTGAGACTTTATACGTATTAAAAAGCCAAATAAAAATTATTAGAGTAATTTACAGTATCTGCAGATTACGTAAAAAAGGTGTGTTTGAATTTTCATTCATTAGTTTTAGTATAAATTGTTAATATAGTTTTGTGCACAGACCGGTTTGATATTTCAAACATCAAAAATGAAAGGAATCTTCTATATGTGACATTAGAATATTTTTATTCATTTTTAAAACTTATTTAATGTTTATTGATTGTTTGGAAATATCTGGCACCATGCTTAAGAACAAATCCTTTAATTCTTATTCTCTGTTTAATCGTAATTTTCGTTATCATTGTATGCATTTACCTCATGTGATATTTTACACAGTAGGAAAAATGTACAGTCAATAATATATTAAAAATGCAATCGAAAAACAATAAAGTATCTGAATCTATCATTAATACACTCCCATGATGCTTGTTTATAGGCTGTACGAATTCTGCCATTCCAATAATCAATTGTTTAATTCTCTCAGTCATAACAATGCTCTACTTTATCAGAAAAGTTGACTTTCTGATCTTTATTTCGTAGAATCAAAGAACAATGAACGTATTAATTTCCCAATGTGAATTACAAGGATGTACAATTTTTTGTACGCAAAGAGAATATTTAAAGTATATAAACAGAAAAAATTACATGAAATAAAATTATTTATAAATTCAACCCAATCGTTGAAATGTTTGAGTCCACGTGAATTTAAACATAGCGATATTTCCGCTGTATTGTGACTAACAAGATCCCGAATATTTTGATAAGTGTTGAAATTATTCCCAGAATGGAAGGGCAGCTCAATAATGCCGAATCACGTTTGTGTACATCAATAACCGCAGTTTGATCCTATTCGGATCAGAGATGAATTGAAATCCTGTCACTTGTTGTCACTGTTCAATTCTGTTGAACGAATGCTGAGTTTCGCGCATTTACTATGTGGTTTTCTACAAAATTGACCCACTGACCAGTCGAATATAAACCCAAATTCGTTGATCACATGCATTGAAAATAGATCATTTTTTGTTTCCTTTGAATCTTCTATTTTTTTTCCGCTTTGAAAATGTAAATAAGACTCTGTATGTTACAAAAAAAACCGTAACGTTTCTATAAAATTTCGAAATAATATATTGCTTTCGTTGATATAAGTATCAACTTTAAAAGTTTTACATTGTTATATTTTTTTCAAGGTACACTGTTACAGAAACAGTGAAAATTGTAGACATTTTTTCTACAATTCGTTTCTCATTGTCCTTCAGTCTGTATCTCATTAATTGTGTATTGTCTCGATAATTATTTTTATAATACGAGACCATGAAAAATGGTTAATTGGATATGATTAAGTCAGTTTACAGTAATGTCTTTTTCTATAGTTTTACATGAGAAGTGAAGAGAGTTATTGTAATAACACAATTTTTCCATCTGCCGGACTTGCACACTTTAATAGTGAAGTGGATCGAAAAATAGATACATTGAATGTGTCTAGCATGAAGTTCACATTGTATGACCCATATTCGTGGCGAAGCTGACTACCTGCAGGGCCGGTGTCCTTGAATAGTTTACCTTCAAGCGAATACAAGGCAACTTTTCAGTTTTACTTCGACAGCGTAAGCTGCTCCTGGTATGGCCGTGTTTCGATTACAATGATGTCAATCTCGTACTTCTCGTAATTCGTCAATATTTCACACCATTTTAAACGTTCATAAGACTTCAGCAATAACAGCGAACTGGTAGAATCAAAATATCGTCGTCACATGTGTTTTACTCTTCACCTAACAATTTTTGCGAGTTTGAAAAATTTATCAATTCACACAACATTGTGCTTTACTTCGCATCAAGAATACTTTTCCCGTGCCTCGTGGGAATCTCAAACCTAGAATCAAGTTGAAAATTTCCTTACAGATTTCTCCAAGCCACAGGAGGCAGGATTCACAAAGCCAAAGAACTCCAGTACTCGAACGATTCAATTATCAGTGCCTTTCCGAAACCAGAGTACCTAATACTCTCTGTAAACCCTTAATCTTCCATAATCACTTAAAATTAACGTGGGAACTCAGTCAGAAACTGAAAATCCACGAAACATCCTACTGTCCGTACAATATTTAATAGAAGACTCGAGCGACGTACAATCATAAGGACAAGGTAAGCAAACGTCTCTTGGATCTCGATCGAGGTGTATACTCAACGAAGCGGCCTGGAAAAGGACACAGTGCTTTCAAGCTATGAGAATCATCCCTCTGGTTCAGTGAATCGTTGCACGACGCTCCATTTATCAGCGCGTAGACGTTTAGTCGGACCCTGAACGGACCTTAGGACCCTCAAAAGCTTTAGCGACGCGCTAAAAAACGGTGAATCGTCATCGCTAACGTCAGTGATGACAGCAGTGAGGTGGCGTGCGGGCCGTGGTGTTAAGCTCTCGCCGGATAAATGTGCGCGATGTATTATTACGCCAGCAAGCTGACTGCGGCGGCCCTAAGCGGGGGCGGCTCCTTCGGAGGGGGTGGCGGGGGGTCGGCGGTATGTCGTTGTCACGAGTCCAACAAGGAACAACAACAACAGTCGCCGAGAAGGGGTCAGCAACAACCGTCTCAGCCGGCTCGACACCATTCGCGATCGTCCCGTGTGAACACCCCCACCCCCGGTCCAACCACCTCTGAACACATCATCGTTGAACACCCCAGACCGAACCATTATCACCGACATCGCACCAAGAACAAGGTACGTCCGTTGTTAACGTTTGTAGCGTGGAAACGGATCAGTTAATTGTTATTTAATTGTGTTGAATCGGTGAGTTTTTTAATTTTGTTTAGTTAACGAGTTACTCTAAAATTTGGAAGTATTTACATTTTTTTATTGTTTTATAAAATAGTTTGAAATGTTAACAATTTGGGGTTGAAAGTCGGAATATTCCCAACATGTTGGTTGAGTTTAATTCGTGTAGATTGTTTTAAGCCTTTATTTAAATAAATCTCATACCAAGAAAATTGTAATGTACTACTTTATGCGAATAATAGTAAAAGATGTCTTTCTTTGTAAGTAGGCAAAAATTCATGAGGATGAAGCTGAAATGAATTTTCGTCAGGTAGTTCGAGACAAAATTTTGCGGGTGGAAAGGGTTAAAATTAATCTACAAAAGGTCCCATGATTATATTGAAATATTCTTGGAGTGTATAGCATTCAGATTGGTCTTGTAGAGGTACGTGTAGGTAGACGTTGATGCATTTCAAGTGCGTATTTCTCGAAATTATATTTTTCCAAATGGTGTACATGATATCTCAGGATACAATTGGCTTATTGTTTTGAAATTTAAAGCATCCGTTCAGAAGAACAGTAATTTTCTTTTGACGGACGCTTTTGTTGATAACATTTTTGGTTTAGAAAATATATAAAAATGTAATACAGATTTTGCAGTGAAAAATTGTGAAGGACTCCAACAATTTTGTTTATCGTGAATTTTCAAAGAAATAAGAGAAGCCTCGGTCAAAAGTAAAGCAGTATAAGAAAGTTGATAAAAATTAGTTTATCTGTTTTACGAAAAACAAAATGGCGAAATCGTACACCGAACACCTGTACATGGAAAGACACGTTTTACGAGAATTGCTGTACCTCGTTCAAATATTGATATTTTTTAATATTATTTGAAATGCATGAAATTTAAGATACTTCCAATAAGCTGGCAAATATCAACAGAATCATATCTTTTACCTTTTCCAGTACCTTTTTGGCTGGTTACAGTAGGATAAATCTTTACCTAAGAATTAATTTTTATAAAATTTGGAGTAATAGTAAAATAATCAGTGCACAACCGAATATGTATTCATTCATGATTTCGACTAAAAACGATATTATAATTTTAATAAATGAAGGAGGATATTATAATGTACCTTACTATATAGCTGGTTTCATTACAGCATTCAGCATGTTAAGTACAGGACAACTTTGTGGAACTTACCGGTGAACAGGAACATGCACAGAACATAACTTACAAGTTGTATATGTAGAGTTACTTTCTATCAGATCCAGACACATCTGAAATAACGTTGTTTGAATTATTATTATTTTATTTTACGGTTATCTCGTTTTCAAATTACGTTGGCTTTACCCATTTCTAAATAATGAAATAATAATATTTCAAATAATTTTTCACGCAATGTTTTATTTTATTTTATGCTTAAACATTTATTTAAAGAAGTAGTTCTACAAATATTGACTGTATTAAATGGTCCAAGATAAAAGTATTCTACTGATTTCATTGCTATAAAAGTGCTATAAAAGTTTTAAGTTGAAACCAAATTTTCTCTATTGTACTGATATTCCTACTGGGCGCACATACTAGGAAATGATCGTAACCTTTATGTCGGCACCCAACTTTTTCTCATCTTTGTATATTTAAAAATTGCTTCTATATTTAACAATTTTTTAATCGATTTCCATACACTAAAGATAAATCAACGTAGAAATACCCCAATAATGGGGATCTATAAGAATTTATCGAGATTTTAACAGGAACTGCTCAAATTTTTTGTCCAAAAATGTATACACGTGCACATTTGTACCCGGGTGCCCACATAAGGGTTAAGCAGCTTAATTTGGGTACCTCTACAATGGTTCCAACCATTTATGTGTTTAATTTTCTTAAATTGAATTTTTACATAGACCATGAACAAATTTTATCCCAACTTTGGACTCTGGTATATAAATCAAACATAAATTTACATTAATATTGTTCCACCTTTTCAGCAATCTTATATACAAACTCGTGAAGCAATTTTCTGTCACTAAAAATTTATAAGCGATTCTAATTGAATCAGTGAGTTGAAGAACAGTACAAGTCCAAAAACCACATTCTGAGATATGTGAAAAAATAGTGTCACTTTTCGTGTATCATCAATACCATTGATTTTATAGTGCTGTTCTAATTTAAACACGGTTATGCTAACGCAGATGAACGTTCATATGTATATGTCTAACTATGGTTAAACTTTGTTCATTAATTTTCAATAATTCAAATAAATTCATTGGACTTGTACTGTTTTTCAACTCAAGTCACTGTTTAGTCAAGAAATTTAAAAAATAACACAATACTAAAACAACATTTATTAACTTGCTTTAAACATAATTGAAGTAGAAATTGTTCCATGAAAAGTGGTCCTTAAACAGATTGTTGAAACAGTACAAATACATGACAGATACTGTTTTTACATTCACTAAACTGAAGGGATTACTGAAATCCGAATGTTCTCTTACTTTTCGGTACATTTTGCACTGTTTTTGGTCCCAACATGTAGTTCTGTGCATTTTATATTTACTTTTCAGATTGTTTGAAAATGGCTAATTGTGGACTTGTACTGTTCTTCAACTCACCGATTCAATTGTAAAAACACTTTCTTAAACCACAATTATCAATTCCAAACGAACACGTTGTCCAGCGTCGAAGTCCGTTTTAACTTCAATTTGCATGGCAGTGGTCGCGAACTTATGTCCTCTGCATTATTTCCAATGGCAGTGTTATGCGATGGTATCCAGATTCGCCTTTCCAAACGGCTAAACTTTTAATCGATACTCGGAGGCATTGTGTATGGTTGTAGGAAATCGAGAATCGCCGGAATTAATCGAGACCGGCACAGTTTGGAGATAGTTTGTGGATTCATTTCATCCGGCTCATTCGGTCGTGGTCCGAACGTATTTGAATTTATTTAGCCGGAAACTTCGACTCGGAGTTGAAAACGGCGCGGTTGCAATAATACGGATATTTACTAGACTCTTGCCTTTATCGGATAATATGTGAACTACAGACCGTAACAGAATTATATCGGACCGGAAGGAGAATCATGGCGAATTCACGTGTTCCGCTTCGAGGAAGTTTACCCACGCCGGAAGGAATATTTACATTCTGTACCCTACAAGAGTAGCCGGGCTACAAGTGTACCACATCAAAACGAAAAACTTCAATTTCTCTTTTCCAATTTCTAACTTCCTTTCTAATTTCTGCTCTAATTGTATTCGTTGATTATCTTCTTAATTTGTTCTTATTTTTTTTTAAACCTTATATTTTTATCTCTTGGTAGAAAAAGGGACAATGTTCAGTTTGCAAGTTTTTGGGAAACGGTGCATATTGACTCTTTTTATTGTAATACGCATAACACATCGGCCTACTGAGCCTATGATACGTGCATATCATTAATATCATATTGAGGTATTATATTAACGTAAAATAGATAAAAATATAACAACATAAAATACCAAAATCAAGCGAATATATTGTATCCGGATTCTCATAATCATTTTGGTGAAAATGAACAAGTGTTCGGTGACTTATGGACGAGGGTGTACACTTTGCCCTCGTTAGTCGGGTCCAAATTGACCGACGTGCATCAGTGCAGGGTTTCAAGGTATAAAACGTAATCGGAACGCGGCAAATTCTGGTAGTCTATCCCTCGGTTTTCGGGTCGACGTTGATCGTAGCCGTGAAATCCGCCAAGACGTCTAGTAAAGCCGGTATATCGTAGTCTTCCGAAGCCTCGGGGCTTTCCACGTCATTCCGATATTCTGGTCTACCCACCCTGGAACCGTTCATCCGCCACTCTCGCTCCGACGTTACACTGGAATTCCCGAACTTTCGTTATGGACGTCGAACTGAATTCGACCGTTCCTGGCGAACTTACCCAATGATTGACCTTATAATCTTTCGAAACGAGACGGTGATTCCGTGGACGATCCCGAAGACGATCCTGAGGAACGAGCTTTATCCCGGGACACGTGGAACGACGTTGTTACGTGGCGGAACGGGACGATGAAAAATCTCCAAACGATCGCCTATTTATTCCTATGGCCACACTGATGAGAACATAGCTTTGCAGATCTTCGCTAACTTTGCGAGCACTTCGTGAGGGTTTCGGATTGGAACATAAATTGGGTTTACGAGATGAACTTCCACGATGTTATTCAGATATGAGGTTTGGAAGTGATGAAACCGATGCTGTTTCATACACTCGGTGAATAAAATGATTTTCGTTTTATTCGAGGAAAATATTTTTCTTTGAGTCACCGGCTTCCTTTAAACCAGTGTTTCTCAAAGAGGGTTCCTCGAAAACATTCTGGAGTTCCGCGAGATAATGTCTGGAGTTCCGCGAGTGTCATTAATTTTTTTCACAACAATTACAAATTTATAATAATTAAAAACAGAGTTGTTTTTTATTTTTACCCTCATCCGTTCCTTACTATCCCAACGTAATTTGTCTTTTGGTGTCAAATTGACACAATGGTGAAAATCAATATCATGAAAAGACAAATAGTTACATTTGCAAATCCTTTTATTGAAAATTAAAAAATGATATTTTATATTAATCTGCAAGAGAGTGTGCACATTTATTGTAGTTTTCTGAGAAAAATATGTTAAATTTGCACAGGGAGCGGGTAAGAGTTAATATTTGTAAGAAGATGGGAGAGCAAAAGAGAAGAGAGAAGAGCCCTAGCTGCTCCTCCATCTAGGCGACAGTCGTACTGTTCTCATAACAATCTCTCGCATACTCTTTCATACAAACTTGAATACTAAACGCGCCCCTCCCTTTTCGAGGTGAACTCCCTCGACATCACCAGCTTCGACGGGTCCAGCTGATGACACGCTAGCAAGGTGGTGTGCGCGGTCGGGTCCTACATGACCCCGGCTGGCTGACCCTCACGTGGGTGCCACATGTTTGGGACTGAGCCTCGGTTCATGACTAATTATCTTGTCATGAACCCAGACAATCCCAATGTCCAACGCCATACGCTCCTTCATAAACATGAACCTTAAATATTTCACTTATTATGTGTTTGTTTTTTAATATAAATAAATTCTCTCTCTCTCTCTCTCTCTCTCTCTCTCTCTCTCTCTCTCTCTCTCTCTCTCTCTGTCTCTCTCTAATAAATTTTCTCAATTTTTGTTTCATTTAATGTCTTATTAAAATTATGATGGCTAGGGGTTTCCGTAAAATATAGGCATGGGTTCCATGACTTTTGGAAAATCGTATAAGGGCTCCACGGCAAAATAAGTTTGGAAACCACTGCTTTAGACAAATTTTTTGGAAATCAGTGCCTAGTTTATCTGTACAGTCTGGTTTTTATATTTAATATTTCTATACAAAGTATATACTGTTACCAAAGTAACAAGTAATAATACAATTAAGAAATAAGTGTGCTTAAGTCAGTGATGGCCACCGGATCCGCGGCCTTCCTCCACTCTATGTCCATTCCCCTCATATAGGCAGCAATCTGGGACGATGATCGACCGAGGGGAGCGAAGAGCGAACTGGAGGGAACTGAAACTAGGGGAATGGACCTAGAGTGGAGGAAAGCAGCAGCTCTGAAGGCCAGCACTGGCGTAGATGTATAAAGTGAACATGGTTTAATAAAACCTACAATATTAACAAGAAAATAATAAAGGAGACAGGATAGTCACAAAAGATTGTGCCAAATTTTAGGTGCACGTGGTACTTGCAAAAAGAAATGAAAATGTGTAATCAACATGGACTGTAAAATTAATTCTTTAAGTGTTTGATGGACGCTCCTAGGGTCTCGATACATTACTGTAATCTGTGCAGAGAACGCGTACAGTCGTTTAGTTAACGTATTTAATAAGCAGGCATTCTGAGTCATTTCGACATTTGTATAAAACTGAACCATTATTCAACGATGAATGTACAAGAAAATTTGGAATTATCTAAGCATGTACACCGGTGATTATCAGCGAAGCTGCGGCCTTCCCCCACTCTGGGTCCTCCCTCCTCGTTTCAGTTCCCTTCTCGTTCCCCCTCGGTTCATCTTCGTCCAAGATTACAGCCTATATAAGGGGAATGGACCTAGAGTGGGGAAAGGCCGCAGCTTCGGTGGCCATGACTGGTGTACACGATCTTAATGAGATTCAGTAGTATTACCGATGTGTTTATCGACGCGCCTACGTCACGTGCGAAAGTTCAGTCAGGCTGTTATTAATATATGCTTATAAGTATGTTATACAAACGCCATATGCGTTTCCACACGGAATAGAGTATTTGTAGCAGCTATGATCACTCATAACTATTAAGGATTAATTTTAGGACCCATGTTGATTAAACATTTTTTATCTTTTTGAGAGTGATGAATGCCTGTAAAGTTTGACTCAACCTTTTGTCAACACCTTGTATAAATTAAATAAATTGTTATCTCTGTTTTAAGTCTGCTCCACATACAATGCCATAATGTTCACGGTCACATATTTACAATAAATATCCGTTACTAATATTTATTGCAGTATTTGCCAATTTTATTCATAAATGTAGACAGAAATAGCATTTATCGATGACAGAAGATGTTTGAAAACTATTAGAAGATTATTCTTGTAAAATGAAGTGCAGGTAACTCATTTTAATACAAAAATATTCCGTACTGGCGCATACGCAAAGTTCGTTCGCGCTACGCAGCGTTAAAAATTCTGAAGCGAAGATTCTCAGAGAATTTTCATGTGATTATTAATACATTCGTGCATCAAATTTACAAAGTTTCCGGTACGGTCGTCGGGACTAAATTCCAGAAGTTCCGACGGAAAATCAACTGCAAACTTTCCAAGCGGATGACCCAATAACGAGTTCAGGATTCGAGTGTTGACTTTCCAGATTATCCGCATTGAAAGTATGCGATGGAGCTTTCCAATGAACTACTTTTTATCCATATGTATATGTCATACATATGTACGCGCAAGAAAATTATGAAAAATAAACTTCAATTCACAACAAACATTATTTTTCTAGTAGAATAAGCTTGTCACTTTTTCTGAGACAGTTCGAAATTTTTAGGTATATTTAACCTTGATTGCGATATTGCACATTTTTCAAGTAATTTTAATTGTTGAAAAATATGCAATAAATTTTGACAAATGAAACTGGTTAATCTTGTTTGTAGATTAATTTAAAATGATAGTAAATAGTCATGAAAACTGAAAGTAACTTGATGAAGGTTGAGGTTCAAGCCTGAACGCTGTTAATTGTATTTGACTGTCTCGATGATTTAATCTAATTTTCTCTACAATTTTATTTTGGTTATTCTTGAACGTCTACTTTTCCTAAAAAATAAATTGAAGTGATCAAACCGTACTCAGAATAATTTCTTTCAGCAAAATAATGACTTAACTTACTTTATTCAAATGAAGAATAATATTGAATTAACCATTAACAGTTACTTTTATTTAAAATGGAGCTTTATGGAAAGGTAAACCAGCCTTTTACACCAGTTTTATATATTCACGTTTTAATATTAATTGTAAAATGTTTACTTAAATGTCTGACAAATTTATTCAAAATTTGGTATGTCTAAATGCAAATAAATTCTTATATTAATAATTAATATTGTAGATAAAATATAAAATATATTACTATATTTTGACCGATAAGTACACTTACGCTTCAGTGAATCTACAGCAAACTTTTCTCGCTGTTGATCCAGTAAACATGTAACTGACTCAACAAATTTGTTTTCCGTCTCTTCGTCGATTTTTTAACGTTTACTCTGCAAACCAATGCATAATTCACAAGAAGAGCAAAATATGGACGAAATCATTGAAACGAGTATTCAAGCTCGAACTATTTAACGTATATTTTATTGTATATTGAACATACAATTAATCGTATAGTTCGTTCATGTTTCGTAACAATATAATATTGAAAGTTTTAATGGATCGGCGTTGTTGGCGTAAATTATAATAAACTCGAGTGTAGCGATACATTCCGTAATTACAAACATTATTTCGAACGAACGTTGAATTAACATTGCCTGTTGAGAATCATCATTAGTACGAATTAATTCCTCTCGATAGGATTGAATTATTCACTTCAAATTCAGGAGCCAATTGAAATATTGAACAACGGCAGATAATTACTCTGAAAACACGATATACATTTTCAGAAATGAACGTTTATCGATCAATTTGTCATCCCCTGCAATTTAATTCGCGTACATTTGCTTCATAATTAAAAGACAGTAATCACCGTACGCGATAGTTTATTAGAAAAATATGCGATTCGTCGTACATGACAGAATTTGCGTTATACTTGTCAGTAGACTGTGCATGTTTGTGCATTTAAATATATTTACGTTTATAGAACATACACATTTTGCAAAATATAGTAGGTCGTCCGGTAAGATACAAATAAAGTTGAATATTCTGTATGAATTGGTTTTCTTTAAGAATAAATGTAGTCGTCTTCGTAGTTTGAACATTTTTATATAACTTCATTTGTTCAAATAACTGTAGAAACATAAACCATCTACTTCATACAAGAAAATTTACAAATCGTGGGAAGCAATGTTCATTTTAAAATCATGTCTTTACTCCACAATATTAATTAACAAATAAATTACACTTAATTATTATTTATTCTATACGTAAAAGATACTCATCATCACGAGCGATGATTTATTATAAAAAATATATGTAATCCATTATGCACTGTCCAACGGAATTTTCATTATATTTATCATTATTATCAGAGATATGAATTACCTCGGTCTCTCAGGCGAAAGAGGAATGGAAATTCGTCAAGATCAACGATTCGTATTCGAATCGTCGGTTTCTTCAGAAATCCATTAATGAATCAATTAAGCTTAATTATTCTTCAATAATGTTCCGCGTAAAAGAAAGCCAGCGCGGCGAGTATGAGGAACCGAGTGACGTGAAATCCACGTTTTTTTTTCATGAAATCCGAGAGCTTATGAGCGTAGAAGTTCGCTGGTTTCGCGCTGAATAGGATTAGGAAAATTACTTTTCTCATTATACTCGTCTACACTACCCTCGTATTACGGCCATCGTAAAGTTCTTTTCAACGCTGCATAGAAGAACGGATAAAACTTTCTAACTTTCGACAACGATTTTTCGCTTGAAACAATTTTTCGCGAATATTCTAATACGACGTTCCATGTTGAAACTTGCTTCAAAAAGGTACATTGGTTCATTCTCTTTCTGTAAATTAATGTTACTGTTTTTTTTGTATTATTTGTATTTTTTCCAGTATTTTAAATGTTAAGATTTTTAGAACAATTATTGTCAGAATACTTTAAAGAAATATGTGTTAGTGTTAAGCGTGAATGCCGAGCGGAGCTATGAAAGATTATAAAAATAATTAAAGAAATATTATTGTAAATCTGTGTACGTATACCGTTAAGGTTCACTAAATAATCATTATATCATTTTTATAAATTATTTTGTTATACAGATCGTATTTAGGTTATTAGTGATTATATACAACATTGTTACAGAGTACCTAGATGCACATAGTTTATTATGGTAGTATAATATCGTAGATCTAATTTACAAAAAAGTTGTGATATACTGTATTATACAAAGAATTATTTTTTTTATACAGAGTGCTGATTATTTGTTCTTTGCTTTAATAATAGGGGTGTAAAGTAAATAAATGATTATTCCTGTCACTGCAGAACGATTATAAATTTAAAACTGTTAAATGACTGTTGTAAAAGGAATAATATAGAATGTTTTGTTATGCACCTGAAGCCTGTCAAAAATGGCCAAGAAACCTGTTTTTGAGAAATATTTGCGGCCATCATAGTGATAAGTTTTAGATGACAAATGAACCATATTTTCATGCTTATGGAGGTATTCTTTAATTAATTTTTGACTGCAAGTATAAGTAAATTATTTTATGAATCTGAATCTGTGTTAGAAACAGTCAATGAAGAAACAAATTTCAATAATATCAGAGAATTATTTTTGTCCGAAGAGTACATCACGAATTTTATAAACTTTTCAAGGATACTTAAATGTAGAGGAACATTTAAAAAATACTAAAATATTACATAATTAATCACTGATAATGAACCAAGGTATTAACGTGACTTTAGATGCCCACAAAATACTTTTTAACCTTGTCAAAAGGAATGAAAAATTATTGTGGCAGTATATATGCTTACAATTAGAATCGAAAACAAGTTCTTCGGTAAAAAAACACCAATAGATTTTAAAAGCATTGAAGAAGCGACAATTACCGGGGTACACGTTCTAACACATTAAATTTACAATCATTTTCTAGCTGAAAAGGATACAGCAAGTTTTAGTATTTAGAATAATCAAATTATTTGACGATACATCGTTCTCAGCTGCTCTAAAATTTTAATTAGTCTTTAAAATGATCAAACAGCACCAACTAGAAAAACAACTTGAAAGAAATGAAAATATTAATATTGCTCAGGATTATACAGGATGATTCACGCAACAGTAACAAGCCATATCTTTTTTTGGTTGAAGTTAGAAAAAAATGTGGGAGGAAAAAGATGAATGGTTCAATTTTGCAGTTGCACTATTTTTTTAAAATGGAAACCTTCCTTTTTTTACATACATCGAATCCTCTCGTCATTCTACGTAAAAAGGTATTAGAGTAATATGGTCGAAAAATGAACAATTCGCGAGGTTTTTGTAAAAAATATCTTTAGTAAAGAAGATGCTCAAACGCTTCATTGTAACACTATGTAAACGCTTCTTTCATCGCATTTTGCTTGTTGTTTGTTTTCATAACAGAAGCAGATGTATATTCGAAAACGTTTCATCAGTCGATGGTAATTTATCGTAACGCGAGTACGAAACCTACCACAGTTGTACAACTTATAATTCATAAAATGGCACATTTTTCAAATAGCGAAAGAGTTGATATGTATGGTGTGTATGTGGAGTGTGATAAGAATTCATCTGCAGCAGTTCGATTGTATCGCGAGAAATATTCCGAACGTCGACAACCATCACAAGGATACTTCCACAGACTGGAGAGAAATTTAAGAAACTATGGTGCATTTGTAAAACCTACAAAGAATGTTCCGAAGCCAGTATTAAACGACGAGAATAACGTAATAGACGTCTTAGCATACGTACAAATTAATCCAAATGCTTCAATACGAAAAATATCAAGACAATGCAACATAAGTCAAGCTTCCATTGTACGAATATTAAAATGTCAAAAGTTACATCCATATCATTTTAATATTGGATAAACATTACATAATGGAGATGAAATAAGACGCATACGATTTTGTCGATTCGTATTAAATGAAATAGAAAAAGATGAAAATTTTCCTTGAACAGCCTTATTGACAGATGAATGTACATTCACAAACAGCGGTGTATTTAATCGTCGTAACGAACACAGATGGACAATGGAAAACTCACACATTAGAAGAAATATCAATCATCAGATACGATTTGGTATTAACGTGTGGTGTGGCCGAAAGATATTTACACTTTTTACAATCAATACTGCCAACATTGTTTCATGATGTTCCACTACAAACTCGATTAAATTTACAATATTTCTAACAAGATGGTGCTCCAGCACACAATGCAATGGTGGTTACACAAGTACTTACACGTACTACATATGATAATAAGTATTTCAGTACACATTCTCCGACACCGTGGCAACCCCGTTCACCCGACTTGAATTGTCTAAATTTTTTTCTATGGGGTTACTAAAAAAATAAGGTATACTCACAACCATTATATTCTGTAGAAGAAGTAAAAGAACAAATAAGAGTAAATTGCAAAGCAATAACCAAAGATCAACTTAATTCGGTTATGAGGACGATTAAAAAGCGTTGTACAAAATGTTTAGACTGTAATGGAAAGGCGTTTGAGCATCTTTTTTACTAAAGAGATTTTTTCCAAATACCTCGCGAATTGTTCATTTTTCGACCATATTACCCTAATACTTTTTTACGCAGAACAACGAGAGGATTCGATGTATGTAAAAAAAGGAAGGTTTCCATTCAAAAAAAATAGTGCAACTGCAAAATGTGCATGCATTATTACACACGCGAAAAAAATATGGCTGTGAATACATAGTCCACGTTGAACTATTCATTTTTTTCGTCTCACATTCTTTTCTAACTACAACCAAGAAAGATATGGCTTGTTACTGTTGCTTGAATCATCCTGTATACTGATTTTTTTAAATAACATGAAAATATTACAAATTCTTGTGTGTATACCAACTTATTCATCTATTGTTGCTGCACGAAAGCCTTAAATAATAAAACAATTCAAGCTTCCTTTTTCAAATTATTTTTCTTTCAGTCTTCCTCCTCTATTATATTTTAGAGTTCTCAGAGATTCGTGTTGGAAGAGAAATGCGTTGACTGCAACGTTCTTAGAACAATTGTACAAGGTATGTATTTATCTTCGTTCCTCGGTAATTCAAGTTGAAAATTTTGTTGCGTAATTAAATTAAATTACACTTTAAGATACGACCTCGCTCGTTTCATCGTGTTATGCGAGTGAAATTAAAAGTACGCCGTCAATCTGGCATGCTTGGATGATTAAAAAATACGCCAGTTCCTTTCGTTACTCTAGCATTCTTGTCGTTAGTGTGTCGTTAAAATATCACTTGAGTCTATGTGGTTTTTCTACGACGATCCTATTTTTAATTCACTGTCATTACATTATTTGTTTATTTATACAAATACAGTTTCTATTAACTGCAAAGTCGTTATAAGCCACATAACATGTTTCTTGTTTTAAATTTACTATTATATTAGACAACAGTTATTCATTAAACTTTTTCGGTTTATAATACACGTATGTGTATTGGATACATATTCATTATTTATTTATGTAGCGAAATTTTGAGTCAAAATTAGCGTGAGTTATATGTAATTCATAGGATTGTGAATATGTTATATTATAATACATGATTGATAGTTTTATGTACATAGGCTAATATAAACTAGAGAATCAATTAATTAGGTTATATTGAAATTGTATTGAAATGCATGTCTGCTTAAATAATCATTCATCAGAACTAACAGCATTTTCACAGTATTTTATTAATTTGCGTTAATTACTTTTAATTGTAATGCTGAATAAATTTGAACGCCATAAAATTATAGCAAACACACAGAAGTTGTAACAAATATTTTTACATAATTTAATTTCTATTTACTGTTATCTTTATATAATTTTATTTTAACCTTATTCCATTCAGTATAACACTTAACACTGAACAACACAAATTATGTTTCATGTAGTAAAAACACACGTCATAGTGCTCTATACATATATTAATTTCACAATATCAAACCCTCTTTCGACTGTCAAAGACGTGTTAAACGTACTAATGTATGTATTTCGTTTGTCAAACTATCAAAACACTTAAATAGTTAACAATTACTATTAAATAAAACTCTGTCACACATGCGTATATTTTCTATACATAATAAAAAGTACCGAACCTGTTTTAAAAATAAATAAGTAAATAATAATAATAATGAAATCGTAAAGTAAACAGTCGTGTAATTAACCGTGCAAGTGTGCACAGTAAATAATTAATTGACAATGAACGAAGCGGAAGGCAGCGTCGTTTCGAGGTAACGACTAATGTAAATTAATTTTCCACCGAAACAATTAATAAAATTACTCGAGGATTGCAGATCTTCTGTTACAAAAAGAAGCTTTCAAGGTAAATAGAAAAGAAGTTTAGCAGAGTAAATGAAGGGTCGAAGGAAGCTTTTACCTTAGAACGATGATTCTCAAGGATTGCCAAGAAAACAGTGTTTTCCCGCGAGCAACTTCTTATCAAAGCTTCTGTAACGATCAATTTACCACGCGTCCTTTTCTTTGCATAAAAGATAATTTAATTTCCATCCCCGTATCCCTCGTTGTTCGTCTCTAAAAATCGAGAAGACCCGCAAACAATGGAACAAAGATCCTTGTGTGCAAGTTCGTCGGTTTCGTTTTTAACCCCTTGGCTTATAATAACAAATCACACGCGTGCTGCACATTATGGACTGGATGTTGTAAATATAAGTTCCACTTGACTATGAATCATTAGAAATTCATATTATAGCACCCTTGGCTTTCAAAAAATTATCTCAGTGATAGCCACTGGAGCCTTCCTCCACTCTAGGTCCATTCCCCTCGTTTCAGTTTTCTCCTCGTTCCCCGTTGGTCCATCGTCGTCCCAGATCATAACCTATGTGAGGGGAATGGACCTAGAGTGGGGGAAAGCTGCAGCTCTGGTGGCCATCACTGAATTACCTGAAGCAAAGTGCACGTGTCGAGAAACCCTCTACCTTGTATCTCCTCTTGGAGCATTTGAATAATAAACTATAGCGCAGATAGCCTTTAAAAAAATCACAAGACAAGGGGTTAATAAAATTACGAATTTGTATAATTGTGCTTGTTTATTTATTTATTGAGTATATGCGGGACAAGCGTTATGGTTGCACAAGATATTTTTACAATGAGACTCGAACAGTAACTATTGAAATATGTAGAGTGCTTACGTGAAAACATCGCTAAATATTAATTCAGTGTTACTATGTTTCAAAGTATAGACATCGTATAGTGATGCCAATTGTCAAAATGTCACAGTCATGGTGGTTAAAGAAGTCTGTTATAGTGGTGTAATTAGGGTCATTGAAACTTATTTTATGCGAATCGAAATGACCAAATCGAGAAGTAAAAAGCTTTGGTTTAAGAGATTATTCCAAATGTTTCTTAAAAACGCAAGCAGGTTAATTTTAGTTATCAGTTCTGTACTAATAATTGTGACATTTAAAATTTTATAATCGAATACCAAATCACCTCTGTTCGTCTATTTTAGCTCCTTGCCTTGTAATAGTGGTAACGACGGGAGCTCTGTCGTTCCCCCACTCTAGGTCCATTCCCCTCATACAGGCTGTGAGCTATGACCTAGATTGGGGAACGGACGGAGCTCCCGTGGCCACCACTGCCTTATAATAACGAGTCTCACACGTGATACAAATTATGATTTATATGTTACAAATACGACTCTCACACAAATTTGAATTTAAAAATACTCAGTGTCATAGTTTTACTGACTTTCAAAAAATTGTTCAAACAAAATTGTAGGTTGCAAAAACAATTGAAAAGTGTTATGGTAATATGCTTTAGAGAATTCGAATATTAAATTTTAGCAATCGGCATTAAAAAAATCGTGAGGCAAGGTTATAGGGTATCCATTTTCATTATTCACATTATCTTTTTGTAGTTGTAGTTTTACAAACGCACAGATTTTTCAATTTTAAAAATGAATCTTTCTTGGTAATACGAATCTTATGATTGGGAGACCACATATGATTTTCCTATTTGACAAATGACGTAAGTCCAAAGATTAAAAAGTGAATTAACTTGAGATAAAAGCACAATTACCTACGTAGATTACTAGGATAAATTAAATTCTTGGGAAGACAAATATGCTAGCTTTACTCAATTTCAATTTTACCATAAATTATACGTTTCTGAAATGCATGAAATAAGTGGAACTATAATAAAACGTCAACCGGTCAATTTAGATACTCATATAGAGATTTTTCAGTGTTATATTGGGCTTCTCAAATTTTTAGCAGATTCTGTTACAAATTTTACCACTTTTAAACGTTTACTCGATACATAATATTAACATTTTTACGCTATTTTATTTTGAATGCTTTGCTGAATCGACGAAAACGACGTTTGAAGCGGTTTCACCTATTTTTTTCATCGAATGGGTCGGTTTAATTGTTCTGGCGATGAACAATGCACGGGCGCAATGAGCGAAATTGCTCCCACTCGGAATTATGTGCCTTCTCAATTCTTTCGGAAAAATGTTGCATTTAATGCCGGCGCACTGAGTCAAGAATGCACTCGAGAACTGAATGGGATTCTATTTTTGTTTTTCTGTCTGTGCAATAGCTGGTCGTTGGAAACGAGATACAAATTAATTTTTTCTATACTATACATTTTCAGTGAAGCTAATACTTATTGTTAGTTTTGGACGAGAGATTTCCGCACTGTTAGCAAATTTTCGGTTTATGTTTTCCTGTTTTAATGAAAGCATAGTTTATTAGGTAACATAGATTATTTAGAATTTAATGGCTGCGTTAAAAATTGAAATTCCGACGCCTTCGATTCATTTGAATATTTTTCAAGAGTTCTTGTCAATTTTACAATATGATTTTGAGAAATTCAATTAAGTTCTATAATTTCAGTTCAGTAAATTATGTAATTTAACACTTTACAGGCTAATATTTTGCGAATACTAGTTGTTTTTGGATATTTTTGCAAGAATTCTTAAGTAACTAAGAATTTTACTACTATAGTCTGTGTATTGAATATTTTACAATTTCCACTTTATGAATACTTGAAATATTTATTATATTATTTCAAATATTTATTTGTTTTTCATGGATCTTGTTCAAATGTATAAACTCATCTACTCGTGAAAACGGTCAACAAAGTGTTAAGAAATATGACATACAGGTTCTGTTTATTTAAAAAATTAATTATGTATTGTTAGGCAACTCTATTTTAGAAATTAAGTCACAGCGTTCAGAGAATTGGACTTTAGCTACAGATTTTACGGAGAATTTGTACATAAAATTCATTACAGTAACATTTTTACTCTTGATGTTCTAAAACGAATACAACCAACTGAAGTACTTCCAAAAATTGAAAATTAAGTCTCGAACACTGACAAAATAATCATATACTAATACAAATTCGTTTTCGATTACATTTATAAATCCTATCATGAAAACATTCGAAAAAGACAACTTTCAACGCAAATATTTGTGTTGTTTTTGAGAATTCATTTTGTTATCTAGTTTCGTGAGTAGAATAAGAAACTCAGGCGCTCGAAATCTGCTGTTATTTCGAAAGCATGTTCCCAGCATGCCCGGGATCTGGTAAATCCGTGAAATCCAAGGACAAGCGTCGGAATTAATAATGAAAGGGGTTTGAGTGAAAATGCTGGGGACATCCAGTATGTCGTTTTCCCGGACACGTACATATGTCACGGTAAAAATCTCTATACTGTCGAGCAGACGTACGTGTTCCCATGGGACAATTAAAAGTCACAGATGTAAATTAAAACTGTTAATTGTTTAAAGTTCATTTCCAACGTACGACGTACTTTAATTAACAATTATACTATAAATCAAAATTTTATCTTACTTATTTATGAGATACTTTGTTAAATATGTTATGTTATACAGAATTAATGCTATCGGAAAAATTATAAAATTTTATTTATGAGCTGCCACAGTTGCTTGGAATTTCATCAGAAGGTAGCGGATTATATTAGTATGGAAAATGTTTAATGGCGCGTTCTAATTACTAATAATCATATTTACAAAGATATTTCCAGAACAATATATTTAAGTATTTGTAGGATTAATCTAACCAGGTTAGGTTGACTATTATTGAATTAAATAATTACTAATTTTCAATCATGTGTTGACTGATATTAATGTTAAGAAAATAATAGATAGTAACAAGAGTACCATGAAATAATCACTTACTTTTATTCTTAACAATGCGCATTTTTAAAAAATCGGAGTACAGTAGAGAGCTTTGATTATTCCAAAATAATCAATGGCATATCGAGGTAATTGGACGTTCTTTATAATAGGATAAAACCCGTATTTTTCAGTATACATATATATTTGCGTCACGTGTGTATACGTCGGTACAGGAATGCTCAGAAGCTGGTATGAAAATTTTAAGCTCGACGAGACAGGAAAGCTGACGGGATATCCGGTCCCCGGTGGTTTTTGTTCTCTTTTACCTTTTCTTCGTGTTTTACTTTTTCGTCGTCAGAAAGAAAAGCTTCTCTCACATACAAAATTTGTTACGTAGGGGCACGTTTGGCGTAAGAAGTTTTATTATATATACATATATTACATTAAGTAATTTTTGTTCCCTGTATGTTTTGTCAAGTTGGTCCTTCACAAAGTATTTTGTAATCAGTGTTACTGAAATTAATTGAAAAGTTTTGAACTGTAAGTGTTCTCAGAAATTTATGGGTGGTAATATCGGTAAAAAATCAACATCCACAAATTTGATGTTATCAATTTAATAATGCAATTTAATAATTGATAAGAATAGTTTGATAATTCATAAAAAATACTTCTTAATTCTTGAAGTTCCTTATTCTTTCAAGTGGCTTATTATTTACATGGTACGTAAATGTGAGTTATAATATTTGCGCAATATACCAAAGAATAAGAATAATGCATAATACTAAAACTGAAAGGTTTCCAAAGTTTCTCTTGTAAGTTATAAATGATAGCTTGGCCATATTATGCTTTGCATAATTAATACTATTATTCAAAATTTTGTTGGAATAATCAGTTATTTGACGAAATTAAAGTTAGTACATGGGTCGCCGGTGGTACACGTGGCGCTCAACGTATTAAATACGAATTACGAAGCAAGAAAATATTTAACTGTTTATTTATACAGCTGCTGCTCTATGCTATTTTTACATAGTCAAATCTGTTTAAAATTTTACCAGATTTTAAAATTATATAATTTAATTAACCCTTTATAACTCCATGTGACTTCGAAGTTACTTATCTATGTATCTATATTTTTTGGGTCTTATTTCGTTTATTTATCACTGTGTATAATTATATTCTACGACTATACTGCCACCAAAGAGTCTGTTCGTTCATTACTATGTTTATGTCCCGCGATACAAACTTTGTTATTTACCTTATGTATCATTATATGCAAACAAATCCCGGTTATAGAAGGTTAAATTTGGGGTGCCTATTACTGGTGACCCTTACGGCTCTTAGCGTGTTAAATAATTCTGTCAGGAAAAAATAGAATTCAGTTGTAAAAAGTAGCAAAGAGAAACCTGACGTGGTCAAGGTGCTTATAATTGTTGTAATCCAGTTTTCTTGCACGGATGAACTATACAAGCGGCCGAAGTCCTGTGGAATCGGTGATTGTGTGTACGCAGGAATCCGAAGAATGTGGCGATGGTTTCAGATCAATCGAAATGTCGGCACAGTTAATTGCTAGGTCGATAATTACTCGGGTGCATTTAGACACGAGGGATGACGGTACATTTGAAGTGTAGCGCGTTGATCTGAATCCATTAAATTTCACCAGGAATTGGCTTGGGTAAATAATCGTGCAAGCACGCGGAAGAGAGTTTCCCAGCAAGGCGCGAACAAGCTTTAAGATTCTCTTGACTCAGAATTTTCTACACTCGAAATTAATTTGCATCCCCTTTCGCTTTCGTTTTAATTAAAGGTCGGTCTATGGGTTCTTAATTAAGAATATTGATTCGTGGAATGGGTGATAAGGCATAGTGGTTGAAAAAATTAAGTGCTCGTTGCATTTCACTAAAAAGAGATTCAAGAATTCGTAGCATAAAGTTCACAAATTTACTATTTTTGAGTAACTTACAATTTTTTGGTTGTTTCATCATGTAAATTATCGACAGGACAGAATCTATATGAATTTTGCAGAGAACTCAGTACACTTTTTTCTTTTCAAATTTTAGAACTCATTTTGACTCACTTGATACATGAGTCCTTTATTTCTATTTTTATTTAGACTCATTTTCTACCTGGTTGCGCTACAGGTCTCAACACCCTGCATTTTTCAATTATTCTGTTTCAGAAAAAAGGTCGTTCTTCTCGTTAATTCTATTCTACTATTTTTCTGTGTTTCAAATAAATATGTACACGTTAATACTTTCATTGCCACGCTGTATTAGCTGAAAATTGCAAACATTTTACATTTTTGTACAGAATGAATATATCCAAAAACAATGGGCTTTTTAATAAATAATATTAGTACTTTTCGTAATCTTTCTACTGGTTCCATTAGACTTATATATAAGCTTAGCTCATAATAAATTATCAGAAGCAATTATCAGAAACAATTATTAAATGTAAATATCTCCTAAACTGATGGTTTTTCGGTATAAATAGGTTAACTTTTCTGTAAGGAATATTCAGCTGGATCGAATAATGCGTTAAAAAATATATGATTCCATTTAAAAAAAACATCGGTGACCTTCATATGTCCTTTACGCGTTCACCTACGGAAAAACTAATCATGTCAAATTATGCCCCCCTCGAAACCATTCAACTTGTTCCTGAAATATTTTTTATTATTATCAAAAACAAGAGAGATATTCCAGGTGATAAAGTTAGGTGGGGCATCCTGTATACACATATTATTGGTGCTACACATGATCAAAAAAGTAATTATTGAATTGAAGTGTCACCCATACATCAGTGACATGGCAGTCAAAGTATTAATACTTAATTTAAAATCTGTTTTTCCCCATAATAGAATGATATTCTGGAATGTCACAATCTTTTATCGGGTCGGTGGGGAAGTAATGTCGGTTTTATGTATGTAAAGCAGGGGCAAGAACCAACATTACTTCCTCAGCAACCCTATAATTTGGTTACTATTAACGTTGCTGCCAAATCAGTGAACATGTGACATGCCTCAAATTTAATACGTTGAATTCCAAAGTGAAAACAGCCGTTTCTAGTCACGCGCAACATAATTTACTGTGTTTAATACAAATCGTAAAGGACAAAAATATTCTAATATTCAGTCACGTTTTTATATTCCTAAATTAATGTTACAATAAGAAAATTCCTCAGAAATGTGTAATAATATATAGTAATTTATTTAAACTGAATTTTAAGTGCCGGTCATCGATGATCCCCGTGACATTCAACGTGTTAAATTTAAAATTAAAAGAGAAAATGGTATCATGTGTAATGACGAACGAAACTGCACATACGCTTCTTGTGCATTGTTATCGGCGTTTCTAGAGAAACGTTGCGTCGATAACGAAGTAGAATCGAAGTACTTAAAGGGATAATAACGAGTTCTAAAGCCGCCCGATAAATCGTCCGGCAATTCTTTTTTTTCTTTTACTCGAAGTCCGGAACGAAGAAAGTTCCGCGACGCCGTCGACATTTTTCTTACCCTCGGCGAAGCGACACGACTTAAGAATTATTGGAGAAGCAAATCGTGACTGGTTTTATCGAAGGGTTAGCGAGTCGAACGATTCTTAACCCGAGGTGACGACGGCTTTGACGATTGAAAAGTTTGCAATTAAAATATAGACAATTCCCTCTCGTGAAGTCGTTCCAACGGAAATCGATTATACAGCGGAACATTAAAATCTTTTCGCAATCTTCGATTCTATTAGTTTCTGATTGATCTCTTAATACAGTGCACATACAATTTGTTCCAAGAAGTTAATGAGAAATTTGATTATCATTATTATTACTACACCGTGTTTATTGTAGACTGTTGCAGTTTTATTTGATAACAGAACACTCAAGTGCAGCATAAAACTTCAGTAAATATATTACAAAATATACCAGATACAATTTGACAAAATGAAGTTGCATACCGGTTATTGATGAACCAATAACAATTAAATAACGTAATCATGTGAATTTTGCAATTATATTACTAATAATTAATGGACCATTATTATCGATAATGAAATGCTCACATTTCCAACAGACATACATATAATATCAGTCATAACGATCATATTAATAAATAATAAGAGAAAATAAATATATAGAGGCTTGGTAAGTGGCATAGTATAATATCGTTGTATAGTTAATTTAAATTACAATAAAATGTGATGTGCCTGGGCAAGCAATATTAACAAAGAAAAATAATAATTTTCTGCGACTGTATCGTCCAAGAATAAATATTACATGCAGAATTGTATATTAAATATAAAATATTGGAGGAGGTCGCGGTTGATTGGAAATGTAAATTCACTTTACACATACATATGTTTTATGAAGAATTATAAAACGCCATTTAGCTACTATTTAAGGTATTCTATGCTTTTGTATACAGGTTGTACTAATTATGTAATTTGCAAAAAATTTAGTATAATCTCTAATGATCAGTAATAACTGAAGCGACTTTAAACTGAAACAGCAAACAAATATATAGACATATATCGTTATTAGTCATCAAGGTCTTTTGTCTACAACAGTTGTATTGAAAAAGTAACTAAATATACACATTTGTGTTAATATGCCTGTTAAAGTCGACTGAAAGATTTACATTCAAATAATTTGTATTAAGCCTGCCTCTTGTCAAATAGTTTTCACGAGCTCGCTGGAAACTAGGATCTGATTCAGTAGAGTGTCATTAGAGTACAGGAAAGTGCAGGCTAGTGGTACTTGCAGGCATAGACGATCGGTGAATGGATTTCTGTATAAGAAGTGTTTGCTCGAGGTGAGTCGATTCGAGAGTCCATGCGAATTCCTTGCAAAAGGATTATAGAAGGCAAAGGTCGTACTTTGATCTTCAAGTGCTTCGTTGAAAGGAACCGCGCGTCGACCTACATTTTGACCGCTCGACTTCGATGTTGCTAAATTTTCGCTCATCGAGGTACGTCGTTCTTGAATCTGATTTGTGTTCTTTCAAAGGAAAATCCGAGAAACTTCAACGAAATCGCCGGTATTGCACGATATCAAGAATTTTCTTAACACGTTGAACGCCACAGTGAAAACGGCCATACCTGATCGGACACGATATAGTTTACTATTTTTTACATAAATCGTAAAGAAAAAAAAGATTTGAGTACTCGATCGTATTCTTCTGTTCCTACATTATTGTTTCAGCATGAAGTTTGATCAGAATTTTGTGACAATCAATAATGATTTAATTATATTAAATTTGAAGTGCTGGTCGCCGTAGACCCCCACGGCATTCAACGTGTTAACCTTGAGTGTTCTCGAGTCTTGTTAGCCTACTTACTTGTTAGACCAAAAATCTTAAAATATTGTCTGAAGATTGTAATAAAAAATTGCAGAATGAGTTATGCAACTGACAATGAGACAAATTACGTTTTTTTTTTAATCCTTTCACGGTGGAATTGATTACAATTGATAAAAATGATTAATTCATACATATTAAACTCTGAGAGGAATAATACATGTATCACCATTGGGTGTTATATCGTTGTTAACAATATTTGAATTAAAAAGAAAGTAAAACACATATGCGTTAATTTCTCAGTGAAGTTAAAATTAAACTGTGCAATAATATTCAGCATTCTATCAGTATTGAATTAGCAATTTTCGCATCAGCTTTTATTATTTCTATGATTAACTAAAGTCGAGTAACTTAGGAACCTATGGAGATGAGGGATATACGTATTAACAAAAAAATCCGATAAGTCTAGGGAAGTATTCATTCTTCGAGTGTCTTAAAATAGTAAATCCTTAACTCAGTGATGGCCACCGGAGCTGCGGCCTTTCCCCACTCTATGTCCATTCCCCTTATATAGGGTGTCCGCGCCAAAGTGATACAGGTCCGTAATTTCTTAAGTATTAAAGATACAAAAAAATTGTTTATACGAAAATTGCATGGTTCAAGGGGGCAAATTTTTTAACGAAGACGAACTTTTTTTTACATTATTAGTTTAAGAGATATGATGGTCAAGTTCGTTTTTTTAAATGGAACTGTGTATTTTTGTTCAGATCATTCGATAGCGCTTTTCAAGACGAATTCAGTAACCTTTAATGTATATACCCGATTTTTAGTGGTTTCCGAGATATTGCGCTTACAAATTTTCCGATTTTCAACGGAAGAAACCCGGCCGAACAGGAAATACCGGTGGTAGTTTTGTACGCGCCTGAAGTGCCACGTGCTACGCATTGCCTCTTGAAACAGATACGAAGGGACGGCACCAGGAACGGCAGGCCCAAATCTGGACAATTGTTTTCCGGTCACAGATGTAGCATTTACAGTGTCGAGAAAGGTATCGTTGATACTTTACAATGGAAAACTATTGTCCAGAGTTTGGGTCTGCCGCGTCCTGGTGCAGACTCTTCTTATCTGTTTCAAGAGGCAATGTCTAACACGTGGAACTTAAAGCGCGAACAAGACCACTACTGGTATTTCCTATTCGGTCGGGTTTCTTCCGTTGAAAATCGGTAAATTTGTAAGCGCAATATCTCGGAAACCACTAGAAATCGGGTATATACATTAAAGGTCAGTGAATTCGTCTTGAAAAGCACTATCGAATGATCTGAACAAAAGTACATAGTTCCATTTAAAAACACGAACTTGACCATCATATTTCTTAAACTAATAATGTAAAAAAGAGTTCGTCTTCGTTAAAAAATTTTCCCCCTTGTACCATGCAATTTTCATATAAACAATTTTTTTGTATCTTTAATACTTGATAAATTACGGGCCTGTATCACTTTGGCGCGGACACCCTGTATAGGTTGTGATCTGGGCCGACGAGCGACCGAGGGGGAACGAGGAGCGAACTGGAAGGAACTGAAACGAGGAAACTGGATCTAAAGTGGGGGAAGGCCACAGCTCCGGTGGTCATCACTGCTTTAACCTAATACAGTAAAACGTCGATTATCCTAACAGCGATCATTCTAAAATTGATCATCTTGTGTTACTTATAAGTTAAAATTATCATTAGTGATAGTGTGTAGTTATTGTATACTGTTATGTATTTTGTAATTTCATATAAAATTAACATTTGTATCCAGAATATAGTCAGAATGTGAATCATGTTGTTACTAATTGCAGTTTAAAATAATATAAAACAATTATATTTTCGCTGATTTTTTTGTCGCCTAATTAGAGTATAATTTATGTCTCAGAAAATACAGTTACATTCATTGGACCCTGTTTCTTTACTGATGCACTAAAGTATTAAAAATTGATTTCTCAATGAAGCTGTTTTGTGACATTCCTTGTTTTTCCCTCTAACCCTCCAACTTTATAAATAAATTAATAAATTAAAATTCCGTTAAATTTATAACTTTACTTGTATTATTCTTTCCCACCCACAGCCAAGAAACAGACATAACTTTAACAAGTGTGGGCCTTGGACACAGTACGGTATAATACTTATTCCTTTAATATACAATATTCTTTCGACTTTCGTAGTAAGATATAGGTTCGTCCATTTAAGTAACTGAAGTCGATTTAAAAATTGCAACTGTCGAAGTGAATAGATTATTCCGAAATATTCGTTTCTATTTATTCTTACTTAAACCAACATTAACAAAGTTAGCAGAGTGTCCATTCTATATAATCTCTTCAGGAAAAAATTGATTGAAGCTGGAAAAAATTAATCCTTCTTCCGTTATATTTATACAGCATTGCATCTGTCCATCACTTGGCAAGATTTCTCTTTTTCTTGTTGAGGAATTAAAATAGAATCGTGTAATGCGTCTAAAAAGGATAATATGAATGACAACAAAGTATCATTTTACGACATTCCTGGATGATAGTTAACAAGACTGAATAATTACGAGTTACTCAACAAATCACATAACTTTAATGTGATGTCCTATCACTTATGTAGTGTGTGTCTCCCGAGAAAGTAATCCGGGTCCTTGTCCCGGTCAGAGAAATGAGGTTGATAAATGATGATCATTGTTTCGATATAACGATATAATGACTTTATTGAGAAAACTGGTTAATTTGAGCAGATCAAAGATGAAGGAAAGACTGATTTTTATCCCGTCTTGGGAAAACACGGAGGAAGTAGAATCGCTGAGGAAGGGAAAACTGTTGAGCCGTGGTGGGGATGAACCCTAAAACGGTAATGAGTGGGGAGGACAAGGGTAAAACGTTGGATTGTGCTGTTTTATATGCAATGATTAAAATAATAATTATAATATTGCCAGTGACAATACTGGTGGTTACAATGATAGTAATAGAAGTAGCAGTGGTGATTATGGTGGTAGCAATGGGAGGCACAATTACAATTATAACAATAATAATAATTATTATAATAATAATAACATTATCAAGGTGAGATAGAATGTAACACTTAAAACAATTCATTTTATAAATATAAATATAATAATTGTTCTGGCGCTGTTCTTTTTACATAGTTCTTACCATTCGTGTACCCCAAGATATATACCATTGCTTTCTTCGTCAACGAGAAAACAATACTTCATCCCCGTACAGAAAATTTCGTGCGTGAAAAGTTTGAATAAAGTACTTACGGAAGACGTCGCGTGTATGCACCTTTGTTCTCCGTGCAGTTTTTCATTGATGCAGAGCAGTCGAATCGGACGGGAAATGTTCGAAGCTCGAGAACTCGTACTGATAGATGGCTGAGGGGGTTTAGCTGAGAATAGGAGAATTAAAATGATCCATGAAAAGGGGATGGGCATTTTTTGTATCGCGTCTGGAATTTCCGTGGAAACCGATAGATTCTGATTCTCCCATCGCACGTTATCGAGGAAATATCATATTGGTATTTTTGAGACTGATCCTGGTCGTCTATCGAGACGTCCGTATTGATATCTCGCCGGTAACTCACCGAATGTCGGACAGAATTTCTATCTTGCAAATATTTATCTCGATCCCTTACGTTGATACGTTTCGCCGCTGGATTGTAAGCACATCGATTTTTTCTGTATAAACATTAGTAACGAAGGATCGTATCGAGCGAAACGGAAGATTATCGTATGCTTTTACAATTTATTAGCAACGGTACTTGATGAAATATTACGCTAACGCAGTCTGTTATTAGTAAAACAATTCTATGTAATTTACCAGGAAATTTGTTGTCTCGTATTTTTCGTTTTGGGTGAGCAAACAAGTGGATTGTGTTACCTCTGTTTGTGAATTATTTAAATCACTGTTATGCATTGCTATTTTATGTACTGACTTTGGAATTTGATTTCTGTTTCAGGTGAGTAAGAAACTTTCGAACCAATAGGAGGATAATTATTTGTTTCATAATGTAAGTAAAAGTTTATGCGACACATTATTTTCTGCAAACATAGGCATGGATAGATAGATTTATTAATAGATTTTTTGTCTAGTAATTCTCAGTGATTATAAGTTATATTTTCAAATCGATGTCTTCATAAGAGTAATGCATTATACACTTCTTCTTCCGAAAATTTTTAGGAAGTAAAACGCTATCAAAGAATAGTTTGAACATAGCCACTGTTTTTAAGTGATTTGTGGCACAGAAATATTGAAAATACTACATTTCGTGACAAAATTTCGCAAATTCACGTAGATAATAGAACACACCGCTGAGCTGTACAACTCCTAGCAAGAAGTTTTTGATCAAAGACAATAATACTAACGTAACTGGAAGTATTACAGTCTTTGAGATACAAAATACTACTGTATATATTTAAAACACATGGTATAGTAAGATTAGTCTGATATGAAGTGAACAATAAAAAAATAATAAAAATTTTCGTTTACTATAAAAAAAAAGACAATGAGCAAACAAAATTTCACATGGTAAAAAAGTGTTTGGTCGGCAGGTGTCCTGGAAAAAAGTTTGCGCTCATGGCAGATATAATCACTTAATGAATGTATCAGGTTCCATCGAACCTGATTTGATCAATTTGATTTTGACAAATTTAATCGATTACTGTTTTCCAGAACTACCGGGGACCAAACACTTTTTTCCATGTAACATTTTGTTTTCTCACTCTTTTCTCTTTGATAATAAATGAAAATTTTAATTTTTTTGTATTATTATATTTACTTCATGGCAGGCTAATCTTACTTGACTATGTGTTTTAAATAAATACAATAGTATTTTGTACCTCAAAGACCTCAATGTTTTCACTCACTTCCGTATTATTGCATTTGATTGAAAACTGTTTCCCAGGGCCAGTATTAATTCGTATAGACGAGGGGGGCCTACGTCTCTCCGACTAAACTATGATAGTATGGAAATTTACTTTCAGAAATAGTTCCATATATTCTGAAGGTCATTATGACATAAAATTCTCCAAAAAGCTGTATATCATATTTCAACTTTACAACTCAATATATGGCCAATATGACATACTGAGCATTTGCCAACTAGTATCTTCATATTTTATTCTTAGCGTATAACAAACTACATTAATGAAAATGTACATTTAAAAATAGTATCACGTATTCTCATATTATTTATTACATAAAAATACATACGCTAGTGGTCTTCATGTCAGAACTTTGTACATAAAATAAACAACAGAGTATGTTTAATCAGCGCTTACCTAGCATCGTCACTCTTCACTGTTAACCTCTAATAAGCGCGTATCTCACCTCTCGACGCACACATAGACTTGATGAAACGCGAACAGTTGGTGGTAGCAGTGGCTGCAACAATTGTACGGAGATATCAGGAAATGTGAGTGTGTCTAAAGGTGGCGAGATGCCATAAAGGGGTGTTCCTTTGAGTTCGCCGCCTCAGCAGCTAGTCTCGCTCGGTGTCGTGATGATCGAGGTCCCCTGGGTGTTGCTTTGAAGCCAGGTCATTATAATCAAGTCGAGTGCAACTTAGTTAACGACATCAAACTCTGGTGTCTCGATGACATACATCGTATATGGCCTTTGGTATACAGGGTGTTCCTGAAGTTTCGTGAAGAATTTTAACGCAGACCTGATAACTTGGATCACTATTCAGCGGCATGCAACTGTGACGTTTAGACGTTGCAGGGTGCATTTAAAATCTAGTAAAGAATTTTCATAAAGGCTTGAGTAATTTTGAAATATTATTTAACGACATCAAACTTTGATGCCTTGATGTCATCATCGCATATCGATGTATGAGTACAGGGTGTTTCTAAAAGGGGATACAGAATTTCAACACAGACCTAGATATGGTTGGAATATTCTTTAGCTACATGATATTCCGATGCTTCGATGATAAAAGGTGTTCATTGAATCTAGTTCAAAATTTTTACGCAGCAATGGACATCAAACTCTGGTGTTTTGATGACATGATCACGTAACACGTTTTTAAAATTATTTAACGTATTCAATTTTGATTTTTAGGATGTTCCTAAAATTAAGTACAGAATTTTGTCGATAACATCAAAACTTTTTATAATATTCAAGAAATTATTCTATTTAAATATTTGTCAAAGAGTCTAGAAAAAAGTGAAAACATTTTCAAAAATAAATGTTTACAAAACAGAAAATTTTATTTCTCAAAATGTCAGAAATCACCTTTAACAGTTACCGTATAACTTATATTTCTTAACACTTTGACGGCTAGAGATGTTTTGAGAAAACCAATGACCGCTGCTCAATTTTTAAAAAGCTTTAATTAAGTAACAAAATTTCCCATATTATACCTGATGCGTCGATTAGTATACAATTTGTAGTTTATCTTTACGTGGCTATTTATTTTTTATCAGTCATAAGAGCGCTTGTTTATTTTTTTTACATGCGTGTTACTTGAACGAATGAAGTCACGTATGCGTAACAGCGACCATCAAAATGTTAATATGTTGAGTACGGAGAATCCAGATGAAATTCTGAAAGGAATAAATATTCTATTAACAATATGTAAAATACAAATTGTACCATCGAATAGTTAACAATTTGTTTATTTCATGATTCGTATTAAAAAAAAAAATTATAATGTATGTGACTAGGTATGGCAATTATCACTGTGGTACTCAATGAGATAGTGATCAGTATTCAGTACAATCTAACATGTATATAAGTCAACCTGATACCATTTTTATATAGAGTGAGTCATCTAAGAGGGCACACCTAAGTATGTCGTGAAATATTTCATACAAAACCTGTATGATTGCTTGGAGAACATACCATGGTATTGATATTTTTTTATATTAACAAAGGCGTAGAGGTCAGTTCAGATCAACTTCTTTTTTTTAAATGGAATACCCTATATTTTTTATGGAGTCTGAAAGGGTATCAAAAACTGCGTAAAAGTGTATTCAGCCATATACGCTCTAAAATTAATGTTTATCGAGATATGAAGTATTAACATTTTATTTCAAGTAAATGCAAGTATCACTCTATCAAGAACGTTTCCTTACTTTACAAAAATATAGGACAATCCATTTAAACAAATAAAGTTGGCTATCATCTGACCTCTGTGCCTCTACTAATAAAAAAAAACTATCGCCATCAGGATATGTCTCCCAAGCAACCATACACACTTTTTATGAAATATTTTTTGCTATTTCCTTTAGATCGAGAAATATTTAAGTGCATCTACCTAGATGTCTCACCCTGAATAGACATATTATTTCATTTCAAAGTTATTTATTAATACAAATGTGTTACTAATTTTTAAAGTGCGCTGTAAATGAACAAGCTTCATGAGCAGGGTGTCTGAGATATTTTTAAACGAATTTTAACCAGAATCTCAAGAATCTGGGTGCACAGGATGTATATCTGGCATAGTGGATTCTGCTCTGCCAATTCAAAGACCAGGATACCTGTCGTTAAAATAATCTCGGGCGGAGCAGCTGAAATAAACTCAAGCTCGGTTATGCATCATGTCTGACAACAAAGGACTGTCTCTCAAGAACTGTCTTCTGATAAGCTTAGGTGGCAGAAAAATTACTCCAATTAAGTAATAATAGTAGAAAACGATGCTGTTGCTTCTTGAAACTACGTCTTTGATGTCTGTTACTTTTTAAGTTACCAATATTTATGTATTTACTCCAACCTATCTATTAAGTTGGTATTTTCAACTTCCCGGAATATAAATATTTTTAAATCGTTGTCGTAAGCGGTTATAATTATCCCAAATTCTGAAACATAGTAAATCACAGGGAATATTAGTAACAGAAATTTACAATACCTATATTTACAATATTTATACATTGAACAAACCAAAAATTTTGCCTCTTGTACATAAAAAGTAAAATAAGAAATGCTAATAAGTATGTTCTCACAAATTTTTGACTCTGACAATCCAGTCCTCATATATTTTATTATAAACCAATCTTAAAATATTTATTAAAACCTCTTGTAGCCTTAGATTTCATGTTCATAAATTATTGACAATATTCCAACACTTCTTCATCATTAAAATTAGTTTGCAACCTGTTAGTAGAGTTTGCCAGTGTACTCCATGAACACCCGGTGCATCGGTACCGACACCGAGAGTCCCATGAGAGAGACGAAGTTTCATCATTATACACAGCATGAAGTGTCCTGTAAAAGCTTCCGTGTAAAAGTTCGATGGCCTCGACTTTCCTCGATCGATTGCTTCGGTCCTTTTGGAAAATGGTGTACCGGGGACAGTGTATGTACACTACCGGCACATACCTTACAACAAGAGCTTTCACGTTGTTGGAAAGCAGATTGATAATGATCGCTACTGTTATTGATAGCTTTCATGATGGTGATAAGATGATTCCCATCAGGATACTCAGGCTATATTGATAGCGACCCGAGTGTAAACATAATGTAATCAGAATATTAATTTAGTTAGTGTTTGGCAACAGGGGTGATGAATATGATAAACGAGTTTGCTAGTTTTAGACAAGTATGTTAATTCAAGGAAATATTTTCGGCACATACTTGCTTGAGATATTTCGACCATTATTGTTAGGATTTATAGTTAGTATTTGATGAGTAGCATTCATATTGATGGCGGAATAATTAACATTTGGAGGAAAGTAATTATTAGTAATACGAAATTCTAAGTTTGGTGAGAAATAGGGGAAAGTTGAATCCCTCCGTTGCATATTGAGTTTATATTATTGACAATTTCTTATTATCTCTCTAATTTAGCAATATTATATACAGAGTGACCAGTGTCACATGACCAACTGGTGCCACTGTGTTATGTGAATGTATAATTATATGTCCGAAAACATTTTATTATTAATATGTAACAAAAACATTGAGTATTAAAAATATTGAGGCATTTATCTAAGTTTGATATTAATACAAATTATGTTGTGATTTGATATAGTAATCATAGCTCGAGAAACCATACAAGATAAGTATACAATTTTCTTACATTCAAATGTGTCAACGTCCAGTCTGCCATTGCAATTTTTATGTCCATGCTTCTGTCATAATCATTTGATAAAGTGTTTTTGGATCTATATTTATATAACATTCTTCTTTGACCTCTACCCTCTAACCGTATTGATAAATGCATTATTTTCACTCTTATTAATAAATGAAACGTCACTAATTACAATTAGAATCAGAAGTATAGGACATCTAACTTTAGGATAGCTTCTGTATAGATAATTCTGTTATCATCGATGTCGAATGTTAATATGAAATTAAATTTATGTACATGAATAAGAAAAAGTATAATTGAATTGTTTATAAGATTATATTATTACTCGAAACGTTTGAAAGCGACTAATCTAAGGAACAATAGTATTTCTAGCTCTTTGAGGGATAAAGAAACTTTGCGGTTGCGCGTATTCAGGCATCCTGAGAAATTCGTGTTGCGAAACCGGAATTCGTGGCATATTTGTTGCGAATCGCGATGAAAAGGCTGCGTGTACCCCAGTATTCATCTTTCTGAGCATTCTGACGGTTCAGTACGATGATTCCGAATAATGGCCGCCTTAGAAATATACTCTGCAATTTTCTGGCGACCATTTTTATCTGTACGGTGTGGTAACAAAGCTGAAAAAAAACGAAATTGTAGGATGCTATGACTTTTACGGATTGATTCCGACAAAGAAACTGTTTTTATGCATTTCAGTCCCTAAGTCACTGATTTATTTTCAAGTTAATATCACGAACTGTCTTTTTTACATAATCAGAATGCAATGATATATTAATTACAGTTAAAATATCCAATTTTTCAGTACTTTCAGTATTTTTCAGTCTCTCTCTTGTAAATTTTGGAAATAATTTTTAATTATTTGGTGGCAGAACTAATACAATTTCAGTAAATTAATCTACAGCATTTAAAAATTCATTTAAAGAAGAAATAGATAAAACTCTTATAAGGAAATTAATTGTCCGTAAAAAAAATGGTGCAGTTATTAAACAAATATCGTTAAACAATTTTTGAATGATTAGAATTTGCACGAAAATGATGTGTTATTACATTTAATATTTGTTTTATGTTAAGCGGGCCCTCGTTAAATTATTGAAAGTTATAACAAAAAATCTTTTGAGTCATGCTGTTTTCTTTTTCGAGAAAGATTTTTTCACGGTTCAAACCTAATCTGGTTGATGCGTCTTGCATAATTGAATATGATTTTCCTGAACTGGTTGAACAGACTCAGTAGTTGAGCACACATGAGCTCATTAGATTTATGTAGAATATTTCTGCAATATTAGTTGCAACATAATACTACACTATTCGTGTAAAATTTCGCAAGTTCAATAATTTTAACAAAATTCAATTTTTTTTGGAAACAAAATAAGTGAAGCATTCAATTCTTACATCTAACACGTTAGAAAAATTTTGAAAGCGTTACGAACTGAACGAAGATCCAAAACTAAATTTCTGAATAATATTTGCAACTGTATTACACATAAAAAGTAGACATCAATAATATAAATTCTACAATATACGTCTCTTTATTTCTTTAACCGAATTCTCAAGCTATCACGAGTATAAAATAAAATTTGCTTGTATAAAAATATTTACAGCCATTGAAAAAGAAGAGGCACTTTGTCGCACCTGAAAAGATTATGCCATTGATTTTTCCCAAGGCTTCCAAATTGTTCCAACGCTTTAACGAGTGGAGTTCTAATGACACGTCCTTTGAAGCGAAAAAAGGGGAAGCGGAAAGTTAAAGCAAAGCTTCCAGAACTTTGAAAGGATTCGCAGAGTCGGCGTTGATCAATGGCGACGAAGTCACAACAAAAGTCGACAGCTTCTTTTCTCGAGACACGGTTTTTTCGATGAACAGATAATTGACGCGGAATTCCTGTTCGCGTCGCGACAGTCGATAAAAAAGTTCGTTTATTAAATACTTCGAATCGTGAATTTTCCGTTGTTCCCTTAAAGTTCTGTTTAATTAATCACGGTACGTAGATTCTGTTAAGCTAGTAAAATTCAGGGTAAATTTTTTCTTATTGTACGTACAATTTATTATTGTTTCGGTTAATATTTAAAAAGAATTTTACTGCGAATTTACTTAGAAAATAATGACTTTCGCATCCGAGCTGTGAAATTGAAAAATAGAATGGGTGGTTTAAAAGTTTTTATTATTGCTTCTTTTCCTGCTTTTAATAGCCTCTTTAACACTTTCGAGGCAGTAAAATGTCGTGTCCCTGCTTCTTTTTGGGAACAATAAAATGTTTTGTAACTTCGTGTACGACCGAAACGTGGAGGGTCCAAGGAAATAACGAGATTTAACGGGGTGTTTTTATCTTCCATCTAAAATATACGTTCTCGTTGCCTGCGAAACGTAAAGGTGGCACGAAACCCTCTCTACGATTAATTTCTCCGATTTCGTGGGAAAATGACGCAGTTAATACGATTTACTAAAAGAATTTTTTGTCTCTATTAGCAATTAAATTTATTTCAATATAAAATACGAAATGATAAATATGACTGTAAATATTTTAATTTGATAATACTGTCAGACGTCTGGATTAGGTCTACGTTAACTTTAATTGTTTAAAAGATGTAAAATTGTTTTGTTTTATTTTAGCTATATTTATTTATTCTATATCATTAACACGCTGCTGCCACAGGAAAAGAAGCCATTCCTAGTTAGGCAATGTACCAAACTCCTGTTTTTAATATACATCGCGCAGGAAAATAACGTTTGCGTATTCAATCGCGCACATCAGTTTCTATATTACTGTTGCAATGTTGAGTTTCCTCAGAGTACTGTCAGAATCAATAGTTATTTAATTAAATAAAATTTGTGGCGTCAGTCACCGGTGACCTCCACGTCAGTCTGTGTGTTAACGTTATACATACAGTATATAATGCTTAACTATTTAGACGTATAACCATATCAATGAATTGATGAATATACAATTAAAATTATTAAAAAAAATTTTTAAATTTAATAATAATAATAATTATGTATACATATATAGTAATAAATGTAGTTGGACGAGGTAAAAAACATAACATGTATCGTTCAATTAGACTCATGATGTATTAAAATAGGGAAACATGAACCATAATGAAAATTAATGAATAGTGGTACTAATGATACAATTTATTGTAATTATAAAGTTTCTCGAAATACTTTGATCAGTGACTGCATGTATTAATACAATACTGATCATAAGTTTGGAATCACTACTTGAATTCAGAGAAACAGGATCTTCTTTCTGTTTAAGAAAAAATGAACGCCTTTAAAGTAAGCGCTCCTAAAATAAAATATATGCTTGTTAACATCTGGTATATGAAACGATGGTTAAGAACAAAATTTGTCACGATATTCTATTTTGGTAGAAATCAGCAAGGGATTCTAAACTTTTGGTCGGTAGTGTATATGTCTGCAGATTATAGTAAATACATATAAAACCTAATTCAAGACAAGGATCTGACAGAATACATCCGTGAAGTAATACAGGCAAATTGTGTCAAAGTTGGAAGAGGATTTAAACAATAAAAAGTCGAGTTTTATTTAGATTAAGTTTCTGTTAAACCTTAGTTAGTTTGATATGGGTCTGGTTTATTTTTGGAATAAGCCAGTTAAATCTAAATTACATCTTAATTAATTCATCATATGCATAAGTCTTAATAAACATACGTTTTATAATTAAGCACTTTACAGGTGTTTATTATCTTTTCATGGTACACATATGTAAAAAAAAATAATAATCTTCAATAACGACTGTAATTCACGATTGCGATTTAAATAAATAAAATCGAACAAAATACACATAATATCAGAAATTATTTGCGTTTACTAATTCTTAAACATATATCAATTAAAACTTTCTTAAAACAGTCTTCCAATAAATTTCATCACTTTATAAAGTTTCTACGTATAATTTACAAAGATCTTCTAGATTATTTTCAGGTTCGGTTTCTGAGAGACTAATTTCAAAAAGTCACAACGTAATATTAATAATTTTCGAAATAACAATGTTTTTAGTATTCTTAAAACCGTATAATACATCCAGCGATGAACTACTTAAACGGAAACCAAGTCCCAAAGATATTTATCTCTTGTCAAACTCCATGACAACTGTTCATCGTAACAGCTCGAAGTGTTTATCGCAAAGTTTGTTTGTAATACCACCCCAGTTCCATACGATATCCCCGAAATAATCAAAGTAGGACCATATTTTGTATTCTTGTGTAACAGATCCCATTAAGTACCGAAATACGTACCCGTAACAAGTGCCATTATTCGTTTTATGTCTTACTGCAGGGTACGTCTGGGGTTTTGTTACGGTCAGGAAGAAAGCTCGGGCGAAGAAGAATTTATTAGCGTCCCCTTTTTTATTACTCTCCGCTTTATTGTCATCCACGGAAAAATATAATCACTCGGTTTATAGCATCTCCGAGAATCAGTCTAACCGAACGTATCTATCACAGGTCGGTTCAGAAAGACGTAATATTATGCAACAGTCCAAGAAGAAAGCAAATGCCTCCTACCGTAGGAATAAACGAAATAAAGCAAACCAAAATCAATTAACCAACAATAAAGTAATACCAAAACATACAGTAACTCTCATTGGAGAATTACTCAAATTACTCGTACCATTAATGCCAGAGCTACAACATATCTAACGTTAAACGCTCAGAACACTTAAACTATATACTAAATGCTCTCGTGACAAATTGTATACTTGCATATAGATTAATAAAAAAAATGAAACAGAATGGAATAATAGTTTTGCGAATAGTTAGATACGTTGACGCACGTCTTCGTGGTCAGATAAATGACAACTGAATTTATGTAAATGTCTCCCATACGGGTGGCATGGCTGTCAAATTGTTAAATTATATTATAGTGTCGTCTATAGAATATGTCAGTCATCCCTATGACACTTAATGTATTAAACAGCTAATTAAACTGGAGAACACTGATAACAATTTTTTTAAATGAATCGTCCTGATTTAAGCTAAAGAGAGCCCTAATTAATATATACTATAAAGTATTCTAGCAAATATGACAATCACCCTTATGAGACTTACTGTCTTGTACAGTTGACTGAAATGGACTGCAATAGCGACAATTTTTTTAATTCAATGGCACTGATTTAAGGGGACTAGGCAGTCAAAAAATGCATTTTTTTTATTGTATTTTTCGAAAATACTATCCTTCCCGAGTAAAATGCCGTTTGAATCATGTTAAAATTCGCAAAATTAAGGATTTGACAGCCGAAAAGTTCGATCGCGAGGTATATAGTAAGTACTTAGTCATGGTCTTCCAAAACTTTAAACGCGCTTTTGTCGAAATCATACTTTCTCTTCGTCTTGCAGTGATTACGAAAAAACGGAGGTTCAAATCGACTTGAAAAAAATTGAGAAAATGTAAAACATGTCTAGTTAAGGCCTGAACCTACGCATAAGTCTGCAAAAACTCCTGTTTTGTCAAAAAAAAATATAAAATAGCTTCTGTTTTAATGAAAAATCGCGTTTTTCTAACTTTACTGCCGTCATTTTTACAATTTTGATGTTTTTTCGTTTTAAATAGGTTCAGTGCAGATTAGGGGTCTATAGAGTGTCAAATTTTTCAGGATATTTCATAATTAAATTCTTTATGGCCAGGATCACTGTAAAACCGGAACGACTCCAGAAAAAGCGCCTATACATCAGTCGACTGTGAAACCATCATATATAAGTATATGTTATTCAAAAAAAATATTTTTTTATAGTTTATAGTATTAGTAAACATTACCTAAAAGTACTAGACACAATATGTATTCATTTACTTGTAATTAATTTTCAAAAAAAGTTACATTTTGACCAAATCTGACTGCCTAGTCACCTTAAGTTACAAATATTCCAGATCAAAGTATATTACAATGTTCTTTATTAGATATCACAGTGACCACCGTAGCACTTAATCTGTTAAACAAAACAGTAAAATGGAGACAAATATATTGATAGTGTTTTAAATACAACTGGCTACCTGTAAAATGCTGTTAAATTTTGAAAAAATTTAATTCGCTGGTCTATGGCATTAGTTTTGGAAACCACGTAACGGAATGCACCGAATGGCGTCAGTTGTATAGCGATCGCCCGAATTTATGCGTGCAGCTGCCCAACACCGAAGGAAATGCTTCCTAGTCAATATCTTCCGCCTAACTAGGTACATGGGCTCGCTGTTCTCGTCAGCAAATTGTTGACGACAGGCAATCTTCATTTCTGTAACTACCCTCCTATTCCATTAACCACCCCCATACTCACAACTAACCAAACAATGCCGACTAATTAAAGATTCGACATCGGTGGAATACAGATTGTTCGTTGGAATGTTACGAGGTTTCCCGTGCCTCTAGACTGAATTAGGAACGCTCACTTCTATTTTGCGGGGATTCATTGGATTATCGTCTCTCCTATTCGTCCTTTCTTCTTTTCAGTCGACTTCAAATGAAATTTTAGTGAAAATTCGTTTAATACAAAAGTAAATATGCATATGAATTTTTGTGAATATTGCAGAAATGTGTAGAAGAATTTTGTTGATTTGTTGCGTGGGTTCGAAGTGGCATAAATTTTAACAGAGTTTATCAGTGGCTGCAATATATTATTCAAATCGATGTTACCACTTCAATTTATAATTATATTAAACTATTAAAGAATTAATGTAGTTTATTATAATCATAATTGTTCATTCACCTTGACGATATATATTTAACACTTACAATATTATGATTATGGATATTCAAGGAGCATTCATAACTCTGCTCGCCATTCATGCTTAACACTAACATGTACTTACTTATATCATTTTGACTGTAATTGTTATGATAATCCTAAAGTTAAAATACTGGATAAAATATACAGTGTGTCTCACGAATTCTGTCCACTTAAATATCTACAGAAGTTGTAGGGTTTAAGAAACTACATAATATGGTATAAATGGTATTCTTGCAAGTGGAGGCGTAGAGAAGATATAGAGGTTACCTTTGTTTTTTTAAATGGAATGTCCAATTTTTTATGCTCGATTTCGATAAATTGGTGTAGTCTGAGTATAAAAGTACTAAGGTGTATTTGTTCTAAAACTTACGTTGCTGAGATATTAGAGATATTTTTCTCGTTTTAAACATTGTCGTTTAAGTTCAATTCTAATTGTAGAATATTGCGTTTGACCAAGTATTTATTGCATGTTTATACTTGTTCAGGAGTAATGTATTCTAGTGTTTATTAAGGTATTATACGTGTTACAATAATGGGGATCACTATTTATTATTATGTAACTCTAATTGATCTTAATCTACAATATATACGTACTTTTTCGATTATATGTACTAACTACTTACTAGGTATCTAATTATTTGTTCGGTAACGATCGTTTGATTTTCTTTGAAAAACTTCCCGAAGTTTTATTGAAAAAAGTTTTAAACATTTGACGTAACGAACGGTCGTACAATCTAATAGAGACTTTGATAAGTATTCCAGAAATTCTTGGAAGTTTTAAAATAATAACAAAATTACGCTTGAACATAAACGACCCAGTTTGCCTACAGGGTGTTAATATTCAGTATCTCGATAATTAAGCATAACTGCAGTTATTAATTCATTTACATTTGCTGAAGTCATGTACAGTGTGGACCAGTAAAAATTACCACGTTAAATATCTTCCAAATTCTAAGAGCTACAAAAAAAATTGTCAAATAAAAGTTGCATGGTAACGGTGTTTCGGACTTATGAAGGTCATCTTTGTTTTCTAACTGAAATGATACTTTTTTTTTACTACTTTCTAATAGTGCGTTTTAAGGCGCGTACAGTGACCTAGGGTTCAAGGTTATTCATAGTCATTGTACGCACCTTGAAATGCTATATTAGAAGGTAAGTAAAAAAACGTATCATTCCAATTAAAAAACCAAGGATGACCTTCAAAAGTCTGGAATGACTCTACCTGGAGAAAATTGTTAACACCATACGATGACCCCCTTTTTACCGTGCAACTTTTATTTGACAATTTTTTCTGTAACTCCTACAGTTTGGAAGATATTTAAGGTGGTGAGTTTTACTGGTTTATCCTGTATAGAAAAGACATTGCTTGTCGGATGACCTGGTGCTTCCAGTTCACAGAAGAGTAAAATTAAAATCGTAACATGAAGAAGTAGAAACATAAACACCGTAAAAAGGATTGAAATTTAACAAGGGAGCAGCCAAGCGATTTTTCATCCCCCGACACGATCGGACGTGCTTACTTACAACAAAAAGGTGGAGTTCTCGGAACGATATCTCGAATCAGGAGTTTCGAGCAACAAATAGTTCTGTGATTTGTGCTCTGGTACGTAAGAATATTATTTACGACGTCGTAAATTACATCGATTCGTTGCAGCCACCGGAGAAACGCAACGCCGAGATTAATATAGAACGATTGAATCGAACGATCGCGCAACCGTATTGGATCGTTCGGAACGATTCAAACCTGAATATTAATTTTCTGATCGCCTTTATCCGACGACATGAACTTTTTCCACGCCCGCGTTCGTCGCGGAAGGAAAACGATCTTCTAGTTCGCGAGTTCTTGATTTAAATGCACGGTCGAATGGAAACGACAGGGGCTTCGAATAAAAGTCACTTTTATAAATTACATCGTAAACATTTGCTTGTTACAGGATCAGGACGAATGGAACGAAAAATAAGCGCGAAGCAGACGATGGGGTATAGAAATTGCGAACGCCAGTGTAAAATTTCATGAATATTGTTTATTAGTGATTTGTGTTGCGAAAGTGGATTCTGTATATTGAAAAGCTCCCGGAATGAAAGCCCTCGTCGGTGGTATTGAAAAACTCGTAATTAGTTCTGTGCTTGTAGTCGCGCTAATAGTTCCATCCACATCGAATGTTTTTGTAAATAATATCGATTTTTAAAGTAATGGAAATCGGGAGTCTGTACGAGAAAATATGGACAATTGTGATTCTATATTATTAATGTAACTTTTTAACTGATGAGCAACAAAGTAAATATTTTATAAATAATGTTCTCTGTTTGACATCTTCGGGAAGAAATTGATTAAATCATAAAAATAAATGTTTTAATGTTTTCGTTCAATTAATTTTATTTAATCAATTTATAACAACTAAAAAACATAAAAAATTTTGAAAGGTCCAGAAACTTCTGGGGGAAATAATATATGTACATACTTGGTCATTCGCTGTATATTATATTACTGTAAGTATTGTTTCAAGTTAAAAAAAGATGTGTCGTGACCATATCATTATAGATTAACCCTAGGACGCTTAAGGGAGGGTCAAAAAATGTCCACTGAATTTGAAACGTTAGTTTCTTTTAAAGAGGAATATGTATAGGAGGCCAATAGTCTGCTTTTGTGTCAGAAAGATATTTATTTAATAATACTAAACAAACATTTATCATATTTTATTTTTTAAATAAAAAGTACCTAGATGTTTTATATTACTTTACTATGTAAATAAACATACTTCGAACGGACGAAATAAAATTTTTAGCATTTTCGCTTATGTGGACACAAAATGACCCTTCCTTAAGCTGACCTTAAACTTTCTAAAACCTTAAGCACCATAGGGTTAACAGAGAACTGGTTTACTTCAATATAAGCCCAAGGGACTATATATTCCATTTTTTACAAGCTTGCAAAAGAATAAAATTGATTGAAAAACTGCTTTCCAAATATTATTATGTTGCAGTGTTTCATTTTATACATCATTTTGTATCTATTTCAGTACTTTCCAAAAGATACGAAGATTCTCATTACTGCATTATAATAAACTACAAAAAAGATTAATCTTATCCTTTAACCCTTTGCACTCCGTTGTCGCTGCTGCGGCAACATTATAAAATAAGCTATAACTCCGTTGTTGCCACAGCGGCGACATCTAGAAACAACATTGTATTTTTAAACATTTAAATAAAATATTCTTTAGTTTTTTTTTCGTTTTTTTTTGTCTCGACTCGGAGTTGCTGATAGATCATATTAAAAATTGCTCGGAGTGCAGAGGGTTAATATTCAAAACGCACATGACCTGTCATGATAGTCCTTAATTTTTTTTCAAATTTGCTGCTTTTATGACTGATCTTATGAAAGCAATTTGTGTAAAATTTTAGCCTCCTATATCGAATGTGTTTTAAAATATTACATTTTAAAGCTTTGTACAATGATCCAAAATGGTCGACATTCCAATTTATGATATCATTGATACATAGTATTAATAGTCTTCCTGGAACATATTTACAATAACACTTTGTATTTTTAAATTTAAAATTAAATTGTAACTGTTGTCATGACATTTTGCTTCATCAAAACGTTATTTATTATTATTACTTATATTATACAGGTAGGATCGCTTTTCTACATAGAAATATTATGCATAAGTAACATAATTACTTTTTATTCATTAAACATGTTATATTGTGCATTTTTTATTTATTTAACATGTTACACAATTACAGGCTTTAATTAAAATAATTGTGTAACTTGTATTACAATTATGTTTCTATATACTAAATGTTAGTACATATGCGATCCTACCTGTATAATATGTATAAGTACCTATAGTAATAAAGAACGTTTCGATCAGGCGAAATGATATGACAACAATTTCAATGTAATTTCAAATTTCAAAATACAAAGTGCTACTGTAAATATATTAAGGATAAAGTTTAGAAAGAACAGTAAATATCTGAGTGAAACAAATTTGACCAAGTGCTGCTTATCTCGTGCATGAGAGCCAAACACAAGCGGACCCAATATCGCGCAGTAATCAAGCCTCCATTTTGAGCGGCGCATAGGCAACCGAACGGAAGGAACGATTATCAATATTTCCAAATCACCCGTTCGAGATGGCCTTTCATTCGCCCGTGGTCTACGTTCTTATCAGTTTCATGGGAAGGAACGGGAATAGTAATCTGGACGCGTATTCATGTCAAAATCTCTTGAAAACTTCATCTCGCCGGCGTGCTTTTCTGCCATGACGGCTGATCGATCTTTCGGTACGGTTGATCGCGAGGACAAATAGACCAGTTTCCAAAAAAGAGGAACAGGGCCAGAGTCGAATACAAGGTGTATCTAAGCTGTTCCATCGAACCTGTTCAGTTGCCGATACAGCCGTAGACTGAATCATTAATCATGATGATTGAATGGCTGATCCTTTTGAAAGTTTGCGTGGGCTGTTGATAATTGTTGGTGGTTTCATGTCTGAAACTGTAGGTCTTCGGCTAATGACTATGTTACGATATGGTGATTGCGTGGATATAGTTGTTATATAAGACTGCATAGTGGTGAGTTGGAATATGATAGTTTGTCAGAACATAGTTTCGATTCTGATATCGGAGGCCAACGTAAAGAAAGAGAATATTTGTGATCGAATTCGACAGTGAAAGAGACTGTACCGCTGCATATAGGTAATTACTATAGAATCTATCACACTCGAAATAAATATTAACACGTTCACCGTCGCAATGAAAACTCTTATACCTGACTAAACACACTATAGTATCCCATTTCGAACAAAAACGACGGGAGGAATAATTATATAACAATTGAATTGCACAGTCTTGACCTTCTATTCTTATTAGACTGGTAATTCTATTCACAATCATATTAAATTTAATAATTATTTGATGCGTCGGTCACCGGTGAGCACCACACAGTCAAAGTGTTAACATACATGTGTCAGACGTGCAGCAAGTTTCATCTAACTAAATGATGTACAGATAAAGGTATTGAAATTTATTTAGATTTATGCATTTTAACATTAGAACTACGAGGGCAGTCAATATGATTGGTTTGCAGTTGTACCATATACGATTTATTTTTGACAACTGTTATGTTTACTATGAATTGACGCCGAATAAAGCTAAGCAGGGATATAAGTAAGCATTGTTTCCTTGAATTAGTGTTCTCTTTAAAACGTATCATTTTGATCACTTCTATGAAATAGGTGCATGCTAATCGTTGGTCGATCTAGTGTTAATACTCCATTATGAAAATAGCCGGTGACACGCATTAGGTTTTGCACAAAACAGACAATCAACAATGTGCTAAATTTCATCCGTTTGATGTTACAACGAAAATTCGTTCTTGTGTATTCATCATGAATTATGGGTTCAAAACGAAATTATTAAAAAATTAATGAAAATTATAAAGATAATTTCGAGCTACTATAAAAATATGTTACGTATGAAAATAAACTAGCAGACTAGATATTAAATCATTTTTTTTAAATTCACCCCACTGTTATAGAAATACGAAATGATATTTGAGACATTCTTTACGTTACTAATTTTGTTAGATTTCATAGAAAGTATTCACCGATAGTATTTTTGATGACATGGTAGCCAACCTGTTAACATGTTTTAATTAAAAAAGTCAGCGGTTCTATAACACCTTGAGCGCCGCAGTCGAATATCCCACCACTAGTCAGACGCACAAAAATACCGTTTTACTAACATTTATCGTTGAATATATAAATATTTATTTATTTGATAATACACTTCCTACTTTGTACTATCATTGTAACATAGATGTAACTCCAAATTTCGGTGGGATAATCAGTTATTTGGGGAAATTAAAATTAGTAAGTATGTGGGTCGCCAACGGTACACGTGGCGCTCAATGTGTTAAATCCGAATTACGAAGAAAGAAAATATTTAACTGTTTATTCATAAAGCTCTGATTCGGTGTTATTATTACATTGTTAAATGTGCTTAAATTTCACAAAATTTAAAAATTATATAATTTAATTAAAATTGAAGTGCCTATCACTGGTGATCCTCACGGCTCTTAACATGTTAAATAATTCTGTCAGAAAGAAATTGAATTCAGTTGAAAAAAGTAATAAACCGAAACCTGACGTGGTGAACGTGTTAATTAACTGACTTCGTATGGTTAAAAGACTGCTCTATAGAAGTTTCGAGAATTTTTTGCGGAGCACCCGGTATTTTGGCTCGTTCCCCATTTCTCGGCCTGATACACGACCGGTCGTTCATATTTTTTCGTCCGGTCAGCAACGTCTGCCCTCGTCCCACAGGCGATTTCGGCTTTTCATCGAAAGTCGAGTGACCTACGAGCTTTTTTCACATGCGAGACCTTGGTGAAAAAGCACGCGTCGTCTCTGATCTCCTGTGAAATCAAGCTTCGTCGATCAAAGCTCGTCCTACATCCGGAGCAAAGACCAAATTTTCAGTTTCGAGGACAAAAGGAATCATCGACGTTGAAAATCGAAATAGATCAAAGTCGGCAGTGATTCTTTTCATTTTTTTTTATCAGCACCGCGACGATTCGATGGTTTTTTCGATTTGTCGATAGATTTTGCCCGTGAAAATATTCCACGCGAATTTTCCTTTCATTTTGAATTCTAAACAGTATTTAATTCCGCACTGTAACTCTGTCAAGTATCATTTTCTTGCCAACAGTAGTTCGTCGCATTTGAATTAAAGTCGAAAATGGTTAATAAAGTTCTCTTTTTCTGAAATACCGCGAAACTTTAAGAAGTAATTATACCAAAGTGTTGTAAAATCGTTAATGTTAGTTTGGAGTTTCTCTACTTAAGCGATAGTGCGAGATTAACGTTAATGAAACATTGCGTAGTCGCTCGAATATTACGCTCTACGCGAAATAATAAATCAACTGTGACAAGTAACAATTTAATATCGTTGTATCAGCAGTTTATGCGGAGCGATTAAAACATCGCCCTTTTAGTTACGAAGCTGATGTAATTCTGTCAGAACAATATTTTATACGTAACCCAATAATCTTATTTACGTTGTGCGCGTTTCAACATTAATCTCGTGGATTTTGGTGCAGTTACTACGTTATTAGAATATTTTCGTACAGATATTCTGTAATAATTGCAATTTGTTTGCATATTCTGTATCGAAATAATAAATAAATGGCTTCAAACATTGACTGATGAAGCTACAAAACTTTAAACTCATATGTTTATTACTTTTCTTTTAAAAAATTCCCAAAGATCGCCTCATTTTTCGATCGTCACACTACCAAGACCCCTTAAACACCCAGCGATTAGTAGCATAAAGTACTCCAAATACCGCACGTTTAAGCTTCCAAATTAGTGCAAATTAATTATTTCTTTTTGACATACAAGGCGAACGATTTTCGCAAAATCAGATCTAAATTATGAATCATACCACTAAGTGGCGCATTTTATAAATGCATGTTAACCCGCTGCCATGTGTTAGGTTTTACGAGCAAAAACACGCATTAGCGCGTGGTCGTATGTTTGAGTATTATTTAACCCATCTCTTCCCAACGTTGCGTGTACGTAACAATAGAAATTATTCTCACATCCTGATTAGAGAATGTATTGTACTTTTCATCAATATTTTTTTCGCTATATTTCCATTCTTGCTATTTGTTTTATCATTTTCTGAATATTATTCAAATATTTTTTTAGATGTTGCGTATACGCAACGTTGGGAAGAGGTAGGTTAACGCTTCGAACTCCTATTTTTTAATTCTCTTTTCAATAACTCCCTATTATTTTAAGTGTTTTATTAGAAATGTACTTCAAAAGACAGTTCGTTGATACGAACCAATTTAAACAATTGTTTTTACGAATTATATTGAAAATAACATTGGAACTTTGCGAAGATCTGATATTTGTGGAATTTCTAAATATTTTTTATTGGGAAATAAGAAAATAAGAATATTACATATTTAAACTGGCAATTTAAAAATGTCTAGTGTGTCTCGATATAGGAGTACCTGTAAATAAAATCGATGTCGAGTCACACTCGACAAAGGAGTTGAAAGGGTTAATGTTCTTTATCCGTACTATAGTAATTTGCTTAAGTGTCTGATGATTGTTTGATACGTTGTCATTGAAATCTGGATAATTATTGGAAAAAGCTATCAGTTCGAAATCAAGTGTTTGGAAGACTTGGTGTGGGATAATATATCAGATAGTTTGACGTGTCTATTAACTTAACCCTCAGCGGACCCTAATTTCCGACAGGAACGTAGCCGTCTACCAGCAGCCAATCATCCCTTCATCGCTAGTTCCCTTTTTCAGCCCCGGCTGGATTGAAAAAGAAACAACCCCTCCGGTTTTTGCAGCTACCGGAAACCCTCGTCCCTTCTTAATAAGCACTTTTCTCGTTAGCCGTTCTTTTTTCTCTCGGGATACTCCACCCCTCACGCGATGACGCAAATCTCTGCAGTTGATTTCTTTGAACGAACAAACCATTTACGCCTCAGGAATTGCACGCGCAATTTTTATACAGCGTCGATGGCATAATTCAATATCACGCGAATCACTACTTTGTGCTCCTTTTAGCAATCTGAATGATGAAAGGAGAAGTAGAAGCGAACGACTGGCGGGTGTAGATAGAAACTGGAATTGAATACAAACATTTACTGTAAACCGAAATTGTGTGTTTAAAATACATATTCTTTGTAAGTGAAGTTTCAGGTAATTAGAAAAAGTAATTGAAATGTAGTGAAGGGTGTTACTGGTAGTTAAGTAACTATTAGACAATGAAATTCTTATGGAGTTTAATTGCATATGAAATGAAATTAGAGCTGATACTTTGCTATTTCAGTTTGTTTCGAACTTTGTTAAAAACAGCAAATTCAGAAAATGAACGAATAAGTAAAGTTTACCTTCAATTTTGATTTTATAACAAATACACAGGGGTATATATATCTTGTTTTTAATACGTTGACTGCCGTCGGGGTCACCAGTGACGGACACAGCAAGTTTCATTCAATTAAATAATTACTAATTTTAATACAATTTTGAATAAAATTAATATTTTAATAAGAATAGAAGGCCAAGGCTGTGAAATTGAATAATTATATAATTATTTCCTTTGTTATTTGTTAATGAAATGGGATATTACAGTGCGTCTGGCCAAGTATGGGATTTTCACTGCGGCAGTCAACGTGTTAATAGTGCCATGTGAAAACGGCCATACCTAATCAGACACGATATAATATACCATTTCTTGTATAAATCGTAAAGAAAAAAAAGATTTGCGTACTCAGTCGAGTTCTTCTGTGCCTACATTATTGTTTCAGTATGAACTTTGCAGAATTCTTCGACGATCAATAATTATTTAATTAAATTAACTTTGAGGTGTCGCTCACCAGTGACCGCCACGGCGGCCATCGTGTTAATTTTAATTCGACAATACTCTCGAAATTGTCCAAAAACAGTATTGATTAAAATTTATAATCGAAAATGTAAAAATGGTACAAAATATGGAACGGTTCTAATCAAGGTCATCTGCGATACGAACGATATGGACCGTGAACTGCGTTATGCATTTCTGACGTTTTTAAATATCAACGGGGATGTCGTAAATTTAGTCGATGTAGGTTGTCGGAAAATAAACAATGTAAAAGCAGAAGGCGGTCCTGCAGAGTGTGCTATTTTAACTTGTACATTTGCGGTACAAAAATAGACGTGTAATACAATGGTTCCCGAAGGAGGAAGTAACGTCCCATTTCGCAGACGTTTCAGAAATTTATGGTAACATTTGGAATCGTAATGCTTAAAAGGGTGACATGGGACGAACAATTCAATTCAGGAACTTTTCAAATAACTACTAGCCCGTGTATACTGCTTCCAACGTGATAACTCCGAAACTCGTGGCACTCGATAGAATATTGAAACGAACTTTTTTTTATCGATCTTCGATGTCTTCCATACGTATGAGTAATTAAAAAATTATGAAACATAATAGCAGTGCACGTAACAAATACATTATTGGCTTTATTATTTTAGTTAGAGAAGGAATTATCATTTTGAGAAAACGTAAAGTAATTATAAATCAAGGGAAGATTGGACATCCCTTAAATTGCAAAGATTAAAATATTTTTGTTTAATCTACAATATAAGGAAATTGTATAAGTAACACTTGTACTGTATACATTGACATTTCTATAAATATCGCTGTTTAATTATATCTAAAATATTACCATTTTTTGTGTCACCACGTACGTTTTCATTTATATGATAACAGATGTTTCATTAAACATTTTTCTGTGTACACTGTGGGCCCTATTTTCAGATGTTTAAAAAATAAGGAAAGCAAAGAAAAATTTATGTGTGTATAACTTGGTAATTAATTATACTTATTAATAAATATATAGATGCAAATAACTGAAGCGTTAAGATTTTCAATAGTTCTGAGCAACCTATTAAGGGGATACATACACATGGGACAGATAACAAAAGGATACTTTTCAAGAATTTTGTTTTCATATAATTTATTTTTGGAGTGAAAAGTGTAAGATATGCTTCAGTGAAAAAGTGAAAAGTATGCTTTAGTGGATATTTCCATGCAGAATCTTTTAAAAATTCGTCTGCATAACAAAATTACAGGCAGGTGAATGAGACACGTTTTTCGTGGACAGCGTTTGCAGTGCCAGAAATATCTTTTCTGGGCTTTATTTAAAAATAAAGAAAAAGTTAGTTTCTTAAAGTAGATGAATATTAAACTAGGAATAAAAGAAATTTTCTCTATTTAATATTACAATATCTTTATTCCATGTTTGGTATATCTAATATTTAGAGCTTTAACAGTATTTGAAACTATAGTAAGCAATAAATCATTCAGGTATGTGATACTCTAGTTATTCTAAGGAGATTATATATTAAAGGTCTCTTAGCTTCTAAGGTTAAAGAAACTTTATTTATGCCACAGAGAGTGTATATGAAAGGAATAGTAGATGAATCATGTGAAAAGTGGATCACAAAGAGCTGTACAAAGTTAACTTTGATTTCTTTTATAGTTAGTACATGTATTTTCAGTAACAACGCGAGGTGTTCCGGAAACAGGTCATTCGGTATCCATACATCGGTCTATTTGTAGCATTCGTCATCTCAATTTAGTGACACTTGGGTCACGGACGGAAAAATATAAATCTCAGAGAAAAGATGCACGGTAAGAGCTTTCGATTCAAGCTTTGACAAGCTGAGAATTATAACAGTAGTTCTGAAATCTAAATCTTAGTTTCAATATTCCTTTATTGGGTATAAATTTCGTTTTCACGCATGTCGTGGATCTCATACTTCCTATTTTTTGAAACGAGATTTATTGTTTAAATATAAATCTACGTTTTGTAATCTGTCGATACGAAAACGGTGCATAAATTTTCGATTGGGTGAGTTGTATAAATTCGTTTTCGAAATCCATGAAATATGCAATATTACCAATGAAATTTGTCCGATGCCGGATTTCTTGCTCGACGTCTACAAAATATTACCGACTAGTTCAGAAATTTATCTTTTGCAGTTTGCAGTCACTTCTGACATGACACTATATTTGATGTTAAATTAAATAATTAAACAAATAGCAGAAAATTATTTAATGAATACAGAATAACATCAAGAAAAAAGCATGGAGTTTATGTTGAGGCAAGGTATGAAAAATGTTATAGTGTAAAAAAATCGAAATGATTTGTGAACACAGATGATGTAGCAAAATTTATATGGAAACACATTAGACATTCTATGTACTCATTTAATTCTATTTACCTCTTCAGGGCTATAAACACATGTGTGTTCGTTAATTTTTGTTTTAATTCAAACATTATTGACAAAGATGTGTTACCTAATGGTTATATAAGTGTCAGTTATTTTTCTGACATATTTTTGAATGGTTTTCACATTTTTATACTTTCGTTCAATAATTAGAAATTAATATTGAATAAACATGTTACTTTCTAGATCTAAGAAATTCGTGTGTAGAAAACTTGACACGTCTCGTGCCTCAGTAGAAAATTCCGGAACAAGTCAGACATTCCAACACAGCTTCTTAACCCTTTGACTGACACAGTGAAAATTGTCATATCTAATTAAACACATTAGAATATGTTTTTTTCTTTAAATATAGATTGTGAGAATAAAACTACTGAACTATACGATCATGTACTTATCATTTTTTACTATTATATGGATACTCATATGAGACAAAATTTTAAGTGTATTAATAATGATGTAATTCTGCAACGCTTAATATGCAGGCTCACATAACGTCATTGCAAATGAGAGAAACATAAGTAACGAAAGTATTCTTCGTAAAGAATAATACTATGCATGTTCCGGGATAAGATTTACATTTTAAACAATTAGTAGGTCTTTGTTAATACGTTCCGTGCCACAGTGATAATAAATAGCTTTTCATTAATACATCCGGATAAATATACAAACATTTATCTTTTCGATATAGCACTCTTTATGTTTACTGACACGGAACGTGAACGTTGAAATTTAGTAAGCGTTGATATGTATTTGATCAAATTAACCCCTACATGCAAATAACAAGTCTGTCTCGCCAGAGTAACCTAATGCCAAAGTATACAATGATGAGCTGCACTCGTCATGATATTTGAGTCACTAAATCTCACTTGTAGAAATTTTATAATACAGTAGGACCTCGATTATCCGGACATCGGTCATCCAAAAATTAGTCATCAAATGCAAGTTAAAATCTAAAATTATCATTAGTGTCACAATGCATTTGATTTTATATTACTATGTATTTTATATTCTAAAGTACAATTATAACTTAAATGCAAAATACAGTTACAATGTGAGTCGTCCTTTCCCCTACTATAGTTCGGATAATCGAGGTTCCACTGTAATTATAAACAGGGTCAGTACATGTTGTGATACATAAGTAGAAGCAGTACTTCTAGTGTATTTTAGTATGAGATATAGTTAAAATTAATACGTCTACCGGGTGGCGTTTGCGGCATGGAGCGTGTAAACCATTTCAGTGTTTAATCTGTAAGACGTGTGGACAAGGAGGAATACACTGAAGTGCTAATAGCCACTGTACTGGCTTTGACGTGCCATGTCGCCTATGTTATTCAGCACAGACGCACCGGTGAATTCTGATGATGTCAACACCGAAAGCGTCAGGGAACGTAACGTCATTCAACGAGGTTAGAAATTTTTTTAGCTTTCATCTGCAGTTTCTGGGGGCCATTAGCCATCATCATACGTATCCTCTAAATCGCGAAACCGATAAACGCGTCAGACTGCGTGATAAATTGCCCGTGGGAGTGTCTGGCAGCAATCAAATCGCAATTTCAGAGCCACGAAATCAGCCACTTCTAAAAGGTCTCGCGGTCACTTTGATACGAGAACCATTGAAAAGGAGTAAAGTAGTTGCTCCGATCTGTCAACGGTAGTGATTAATCGAACGTTTTGCGAGCTACGTGTCATGCAAACGTTGGTTTGCAAGAACACCGGGATTAATTCAATTTTCGTTCCGCCGCTACGTGAATCACGACCACAGGAAATGCTGCAAAGAATTCGTATTACTTTGACTTTGCAGACACTGATTATGTTGAGGTATCCGTGAACTAAGTTAATTAAAAATAGGTGGGTGGTTCCGTCTAAAATTTTTGTCCCTCATCCGGAATGCTATAGTACATTTTTTACTGTACGATCCTTCTATGTACGAATGCTCACAAAATTGAACGTACAGTCTTAAAAGGTGACAGGGATTCAAGTAGAGGTATGCTAACTTATGTTAAAACAAATTCTGTGACAGAAAATGCTCCAAAGCAATTGAAGCCATGAATTCTAATACAGTACAAGTTTACGTTTTGGCACTGTATGAATTATTGGTATGACCATTTCCAACTAATTCAGGTTCATCTAAGAACATTCAAAACAACACAAAAATGTATGTACAAACAATATTCACAAGATAAATAAAAAATACTAAAGAATAAATAATAAATATAACTTTGTGAAGTGAATTAATAAGTAGTTGTTAAAAACGAATTTACGATTATTCTTTACTTTTCGAACGTATGATTTAACAAAAAATTTCCATGATATTCACTGTAGCAGAATATTTTTGTAACTAACTGCATAAATAAATCAAATCTAAAATAACCTGTTGACGTTAAAATCGGTTGATTTTGAAGATCTCGCATTCAAAATGCAACAAATTTTTGTTCTTTATTTAATTCAATATTTCAGAGTGCTGAAACAATATAGTGGAGAACATTTGAAAATAAAAAATGTTGTAGGATTAGCCGCGAATTATGTCATAGAGGTCAGTCCAATTGCAGTCATTAGCTTGTTACAGTTTCTGGTTTCAATGGAAACAAGCATAAAAGAAACTGCAAGAAAAACAATAGGAAAATTTAAAGGCTCGCTCGTTGCGCTGCCAGTTTTAGTGAATCACTTTGCAAGATAACAAACGTGCTAATGAGAACCATCTGTTTCAAAGTAGACCGTACGTATTTCTGCAAAGAACGACACGCGCTACCACTTTTGGCATCAAACGTCCGCCATATTAACATTTCTTAATAGGAACGTGGCAGAGTGCGTAATCTCTTTCGTTTCTCCGTTAAACTGGTGTACATTTATGGTATTAAACACGAAGACACACATGGAGGAAAACGAACAACAACGTTTGATATTTCGAAAAAATTTTGAGAAAAAGAAGAAACATACAATATAATTAATTATGTTCCAGGGATACTTAAACTAGGTTGTTCAAGGACATTTTCTTGTCTACAGAATTTCTTTTCTTTTATGCACGTGAAACTGAATTTATGAAAAAAAATCTTGTTGAAAGTGGAAAGTTGTCTTGTGAATAATGAAATAACCTTGTGAAGCCTAATCTGAATGTGTACTATATGTAATATATCACTAGGATGATTTTCAGTCGTGCAAAAGATATTTTATCAAGTATTTTACATGGCTGTTTAAAAAAAATACAATTTTAGTACAGCTGAATAGGTTGGGGACGAAGAATGTCCAAATATTAAAATAAGTGACTCGACAGATATAATGTATGCTCAAAACAATTAGGGAATTAGATTTCTGGATAATTTTGTACAATTTACTTAAGTACCAAAACTAAAAAATGTGTTGTATTAAAATATTTTCTGTGAGTACCTATTACATGTAGTATGTAGAATTGTTAAACTATTTGAATTTTTTTTAAACTGTATTTTATTTAAATACAGGGGCCCCTAATGATTTTGAACAATGATTCAAGGTTGGGTTTCATTGCTGACCTATGCCTTTTATACGCTCACTTGTAATGAGTTCAATGTTTAGTAAACACAAAAACATATATAATTTTAAGTATTTAATTCATAAATATGTTTCTGTGTGTGTGTGTTATATAGTGCGTTGGTGAATGGCTGTAAACAAATGTACGGTTAGTGCAAAACGTACAGTTAATTGTTGCTCCCTGTCGTGAAGCATATATGTATACAGGGTAAGCCTCCTAAGCTGTTACAAGTCAATATCAAACTATTTATTCAAATAACATATCGATAAACTATTTACCTAGGTTTTTGCTATTTTACGCATCAATAAGAAACGGGATTGGAAAACTTTTGAAAGTCCAAGGAAACCACTTTAAATGTCTCTTATAACTGATGAAATGCAAATAACAAAATACATATATCTGATTGTCGTGATTGAAAGCAGTGTTCGAAAACATTACGTCCTGAAAGTCAAAGTCATCAGAGCATCACTTAATACAGCATTATCATACTAGTCTTGGACTTTACAGCTACATATATTGTAAGGAGAAAAAATGATCCTTGCACATAGAGAATTGATGGTGACCTTGAGATCTAAAAAAAATATTGCATTTGTAATATTGTAAAATGTTCCACATGATGTATAACTTCAAACTTCAAAAACCCAGGCAAACGATTTATCGATGTATTATTCAATTACTTAAATATTAATTCGTAAGAATTCAGGTGACACATCCTGCATAATATTAATAAAATCATTACCTATACGCAGTTGCCATAAATCCAGTTTTAAATCAAGTACACCCTCAATTTGAACCGAGTCGTATCGGAGAATTCTTCTAATTACTCATCCAGGTGTCCTGAGCACTTGGTGTTTCTTGAAAGTGCGAAGTGGGCGGTTTTGTCTCGAGGATTACTTCATCGAATCCCGTGGGAGTGTTTCTGACATATACAATGCCGACATAAAGATGCAGAGCGGAAAGAAATGGAACGAGAAGGAGAACGATGTCATTAGAGAAAAAACAGGCGGTTGAATTTGCATGGAGGAACTTCATTGCTTGCGGAAACATCGAGCTTTATTATTGCCGTTGAAGCTGGGGCTACGAGTCCTGGCACCAGTGGCCATTACTCTGCTTGTCATAGCGTAACTGAGAAACAAGTTGAAATATGCAGTGGACTTGTACGAACAGCCATCCGGGGGGAGAGAATCACCCTTAATAGGCCAATTTGTTGTCACCATCGTCGTTGTCCGGAGACGTGATCAACGAGAATGCGGTCATCATCGTAGATGTCTGACGTCGTTAGGTCAGAATTTCTCCTTCTTTCGAGTAAACATCGTTAGAGTAAACGTTGCCTAGGTGGAAATGGATTTGGTCATTTTTCGTTGCTGCGCGACTTTATGTGTTCATAACATCTATCTATGAAATAAGCATTTGTCTTCGATTTCTAATATTGTTGACGTTGAGAAAGTCACAAAGAGATTCAAAGACTAACAATAATTTTTCATAAACGATTTTTTCTAGTTCATGCTAATTTTATTAGCATAGTCAGAAATTAAAAGTACGTACTATTGAGAAAATCACAGAAATGAATATAAGGCTGCGTTTACATTGGTAAATTACTTGTATCAGTAACTCATAAGTGGGTTAATCAGGCTAGCTACTTGTACCAGTAACTGGTATAAGTAACTTACCAATGTAAACGCAGCCTGATGGATTAGCAATTACACAAGATAATGTGCAGACTACCAAATTTTGACCAAGAGGTTTTACAGTAAACTTGGCACAAGCACGTTCTAACAGAGGTACTGCAACACTGAGCTAACGTAATACACTAAAGTAGTACAATGTGGTTACCTAGGTTGTTAAAGGGATTTTTTATTCACCCAGTGTTTCTTGAAGTAGAGAGGAAATACGAAAAAGGACCAAAACACATGAGTCATAGGCTGACGTACGGAGGAAGCTTGTGATGTGGAAAACTGTTGTTGTATGATTCAATCGGTCCTAGATAAAGTGTTAGTCAGGCGGCTAGTACATTGGGTCAAGAACAGTACCGATTATTAATCACAAACGATGTACAACTGAGAAAGATGCGAAGAGATGAGGTACAACATCAATTGTTAATAATAAACGTTCTGTTTACAACGAGGTTTAACAAAGTTTTGTTCGTTTACGTTGCTTGAGATTTATTATCTAGTATTTGAACAGAGTTATGACATTGGATTTGGTTTTTGAACTGGCCTCTAGTTACAGTTTTCTTCCTCCTTTCATACGAATTGTGGAAGCTATTAATTCGCACGAATAGCCAATCACAGCTCCGCTACAATTTTAGTCAGGAAAGAGGCTGCGTTCAGGGATTTCCCTGGTAGGCGTTGGATGTGCTGTTTACGAGCTTATGCTACGTTAAATGTTATTTAGTTGAAACAGCTAATGTCTTACATTTGATTAAACTTATGATCTCTAATATCTTAAACATAATGAACAGAGATATCCGTTTCATAAGCTCAGTGAAATGGATTCTATTTGCCTTTTCGTGTTTCTAAAACACGACAGATATTTTTGTCTTTGTTCATTCAGCAGTAGCACACCAGGCACTCAAAAAGACCGTGAAAATTCTACAATTGATGAAATGAATTTTTCTCAGGATAAATATTTTGTGTTTCAATTGAGAATGGTCGAATTAATTCCATGGAAATTAATCAGAAGCTGGTCGTAACTATCACCCGTCCACGGAGTGTTAATATTCGACTACTTCAAATCTAATAGAAGCTTTTACTCCTTGTTAATATTTCTCGGAATTGTATGTTTGTCATATTTCTAGACTCACTTTCCTGCAGAATTTATGTAAACATCATTAGCAAGATCGCAAAACTTGGCAATTAGAACTTCATCCCTTCAGTTTCTTTTCGCCTTTTTACATTTCAAGGCAGATTTATAGCGTACTTCCTCGAGGAACGTTAAAAAGATAGAAGAATATTTTTCTTTTAATGCGAGTTGAGTTTCCGAAGCAATTATTTCTCAGAAAACGTTTGCATCATTTTTACAATTTTTTGTAAGTTTTATTTTAATTTTACATTGCTTATTTGTTAATAATAAAGTACGTAAGGCACTAGAATATCGAAGAGTATTTTTAATAACAACGAGAAAGAAATGGCAGTATATTTTAAAACTGGTTTTGCGTGAGTGTTCTCGAAGGAAGGAAAATATTCGTAAGACGCAGGCGGAAGTGGCGTGAAAAATTAGGGCAGACACGTAAGCTAGAGCTTTGCTGTAGTCCTTGATGTATGCAGGCCATTAGACGGCACTGCTGTACATGCCATCGATGGCGCTGAAAGAGAAGAAGTGCTCTCCACCGTCTAAATTCCCGAAACCGAACTCATCTTCCACCCTTCAGAAATATTATTAGTGGAAAAGAAATCGTTGTTCTTAGCAACTAAAAACGTACGAAGTAAAAGATATAATTTTGAGATAGATGAAACCTAAAATTAAAACAAGAAGAAAAATTTGTTTAGAAAGATTCACCATGAAAGCACATGATACACAAATTCTGTAGTAATATGTAATCGATTATTAGTCGATAAATTGGTCTCAAAATAAATTATACTTTTTCAATAGTATTATTTTTAAAATAAGACTGTTTCTATTAAAATGGAATAAGAAAGTTACTGATCCTTGAAGAAATTGTGAAGAATTGGTCAGATTAAATACATAATATATAGAATGTCATTTTACAAAATTCATTCGAGCAATTAACGTCTAATAATATATTTCTCGAAATCATGATATGCTATACAGAAAAACAAAACATTATTTATCAGTATATATTAGTTATTATAGTACACTATTAATTTTAACTATATTATATTAGCAATTTTTTTCAAATTTTACATCTGCTTTGTGTATTTTTAATGATATTATTCAACAATTTCTTTTATTCTAAATATAATCAAGAGTATGTTCTACTATTTTCTAATTCAGAATCTTTTCAAAATAGCGTTTCACCTAATTTAAGAAGGATCTGTGACATGTCTAATAATAATATGCCTGACAGAAATGTTAGCCCGACAGATGTTTAATTACAATTTGTAATTTTCCTGAATAAAGTGAAAACTGCTAAAGTAAACGCTACACACGCCCGATCCCTATCCATGTCCTTAACATAACAAATCTTACAATCATAGAGAGCTAAAGAAAAACTTGAATATCGTTAAATTCTTTAAGTTAATAGCACTGTAAATTTCCACCAACCCAGGTCATCATCGGCAGCCTAGATAGCAATTTTCCAAAACACCCTGAGTTGGATTAAATAATTATATTCACTCTCTCTTAGCATCCAAAAGGCCTATTAAAATCCAGCAATTTTGTTTATACACTCCCATACAACCAATACACGATACTATAACAATCACCAACACGCATACGTTCCGTTACCATCCTCAATCTCTCACCTACTCACATAAGGTTTATTCAGCGCACGTGGTACACGCAGAGCTTCGACAATTTATTTCAAAGAGTACGCGCCAGAATTCATCCCCAAAGATTCGGCCAACCCTTTCCAAGCATCCAGTATAATCTCCAACGATTTCTGGAACACATAACGCGGTGGAACAATTGACGGATTCCGTGTTGGCGCGATCGGGGGATGGCTGCGGTCTGACGGAATTGCAGCCGTACGCCTTATGCAAATCCGTGTACAGCCGCGTCGATGGCCGGTTCGACGTTCCATCAGCAGGACGACGAAAGGCAGCCATCTCTCGTCCAATGAGAATGCTTTCAGCTCGATTGGACGAACGTTTCCTGATGCAGGTTCAGACGTTCGACCCATTGAGCCTTGATTAATATTGCTCCGCAGATCAGGCAACCGATGCTAGAGACGCTGCAAAAAAAGAGAGATAGTTGAAGAAAGGCGCGTAGCGGGCCGTTTGAAAGAAAATATTATTTTTCTCGTAAGCAACGGGCTTTCCCGGACCTCTCTCGCTTTTTTCCCCTCCACCTCCGCTGCTTTTGCCTTTACTCCACGCCCAACCGTATCGTCCTCTTTCGTGCCGCTGGGTCTTTAATGAGGCGAACGGAATCACCGCACCTAAACGCGCGAGCACGAACAGACTGAAATTAATTATCGAGCAGCTAACCCCACCCCCACGCCGTCGAGATTTATGAATATATTAATTGCATCCGTATCCGTTCGGTCCGTTGACAGCGATGAGAGGGTTTATCGATACGCCGCCTTTCCAGTCTCGCTATTTTCCTCACGCATAAAGCAACCCTTTCACGAACACATTATTCGGACTTTTGAGCTGCACGGTCAGAGCTTTCACTGGTCCTTCGGGGGAAGTTGATCGATGATTGGAAAGATGTTTTAATTAGGGATAGGAAAAACTTGGCTAATTCCGCGGTATTAATACGAACAGCTTCCGAAGTGGCCGCCTCGGATTTTGTTGAGCTTTTTCATGGTGATAGATCATGTTATTACGAATCTCCTGATATGTGGTTTTGGGTGTAGAGTACAAATAGTTTAAAAGATATTAATTGCCAAAGGAAACCCTGCGTAGCAACCTAACTCCTAATGACTCCGACAATATTCATCTTTCAACACGTGTTTATTAGTACTTTTTTCCTCTACTTCATGAGTACTATGTGGCCTTGAAATCCTGAAACCATTCCCCTCATATAGGCTATGATCTGTGACGATGATGGACCAAGGGAGAACGAGGAGCGAACTGAAAGGAATTGAGAAATTATCTGTTTAAATGTGTATTATATTTCGAAACATTTTGTTTATCTAGATCAGGCTTTGGAATTAACTGCTCACGACGGCCGATTTTCGGAAGCAACGCCCATTTTTTCCCGCCGCGCGTCTTGGCCCCCGCGACGGCCCTAGTGCTCGACACGTCTCAGGCGCGTATCAGAAGCATTATACCCCATGGGTGATGTGAAAACCTATTTACACGATAGGATACGAGTGTCGCCCTAATGCGCCACGTGCGGTTCACATGGTACGGGCCTGAGACGTGTCGAGCACTAGTGCCGTCGCGGGGGCCAAGACGCACCGCGGGAAAAAGTGGGCGTTGCTTCCGAAAATCGGCCGTCGTGAGCAGTTAATTCCAAAGCCTGATCTAGATAATCAATATTACATGTATAAGACCCTTTTTTGTAACAATAAAAGTCCATGAAGTATTCAGATACATGATTGTTTGTACCTAATTGGTTCTTATCAACTAACTGTCTTTTGAAGTGCATTTCAAATAAAAAACTGAAAATAACAGGGGGTTATTGTAAAGAAAATTAAAAAAAAATTAGGAGTTCAAAAGATTAATATTTACCATATATTGTTTAAAAACATATAACAAAAAATTACATGTATAAAAATGAAACAATAGAGAAAATCAGCTACTTAGAGCGGGAAATGGATTTCGAAATAACGCAATGAACGTGTTAAATAATTTAAAAGGTACATCAATTCGAGGACAGTCGATATTTTGTCTCATTAGCTAAAATTTCTCCAATAACAAACCATTGTTTTTAGGAGGACGACCCGGTCGATAAAGTGTTAATCAACGTTTTGAACTTCGCGCTGAGCAGCTTTGGTCATAGAATTATCTAAAGTTATATCTCAGAAAGGTGGTTGATAATTAAGTAAACGTTCAAATCATGGAAATGCAAACGATTTGTTGTAGAAAAGTTTTCGTCTTCTGTGTAAGAAGATTTTATCTCGCCAAAATACTTATTCGTTGCTTGCATTTAAATGAAAGCACAGTTACAGTTTCAGCTACAGTTTCTAATTAAACGTATCCATTGTAAGTAGAAGCAAATGTCTGCAATTTTACTATCATGATTTACAGAATGAACAAAAATTGTTGATTAGAACCTAAGCGTTAAGAAACTGAATTAAACTTTGCAAGGCAACGAGTGAAAAGTTTCGAGGCAAACCAACACGAAAGCATACTGCACAGAGTATTACTGGAAAATTGATACTACGATTTTCATGAAAAAATACTCTAAAAAAAAACAATCCTAAAATATTTAGCAATATCGTTTTATATGAAAATAATAAAAAATCGCAACCGAGACAGAATTTAAAAAATCCTACTATGAAAGTCGATAAAATATAATAAATGTACTGTTTTGAATATAAGAACGATATTTTATACGAAGTTTATGATAGAATAATATTTCCAGCAGCTTACTATTATTTTATTATATCTGATTTTCAAAGTTCAATTAACACTTCTAATTAAAACCTCGTTTTTCAAAATAAGTGCGTAGAATTCATATCGTTTAAAAAATTCTATATTTTCCTCTACTGTTCTTTTCAACGAGGGAGAGTTTTGTGTCACGGAAAAGCTTCCTTAAATTTTTCAAAGCAATGTTTTACAGTATTTCTCCATGGAATATTCTAAACGGATCTAGAAGCTCAAGCACGCGCTAGGAAGAATTTTTTCTCGCGGCGGTCTCAAATGCTGCTCATAATTTTCACTGGAAATTATCCCGTATTAGCCATGTATGCGACACGCCGTGTGCGTTAAGTCCGCAAGCCGCTTCGTCGAAGCTGTTTCTCTCCGTTCTCTTTCACGTTGTCCACTTTTCTTTTATCTCTTTAATTCCTGCTATTAAAAAGTTAAACTTACCTGTGCCAGCACTCTCTTTCTCTTTCTCTTTGCCTCTCTTTCGCTGAAAAGACTCTCGGCTGCACTAGCACTTGCCCTTGCATTCCATTTTCGTCTTATCCACGTTCGCAACTCTCCTGGCTTCTACTTTCTCGTCTAACTCGCGAAGAAGTTTCGTAAGAAAAGCTTTTTTTAACGTTCGATGCAAACAGGAGGATCTCGTTGTAAGTTCTCTGCTGTGCTATGATTATTTCGAATGTAGGAATTCTTAGTTTTAGACGACTACAAAAGTCACATGGTTTGAGAAGAGACATACGATACAATACTTATGCGAATTTCATCTGACACTGTAATAACGAAAATATGTCGTTTCATTAAAAAAAATACCGAGGACCTTGAAATTTGAAAAAATATCTCCTTCAGAACGAATTTTTCCTTACCACCTCTTCCTTTGCACTTCTAAATTAAATATTTTATTCTTCAGACATTTAATATTCTAGTTGTATCAAAAGCTACAGAGATATTTTATGTTATAATCTTCAATGACTTATCATGCGTGTAAATTAAATTAACATATTCTAATAATAATCCTTAGCACGTTCCATAACGCTTGAACTATATAATGAACTATATAACTATTCATAAATAATACAAGTTGATCCCAAGGAAAGTATTAATTATTAGCTCGTCCAGGATGACGTCATAAGCTACCAAAATGGTGTCTGGAATCCCCGATTACAAGCCTGTACAGTGGTTCGCTTCATGGTTTAGGGATAGACCCCTAGAGCCACCTTAGACCATGAATATTATAATACATTGCACATGCATCGACGTAATAAGCCTTTATAACCTCAAATTCTGAAGAATAAACGTCCAGGTGAATTTTGGTTATCTGATGAACGATTTTCCAAGGAACACTGCGATCATATTCATCAGAATATCGCGTAGGCTCGACGTTGAACACGGGGTCGATGTTTCATTTAGCTTGACATAAATTCGCCGTTGTTTTCGTGTTGTTGCTGCGTGTACGCAACTGGCCCTTATAGGACACGATATTCTTTCCACCCCAGGAGTTTGCATATTTTACTAGCACTAGTTTCGACCGTGACAACATGAGTAACAGCCTTAAAGAACCGGTCCGAAGGTGCGCCGTGGTCGTTCCTTCTTCGTGAATCGCAAATGAACGGCAAATTAAAAGCGACCGGCCGGCGCCTGTACATTTTTTATGGCTACTTTACGACTGGAATATTTATGAAATAACTGTTTTGTTGAACAGGTCGGAGTTAATGAAACCGCGAATCATTTATCAATCCGAGAGGAAACCCCGGTGAAAATGGCGAGGGTATTCAGTTTCACAATTGAATTGGAAAGCAACCCTGGCAACGAGGATGCAAAATCTCAGTTCTACACAGCGTGTCATTTGTGCAATAAAATTGGTCGGTAGCTCAAGGCAAACTGTGAAATTATGAAAAGCTTGTTGTTGCGAAGACCTTGCTTCATGGGATCCAGCATATAATTATTAAGAATAAAATCAGAACTGATGCAAGCAATAGTAGCCACATTTTTAGTGCATATGTATTTTTGGAAAACGTGTATGAGGCCACAATTAAATTTTTAACACAAACAGTGAGAGAATGATAAAATACCTATGGAGGGCTCAGAGTCTGATAGCACATGATCATTAAAATGCTCGTACTCGATACTATTTATTTGTAAAATGTCTATGTCACATTGAATCTGATAATACTATTGTAGGATCGGCAAAAGGAAGCGACTGAGTGTCGCGGTAAGAGAGGAAAAATCGGCTGAGATCGGCAATTGGTCGGTGGCTCAGTGGTTAGTGCGCACGCTTGCAAGCGGAGAGGTCTCGGGTTCGATTCCCGATCCCCTCGGTCTGACTTTTCCTATTTAAAATTCCTACACTATAGAATAGGATAATTAAAGAATAATGTACGAGAATGGTGGTATGTATTGGATTGAGTCGTGTTTAACAACTTCCGATACATAACAGATTTTTTTCTTTCTAAAAATTGAAATAATTGGTCTGAGCTACTGACTTTTGCTTCAGCCTTTAAGGTAAGAATTCCTTAAATGTACACATGCTGCAGAAGAGACAATAATCATCCTGTAATAAATTATGAATAAATTTTGGAAGACAAATCGGAAATTATTTATGACGGAACCCAATAATTCAGGAAGGTATAACACATTATGAAAGTTGTTTTATACTAGCTGACTCCGAAATTCTGTCACCTATTTTTAGTTAGAGTAGAAAATTTGTATTTTCACATGCATTGTTAATTATATTATAAGTACCAAAATAGAAATTAGAGTAAATTTGAAAGAATTTCAACACAAACGTTATCTGGCCTTCTCTTACGTAACATATACTCCTAATATGAGTTTCGCAGGTGGATTATAGTAGAGTCGGTCAAATTAGGCCTTTGGAAGTTATGTTTTGCGCTACTCTGTTCACATAGTAAATGTATAACTAAAAGACTAAAACAAATAAGGCATTGAAGTTATAACAAAAATTGAGAATAGTGTTAAAAAAATGGGACATCAGTTTGCAGGCGAAGTTATGGCCATGAATGGTCTAATGTCGATGACTCTACCATAGTACTGTATAACTATCAACGGTGAGAAAGGGTTTTGATTAAAGATAGGTGCACCTAAGACACAAATTGCTTAAAAATCCGTATTTATTAGAACTGTTTTCTTACTTCTGAGTTGTAGTACACACTTTTGCAACATTCAAGAAGAATATTACTTTTTTCAATGGTAATCATTTTCTTTCGTTTCGAACATTTGGGTCATCAAAATGTGATTTCCTAACTTTTTGAAGCAATAAGTCCCTATTGTTAGTATTACAGTAAATTAAAAATACTTTTATTATACAATTGATTTCTAAATTTATCCCTGCTCCTTTCATTCGATCTGTACGTATAAATACCTGGGTGCATCTGCTTGTGCATCATTTATGGTCTCAACAATGTCAAACCGTCAGTCAACCAATATTGATTGACATATTCGTGTTTACTCTCTGTGTTTCTAAATTAAAAATACTTTCACTATACAATTGAGTTCTAAGATTATCCTTACTCTTTTTGTTCGATCTGCAAGTATGAATACCGGAATGCATCTAGTTATTCATCGTTTATAAACTCAAGAATTTCAAACCGTCAGTCAATTAATATCGGTTGACATATTCGCGTTTACTCTCTGAGTTTGTATTCCTTACATTTGGAAACTTCCACGTTTGCGACTGTCTTCGCTGAATAATTTTGTAGAATTTTATCCGTGTCTGAGTGTCTCCTCGTATTCGACTGTTCCATATTCAACAATATTTGCATATCTGTTTATATTCCCGCATTGATTTCTTCTGATTTTCGTTTTTTCTTTTCTCTTCGTATTTCTGCAGCCATATTCGTACACGCGTTGCCACGAGTAATTGAGATGTTTACCACGGAAATTTTCATTTCCAAACACCGTGCGTTTCTATTTCGTTGTATGACGAGGATGCAAGGAGAACTGCAGTATTTTGTTGAACAATGTTCTGGTGCAGTATAAGCTGCAACTTAAAAAAAAACTTTTCCAACCAGAAAAATATACGTCAATTACTCTAATTTCTAAAATAAACAAAATTCTTTACGACTGTAGTGTAACTAAATATTATCGTCGGTAATAAGTAGACTGTGGATGTTTATGCAATTAGACTTCCACATTTTCTATGTTAATGCAGTTAAATAAATGAAATTTCGACAAGACTGCATTTGCTCCTTAAAATATTCAAAATAGGTAATTTTTATTTTGCTATGTTATCAAATGTCTATCATGGACCAATTTGGATATATTAAACTGCATAAACATCCGCAGTCTACTAATAACCATTGTAGTTGATGCAAAGTTAAGAGAGAAGAGAAAAAAAATGTTGTAGTCCAATTGTTAGAAAATGTCTGCTTATTTATAGTAATTTTTATGATGATGGTTCTATGTTTTAATTATAATATCATGCATGAAATGAATGTCTATATCATTGTGCCGCATCTTTTGCAAGACACAATATAAAAAATGTGTTGTATTGAACATTTCAAAGTGATGAGATATTTCAGTGTTGATATGGTTGACAAATATTATAATTGTAACTGTAGATATTAAGTTAAAATCAAAGTCGCTGATCAAAGGAATTATCAGTCCACAGATGTTTGTAATTCATGAAAATTGAAAATTACTCTCCATGTTTGGTAGATTTTCAAAGTTATTATAAGTACCTTTTGTGAAGTTTATACTCTTTGCAATCTGATTTTTGTATGAACAAATTTCTTTCAGGTACAAATTATTCATGTTCTTCAAATTACCTGTCATTAGTTAAAAACTATATTTTAGCTTAATTAATCCTCTATAATACTGTACTGTTGAACAACACTGGATAAATATAGCAAATAGTTGATACACTATTGCACAAGCTAAAAATAAAAAAATTCATATAATTAGTATATACATTTAACATGTTGATCGCCACGGTGAAAAATCTCATACCTGGTTAGACATACTATAATATCCCATTTCAAACACAAATCACGAAGAAAAAAATATGTAACTACTTAATTGCACATTTTTTGACCTTCTGTTCTTATTAAAATATTAATTCTATTCAAAATTTAAAAAAATCGGTAATTATTTAATTTAAACGTTTCCTGTATCAATTTTAATTTGATAACATAGCTACCAACACTTATGAAATTTTGAGAAATGTGCACCTTAAAATGATACTAGAAATACAAAGTGTAATATGAAATAGATAAATGTTTGTACAATCAAACACGTGTATTAATGAATAGCCTTTTTCAAATAAAATTCCATGAGTCGGTTACCGGTGACCGCCGCGGTAGTGAACATGTTAAGTAAAATATCGGCAGAGTATTTTCTCGTTCATTAAACACTAAAACAAATTGTCATTAACCAACACCGAACATAGCGTGTTCTCTTATAAAATGACACCTACTTTGCTAACTTGAAGGCTATTAAAAAGAAAAACACGCTATAAATTCTTATCAGTACGTGATATTACAAGAAAAGAAAATTTAACTGAGTTGCATTTCCTGTTGTCACTTGTGTAATTTACATTTTTACATTTTTCGCGTGTTATACGTGTCCTTGCACGCTTCCAACTTTACATCCTTACAGTCGACTTTACGTTCATTGTGCATGCATGGATTCAACTCTGTACTAAAGTTTACATCTGCATCTGCTTGTTTCTCGTGTATGCCTCGGTGCTCTTGTAATCCGCTTACATTTGCAGCACAGAAACTCAGATCTTCGTATTCTACCTCGTGCGTCTACGTAGTTTTTTAACTGCACTTGATAACCGCCTCTTTATCAAGCCTGTTTCCACATTGTTGCTGTTAAATCTGATCCCTGCGAATAAACGTATTATTCCAGCAATGCTTTGATAAGATTTCTTAAATGTTACTATTATAATACTTGAAGTGAATACAGATTACATGTACTATGGATAGAAGTTACGTACATTAAAGTGAACAAATACTTTTCTTACCGTAGACAAGTATTTTCATTTTTTCGTCAATGAAAAAAAAATTGTCGTTCTGTTTAGAATTTAGTTTTTCATGAAAAATCAACCTCTGTTCGATTGTACCTCGAATTATGATATTGGATGTAACATATATTCGACCCGTTTATTCGTTTTTTTACTGACAGGACCCAGGAATTCTACAAGAGAGAAGTCCTTTAGCAACCAAAAAGACGAAAGAAGATCATAGCTCAGAATGGCACATACATAATTGAGTAAACTTATTCCTAAATTTATAAATAAATGTTTTAAAATCAAAACAAAAACGGGACACATATATGTTACAACCCAATACATTCAGTGTATGCAATATCTATACTGATCATGTTAATGATTAACAGTTCGAAAAATGTCTGCGTCACTACTGCGTCTATTTTATTCTAAAATTTAATTTGAATGCCGACGTTTCCTCATATTAGCATTTTTATTTGTAAGTATTTCATGTAAGGTACCGTACAAATAAAAAAGGAATTCACCAATTACAGGATACATAGTCCTGAACGCATTGAATAAAAATTGTCTAGTAAATATATGTCGAAACGTTAACATTACATTTATGTTTAACATAAAATATTTTATAACTCTGATAACATTCTTTTTTGCAAATTCTTCCAAGTGGACGAAACTTCGGTTCAAAAGTTCGGAAAAATACACACTCAACTTTACAATTTTTTATTTATACATACTAAAGCAAATACCAAATGTACTTGAATAACAAAAATGTGTATTTTGGTACTATTAATTACTCCAAAACAAAAGAAGAATTCAACAGCGTGAGTTAGGTACACATGTTTTTTTGGCGTCATCAACTACTGTAAAATAAAAGAATTCAACAGCTTGGTTTATGTATAAATGTGTTTTAAGTGTCATCAATTACTGCAAAACAAAAGCAGAATTCAGCAGGTTGGGTTAGATATAAATATGTCTTTTAGTGTCATCAATTACTGCAAAACGAAAGAAGAATTCAACAGGTCACGCTGCCCTGCTTCTAACAGGACATCTGTCATCTTCAATATCACAAAATGTTCAATTAATCCCTGAAGGGTATCCGGAATGATCTGAATTTTCCGCACCTGAAACTTGACTCTTCCCTGTGTCGGAACTTCGTGCCTCTTCATGTAAATTTTCATTTCTAGAGTTCGGTGTGTGCCTTAAGCAATGTTTCACTTCGTTTTAGGCTCGCGCACATTCATGAGTCCCTTCGTTTTAGCGAAGTCCAACCTCCATGTTTGCCTATCCCCCGCATGCTTTCGCATTTACGTTCCTGCATCCATTTCGAAATTTACATCTGGGTCCATCTTCGTCGTGCGGCTACTCACACGTGCTTCCGTGGTTTTACACGCGCGTTCGTGGTTCTTTGCACCGAGGAAACATGACTACGACCGCGTTCCTTCCTCGCGTTTACTTATCTTTACGTTCCTACGTGTTTACGTGTCGTATTTACGCTCCCTCGGAAATTTATATGATGTCTTTATTTCTAGATACGTGGCTGTGTAAATTTTTTACGGTTACCTCTTTATCTTGAGAACCTCACAATGGCTCTCAGGAGGCCTGGAGGTAGATAGAAGCCGGCTCGTTTTGGCCATTTCGGAGGTAAGGTATCGTTAGCACTAAAATTTGGATTTTTATGCACTTTGGAGAAAGTGTAAGTGACACTTCTTCAATTCAATTGGCTGTTTCACAGATGAATACATCTGTGGTAATTATAGAATTGGTAGTGTTATCAAATATAAGAAAACGCTATCCATAGAAGTGTTAATTTAAATAGGTAACCATGTAGGGTGATTCCGAAGTCGGTATACTACAGAACAATCTTAATAAAAAACTCTAATAAACATGGCTCTTAAAGTCATTTGTTTCTTAAATAAAACCATTGACATGTGTATTAATTATGCACGAAACATTGAAATTGATACAGAAAGTAGGATGTGAAATATTTTATTTTTTAATAACAAGACGCGTCACAGGCCTTTTTTTGAGGAAAATTACTTTTGACAAACAGTAAAAATGCGCTTACGAAAATAATGGTAGAATCAAACGTTTAACGGTAACAAGCTAAGAGTTCCTGTCAACGTAAAGTGCAGTTATAGCTATCATCCGACGCAAACCTTTCTTACGCAGTGATTCCAGTTTGTCTACAAAAATATCAGTCTCGGTACTTTTTTGACAAACCTCATGTATTAGGAACATTTTATTCTGCCCTCTAGAATTGCAAGCAACGTTTTCTGCATCTAAAGAACCCTGAAAAAAGAGAATGACGCACTAAGGTCGGCCGTCGTGACTGAACAGCTTCCCTTCGATCCAGCATGGCTATTCTCACCTCCGTAACCACCTGCGACCATACATGTTGGACGATTTATGTACGCGCAACTCAAAGTTCCAGACACTCCGCTCGCCGTGCATCCATAAGCATTCAAAGTTAGAGCCACTTCACGTTAACTAGCCCATTCCTTGCGGAAGGGTCTCATAAATGAGAGACCCCCAAGGGGTGACTGATACCGGCCCGGTCGAAGTTTACGGGGTTACGTTGACGTATCGCCATTTGTTAGCTCACGGAAAACGAGACTTCGGGTTTTCAGAGACATTCGACCGTGCCGGACTTTCAAACGCGTCGTCTGCTTTCGGGAAACTCGATCGAACTGTATAATCCTATTGGGTTTCTCTTACGAGTGTCTGGCTACCACCGGAATGATTCTACTTTCAAGGAACTGTTTACAGCGGCAAAGTGAATTTCGTATGCTAGATTATATGAGTTAACTTCTCAGATAAATAGAAAGACGACATGGGGACCATTTGTTTCTTCATAACGTCAGATGATCTTTGTTATTACATATTATTGTCTTCATTTTAGTTTTTTTGTTCTTTGCTTTTATTTGTACTTCTCTGTGTGTACTGAATAACTCTAGACTTAGAAAAGAATTTTTATTACTTACAGTCTGCGTCAGTAGATTAAATTCAGTTCTTTTGTATAATTACTTTCATTGAATCTGTTGTTTACGTATTGTGTCTTCTGAAAAGTTATGTAGGGTATACATAGGTTTTACATGTTAACCTTTCAAAATTTTAACAGTATTATACAAATATATTCGTCCGATGAGACAGATTACTGAGTACCTCCTTATGACACTTGTTTTTCTGTAGAAAATCTAGGTTATACTTCATTTCTATTATTTTCCTTTTGTGAATAAAGTATAACTACGTTTGCAATGTGAATATTTGAATCATTCGAAATGAAAATATTTGGAAATTTTTTATTATACCTCACTTGACTTATTGTTAGGATTTATCATAGAGTAAGAAGTAAAGATGCTAGAAACTGGCTAATTGTTAATAGAATCGTAAAAAAAAAGAAAAATATTGCTATAGATAAATCCCTAAAACATTCGACAGAGGCGAATTTGTTGTTTGATCATTTTTAAAAAATAGTAAAAATTAATGAAAATTCTAAAAAGGTGTGACGAAAGAAGTACTGTTAGCAAAAGACAAGAGATAAAGTTTGCAAATACCTTTGAATTCGACACGAGCAAGCAAATGTATCAGCTTCTGAAAGAACAGTTAAACGTTTTTTAAAAAAACTCCAAAAATTGTAAGAAAATTGTTGATAAAAGAACTATTTTTGAAGAACCGCCATAAAACAGATTAACTCGATTCTGAAAAATAGCATAAAAATTGTGTAATTGAGTGGGGAAAAAATATTTTCAGATGAAAATAAGTTTAATTTACGCGATTCATTATTATGATTTGAGAAAGGCGGGAAACATTTTATCACACAGACAACAGGGAGGGTGATCAATAATGATTTGGGGAGCTATAAAAGCCGAAGGGATTGTTGATTCGCAAATCGTGGAAAGTCGATAGGATTTACAAAAGTCTCTAAAACCTACCCTCTGAAATCTACCCTTGCAAACACAATAATAACGCGTAGGGTAATGTAATTACCTAAAACGCCATAAAAATGTACTGGAACCTCAATCATATGAATCTAAAAACTTTCATCGGGCACAAAATGCGCTTATATTGTTCATGTAATAATATTTATTGCAAGGTCGAAATTAAAAATTTCAATTTATCCGTATTTTTGGTACTGGTTCAAGGTTTATATATACAAAGTTTCATCAAAATTAATTAACATTTAGTTAGAAAAATTTGCAAAAATATGTAAATTTTTAATATATTTTTTAAACAAATTAATTTTTTTAAAAACTATTTACATAGGCAGATTCGTCATTAAAAAATAGACGAACCGTACATTTAAACTTTCTTTCTATCTCTCATAGTTTCCGAGATATACTGCGAAGTAGGGTTTTCACCCTTTACTTCGAGGGCTGTTTTCACCCCTTCAAAGTGAATAAGAGCTGCTATAAAAAAATACGTGACGAATATTTTTTCGAGATCTATATCATATCTAAATTTCATAAAAATCGGCGTATGTCAACTCCGTAACATTCCTTGTCAGGTACAAATTGATTAAATTTAGACAAATTCTATTTGTTTAACAAGAATTGATAGCTATTGAACAAAAAATGAAGTTGAAGAAAAGCAAGTAGTAATGTAAGTACATGTATGTGACCTCTTGCATTATTTAAATTAACATAATTCCAAAAGCAATAATCGAAACGTGTGATACCTAGTAACCGTAGATACCAAATCTTAGATTTTCATAAATCTTTTCATGTCTTCATGATCAGTTTGTATACAAAAATAAAAAGTTCGATATTGTACGATAATCTCAAGTATCGTGTGTTTACAATATAAATCCAAAATATAACGCTGCGATATTATAGAAAACTATACTTGCTGGTAATCCAAGTTCATCAAAACTCAAGATGGCAAGCGCAGCTGACACTAGACCAGAGATTGCCAGCGATGGCCATCCGGAGCAAGTCCAGGCTCTGGCCTACCCTCACTCTCCGTCCATTACCCTCACGTAAGTTGTGTCTGGGTACGACGTCGAGAACGCCGATAAGTACGATTTCTCAAGAAACAGTCACGTAATAAAAATAATTATTTTTGATATAGTATATATAATTATTTTAGTTATCAAATAGATCCGAACAAGTAAGTGTGTATGATGTCAACTGAGTTTCTATATGACAAATGATATACATCAAAGCAGAGATGTAATCTTTAGATAAAACTTATGTCATATATGTATAAAAACAATTACTTTTATTACGTTCTCTTTCTTGAGAAATTATACTTAACAGTGTTTTGAGCGTCCTACCCAGACCACAGTCTAACAACGTGTAAGTAAGTACTTGAGGGGAATGGACGCAGAGTGGGGCTAGGCCGGAGCCAAACCTCGTTCCGGATGGCGATCTCTTCTCCAGATTCTCATCTTCACTCCTCTGATTAAAAATATTGATTGAATGACTGCAACTGCATTCTAGCACCTGTAGATTCTATAATGAAACTTAAATTGAATTAAGAATTCTGATTGTTAAATATAATGTCTTTGATGAATTCCGTTTAAAACAGAATTTACAATATTGTTCGCGGAAAGTTTCTTCGGTCCACGACTGGTCGGAAGAAAAATATAAACAGGGACCGAAGTTTTCTCATAAATTAATGATACCTCTGTAGAGCGAGGACTCGAAGTCCCATTCAACTTGTGCCAAAGTGAAAGAGGATCAACGACGCATCAGTATGGAGAACGAATAGCAGCAAACTCGCGAGAGAAACACCGCAACCGTCTCTAGTGAAAAGTTTACGGGTTTTCGAGCGTTTAACGTTCTCATTTCCAGCAGCGAACGAAACGTATAAATAACATGTTTATGCGCTGCAACCGGCGGGCGAATGGGAAAATCGTGGTGGATTTATTGCGACCAGCTAGTCCGTTGATATTAGACAACTTTTGATACGATATCGTTTTCTATGAAGTGGTTGAATCATTAAACCGCGATGTTTCCATCGAATCGTACCGAGAATCTCAAAAATCTGGTTCTCCGCGGATCATTAGAATGCAGAATCCAGTAAATAAAAATTTATTTTGAGAATACTTTCATATCAAAGAATGTCCTGCTTGCAACTCGTTTGGATTTGATGGTTCATGGTTACACGAAATACGGTGTTTTTTACGCATCTAGTAATTGAAGGATGTTAATCTCTTTAAGGAACAGATCATTAAAATTGGAACAAGTTATATTTGCACAATAGGAATTCGTAGCTATTAAACGGAAATAGAAAATGCAAGGAAAATTTAGATATGTCTGATAATGAGTAGAATCATGTATATCAATGATGGCCACCGGAGCTGCGGTTTTCCCCCATTCTACGTCCATTCCCCTCATATAGACTGTGATTTGGAACGACGATGGACCGAGGGGGGCGGGGAGGGAACTGAAACGAAGGGAATGGATCTAGAGTGGCGGAAGGCCGCTGCTCCGATGGCCATCACTGATGCATACACTTGTAATGGCTATGAGGTATACATTATATCTGTGTTAACAATATTTGAATTGAGAAGGAACTAAATATACACATGTACTAGTGTCCCTGAATGGTTTAAGTATAATAAATGGCATAAAGGCTAAAAGTTATGTGTTCTTCAAAGTTATCTAATGAACTCACAAATAAGGAAGGGTAGTCTGAACGTTTGCTCCAGTAGATTAACCTCATTTTTAGGCAGTCAAACTATAGTAATAAAGTTAATAAATTAAATAAACGATGTTGCTCGGAGTAACGTCCAAAGCAGCTTACTTAACGCTCGATGAAATAACCTTGAGAATTTTGTTTACACATGATTTTTTTAAAAATACAACCAGCATATCTTACGTAGAATTAGAATAGTGCTAATTAATATGACAATTGATCTCTACTTGAATTTCTTTTTTTATACCAAGGTATGCCAGTATACTTAGCTTTGATTTGTTTGTTTCTTCGTTTCCTATATTGATCGCCTGAGTTTAAGAACCATAGCGCGCAAGTGGCGCCTGTTGTTAGCAAGCCTGCTAGAGATGAACGAAACGAAACCCACCTTTGGGCAGTATTGCACTTCTTTGCAATGACAATTCCTTCGCGATACAGCGGTCCTATGAAGGTTATGAAAAGTTATTAGAATAACGGCTCCGTTGTTTACGACAACCAGAAGACCGAGGTCATTGAATAAATTTACAATTCATAGGGTCGTGAACGATACCAAGCTTCCTACTCCGCGACTCGTGCAATTTGCTACGAATACATTCGAAATTGCCAGAATTTTTTAACTCTTTTACATTCTCAATCCACGAAATCGGATATAAATAACAATAAAGTCTAACGTGCCTTAATTTGAAATATTGTGAACCATAATTTTGGACGATATAAATGAAGCGGAATAAATATTTTCGGAATTATAATAATTGTAACGTGTAAATTATTGAACTATTGTATTTACTGAATTAAATAGCAGGTGTATATTAAATTAAAAATATTGCGACTCATGTTCCTTCCATTGTTGAAGAGCTATTTATCATGAACATATTAATCGCACTGCGTGTGTATTCAAATATGAGCATGTACGCGCGCTGCGAAAGTTCGATTTCTCAGGAAAACCTTCATGTTTTACATTCGCTGTTTACGGTAACGAACAAATAATTATTCCGTCATTGTGCTCGCGGATAATTAAAACATTTTAATTGCTCGCACCGCCAATAACTACCTGCGAAGTCTATTTTCGTTTTGATAATTACGCGAAACGTTATACGTTATATTGAATTCTCATTCAATTTACACGATCAGAGGGCGAATTTCCCGTTGCTCTTTCGCGTTTCGCGAAAATTTATTGCCAACACACGAGCAAGAAATGTCTCTCGCCTGTGTGCGGACGACCTACGACGAACGATAAATTCGCAAGAGACAACGGAGCTTCGAACAATTCACCTACATTACGATGCTGTTACTAATTCATAGCACGATTTCAATTGATCGCGCAAAGTCCAGCTCGATTTACGGGGACGCTCAAGTGTTTATCAAGATACGAACAAGAAATAATGGCGACACTTTGAGAATATCGAACACCACGAAACATACGTTACTGCTTCCTCTAATTAAAAGTCTTTTTTCAACTTGTGGTAGGAAAATTCATTCTTTCAAAATATATTCAGAAATTTTGAGGCGTAAAAAAGAAATGTCAGTTAGTTTGACTAATGATTGAAGTCGTGAATTCCAAAACAGTATGAGTCTGCTTTTCGATACTATGTATATGAGTTATTGGTATGGCTGTTTCTAACTCATTCAGACCTATCTAATATCATTTAAAGTAACACAACAATATATAAACAATATTCACGTGAAATATCAAAACGATTAATGGAAAATTAAAGAAGATAAAAAAAATTTGTTTTTTTCAGAACGTTGATTGGTGAACATGTGCCCTTTTGGAATTCATGACTTTAATTATCTGGCGTGAGGATGGCTTCTTTTTTTATATTTCCGTTTATATCTCGAAAAGGAAGAGTTCCCGGACCTATGTTTATATGACCTTTTTCGTTGTCAGAAGAGTAGCATATGACCAAAGTTTGGCCACCTATTTCTGAAGCATCCTGTATAAAGTGATCGTTAACGATCTTGCAATTGTCGCTACTTTTATGAGAAAATTATTAAGAACAAATTCAATAATGTTTCAGGTTCTAAAAAATTCTAAAAAATACAATAACACAAAATACATTATATACTTTTCTGAAATTTTCAAAACACTGAGCATCATACGAATTCACAATGAAAGACTGGTAACTGTACTGTGTGTCTGACAGCGAGAGTCCTACTTCGGGTCGAGGGGTTACATCCAATCCAAACCGTAACATATTACCGCAGACAGATATTCTTGTAAAACGAAGATCGATTTGACGTTACTTTCATCCCGTTACCCTGGTCTATTCTGCCGATATGGTTTCTTGGTGTCCTTCCCGCCCGTTCCAGGGTGGAACCATGACTTTCCAAGTAACGAGGAACAGGAGGAGGAAGAAAATGGAAGAACGGGGACAACCATTACCACTCGGGCGTTCCTTGAACAGTGAACGTGATGGAACGTGGTAAAGGCGAGGCAAGTCGAGTTTTATTTCGCTCACAAAGGACTTCTGTTAAGGTAGTAACGAAGGCAGCGACAAAGTCTCATTACCACCCTCTCCCCCGCGAGAGAAAGCGATCGAGGACCTTTCCCCTCTTCGAGGAATCGCGAGAAGAAGCTACGTTCAGCGAAACTCGAATTAAATCACAAAGCGACCAAGTTTGCTGGTTTTTCAGCCGCCACGAAATCGACTTCGAAATTGTTTCGAAATCCGTGGAAATCTGAACGCTCTTGCGGGTTAATGTGATTTTACCAAATGTTAATGTGGCCATTGGCTGTTTGACATACGTATGCGACTTTCAGTAAAAATTAAATAACGAATTTCAAAAATTCAGGGCGAGTCAAACAATGTATGTGGGAAAGTTGTGTGGTATAATAATATGTATAATTCTGTAGACTTACCTTTTTCATAAATGCAACGATGCACCAGAAAAGTGCAGGTGCACTTGTTTTTAATGAAACTGCATATCTCTTTATATAAATCGAGTCTTTCTGAATATTCTAAATGCAAAAGTATTAGGGTAAGGTATTCGGAAAGTCAATACCACACGAGATTTTTCAATTTCTTAAATATAGAGCATGCTTTATTATATATTACGACGTATGTTTAAAAATAAATATAGGAGAACTGATCTTAAATTTCGTATGATTTGAGCCGATATAATGATACATACGTTTATGAATTATATATTTGCTTAACAGATGACTGACAATGAGTGAAAACTAGGTTGAAATCACATGTAATTCTTGTAGCCGTAAATGTATAATAATTTCAAATTATTTTCTAAAAGAGAATTTTTTCTTCCGAATTATTAGTTTTTGATCAATTCTACATTAGAGAGTCGACAGAAATTTCGCCTCGAATCTGCCGTGGTGAAATGCAAATAAATTTTGGAACAGAGACATCAGAATGCGTTCACAGAACCGAGGATTCCTGACGAAAGAAAACGCGGGGAAAACAGAGAGATGCATGGAAAACCTAGCATGCAACGGCAGAGTGTCTGAAAATGCTGACGACTGGCTCTCTTACCCTTTCAAGGAGTGCCTTTTCTGGGTAACGAGGAGGGAATCCTGAAAGAGGATCGAGGCGAAGGGGTCACGAAATGAAATCCTGCCTTGGAAATGTACGATAGAATCCTTCTCGGGGTACGACTGTAACTCGTAATTGCAATCGCGCAGTGCCTTTCTTGGCCCGATAACGAATTCAGAGCAGAAAATTGTGTGCGTTTACGAACGCGTGGAAGAGTAAGTGGATCAGCCGCGTGCGTAGCCAGACACGACTGCGAAAAAGCGCCAAGTGTACTTGAATTACTTTCCTCGTGTCGGCGAAGAAAATAACAGAAATGGACTGAAATGCTATTTTTGCATTTTTACATATTTCTGTTCAGCACTCCGACCTGCCACGCTGTATTAGTTGAAAATGGCAATCGTCCTATATTTTTGTACAAAATTAATATAATCTGAGTATGTACCTTTAACACGGTGAATGTCGTAGTGAAAATAGGTATGCCCTGTCAGACACATTATAATTTGTTATTTCTAATGTAAATTACTGACGAAATAAATATTTAAGTGCCTAATCGTATACATGTGCTTCTTTACTTTTCGTGTAATGTTAAATTTCCTTAGAATTATATCAGTATCCATAATTAACTAAATTAAATGTGACATGCTGGTTACCAGTGACCCACATAGCAGTCAACGTGTTAATCAATAATGATGGTAATTTTCATAATTTTTTACTGCTCCTATTAGGCCTTATTAAATATATTCACCAACACTATGTGTACTAAAATAAATAATATGTGAATGTAACAATAAGTGTCTCCGATATATGGATAACACGACAGTCAAAGCGTTAATTTGTATAGAAAGTACTTGTTTAAAGTAACGTTAAATCGATTTTTAATATATTTACACAGCACTACTCAGACTGTATAAACGACCCAGTGAAGTTTGAATGGTAGCACAACTGCATAATGTACACGTACATATAGAATATAGTAAGCTCAGAGAAAACATAAAACGTGTTATAAATACGTATGTATTATATTTTATATATACATAACATAACATAAATAAAAATGTAATTGAGTACAACATGAAAAAAGGATTTAAGAATTTCGGGCCATGCTAAAAATAAAAACAGTTCATATAACGTCTCATTTAATGAAATTTGTAATTTTTGTTTGCTTTTGTTTGTTTACTGTCGCACTATAAACAAAGTCGTCCAGTTCATTTAAACTGCTGGGTTCAGTTTCAATGAATCTCAGATTTTCCCGTCGGTATAGCAACAATTGAGTAAACAACGAAATGATTCTGTGTAAGAATCACGTGTGATATACAAGCTTCGAAGCATCCAAACTTGTGCTTCGAAAATTCGAATTAAATAACCCTTTTTAACATTGACTGAATTAAAATTTCAAGGGGAATTATATCAGCTTCGAATTACCCAACATTTCGAATTAACTAGATTCTACCGTATTATAATATGTCTGACCACGTATGGGAGTTTTCACTATGACAATCGACGTGTTAATAATCATTAGAAGGCTCCCAATCATTAAACTCAAACAAAAAGAACTTTCAAAAAATGAGTTTGAAGAATTTTCCCAGTGTAACAAATGAATCAAACAGTATTAGCTTCGAGGGTACAATATTTCTCTGTTCACTGATTCTTCATTTTCCTAATCGAGTTGACTTTCCCGCTTCTTGTTAGCTTCGTCTCCGGGACATCGCGAAATAAATCGCGCGAGTAATAACACGACCTGTTTGTTTCAACGAATTCGTGAGTGTCGTAATAAAACTCATCTCCCTTCCCCTCGCGTGTTCTTCCTCTTCACCCCCTCCACATCCTTTGCACATCATTCACTCGCCACGAAACTTTCCCCTCTCCTGAACACTTTTACCTGTGTCTGCTTTTCCTCCAGCTCTCTTACAGGACGGTCTGGTAGTTTGCCAATGCGAGAAAGAAAATTAATTGTTTTTCCTCGTGGTGCCGGCTTTAACTGCAACGTCCACCCTCTTGCGCTCGAGTTTCTGTTATCCTCGTCTCCTCGGTTGTTTTGTCTCGTCCCGAGCTGGAAATTAATCGCGACCGGACGTGGAACTTATTTGTTTGGAATGGTTCGATTAGCCGGTGACGAAAAAGTCGCTGAACGAAAGCACCGACCAATGTAAGCTTGCGATTGTGATACATTGGATGAGCTTAAAGAACAGAATGGAGAAAGAGGAGATTATGTACCTTCGAATTAAACTTCTTGCTTGTAAAGGGATTTATTTATTTTGAAATTAGACTGTTCGGCTAGGTGGTGGAAGCTTGATTTTATTTTCTTGCGGCATTGAATTCTAAGGATATTTGATTATTTTAAAATTAGATTCTTTATATGAGCAACACACGATTTTAATCCCTTACAGTACTGAATTTTAGAAATAACTGTTATTTTAAAATTAGATTCTTCATTTGGTTAGTGGATGTTTGATTTTAAGGTATTGGGGCCCTGAATTGAAACGTATTTGTTTAAGTTAAAATTATACTCTTCGTTTGGATAGCAGAATTTAAATTTTAATTCCTTACAGTTATGGATTTTAAGGTTATTTATTTACTTTAAAATTGGACTGTCCGTCTGGTTAATACAAATTGGGTTTTATTTTCTTGCGACACTGAATTCTAAGAACGTTTATTTATCTTAAAATTATCTTCTTTGTTTGTGTAGTAGAATTGTAATTTTAATTTATACTTAATCATTTTAAATTTAATTACTCTTTGTATTAATAACAACACGGTATTATTAATATTAATGCAGTTCCTTACACGGAAGCTCAAGGTGCAAGCACGTTTCATACGCTGCATCCTCTTCTCTACAGCGCAAGGATTCATGTACTGTAATTACAAAATTATAGCTGATCCTTGAGTGGATACACAAGTTAGTTTACTAACGAAGTTATTCATCGAAGTTTGAAGCAGTCATTCACAACATTAATGACCGCACGGTAGACTCTGGCATACACGATATGAATGAGAGAGTTCATGCAGTCTGTTAACATCGTAATAAACACATGTATTGAGCTTTTCAGTATTAATTGTGAAAAATATTCTTTTTGGAAATGTATAATATCGTCCGGTCATTTATCAGGATTTTTGCTTGCGATTCGTTGTATTTCCCACGTTACTGTCAGTCAATATTATTTTGTAATACATAATTATAGAAACGGACAACAGTAAAAAAATCTAAAATTAACACAGGTGACATATCATTTTGTCTAATAACATCTAATGGAAATTTATTTATCGAATATCATGGCTTTAGATGTAACGTATTTTAAAAATAATTTGGAAACGTCATCCATTTAAAGACCGATTAAAGCGATCATTATATCAAATCATATAGAAATAATCATATTTTTAATAAAAACTTTTTTTTATTGTCATCGTCTTTTTGTTCTAACGTATCAAACGACTAGTACATTTATTGATTCTGTAAAGAACATATATCTTGCGGAACTTATTCTCCTGAAATAAATTTAATTTTAATTTCAACGAGGAATATGCTGTTCAAAAATGTGATAGAAAACGCTTCTAAATCGTACAATTCTATCTCCCCCATGAATTATTCACCAACCCGTATTACTAATTCCCTGCACGCACTACGATTTCAGGTATTCGTCCTTCGTATCCAATTTTCCCCTCGGAATATCCCAAAATCTCGGAAGAAACCTTGCAGTTTGTCATCTTTCAACCCCACAAATCCAGCATTGCGAAATACAGCTGCTTAAGACAGTAAAGTACCTATTTCCAAAAATCTTAAATTCAACTAATATAAGCAAGAGGTAATTATACTTTTCTATTAAATACTGGAAGTATATGTTTTAATTTTGAGACATATTAATATGATTGAGAAATGTTTCTAATAAATTGTAGTGTTTAATGGGAATAATTTAGGAGTATACATAGTTTCCGAATTAATATAAAGAAGTAATTATATTACTACCATTTTTTCGTACCTAGAAATTAAATTTAGTTTACTGTTGATCTAGTGCAGCGTCGAAAAACACAAAATGCAGAGGGCAATATGTGAAGGCACATCAAAGAATATTTCTTAGCACGTATTATTAACAAAGAGCTCTTTGTAATTGTTTAAAAAATCAAAGAAGTCTTTATAACAATTAGTATCAAGTCCTCCCATAAGTAATGTCATTCCCAATGAATGTAATATTCAATTTTATTTAATAAAGATTTTACTGTACAATTTTTTAATAAAAATTTGGACTGTCCCAAAAAAGACCTGTACCTAACAATTTTGTAAATTAGTCATAATTTTTGGTGAAAAAATATCATGTTAGAGTTTCAGGAACTGAGAACCTGTTGTATATTTAAGGTACTGTCTATTTAGTTAGCTTGACAATTTTTTAGTTCACAAAAAATCCAATGATATTAATCAGTTGCAATGGACAAAATGAATCGTTTAAAAACTGTAGAAAATTGTTGAAAATGGAGTTGAAAAACTGTTATGGTAGTGAAACAAGGATACCAGAGTTAATATTCAGTGTGTGGATAATTAAAAATGAGTGCGATTGTTTAATTATTTACGCTTGAGGTCACATTTAAAAACTTACTCATAGGGTGATCTCATAATTATTTAACACGACTGCCTCAGTGAAAACTCCCATACTTGGTCAAACATATTATAATATCCCATTGCAAATACAAATAACGAAGAAAATAATTGTACAACTATTCAATTACACAGTCTTGACTTTCTATTTTTATTACAATACTAATTCTATTCAATACAGTACTAAAGTTAGTAATTATTTAATTAAATAAAACTTGATGCACCGGTTACAGTGACCCCCGCAGCAGTCTATGCGATAAAAAGAAAATTTACGAGACTTTAGGAATAATCTTTTCAATTGCTAGTGGACCTCTAGTCCTCTTGGTTTCCCAGGATGTCCCCATTATCCTGAAAGGGCGACCTTATCGTCCATAAAGCCTACACTGACCGAATCCTACGTGATCGGAATTGATCATCGATTCTTCATTGGCCGGTGCTTTTCATTCCTCTCTGTTTTCTTGTCCCTTCGTCTCCGTTCTCTTCCTCTCTTTCTCTTGAAGCTTCTTGCTCGACCTTTTTGCTCTGTTTCTCGTCGAACCCCGACGTGGAAGCATTTCTCTTGTCGGCTTTTCTATGGAATCGGGTTTCGATCGCAGCCACGAAGTCGTGAATTGTTGGCGATAGTAGGGCAACCTCGATTCTCGCTGAACATACGTTCGAAAAGCCTTTTCGGAGTCCACTGATACCGAGTTACTTCGGTTATGGGAAGAGATTTTGATGATCATCATGCTGTAGACTGCTGGTACCAATGCAGCAAGAAAGTATAAAAAAAGTAGAGAAAGTATAGTAAGATATCGAAAGTAGAAAACTTAAGAATCGCATCGAAATTCGATTTTTACATATTTAGAGTACAGTAGATTGTTAGCATTCTGTGTTTTTTATAATGAATTCTTCATTCAGGTCCGTTGGATTAATTATCCGAAAATTCATTTAGCGAACTTTTATCTTCCTATTATTTCGAATAATCAACGTTCTGCTGTCTACTGATCATTCACTAGTTAATTATTAATTGTCTCAAAGATTAGAAATTTGTCAGAAAATCTGTATGTTTTAGAGGAGAAAGTATATTTTATACTAAACAGTTGTACCCTGCCAAAGCGTATAAAACTGTTCAGTTCGAGGATATTATTAACGATGCTCAATAATTAAAGCACTATTTTCATTATGTGAAACACCTCGTTAAAAACATTTTAACTTCAATCGCAGATAATACCGGGCGGGGTTAGACAGTAAAAGCAAAATTAAAAGTAACGAGAGTTATCGGAATTTTCAATAAAAGCTCATCGCGAATCCAATTATTCGCAGCTCGGCCGATATGGAAGTTAAGCTGCCAGTAAAAAAGTATTAACGAGATATAAATTTTTAAGCATCTCGAAAACATTGTTCAGATTCGAAACGTTTATTTCAAACCTTATTTATATGAAACTTATAATCGTATTATCGAATCTCGTTATTCTTGCTTTGAAGTAGTTTTCCAGGATGTCGAATAACTTATCATCAATAAATGCTTTATTGTTGATTTTGTAAATTGTATTTACTGAGTCAGTGAAGATTATGTAGGATTTACTCAGAATAAACCCAATATTAGCGGGATGTGAATTGTGAGGAAAGCAGATCGAGAGTATCCATACTCTCTCCTCCAGCACAAGATTATCGATCAGCGACATTTTAATTAAAACTATATGTATATTTAAATCCGTCATGGCCATCCGGAGCGCAGCCTCACTCAGCCTATCCCCGCTCTGTGTCCATTATCCTCATACAGGCTGTGATCTGCGACGACGATTGACCGAGGGGGAACTGGAGGAAACTGAAACGCAGAGAATGGACATAGAGTGGGGGAAGGCCGGAGCAGGGCTGCGCTCCGGATGGCCATGACGAATTTAAATATAAAATAATGACTCTGAATAGCTTTGTAACAAAACTCTTTCTCTGAGTCTCACGACTCTCTAAACCAGGCATTGGAATTAACTGCTCGCTTCGGCCGATTTTCAGAAGCAACGCCCTCTTTCTCCCGCCGTGCGTCTTGGCCCTCGCGACGGCCACAGTGCTCGACACGTCTCAGGCGCGTACCAGAAGCATTATACCCCATGGGTGATGTGGAAACCTATTTACACGATAGGATACGAGTATCGCCCTAATGCGTCACGCGTGGTTCATGTGATACGCGCCTGAGACGTGTTGAGCACTACGGCAGTCGCGGGGGCTAAGACGCACGGCGGGAAAAAGAGGGCTTTGCTTCTGAAAATCGGCCGAAGCAAGCAGTTAATTCCAATGCCTGCTCTAAAAAACTGACACGCTTTCCATTGGGTCTGGCATTATACTCACACCCTCAATCGCTCTTTCTCTTCCCCACCTTAAGCTAGTGATGGCCACCGAAGCTGCGGTCTTCTCCCACTCTAGGTCCATTCCTCTCATATGGACTATGGTCTGGGATGACGATGAACCGAGGAAGAACGAGGAGCGAGCTGCAGGGAACTAGAATGAGGAGAATGGGTTTATAGTGGGGGAAGGCCGCAGCTTCGATGGCCATCATAGCCCTAAACTATACATCCATTACTAAAATTTGCTCGGTTACGTTCGGCCTACGATCTTTTTCCTTAGTCACATGATCCTTAACGGTTAATCCCAAACATTCTTCATTCACACCTCAGCCTCTCAAACTTCGCCAAGTTCCATAGTCACACTGTTTATGCTAGTCCAGACATTCGTCACGCCAACTCGTCTCGAACATACCTAGTCACGCCAAATGAAAAACTAGCATACCCTACAATTACAGAGTTTTCATCTAGTCCCTTGCATATCGATTGCATAGCCCTGTGCGTGGTAATTAATTGTGCTGATGTTACACAGGTTTCTAGGAACTCTTGCATGAGTTTAAAAGTAGATATTACGGAATTGTTAGTCCGGTCTCGTAGTTCTCCAGTTACGATGGAACTGCTGTATTATCTTACGGCCACTTATCGAACCCGAGCGGTTCCCTCTCTGGAATCTGGGGTCCAGGCAAGACCGTAGGTCACGAACTCAATTTGCCCAACGCGATGCGTTTCCACCTATGGCAAGATCCGGCTACACTTATGATAAATCTTTTCCCCCGTTTTTCGACCTCGAAGTCATTTCAATTACTTCGCAGGCGGCCCACGTACGTCTTGGCCATTTACAGGAAGCAATCTGCCAACCTCGTTACCATATTCACCGACGACTTCTTTTTCCGCGGACCATGCGGCGATCCCTTCAGATTTTTCCCCGAATCTGCATATCCCTGATACCCATCCTCGTTCCACAACGATGTTCCCTTCGGAATTCCAAGTTATCCGAATTGCATTTTTCTGAATCACAGAAAGTAAGGTAAGGGAAAGTTTCTGCTTTTCCAGATTTATTTTGTTACCTTCAGTCGTTCTAACTGACATGTCCATTGACACTGAGAATCGAGAAGCAAGATTTGGAAGTAAATTTATTGAAACGTTGGAATTTGTTTTAGTAAAGAGTTTTTAATTATTTTAGCTGAGATTTTCAGCAGTAGAATGTGATCTAGACTGAATAGAGTTAGAATTCCTAATATATGAATTAATAGAGAGGCATTGTTTCACGCGTACGTGGGAAGAATGGACCGCGGTGTATCGAGTCAACGGAGGTTGTAAATTTCCGTCTCGATTAATATCATCACCACGATTCACGTGAGTTCTGTAAGACGAATTACCGTGAGAGGGATATTGGTATATATTTTAGCATCAAATAGTAACCGATTGCAAGTGTTTGATGTATGAATGTGTGTATTGATGAAACACCAAACGGAATCTGAAGTTCGCGTCGCTCGTAAGACGTGTACTTCAGAGTCTTAAGGAATGATGTGTTTAACCCTTTGCAGTCCAACCATTTTTTGATACGATCGACCAGCAACTCCAGCATACTTTTGTAATGTAAATTTTTGAAAACCATAAGATTTCATTTGAACAGAAAAAATTATAAATGTTTATGAATTTATTTACATTGATTTTGATAAAATTCTAAAGTACCTTCAGAACCAATCTCCAATGTACATTCTTGACATGCCGGACTGTGATGCAAATTACGATTGTCCCCATAGCGGAGTCAATGGAGTTATGGAATATATTATGAGTGTCCCCCACAGCGGAGCCAAAGGAGTGCAAAAGGTTAAATATGAAACTGAGTGTTTGCCGAAGGCTGTTTGAATACGTTTGGAATGAATGTTGTGTAAGACTGGAATATTTGAAATGTCGAATAAGACTCGAATGATTGAGTTGTCGAATAAGATTTGTGTGACTGAGATGTCGGATGAGACAGCGCATTTCAAACTCAAATCAGGAAGAAAAAAAATATATGACTATTCAATTGCACAGCCTTGATCTTTTGTTCTTATTACAGTATTAATTTTATTCAAAATTTTTATATAATCTGCGATTATTTAATTAAACAAGATTTCATGCGTCGATCACCGGTGGCCACCATGGCAGTGAATGTAATAATGAATGTTTGGATATTGAAGACATTACTGTATTTTTTTTTAACATTTTAACTATTATGTCAGCCCTATATGGGTGATAAATACAATCAATCATTATCTACTTACAATTAATTAGGAAGAATATTAATAAATATTTCTAATAAGATCTAATAGAATGAGTAAGAAACTACAAAAATGATTACTGTTCTTGAATAAGAAAGGTATAATTAGAAGTCTTATTGATTTTGCATCATAGTCTAAAAAACTTGTCATTTGCACTAATGAAACTTGGCACTCAACGTGTTCACGCGTACTAAGTCAATTATTAAATCATTTCAATATTCTGAAACTTTAAAATACGTTCTGAATCAAGCAACATTTTTACAAGACATTTTTCCACACTTTTGCCAGGAGTGTACTTGTCTCCATCGACCACTCACGAATTTTCAATTCTTGGACAAAATTTGTAAGAAAGAAATTTTTAATATTGCAAAAGCTGATCGCAAAGTTTCTAAATTAGCCGCGACCATCGAAAGAACTGTTTTTAATTAGCAATCCCATATACAGTTTAGAGCAGAAGTTACTAAACACAGAAGCTTCTTCAACAAGAAATGAATAAAACGTGTTCGAGTTCGAAATTGTGTTTTGTGAAAAGAGAAGTCTTCAGGGAATTCTTTTTGCTATTTACATCGGAGCGTTCCGGATCGCGGAATTCATTGCGGAAAGCGTCCGATAAACTTAGTCCCATCACGATAGCTAACTCCGTTGGACGTCTACGGAAATTTCAATTCGATTAGGAGCTTCCGGGTCGAGGGTTAAGCCGAAAGTCGGTATTTAACGTGGAATCTAGTTAAGGAGTTTTGTTTAACTCACTTACAGTTTTCAAGCAGCCGGTACGCTGCGTTTATACGTCCGCATGCTGTTACGTGAATTAAGCACACACGCGTATACGCAGAGAGACAGTTTCTTGTATAAACGTGCACTTGCTCGTACAAACGGAAAACCGTACAACTTTGACGATGTTCGTTACGAATAAACACGATAGCAGTAACTTCGACAGAACTGCTTTCGCCCGATATTTTAAATAATAATATGTTACGTCGGCTACTAAAATAAACACGACCTTTGAAACACTTTACATAAAAACGTTTATTAAAACTTTGATAGCCGCTGTCACGCACATGTGATTTTACTGATTTAGATGATACGCTTGTGAAACAAATAAACAAGCGTACCTATCACTGAGTGGAAACAAGCAGCTAAGCATTTATAAAGTTAAAACTGTGAACTGATCGATATAAAATGAATAACGTAGAATGTTTTGTTATTTGACTGAAGCCGGATTAAAATGGCCGATGTAATCAGTTTTCGCAGAGTATTTGCGGCCGTCAATGTGTTGACACATTGAATGCAAAAGTGGAAACTGCCATACATAGCCAGACACATTATAATCTACTGTTTTAAATATAAATCGCCAAGGAAACACATATTTTATTATTTGAGCGTATAGTTATTATTATTATAATGATGTTGAAAATTGTATAAGAATTACTAGTTATTTAATGAAATAACAGAGGCGCCAGTCAGCGGTGACCTCCACGGAAGTCAGCGTGTGAAAATCTTCCAACTAATAATTCTTGATGAATCAAGTAATTTTCATTCGAATTGATGATCCTTTGCTATAGTTCTGGTAATTTTTCGATTCCGTGATAATCGAACTGAGTGATGACTTTTCAGATGAAGAGATTCAAAAGGCTACGAATTTAGTTTCCAACCTAATATTTTTTCAAATTTTCTCTTTTAGAGATTTAATTATGTACTCGATTCAAATTTTTTTCTTTTCAACAGGAGTTTAAATTTCTATTGTGTTTACTTGAAGGCGATGAATGTTCAAACGGAGAAAAATTTAGATTGAGATCTTTCCTTTCAAGATGGAAAAATAGTACTTTCATTTAAGAGAGTATTCTCCCTTCTCAGCCTGTTGTGAGAGTATACTTTGGGAAGTGTACCTGTACTTTCATCTTTATGAATTATTGCAGATTTATTCATATACATTTGTGCATTGTTATCACCTAAACCAGTAAGGGTCACAGTAGCTCCGGCCTTTCCCCACTCTAGATCCATTCCCCGCATGTAGGCTGTGACCTGTGACGACATTTAGTGTAACCGGTCGCAAGCGACTAGCCACCCCTGAGGGTTTCCCCTATATCGGCTTCGGTTGGTTTACCACCGGCGAAACCGCCTCGGCACGAGCGCGGAAATATCCAGAAGTGCCGCAGAGCGTTTTCTGCGGATGAGTCCTTTAGCTACGTCGTGGCCAAGGGAGGATAGCTCCTCCAATGGTCAGCGCCGTATCCACGGGGAACCACGGGGCGGCGAACTCACTGCGTACACGCCTGTACGCTCACTCTGCCCCCGACCAAAACTGAAGAGATGACCGGTAGGCAGTTGTAAGCTGCTCTGTTCGAACCGGTCCCTGTTCGACTCTTCAGCCCCATTCAATTGTTCGAAGGTTCATTTCGAATCCTCGGAGCCTTCAGACTCTTTGGATGTTCATAGGCTGACGATTAGACGGGAGATACGCTATGGCACTCTTCCGAAACCGAACACCGGCGCTGCTTTCGCGCAGCCGAAGCCGCCGAACGTTCCAGTTTGGGACACACTGGTCACACTTTTCGAAGACATTTGTCCGCTACCCATGAAGGAGCACCCGACCTTCTAAATGACATGGGCCGTCGTAGGCATGGAATATAACTCGGGTTCGGGGGTATCGTTACTCATCCAATGGCGGCCCAGCATCTACCATACCCTGCCGGGACCTGTGACGACAATGGACCGAGGGGGAACCAGGAGCGAATTGGAGGGAACTGTAACAAGGGGAATGGATCTAGACTGGGGGAAGGCCAGAGCTCCTGCGGCCCTCACTGATCTACACTATAGTAATTATTCTTCAGAGAAGTCGATAAGTGGAAAAAGTTTTCCCCGGTAGCACACACGATAACGGCCGTTAAAGTAATTTGAAATATAAACTCAACAAGACTCTTAATTAATATGAGTATGGTTAGCGCCTGAACTATAGAAAACGAAAAAAGGTAATTTTTTACAAAATGCTATCAATCTTAAGAAATAAAGTTTTACTAATGTTTCAAACTTCGAACCACTCTGTAAATCATAACTATTGATATGTATTTTGGAATTATTAAATTAAACAAAAAATAGCTACTGAATATAGAAATATAGAATTACCAAACCGAGGAAGTAAACCTTTCGTTACCCGAATTTTCCCTTATCCTTAAAATTATGTCTCTCTGCTAATGCGGACATTGAAGGCTCTACTATATTTCAATATTAGACCCATAAACTTAGCGCATTCTCTTACAATTTTCACAAGGAGTTAAAGGTAAAGCGTTCGATTGTATTTTGATCTTACAAGGGACATCATCCAACTGACACGCTAATTTTTATATAATTTTAATATGATACAGATCTTGAACAAATATTCGACACTTATTCTTTTTATCGATACACATCCATGTTGAAGAGATCAAATTTGTTATTCAACCCTTTGCACTCCATTGTCTTTGCTGGAGAGACATTCATAATATATTTCATAAATCCATTGGCTCCGCTATGGGGACATTCGTAATTTGCATCACAGCCCAACATGTCAAGAATGCACATTGGAAGTTGCTTCTAAAGATTCTGCAGAATTCTATTAGAATCAAAGTAAAAAAATCATAAACACTTATAATTTTTGTTTTCAAATGAAAACTATTGTTTTTCAAAAATTTACACTACAAAAACATGTTGGAGTTGCTGGTCGAACGTATCAAAAGGTGCTTGAAGTGCAAACGGTTAAAAAGACAATTTATATTTTGAATTGTTTGTCTACACCTAATAGTTTTCGAGATCTTCGATAAAGTGACCTTTCAACCCCGACTTTGAGGGTTGTTTTCACCCCTTCAGTGCGGATTTTTGCTGATAAAGAAAACCACGCATTGAATATCTTTTCGAGTTCTACATTATATCAAAATTGCATAAAAATCGGCTGATGTCCCTTGTTACAGTCAAAAAATCAATGCATTGTCTTACAATTTTCACCAAGAATCAGAGGCAAAGTATTCGATCGCTCAATTAAGTTCGACCAGGCTTACCATTTAGTTTCCCAGGCCGACCTCCAATCCCCTGTAACACCCATCAAAGTACGATTATTCCAAGTGATATTTGCAGAAACTTCGTGAACGAAACAATGGATCCCCGATCCTTGGCGACGTCTCCAAAATTACGTGGAACACGTCACTTCCCTTACGCACACATCGTTGACCCGTTGATTCGGATGAAGCTCGGGATCTGTCACGGATCGACGCACAATAACACAATGTCCACCGAATAATCGAGATCGGTTCAATGCAAACAAAGACGTCATAAGCCGACATCGAGAAATAGTGTGGGCGAGGGGGAAAGAGCGTGAAGGGGGTGAATGGTGCGGTGGATAGATCGTGATGGCCGGTTCGAGAGCTCGAAGTCGGGGTTGCATGGTACATCGATACGACCCCAAGCTCACGGGAACGGACGTGGATAGGGAAAGGTTAGGTGTATTAGACGAACAGGGAGACCAGTTTCCGTCGAATCCTACGTACTCGATCTCCGTGTCCTAACCCTTCCTCTCTCTCTCGTGGTAATTCAGATTTGCATACTATCAGAAATGCATCGAATACGGGATCGCGCATGAGCCCCGTCTGCTAGCCCTCTGGCTTCTGTCGCAACGAAGAAGAGATTTGCAATCATCCTGTAGAAGATAGAAAATCGTTGTCTCGCGCAAAGCCTCGGAAAAAGAAACTGTTTGCATCAGGCAGTTTTGGGTGATTCAGGTTTTAGCAAGCAATCAACTATTTGTCTGGTGATGTTCCACTTTAGTTTGATGTTGAATTTTACTCTTGCAATTAGTTGAGAAGTGTCTAGTCTAGATGTTGTCAGCATGTTTGGCTTTTGGGCACTAAATTTCTCCTTATAGCTTATTATTTTAATAACTAGTTGATGATTAATTGAAGAGATGCACCAGGGTTTGGGGTGAGAGTTTTGAATTCAGCGTTAGAGGGGTTGTTGATCGCCGATTCACCTGGAGAATTCCTAAAATTGTGGAAACTCCCAGGCCAGTCCGGTTTCCAGGAATGAAACTTCCTCGAACATTGATGGCATCCGCTCCATGTGACCCGCAGAAGTAATGAGATAGTTACGACCGTTTGCTAATAACTGATCAGGCCAAAGTGTGCTGGACATCATGGTTTGGTTTTGAGCTGTTGAAAGATCCAAAGCAGCGACACAAACATAGTTAATCATGAGTTTAAAATACGGATAACTCTGTACGCTATTTTTAATGTATTGGAGATTACGTGGTTAATTAAAATGTAAGATCTGAGCTGCTCTAACTTAACAACAGGTGATGTACATAATACATAACCTCACAAACAAGGCGTCCAACGCTTACCTCCTTAGAACTGTGTCGTTTGCACATATCTGGGATGAGTAATTCCCGAGATTTGCCCCATTCTCCAATAAAAACTAACTAAACTGTGATCACTATTCGTGTGATTTCGTAGCTACCAAAAATTGTATAAGAGAAGCAAGAAATTTGTAAATACTGGCCAGGTCAAAAATGTTATTCTTGGACGGATCTCTGCTGAAATTCTATAGGATGGCACCGAGCAGACTGACACATCTAAAATTTTAAAATTAAAAAATTTGTTGACCGTGCTGTACGGTCCAACCATAGATTGCAACTGAGTCTGTCAAAATAGTGTCATCTCCTCTTTCCATTGTCACTCTGACCACTACTCTACGCCTTCAACGGCCGAGCCGTCAATTTTAAAACATGTCGGTTGGCTGGACGCCAGCCTGTATATTCAGTAAATCTCAAACAGCTCCAACCACTCTTGGTACAACTTTAATCTAGCTCAACCTACAAAACGTTTCACACAATATAACATTTGTGGAATACAACTGTGATATCTTCTAACAGAAGCGAAGATCACGGTTCGTAGCAACCGTATTTTCGATAATTCAACACGTTCGTTAGGAGCAGCGTTGAGTTGAAATTCGTCCATCACAGACCACGTTATATTTTTAGTAGTTCAGTGGTGTACAATGTATCTTTTGATTATGTCCGTTGAAAGTATATAAAAGGAGCTAACTGAATATTGCAAACAGTACGTTACGCATGCATGTCACTCATCTAGTATTTTCGTTTGTGCAGCAGAATTTACTGTATCATTTATTCATGGAAATAAAGATGAAAGAAATTAGGGGACACATATTTGAGCGATCGCACAACTGTGTAAGAAATTCAATATTTTACCTTATTTTTCCCCAACACATAATATATCTTAATATATTGTTCATTGACGGCCATTCTCTCCGAATCTGCCTTGAAAAATTATCTACTGGTTTTCAGATGTTACAGAAGGAAGAAAATACTGATTTAACTCTAGTGAAGTGAAGCAATAACTTTAAAATTGTCATACTTTAATTCCCGGCTTAATCATTTGTTAACTATTATAAATGAATGGTTTCTAAATTGTACAGCAAGAAAAAAATTGAAAATTGTTTTTACGAAATGATCCCTTGCCACAACGAACAAAGCATATATTGAAAAAATAAACTGTATTCTCAAGAAAACATTTCATTTCAGTTATAGAGAAATTTTTAAAACATTGACGATCAAAATCTTAAATTCTTGCAATCTTGCAAACATTTAATATCAATAAGTGTGTAACGTTAATAGAAACTATTAATAAAACGTTAATAAAAACCCGAATGATTGAACTTCTTCAGGCATCTCTTTTCTTGTGATTGTACAATACTGAAACAAATTATCGCAGAAAGATCGGTGCTCCGATGGAATGTACTGACACAGCTTTTTGATATCTTCCATTTTTTTACTATTTATGTGCATTTTTCAGCGTATGCTGCAAAAGATTTGGAATAAGGGATAGTCAGAAAAGGACTAGTACGTAGATCAGTGATGGGCCACGGTCTTGAGCCTTCCCCCACTCTAGATCCATTTCCCTCATATACGACGGACAGAGGGGGGCGAGGTGGTAACTGAAACGAGGGGAATGGACCTGGAGTGGGGGAAGGCCGGAGGTCCAGTGGCCATCACTGGTATGCATGCTCAGATAATCACTGACGCAGATGATCCGTTTTCATGTGGAATAGATTGGTTAACATTCCCAGAGACAGAATATAGCCAAAAGCGAATTTCTGAAAAAATCGTAGATGATTCCTTTTCGCAATGACGGATTCAATTATTTTCAACAGTATATATCCATTTTATAAAAATGTCTCTTGCTAAAACGTTATTGCAAAATATTCTTTGGATACATAAGAATCATAACTTTTCTGCCAATAATGTAGAACGCACACCTTATGCACCGAGATATCGATCTCCCTTAAAGTCGCCGCATCGGAAATCGCGCGATTTTGATTACCAGAACGGCCATAAAAAAAGGAAAGCTTGCGATACGAGGACACGGGGCGAGGAATGAAACGCGCCATCGGGAAAACATTTCTTAGCATAGCCTTGGAGGTTATTATTGGTGTATCGGACATAAATATTTTATCGGCCATTAGAAGTGGGATCGGTTTCGATTTATCGACTGGCGCTGTTTCAGCGAGGAGCCTCCGTTTCCCGTTTTGTTTATCGCGTGAGGAATTCAGTTCGCGCGGATCATCCCACGGCTTTGTCTGTTTTTATCGTTCCGACAGGTTTGAAATGGACGAATCGAGCGTGCATGTCATACGCAACGGACGATGAAAGCTCCAGATCGCGTTTAAGATTTTTCCTGGAGCGTTCCCACGGTTTCCACGGACCACATTCATAGAATTTATCGTCAACGACAATTGCCATGTAGGAAACACCACTTGTAACATTTTCATTTCTTCGTCCTTCATTTCACGTTTAAAAAATATTATTTTAGGTATAAAAAAAATTATATATGGATAAAGAACATTATACAACTTTTTTCATATCAACGTAAGACATTATATCCCTCAACCCCTCCCCTGTCAAATTAACACGTTGACTGCGACTGTGGAGACAGTCCTCTCTAATCAGATGCAATATAAATTGCAGTTTGGTTATAAATCACAAAGAGTAAAAATGTTTAAATATGTAATCTTGTGTGTGCCTTTCTGTGTTAACGCTTCAGTGTAAAATTTCTTGAGAATATTCTCAAAATAAATAATTATTTAATTAAATAAAATTTAACGTATGGGTCATGGGTGACTCCCATGGCAGTCAACGTGTTAATATTGTTTGTTTAATATTTTCCGTGCCATGACTCTACATATTGTAGCATTAGTGTTTAAGCAATTTTGTCTTCATGTAATATACATAAGTAGCATTAAGTGCAGAGTACACTAAACCAATGTGAAGATTATGCGTGCTCCGTGTACGAGCCTTTAATCCCATGGATTCAAATATCTCTGACTCGTCATAGTAAGTTAATGAATTTCAGTCTCCTTTATACATAATAAGCTGGAGCTACGTGCGAAAACATACTTTTCATTATATTAAAATACTTCATTTATATACTGCAATGTGTTGTTTTCCTTTCAATCACTATTTATACTGACAGACCAAAAAATATTAAGTCGTATCCATGTACAAAAATAATCTGAATTAAATTATATGTGATGGGATTAATCTCATACTTGTAATTCACTGTATCTGTTATCTTCTTTTGTACGATTACGTTTATTCTCCCTGTATATATTACTTATTGGCACAATAAACGTGCTGTTATAAAAAGAAAAGTTTCTCGTCCGATCACCGAAGTTAAGCTACGATGGATCCAAAAACGCAACTACAATGCGTCAATTAGATCCCCACAAAACACCACCCAAACTAGTCTTAAGTTGTACATGTGCAAATAATTGTTCTATGTTACTAGGATGAGATATGTTATATGAATTCACAAAAATCGATTATTTTTCTACAACCTGTACAAAACGTTTTATTTCATTATTTTAAGTATATTTTTATTACACTCAGACATAAAATACCATATTTTTACATCTATTGTAAAAATCCTTTTCTGATGTGCAAAGACTGTAGAGCACTTCACCAGCTGTCATACCTGTATCGAAGAGGAAAACATATTTCGAATACAACATTTTCTAAAAATGTTGTTACCTCATAGTTGAACTTACAATTACAAAACCCTGGATGCCAGGATATTATGAGAAAATTTAAGTATCATTAATTTATTATGTTTATTAGCGTATAAAATACAGCATTCGTTAATACATATAGACTTGCAATAAATAATTTAAAGAAATGCTACGATGGCCACGGATCAACGCTAGGATGGCTCATCATTCTCAATGCTTCTGTAATGCTACTTACATACGGTGGTTCCTGACACACCTAAAATTCCAGGTCCCCCGGCTCCATAACCGTAATAGCAGTCAACGCTAAGTTACATGGAAAACAGAAAAAGAAAGAAAAGCCTATGGATCGATGAGCAATAAAGGAAAAGCATTTCCTGAAACGCCATCTTTTGGAGTGTCTCCAAGGGAAAAGCCTAAGCCTAAACTTAAACTAAAACCTAAAATAGAATTTATCTTTCATTCTGTTGATCGCAGTCCCAGTGGAGTGCTTCATCCGCGGGGTTTCCATCCGACACGCATGTGCATTGGGCGAAGTGCATTCATCGTGTCGATTGCATTGTGTCGCCGTTTGGAGAAATAACTTCTGCCTCGACGATTTCACATCCCATACGGCTGTTTCTCGCTGGCCAGAATCGGAGACCACGCTTGAACGACTATACAAATTCCCAGAAAGGACAATCATGAGGAATGGCCAATTCTGGACCTCGCCAGTGTAAGACAACTGTGCTCACTACAATATTTTATGCAAGCATACGTGTAGGATCGGGACCTCCAGGCCCAATATTAAGAGGAATACTGGAAATAGGGATGTTAGCGGACTGACAATAGCGTAGTGGGTAAAGTGGCTGAGTACCAACGCAGAGAGCCGGGTTCAAGTCCCGGTGCTGCGGTCCCCCTATTTTTCACGATTTCCTACATACGTAACAACAGTCCTAAGCTGATGAAATGGTCCCTACGCTAGTGCAATAGATCTTTTGGTCACGTAAGGGTAATCGTTTGTTTGACAGTATGACCGAGAAGGAGATGAGCTAGCAGGCAGTCGATGCGTTCGTCAGGAAAGAAGGAGATTGTTGGAAAGCAATAAATGCGTCCTGATCATAAGCTGTGTATTTTGTCTTGCATTTAGATATTAAAAAATTAAATGCTCTTGCAATAAATGAATGTATAAAGAATTTTGATGTCCAATTTTTCAAGAATATGGAAGAACAATATATATCGTTCTAAATAAACAAATTAATATATTGCTAGATCCTTCACTACAGATGGAAGGTAGATTGTATAGGATTATTTTGGCAGTTGTGAGGATTTATTTCTCGAAGAGGGTGTGTACGAAAGGGAGAATAAAAGCATACGTTCGGAAACGGACAATGGCCTTAGAATCGTAGATTTATAGTTTAACTTTTCTGCAACGGATAGCTCCCATAACCGCGAGTACTCAACGGGAAGAAATATTGTTATCGGTGACTGCCTTCAAATATGTTATTATCATAACAATGCATTTCCTACGTTCACCAGCATTTGTTTTTTGTCATCTTTGGGTTGCTTTAAAAATCGTTTATTAAATTAAGTACAATAGTGTCGAAATTGTATAGGGTATTTTTGAATTGTAGGTTAAGACTTTAATGGTTAATAGGACTCCCCCCAAAAAAAACTGAAAAATCTTAATAAATGTCTGCCCGTATAATACTTTTTTGAGGTATTCAATATTTTGATGCAGATTATAAAGCCATTTACATTTGAACTTATAATACTTTTCACATGTATTAGTCTCTCATTTTCAATATAATCATAATTAAGTTAAAATAATTACATTTTAACATTATAGTACTGTTATCTACAGTAGACAGAATTTTATTTTGCGAAGTAGAAAGTTTAATATTGTTGAGCGCTTTTCGGATTTGTGAAGAATGAGTCTTCGCTAAGCACTCTGGTGTTTGTAGCACCCGTTGTAAGCGTGTACTATCTCCAAGTCAAATTAATGAGTTGGAGCCGCTTTGAAATGTGACTCACGGTGAACTCGTTAAATGTGGTTTATTTGGACACTATTACACGTTGAGCGCTACAGTGAAAACAGCCATACCTACTCAGACACGATATAATTTACTATTTCTCATATAAACCATAAAGAAAAAAAAGATTTGAGTATTGAATTGTGTGCTTCTGTTCCTACATTATTGTTTCAGTATGAAGTTCACTCAATATTCTGCGACAATCAATAATTATTTAATTTAATTAAATTGGAGGTGTCGGTCACTGGTGACCAACACGGCATTCAACGTGTTAACTGATGTGTGAATAGGTATAAGTTGTTACGCGAAAGTGTATGTATAAATGTTAATGTGTATGACTTACACCACGAGTGTTTACGCAAGTGGGACGGTAACGTGAGTGTGAGATGTAAAAACGTGAGTATGCAGAACATGAGTGTGAATGTCAGACGTGAGTGTGGAGTGTAAAAACGTGAGTGTTTGTTACGATCTGTGTGTCGCTATATATACATGTTTCATAGTGGTAGGTGCAGTTTGTACAAACATGTATTTGTTTGTGATTGGCTGGTGGGATGTGCCAATATTCGAGGAGAGGTTACACGTTGATGCAAAGAAGGGGGCATCGTGAAGCTGTATATACCTGCAATGCCTCCTGAACCGTCTAGAACTGCAAGAGGGTGTCCTTTGTTCCTCGTACGACTGTCCACGCTATTGTTTTGGAAGTCGTACTCTTGAATATTAGCTACATGCGCACCAGATGTACGGAAAGTCGCCTACTAATGAGTTTTAGGTTTAGGTTGGCTATGAAACATTATGGCCACCATTGACATCGCTTAGACGAGCGTCAACAAGTATAAACAAGCAATTAATTTGTGGACCTACGAACATTAAGGCATTTTTATTCATCTTTGTGTAATCTATTAACTAATTATGTTTTGGGTTACATTTCTGAAACATCCTGCATATTTTAACTGGTTAGATGTGATACAAGACACCTGTAACAAAAATTTATGTATAATTGATAGCGCAGAATATAAAGTTTTACGTAATTGCTAATACATATTTAATATTATAGTAAATGCAACTTTAAAAAGAAAATTGATTACGTCATATATGTTAAAAAACCCAACGAAGTATATTACATATTCTCTGACCATATATTTAAAATTAAATCAGTATCGAATCAATTCGCATCTGTGGATACTGATCAAAACATTTGCATTTCAATACAATTTAATTCATTGAAACATTTAACAAAGAGCTAGAAAGCTCAACAATTAACAATTATCACTCGAAAGCTCTTCAAACTTTATTATTCGGCTTTATTTAAAATCTGTTAATCCGATTACTATTGTTCTTTTCCTTTCATCAAAACCACATGATTAGAATACTCTTTCACTTGTACGTGGAATGAAAAAAAAACACGATATTACACGAAACTGGAGACGGTTTAAGAGTTCTTTAAAATACATCTTTTTCAGGAGTTGCGAAATTTTTTTGCGGCTACAGTGCTTGCATGCTTCGCCGTTGTTCGTCAAACCGTGCGTGAAATTTTATCGTAAAACCGTGTTCCGTGCGGTGGCAGGCTCGATAAATCGCAGAGTTTGTTTAGGTGTGGATAAAGGAATTGCAAAAAAGGTACATGAAATACATGCCACGTATGCTGTGCGAAATAAATCGTGAAAAACTTCTGATGAAATTCAAAGCATTTCACTGTGAAAAAATATGTTTTTCTTGGAAAATCTTATTACGCTTATTTTACAAATTTCACAGGTAAACCATAGATTTGCATTTTTTTTCGAAAAGTAAATCATCATTAATCTCAAATTTTAATAGAATGCAAGTGAAAATTCAGAATCTTTTTAAGCTTAATTTGAAGCTTTGTCATATCATTTTGATATGATGCCTTTTGTATTGCTCTTTTACGATACCTAATGTCATTCTTTGTGAATTTCATGCTCGATAAGTTTCTGCGCTCGCGTGCAAACGACGATAAACTGATCCGGGAAGCAGTAAAGTGTTTCCAAGTGCTTGCATTGTCGTCAATTATGTTCTATATTGTACACAAAGAAACTGATACGTGGTACGCCAAGAAGAGATAAAAAATATCTATTTCTTGCAAAATGAAATTCTTTATTACCGTGTAATGTAATTCTTGTATCACGTGAAGCAACTATACTTAATATCACCATGAATAATTATGTTATACTTGCACTACGATATTCATCAGCATTTGTTAAAATGTGGAAGATGCACAAAAATGATTTGTAGAATAATTTCTTTGGACAAGAATATCTTATTCCTTAATTACAAACAGTGGACTTAACTGAAATGTAATACAAGATATTTTCTCATGTATTACTGCGTAACTACTACTACCTAGACCCTACGCTTCAAAGATACAATTTCTCCAAGATACCTTTAACCCTTTGCGGACGATAGACGCATATATGCATTCAAAAAGATCGTTCGCCGTGTGCTACGGGTCACCGCACTGGCCTGGGCACATGCGTTTATTGTACGCTTTAAACTTATGTATTTAGACGAATTATCATCTTTGCTTATTTCATTAAAATATATATGTCTCGTTACATATTTTGCAATTTTAAAGGACTAAAACAACTGAGCAATCAACATCAAATATATAATTATAATTAATTATTAAATTTAACACGTGTTCCACCACGGAAAATTTCAGCACATGGTGCACGATTTTTCCCGAAATGTTCCGGCCTCAAAGGGTTAATGATATTTCATTTATTTTTATTGTTAATATAGTTCATGTAATGTTATTAAGAAGAAATCAGTTTTTGTTTATGCGAAATGTGATTTTTATTGCAAATTTCAGAAGTGGGTCCCAGAGACTACTAGCGAGTAGTACTTATGCTACAAATTTTGGATAGTAGTAGTTACCGGTTAATATTGAAAGTATAAGAAAACATGAACTGATGCTACAAGTATTGTTTGTATTGTAGCGGCACTTCCCGGCCTCGCCAGAAGAGAGATCAGCGGCGCACAGACTTTCCCGCAAGTCCACGACCATCCTGCGCTCTGTATATATACACCTACGACCTGACCCTCAGTATCCCGCGTCTAAGGCACGGGTCTGCTAGGTAGCCTTACTGACGAGTCCACTAGCAGGCCCCGGACGACACGCGCTACCCTCTTTCCTCCTTCCTTTCTTTTCTGAAATCCCTGCACAGCACCACCGCTACAGTATCATGAACAAAATATTGGAAAAAGTTTGAGAACTTGTAATATTTTAAGATTTACAAATTTCGTCAGCGAATTGTAGGTTTCATAACAAAAGCGTCCCTTGTCGATTTTCGTCCTTTTTCAGGTAAAGCAAAAAATAGATTATATGCCATAAATGTATACTGCTAAGAATAATAATTGGAAGGTAAGGATTTATAATTATTTTTGAACAGTCTCTCAAATATCACTAAAGAAAAAAGATTCTGTATTTAATATTATTAGATTTCTATTCAGTGTTTATTGCACACAGAAATTAAAGAAATTTTGTATTATTGTACACCTTACCTTAATGAATAAATCATTTAAGTCGGATCGAAGGAATCATAACAAAAACGACCCGCGTCAGTCTTCGTCTTTTTTTAGAAGAGTAAACAAAATTTTACTAAATAGCATCTTTAATTCTTATTCAATAGATTTCAAGTTTTTTAACCAAATATTCATCATATTACATAATTGCTGTGGGTGTTATCTGTAATTATATCGCAGAATAACTGTGTCCAATTAAATCATGAAGTTGTGTAGTTGTGTTGTCATCATAAACTTTGACAAGAGTTGTTTTGTTATGAACCCCTCAAACATATTTTTTAATATCTCACAATACACTCCAGGGGAGAGTTTCTGCAATCCACGAAACTGGATCGTAAATAATGTTGGAGAATTCAGCACGCACGATAAATCCCAAAGTTCATCAAGCACCGGATGTGACTGGATAAGACGATAATCGTTCTTTGGAAAGTAGTAAAACCCTTTCGCCTATGGACACCACCAAATAACTGCAGTCGTTTTACGAACCGTGGAAAAACATGCTTTCATTACGCATTGTCGTTAACCACAGAACTTCCACGTTATTCTACCATAAATTCGTGCAAACGAGTCTAGATTAATTTAATTTATCTGCAGACGTAAAGGCATTGTCGTAAGTTTCCTGATGTCCCATAATTTTTATACATATATAAATGATTATTTTGTTGAACATACACACGTCAAAACTTGTCAGACTTCCTTGATAAAATTAAAATATACGATCTATTCTTTTGTTTTATAACGAATGCTACAGAATGAAGGCAACATGGAATTTTATGTTTTCGAACGTTAGAAAATATTTTTTTTTCTGTTAATAGTTTGTGGATGTTGATACGAAAATGCAGTTTTTTATTTTTATACAGGTTAAAAAATGAGTACTAGATAATATAATTTGTTTCGATTTTTGAAGATTTCAGAAACATATTTTTACACAATGAATATTTTTCACATATTTGAATACGTTAACAACGTCATGCATCACTTTTTATTTAACAAATATCGGTTAATACAATTTTGAGTAACAACGACGCTGTGTGTTTATAATAATTTGTTTAATGTCTCTGACCAGTTATAACATTATTTACTGTGTCATGTAGACATCCGCAATCTTCCAATTACAATTAACACGTTGACCGTCACAGTGAAAAATCCTATACTTGGTCGAACATAATATAATGTCCCATTTGAAACACAAATTACGAAGAAAGAAAATATATGACTATTCAATCGCATAGTCTTGATCTTCTATATTTATTACAACATTAATTCTATTTAATATTGTAATAAAATTAGGAATTATTTAGTTAAATAAAATTTCATACGACAGTCACCCCCACGGCAATCAACGTGTTAACGTGTGAGATCTCGTATCAAATATTGACAAATTAAACAACTACTAATTTTCTCAGAGTTCCGACTGATGACATGCTAAAATAATACTAGTGTAGGCGAATTTTAAAAATCGCGCCATATGCGATGGCGATGCGTTTTTGTTTATCGGCAGCGGAGGCCTCGGCGCTCCACTGACTTGGCCACGCAGATTCTTTGTACCCTCGCGAGAGGAACAGCGTGCCCACACTAGATAAAGATAATTATACATTCGTTGAGTTATATACTTTTCTTAAGAATCACTTTATAAATCTGCCTGACTATGCAATTTTCACTGTGGTTGTACGTGAAACTCGGTATAACAAACATGTGTCCAGTGCAAGATATAATATTGCCACATAAAAACAATGGGGCACAGAAGCGTGTCCAAATTTCAAACTACTCGATCAAAAATCAATTCTCGAATCCGATCAATGCGTACGATACACCGATCGTGAAACATTGTTATGCAAGCAGTCGTTCTCGATAAATTCAAGCTTGGTCGCTCGATCGAGAGCGACCAATAATTTTGTTCCATGATACGAGAGTATTATTAATACCTTAACGATATAGTGACCGCGCAGAAGCATCCTCATTGCCATGCACCTCTTAACCGTAAATTTTATGGACACGAGGAAAGAGAGAGAGAGACGAGGAAAGGAAATTAGATGGAAATTTATGATGCATCGCCATGACGCTCCCTTTCCCTTTAATTAGCCCATTCTCCGTTTATTAGTTCGAGCGAATTAAACGCAGGTGAGTGTACGCCTGTGTACGGATTTAGCCATCAAAATTTTATAACTGCAATCTGTTTTCTGCCTGGTAATATTAAATATGAAATGAAATTTTGAAATGGGTCACTAAAAAATATATATTGAGCTTGAGAAATTTAGCGCCTGCGTTAAAGGATTCATCTTATTGGCAAGCTGCGGATGTTTATGCAAATATACATTTTTATTCTTTGTTCTATTTATCCTCGATCAGAGTTGAAGTAACAGGATGTCGAGAACAATTTTGTTGTCTCCTGGATATTTCGAGATTACGTTTTTTATTTCGGTAATTTTACAACGTGAATACATTTACGAACTTGAATATATCAAATTGCATAAACATCTGCAGTTTAATTTGATTCCAACTTGTCAGTGTAGATGAATATAATATTAATATGGTCGTCCGAGTTTATACTTCAATTATTAGATTCATGATTTAAGTGAATATTCACATAATTGACTAAATTCACTAATGACAAGTACTAGGATTAGGAATTATTATAATGATGTAACTCGTAAGTATTTTTAGTGAAAGTAACTACGTTAATTTTATCTTGCTAGGGCTACCGTTTTTAAAGCAGATACTTTATTATAAGCTATTCTATTTATTATTGTAATTATAAGCAAATATTCATGTGATCACGTGCATTTGCGTGGATGGACACAAAGTTGATGTAATTATATGATTTGTAGTAATTTTTGATAGAAGTATCCCACACTTCAATAGTTAATGAGGCTGACGTTACAGTAACATACAGACACAGAAAAAACATATGGAGACATACGCAAGGCACACGTAGAAACTACTGGGAAAACGTACATACACATACAAGAAAGGAGACATATACAAGACACAACAAACACATAGACACACTCGAGAGGCATCATGGGTCATTCCAGGCCAAATAGATCACTTTCGACGTTGATGTCAGGGATTCTGTTTAACACTACAACTATCGAGGCAGTCAAAATTACAGGTTCGCAATTGTACGATGTACAATTTATTTTGAACAACTATTATGTTTAGTTCGAATTGACGTTGAATAAAGCTAAAGAAAAATGTAGGTAAACATTGTTTCCTTCAATAACATTTTTTGTAAAACGTGTAATTTCCATCGCTTCGATGAAATAGGAGACGGTTAATCGTTGGCAGATCTAGTGTTACAATGAAATATGATGTAATGCATGTGAAATTAGCGGAGGTTTAAGTCATCATTTGGCTGGTTTCGAATTTGTTTAAAGAATACAGACTTTTGAATTGTATAAGTTTTGCCTATTTTCATGAAAACAGGCTGTACTTATGAATTTTTATCTCGGAAAGTATTCGACGAATTGAGTTCGCATTTTTTTATTTGAATCTAGGAGGTTCGACCTATGGTTATAATATTTTATTAATTAAAAATTTAATTTTTTAATATTAAAAACTATAAACAAATTCTCATTTTGTAAATTTCTTTTTCAAAGCGACATGTTTTTAAATTAGAAAAAATATGACCATATTCCCCGAAGTTTTACCCACAAAATAAGCCCTCGACCAGGATGGAGTCTTTAAAACTAACGTCGCAATGAACTGTTAAAGAACCGGCCTCATGTAAAAGCGAGCCGCGACACTCCAAAAAAATCCTCGTGAAAATTCACAAATTCATCCCATCATGAAACCGATTGCGTTATAAAACTACTTTATCCACCCAATCATGCAGAGAACGTTTCGTCCCACTGTACGGAGGGAAATATTTCACATTGATACGTTCGAACGAACCATCTGTACGAACGATAACATTCTGTACAGAATTTTTACAGTCAAGAACAGAGAGATAGAGTAGGAGCGGAACAGCTATTCTTCCCTGGAGTTTCCAAAATCCAATCACGGATAACGTTCGCATAATTTTCACGAGCTCGTCGCTAGCCGTCGATACGGCAAGCGGAGCATGCGTATTTCAAGCCGTTAATAAGCACGGCCTTTTGTTCCCGCGGCAAATACTGCTGCGTTTAGGTCATCGTAGCGTGTATAAACGTTTGATTGATACATCCCTTTGTGCGTGCAACGTGCGTGTTGGTAGAGCTGCGGCATGAAAGCTGGATGAAACGGGACGAATGCTAGAGGTGGTGAAAACAGGGGATGAAAGGAAGTGGTTGCCAGCACGGATGAAAAGAGAATAGTGTATTAGTATGTCGACTGGCGAGGATTTCCTTCTCGCGTTTTATTCGAGGACCAGAGAGTCCCTTGTGTGAAACGGAAATCCGTCCACGCGAGAATTAGTCTGAAGGATTTTGTGTCATTGGGAGCGATTAAAGCTTCGAGAATCGTCGCGTCCATGCGTGCCGCCGCTTCGTTCGCAGTTTTCGCCTGGGTATTGTTGATTACCGCTGCGGTTTCGGTCGTTACTTTCATTCCATACTGAGTTTTCGAGTGTTTAAAGATCGATGTCGACACGAGGACTCTTGTTAGACCATTTCCCGCGATTCTTCGTGAAGGAAGGATGTAGGATTGACGATTATTCTATGATATTTGTGGAGTGGGTGTGTGAGTTATAGGATTTTGTTTGAAACTCTTTTGACTGGTTAAATGATGTGTATTCTGTACGTGCTTGTATGTTTATACTTGTTTGTCTCTCCCAAAATCGTGACTGATGTTTTAGTTACAAAAGCAGACAGATTTCTTAAAAATAAAATGTTTTGTCAGCAAATATTTAATGAGATAAAAATTTTATCTTTTCTGTTTTATTTTTACATTTTTATTTCTCTTGCATCGTGATTCACTATCGCGGAACTTTAACGAGCTTCGAAATATTTTCTTGATGTACAGTTCTTAAGATTTGTTTCTTCATATTATCAATTAGATTTGTTTGACATATTTGTAATCTTTCCTAGAACGTCAATATGATTTTCGTAAATTTTAATTTAGTTTTAATGATATAAATTCTAATCCATCTTATCCTAATGATATTTTCCAAAGTCTGATACTTAATATGATTATTGCTGATATTATTCAAAATACAAAGCGCATTAATAAACAATTTAATCATTTTATATTTGTACATTTATATGTACACAGAATGCAAAAATTAATCTGCATAGCAGATCATAATTTACAAATTTCTAAACCTTCTAAGCCACCAAACGATATAACATGAATGAAACAAAACTGTAAATCTTCAATTATCAACTGTTTCACAGTGCCCGGCTAAAAATACAATTAAAAAGGAGCACAAATAAAAGTTTATTCCAACAGTCAGTGACTGGCCAGTTTTTCTTTTGCTATCTGAGTACAGAAAGCATTACAGAATAAAAACACAAAGCAAATAGAAATATTTTCATCAAATGTAAGTACCTGTTTATCTCTCTTTCTACTCTGTTTTGCAGTATATTCTACGTGCACGTCACCATGTTTTTGCATAATAAGCAGAACATTACCGCGATACCGTCAGTTTTTTTTCACCGGGCACGCTGCACGTTGTTGTTCTCAAACGAACAAACACTATTTCATCGTAGACGGACGCGTACAGTGGTATGGAACACGTTGGAACTCGCATGTATTGGATCGTAAAATGTCATTAGATATTCATTCGTTATTCGCAGCCGATCGGGCACCGTGCCGACTCCCAGAGTAGTCGTTTTCTTGATCTTTAAACATCGTTCGCCCTGGAGGAACGACCCATAAAGCATGGTTTCGCGGCCGGCACGTAGCCGACATTTCTTTTCTAGCTCTCAGTCTTGCCAGGGATCGTGTTATCGAACGTGCATGCGAATATTACCATTTGTAAAGAGTTCATCATGCCAGGAACAACGTGAGATTTCGTTCGAGACGCCTGACAGAGAAATGTAGCGTGATTGGAAAATAGTGTCAGAAAATTTAGAGGAATGTTCTACATGGAGATTCTAAGAAAAAATCCTGTTAGGGTAAATGTACCAGTAGCTGACACTATAAGACTCATTTCCCATTGTAATTATTATCATACAGTTCTGTTTTTAGTAAGCAATTTTGTAGGTGAATAACTTGATTCGTCAGCTGGTTTTAAAATGAATTGAATTCATTAGTATTGACAAATAATGCTGTAATAAAGTTTTAAAAAAAATTGAACCTTCCAAACTGCACCAGTAGTTGACACATCAAATTTCCAAAGGCACTCTATTGGGAGTTTGAAACTGGATTAGGTTTGTGTTAGGTTTGAGTTATGTTTCGACCAGGCGGAGTTGTTCGATTAAATTATATACTGTCTCAGTTACTACCTCTTCAAAGTCGCAATTTTATCATAATTTAGAAGAATATGTATGCTGCTCCATTTAAAAAATACTGATGATCTTGAAATGACCTAGACCTTCAGACATATATAAATAATTACACTGCATAATTTTTGGTTTCAAGCCAACAAATTTCACCCCCAAGCAAATATTTCTTCTGTCATGAAAGATGAAACAATTATTTGGAGGATCTGTTTTAAACGTCTCATTCTGTGAATTTATAGATAAGATTTGTGTTAGGTCTAGGGTACGTATGTTTGATGCATAATGTACGAGTAGAATGCGTGGCATACGATTCATATTGAGATTGAGGAAGTAACTCATGTTTGTCCTAATTGCAAACCTTAATAAACAATATTTCATCTTGTTCCAATATCAGAGTCAAACAGAGCAAATAAGTTAATTTTAGAGTACATTAATTTGAATATACAAAATTGCAGTTTCATTTCCTGTCATTTTACAACTGTACTTTCAAAATATTAAGGAATTATTGTTCAGAATATTCGTTGTAGCTGTAGAATGTTATAGAACTATATTAACGAAAAAGTACAGTTGGAGAATGAAGACAAAGAACTTAAAAGAATTGTATTTGTTATTCAAGAATGTATTAAATAATTCTAGCATAGGTGATTTAAACCGCTTAGGAAATTTATAGAAAAATAAAATATGTATCAGTACTTAATTCTATAGAAATGGTCAGTTCGAAAACATAGTAATGTAAGTACTTACTTAACACGTTCCGTGCAACAGTAGAAAATCCGATAATGTGTCAGACACAGGAGAATGGTTTCTTTAGACATATACATATCGTTGAGGTAACCATTTCTGTAACATCAATGTTATTAAAAATTGTATGAAACTTAATAGTTATTTGATGAGTTTAAAATTGATACACGTACACCCCATGTTCCACGGGGTATAGAACTTGTTAACACAAAAATGATCAATTAATTCGGTCTATGATTAGGAAGTTATTATGCATTTCTCGAAGAAAGGGCTGCCAGTTTGATTATTAATACACAAAACTACACTGTATGGAACGTACGCTGCTGTCTGAATTCTCTAAATTTACCATTAAAATTGTGAAGCGTAAGAGAGCGTGTTTACAAAGGCTTTAATTTCAACGTGCACTCTATAATGAAATTCCATCGAGATTATTACTGAATTATCGTGAGCGGAGAACGAATTTCCTGACCAGCGTTTCTCGCGAAAGACACACACGTGGGTTGGGTTTAATTTTCCCCTGCGAGCCGTTGCGTGCCAAAGTTTGCAATAATAATTGCTATACGCGCCAGAGAAAACACGTGTCGACGGGGGAGAATTTCATAGAAATTCCAGTTCCGTGTTCGACCTAACTTCTTTGCACCTTGCCCTTTCGTAGTCATCGTTACGTTGTTTTCACTCCCTTTTGAATACGCATAACTTATGGCAGGAATATAAATAACGCGTATATAACCCGAATTTTACATACAGTAAAAATACTATTAACTCCGAAGAAAAGCTTACTTTACTCGTACATAGGGATCGATTATGTCAGACAAAAGTAGAAATAATTTTTAATCTAGTGAGTTGAGTCATAAATCATTTCTAACACATAACAGATTTTATTCTATTTAAAAATTGAAATAGTTCATTTGAGCTGGTGATTTTTGAAAAGCAACAGTAATCATCCTTTAATAAATCATCAATCAATTCAAGAAGACAGATCGTAAGTTATTTATGACTCAACCCTATATTTAAAATTTGAAATAAATGAAAATGTTCTTCTACGAACAGTTTTACTTCTGGTAATAATATTTGTTACTATGAAGCTTGTATAGAGGAGGTAGAAAGAAATATTGAACTATGTCTACATCTGCAATATTTCCAAACTTGTTTCAGTTTTGATAAATCATCTTGTATCAAGCCTCCATTGCGTCTATGCGACCGTACCATAATAATATCAATTTCTGAGAACAAATTACCATTCGATAGCAAATTCGTGGCAGGTAACGTGTCGGAATAAATTGAATAGAAAAATAAGAAAAATGGCACTGGAGAAGAGGTGAAAACCGTGAGAAAATGTGACTGTCTTATATATCATCTAAGAAACATTACCATATCGATGGAAAATCTGTGCGTCTGGAATAAAAAATTATTTTTCAGAAACAAAACAGTAGAATATCACACGAGAACCAAAGAGTAATCAAATTTATCAAAAATTGCAGAGATATTTATAAAAATCTTTAACACGTTGAGCGCCATATGTACCACGGGTGATTCACGTATCAATTTTAATTTTGTCAAATAACTGATTACCCCAACGAAATTTTGAATTGCATCTACTTAATTTTTAATAAAAAGTTTTTTCGCGTTTCTGACTAGTTGCAGGATTTTCCACTGCGGTCCTCAAGGTATTAGTAACGTGAGGTCTGCCTGTTTTAAGCAGACTTGGAAAAGAACATTGTAATTAATAAAATACATATAATGTGAAATATAATTTGCAGAAATTGAATGTATCTTATTGAATGAAACTAAATTGGTTATCGTCGCGATAAAAATTTTCACAGTATGTTTTAGAAATGGAAAAATTCATTTGCAATAGTGGGTAGTATCGAGTCAAGGTTCGATTACGAGCCAACAGTGAAAAACAGTTCATAAAAGAAGGTGTTAATTAACAAATAAAAAAGACAGGAATACAGAATACCATTCAATTAAAATTCTATCCTTCTTTTGCGGCATTCTGTTGACAATCTGATGCTTTTGTTTATTGAACAATGTGGAATATAACTTTAGATTTAATTCGACTCTTGCCGTATAGTTCTATTTGGACAGTCTATTGTCGTTAATAATTAATGAACGTGTCTTTGAACAGATATCCTATGTTTCAAATAACAATGTGTCATTTAGAAAACAACTATTTTTTACACATCTCTTTTTTATATTTCTTCGATGAGGTACTAAGAATTGCCTATTATGATGAATAAATTTATTTACTTAATAATATTTATTCACCGATTCAGTTACTAATGGACCTTGTTTCAGTCATGTCGGTTTCTTTATTTCTGTTTCATATTGTTTCGTTATACATTGTTTCTTTCGGGAAAGGTATCTCGATGTTTCCCGTTCAATTGTAGTTTTAAGCGAAGAAGCCATAATTGGAATTTCTATTAACAAAGCAGAATGTTACTGAAGGGGTATTCACGTACAACGTTACCCAAAGTCAGTTGATTGATAATCACAAAGAAATGCGTAGCTGAAGCTGCGTTCTCATTTCCTTGCTGTTCCCTGTTAAGAATAATACGATTTCTCTTTGAAAATAACGCATCAATTAGCGGGATTTAATTATTATGTTTGAGAAGATGCAATTAGTTTCAGGTTTAAAGGACTCCAAGCTATATTAGAATACTACGCTAATCTCTACATGAAGGAATGAATCATTTACAACAGACTTCTGGAATAACTATAGCGTTTACCTGTCTCTAGTACATCTCTACATAAAGAAAAGTCAAATCTTGTATGTATGTATGTTCCGCAAAGGCTTCTATACCGTTTAACGTAACCGCATCAAATTTGGCATGAATATTCTTCGACAACCTAGAACAAAAAGGGGGGCCCACTCCATAACCACCCCAGAAGCCCACCCCCTCTTAACTTAAGAACCCAAAGGGTTCTATACCGTTCAACGTATCCGCACCAAATTTGACATAAAACTCGAGCAACACCAGGCACACGCAAATATTCTTCTATACCATAAAAAATACTGAACAAAGATTAACCAGCCTTTATTCACCTAAAGCCCATCCCCTCAAAAGCCCAAGCAACGTCGGGCACAAGCAGCTAGTATAAAATAAAAGCTTGTACAGTATTGAGTACAGTCCAATTACATAAATTTCAAATTAGCCAGAAAATAGAAATAATCCGAAGGAATTTGCCCGCGATAGAAATCAATCATTTAGTTAAATTAGTTGCAATACAAATATTATGAAACAGTATGGAAACATGTACTTAAAATTAATCTCGTTAAAGATTAATAAAAGAATATTTTCTGATAGTGTAGGAAAGACGTGTGGCGACAGAGCAATCAAAAAATTGTTTATGATATTTTGTTTTCGTTATTATTCAGTAAATGTTGTAATTCATTTGTTTTTACATTTATCCAAATCTACACCTAGCGCTATAATCGAACTCCCTCATTTCTACGGAAATATTTGTTATAAACTATTTTACAATACATTCAATTCCTTGTTTTAATTACGTATCACGCAAGTAATATAGAATTACTATTTAACCCTTTTAGTTGCGTATGACGAGTATATTCGTCATGAAGAAATGGTAATTTTTTGTGTTATGACGAACATACTCGTCATGCGAAAAAAGTAATTATCGTTTGCTGTTTCACTTCAAATTTTATTGAAAGCTAACATATATTCGTAAATTGCAGACATTTTAGAATATTTTGAGACAAGAACGAAATAAGAAAAAAAATCAAATTTTTTCCATGTATTTAATTTTCCTTGTTTTTTTTAAATATTGAATGTTTAAGTTTTGTCAATAATATCAGTGAACTCGAGCAATAAATTATTAATTTTTCAAAAAACCTAAACTACCATTTCGTTACAATGCAATGCAATTTTACAGCAGCTGCATATACCCTATGTTTAACGAGTATACTCGTCGTCTCTTTATTTTTGCGACACAACGTATGTACACACTTTTAAAATAGGGCTACATACCTAACAGGTGTTCGAAATAAATTCTAAAAATGTTCTAATAAACACATCAATATCTAAAATACACTAAATACATCAAAAATACATTAAAAATCAGTTATAGGAAATACATCCAATTACAATATATACATCAGAGAGAAATGAAACATGTTACAGTATCTAGTAACAGAAACTGGGTGAATGTTCAGCCGAGCATCGTGCGAGTGTTAATTACTCTGCATCGGAGCGAGCGCAGCCGACCGATGAAATAATTCCAGAAACAATTAATTGTCGTTCAACTAATCATCGATTTCCTTTGGCTGCGTCATTACACGAATTACCCGGGACATCGAACAACGTCATTACTAGAGAAATTAGTAAACAGAGAGAAAGACAGGCATAGGAATCATGCCGCGTAACCGGCGTGCTAATGAATTACGGTTATATGAGCTGTCGGTAGTAAATCGTTCGTCAGCTAATATATAATTATTCGCAACGATTCGAGGGCGGGCTCCATGAATTTCTCACTATTTATCGGTTATCAGAGCCGCTGTGCGCGGAACGATAAGCCGTCGAGGAACACGGGCGCAAATCAACCATAAAGAATTGATACGTAATTGATGGGCGACGAATAACGACGGCCTTTGTTGTCAGTTTTATGCATCGTTGCGGTTTCGCGCGCGAATCGCCACAGGAAATCGGCACGGGATCAAATTGGCCGCGCGATCGGGACGCGAGCACGCGCGAAAACTGCGCGTCCGGTGGAAGTGAAAGGATATCAATTTCCGGAGCTGCCGGCCGGCGACGATTCAAAGAATCGACCGTCTTCGCGCATCGCGGAGACGAGCGTAAAGTATCCGTGAAATTTGATAAAATCCTCCGAGCCGTTTGCTCGATTTCATGCACGATTACGCCGTTGTTGTCGCCATTTCGAAATTCTGCCTCGTTCGGTGGCGGTTCCGGATTTTAAAATTCTACCGGTTGCCTCCCTTTTGTCACCGCTCATATACAAGTTATTGAATTACAGTAGAACTTCGATTACCGGAACTGTAATTGATAACAAGATGACTCACATAACAACTATGTTTCGCATAAAACTGATAGTTTTGGTTTCGAACATGAAAGTATGTACACGGTGGTATAAAATTAAGTACACAGTGTTATTGGTAATAATTTTTAATTGTAATTAATCTGAAAGAGGAATTTTTAGATGACCGGTGCTTTGATAATCGAGGTTTCACTGTACCACATGTTGGATTTTATTGTGACTGATAAATAAATAATAAGTAAACAATATTTATATTGATAATAATAAGTACACAGCACTTTAGTTTGCAGTAACATACAGAAAATATAGTTAGCAGTTTTAAACAAAATAGAAGTGACTTGGCACTGAACAAGTTGTGTGTCGGGTATTTGACAAGTTTTTGTACAAATTTTTCCAGATTATTGCTGTCGAAATTTTGTTTAAGTAGAGCTGTATAGAAAACGAGCAAACATTTTTCGGCAATCTAATAATTATTTGATTTATTTCAATATGTAAAAATTGGTTGTTATGTCTATTTTGGGGCTTTGAAGGCAGAACAAAGCGCTCAGGGAATCAGTGAAAATTTTGATACGCACATATATTACTTTTTAAAGACATGTAATCTGCAATTATAAACATGTATAATCCACTTCGAATGTTCAAAACCTCATGACTACCACAATATTGTAACGAACTTACGTAAAAACTCATTTAAAGCTGTATAACTCACTACTGAGAGTTTCTTTTAAGACAAAATAAAAAAAATTATATGATTAATTAGTTGAGAATCATTTGGATATGATAGTTTTATTCTTGTAGATGTGAGAAAAATGTGGGAATTGATTATTTTCGATTCTCTGGCTGTTTCGTGCAGTAAAAATACATTTATTTTCTTAATTTTCATTTGGTGGATACATTTTCGCATGAGGAATATTTGGAGAAGAAAATGAAATTTAAAATTGCGTATTAATTTATACATTGTGTTCATTTGAAAATTTGCCTTGTTTGTCGGTTATTTTTGTAAATTTTTTCCGAAGAACTGTATCTGTCGCACTCACCAAAGAGTAACCTCTCTAAATAACCAGTCCAAACTTATGGTCTGTTGAAGTGTTTTACATTTCTGTAGGTGAGAGGATTTTGCGCCAGGAACTGCTTTACTCAACTCAGGAAACAACTATGAAATCTGGAAATTTGTATGTAATTATAAATATTAAGCAGAATTATTTCTTTAAATAGCAACTATATTGTTACATGTTCTATTTCTTACAATCTTCAGATTTTTTTATGAATTATAACTAATCATTCTTTTTAATTTGTTTGTTACAGGTAAGCATTGCATCTTATTAAATTCTGTGCCAACTACGGAATACGCTTTTCAGTGAGTAATACAATTAATATTTTTTACTATGGAACACCGTGACTGCTAAATTTCTCTTCAATTAGATACAATACTTTTTATTATCCTTTAATATGTGTATATCTATCAAAGTAAAATTGATTAACTCTTTGGATACGGCTAATACAAACGCAGAGCTCTACCGTTGTACACACAGCTCTACCGTTGTACACACAGCTCTACCGTAGAATAAAAAAAAATAATAATAAAGTCTATTTTATTATAAATAATGAAACGGTTCTCGTCCGTATCATAGAAGTCCTCTTTAAACGACATTAAAATAGTTAAACAAACTGTTGCTTAGCACGAGCCGTCCACAATCTCTTAACGCAACCGCGAAGCAAATGAGCCACTATAGAGGCGTTTCGTTCTAAACGATCGCTTAACAGGAAGCCACTATAGTAGGGCATAGTAGCTAAAGGGTTAAACATTAGCGTCATCAGTCTGTATCATACGAAGAACAGTAATTCTGTCCCTACGAAATTTTTAGAAACTACTTTACACCTACCGGGAGTGTCTGACCATATTCTGATTGCTACGAGTTTCTCGCGTGACAAATATTTTGTATCCTTCTTTTATAATATCAGTAGACATTATTAAGAATTTGACTTCCACCAGAAATTTCTTGAACGATTACATGTTTATCCAAAATTATTATTTGTTAATAGTATTATACATCTTCAATTTAGTGCTAGTATATACGTACTCTTGTAAATATTCACTTTATTTTTTAGAACACTCAATAAACTACTGCATATCATCACGTTTACTGCCATGGCGGTCACCGATGACCATCGCCTTAAATTTTATTCCATTAACACGCTGACTAACACAGTGGAAACTCCCATGCCTGGTCAGACACACTATAAAATGTCAAAACTCTTATTAACACGTTCGCTACCATGGTCGATTCAAGAAAATCGTCCACCACAGACCACACATTATTTTTATCAATTATCTCTGTTACACATGTGTGACGTCGAGCTTTCAAAACAGAATCGACGCGTCGCACATATGCGACACTGGTAGCGAACGTGTTAAATAACTATTGATCTTGGCAATATTCTGAGTAAATAGAACATTGTAACAATAATGTAGAAACACACGCGCATGATTGAATACTTATATATTTTTTCCATTACGATTTATATTAAAAATAGCCATTTATTTAATGTCTCAAGAGGGATGGCTGTTTTCACTGTGACGGTCAACGTGTTAAAAAAAATTGTATTAACATATCAATCACAATATTACAATGTGTTCGATTTCTTAATTATACGATAAGAATCTACACACAAGTAAACAAAGAAAATTATGTCAATGATACTAGGAAAAGGAGCACAGATAACGAAGACGGGAAAGAAGACGGGAAAGAAGACAGCAAGAATCCAGAAAATATCAGGAACACAAGCGATCTGTTCATCCGTCTCATTTTCTGCGTCACACTTCTTCCCTTTTTCTTCCTCGTCCCTTTCATGACATTTCTCGCGAATTTTCTTATTTTTGGCATCCGACAGTTAGGTTCGTAGCATGTTACTGCGGTTTCTTGGTCGCGTTGCCGTTTCGTCGGGACAAGTACGTCGCAGAAACGTGACCGGACGACGGAAAGACGCGTCCACGAAATAAAGATCGCAAAAATTGGCGGGCAGCGTTTCGCGTAGCGTTTCCGGTAGCGGAGCTTTTTCTCCCGAAGCCACGCTTCGGAACATTGTCATCGGAATTTCTGAATCTGATCCTCGTGATAATGGCGTTGATAAAAAGCTGCCGCCTTGACTTGCGAGAACGAACGGACCAGCAGGCATTTTTCGGGTGAAATTTCATTCGGTTCGAGCAGAGATTCGTTGCACCAACAGAAGATAGTTTATACAGAGGGTGTGGAGATTAAACGGTACATTCAGGTGTCCAAGTTGCGCCGTTAAGTTGTTAATTCGTGTAATTAATTTCGCGGGGATTAACGGACCGGTCAGGAACTTGGCGTGATTCGAAACTCGTGATTCAGATCGTAAATCTAATTAATTGCTGGTTATGCGCGACTTCGATGCTAAGGAAGCCTTCCACGGTGAACTTTTAGGTAGATGCGAGAGACACGTAGTTCATAGTTTATTAACACTCAAAAGACTGCTTCAAGGTTTCTCGTTCTTATTCTCAAACATAGATTATGTTATTACAGTAGCATGGTCGTGGCACTCTTTCACACCCTGTACATTTACCTAATAAAATCTGAAATATTTCAATTATGCAATGTTTGTCTCATTAATGTAGGGATTTTAAGTGAATAGAGATATTTTGCTTTTTAAAACAGTAATATTTAATAACAATGTCAATTCACTCTTTATATTTTACACGCTCTCTCAATAGATGCTTCTTTCACAATGTCTCACGTAAAATTCTCGCTCTGCCATCCACTCAACACTCGAAACTAACTTTTGACATACACATTCACACAGATAACACGCATGCACTCTTTAGGGCCTAGGAACAGTTCGATGAACTCGCCGCATGCGTCAGTCCGCATTTGCGTATAATCAAGTCCTACATTAATGAAAACTCAGTTGGTTATTAAAAAAAGGGCAGAAATTTAACACATTGTATACCAAAGCGAAAATGTCAAACCTGGTGTAGAAACACAAAGATTTGCTTCTTAAGATCATTTCCTCGTCTGCAGAGCGACTTTTTGACTTTTGTTTAAGGAATGTAAAACTAAATATATGGCATATAAAAGTATACATTGTAATAAGTAGGTGCTTAAAAATTTGCTTAAACATATGTACTAAACAAAATTTTTCTTGATATTAAAGAAACTGTTTTATCAATATTAAAAAGGATGTTAATAATCATTGATATCTATGGGAGATCAATAAATAGTTAGTGTAATAAAAATTGTCTCTGAAATTTAATATAATAACAGTAATTTTTACACGTTTTAATTGTATTAACTCGTAACCACAGACGCGCGGTCTCTGAGACGTTTCAGAGGTGTAGAGCTACTTGTTTTACCCTGGCTATGCATACAATTTAAAGTAATTCGCTATAAGAATATGATTATAATACTCTTATATCATGGGTAAAATTAGAAATACAATCAAAAAAGTCTTTATAGGATGTTAATTGGCACATTAACGCAGCGACATTCGAGACCGCACGTCTGTGCTTCAGTGACAATACTTCCACGTTTGTAATTACGGGTTAACATCAGGTGTACGTAAACGTTTGTTTCTTCGTAATTTCGTTTATTATACTTTCCTTCCAAACAAATTTAATAGATTTTCAGAACACTTCTAACTTCGAATTATAAACGGTATTACACCTACAAAATTATAAGAAGTACCTATTGTTTATAATATATGAAATTATTAGGTGTATTATGGCTTTTCGGAGAGATTATATAACTGAAATAGACACACATTTTACACGTGGGAATATTATCTGGAGCGTCATACTCTGTTGTGAGTAGATTTATACTAGTACAGCATATAATAATAAGACGTTTTCAATATAACTGCTGGAAAGAAGAAACATTTAATTACAAATAATTCTTGGATATCTAAATCATGTTACAAATAAATTGCAGATGTTGATACAAATATATTAGGTCTTTCCATACGCAATGCGAATTTCCTTTTATACTTTGACCATTTTTTTCCACTTAAATAAGTTTGTAGACTTCTAAACAGGTGATCGTCCATTGGTGCGATGTCTGGATTATACGCTGGGTGAATGATTCTTCCTCAACCAAGTTCAACATATTTTTTACTTTCTTTGATAAACCTATTGCACAAATTTGGATTTGATAAATCGCATAAACATCCCCAGTACTGCGACAAAAGTACCGTATTATATGAAGGTTACCTATGTTTGATCGTACAAGTGTTACTTTATATTATAAAACAATAAATAATATTAAAGTTAATGTTGCTACAATTTTTATAAATATTAGTAAATATTTAACATTAAAGGTAACATTAGTAGTTATTATTAGTAGTTATTAAATGTTGATCCGAATTTTGTAAAAATTGGTAATCATTCAACGTTGCTCTAAATTACGTAAAAATTAGTCACTATTTAACTAAATTAAATTTAAAGAACCAATCACCAGTGAGCTCAGTGGCACCCAACGAGCTGACCTTAGTCACCGAAAAAAAATTCATAAAAAAAAGCAAAAAAGAACCGCGGCGCAATTAACTCTATATCGATAGAGCTTTTCAGTAACTGTTTCTAGCGTCGGAAGAATTAATTAATGAAAATTGATGGTTTTAATCAGAATTGATCCGGCGTTTTGTATTTGTCTCTCAAATGACTGCCGTTGATGCGGTTTGCTGCGTGTGGTTTGTGCGTGACTCGTGGTCACCCTGCACTTCTTTGTACTGAGTCGAAAGCGATAAATTAATATGTACGAGTATCGATTATATATATACACGTGCATTCATACATGTATATAGAGTGAGAGAGGCACAGTTCGAGATCCCGATAACTGGAATCCAATCAAAGATAAACCGGTGGAACTATTCGAAATGGGCGTAGAATTAATATCGTGGTTTGAATCCATTCCGAATAGAATGCCATCTGAATATTCCCGGTAATTTTGATCGTTTGAAATTCGGGATGATCTTTCGAGTGGCTCCTCGGCGAGGCAGTAATAACAGCAGATATTTCAAAATCCTAACCGTAGCGAGAACGGCTGTGCGATTGTTCGAAATACCGAGCGAACAATGCCGCCTTCTTAGACAAATAACTCTCCAAACGCGAACTATTTGGAAATTGGATTAATAGATTAATTTTGCTTTGTTAAGACTGATCTGTGATTAATTGACACGTATCCTACGTAAATAATATTATAGTTTACGTGCCAATATTATTCGCGTAACAATTAACCCTAGGACGCTTAAGGAAGGATCCAAAAATGTCCACAAAATTCGAAACGTTAGTTTTCTCGAAGAGGAATTTCTGTAGAAGGTCAAAAGTCTGGTTTTGTGTCCGAAAGGTATTGTATTTAATGATTGTTAAACAACGTTTTTGATATTTTGTTTTTTCAATAAGAAGTATCTAATGTTTCATATTACTTTACTACGTAAATAAACATACTTCGACAGAAAAAATAAAATTTTAAGCACTTTCGCTTATGTGAGTGCATTTTCTCCTTGAAATGTTCAAAATATTATATCTTTTTATTGACATAATATTATAAATATTTTTCATATTTCAATATTATAAATATTAATAATATATAATTTTCATTTTGCAATGCTATTAAACGTCTGTCGTTCATCAATCTGTATATATATTAAATTGCATAAACGTCCACAGTCTATTTCTAACAATCTGCAGTCATATTATCACAAATTTCATTGTTATCAGAAACGTCTGTAGAGCAGTGCTTTAAATTGAATGGTTGAAAATTAATGACTTCAATTCAGGTGGTTCGTTTGCCTGAGTGACCAACTATTTACTCAAACTACTGAACACAGCGTCTCCTGAGTCTTCTAAAACAAATTGAAGCCATAAGGTGCAACAGAGGTCCCTTTGTCCCTGTGTTACGGATGCGGGATCAACGGGACGAAACGTAAGGAAAATGATGCAACGACTCGCAGGATATTTGCTCGTCACACAGAACTCGGCACTCTGTTGAAATTCCTCGCGCTCTTGTTTCACGTTTGATAAATATGTGCCTCTGTATTTACGCTGGAATCTCTCGCGGAAATAAATTTTCACGCAGTCGACGTTCCGAAAAATTCAAAAATACTAGAAGGAACCGCTGTTACATCGCCTCGTTCATTTTATGAATCTTTTATTCACGTTCACAAGGCTCGGTATTCCAAATTTTATGGGAACTAGGGTTTTTCTACTTTTGAGCTACATTTGAAATTAATGAGTAGACTGCGAGTGTTTATGCAAATATACATTTTTAGACTTCCATATTTCTTATATTAATGCAGTTAAACAAATGAAACTTCAACAAGAATGCATTTGTTCCTTAAAATGTTCAAAATATATAATTTTTATTTTGCTAAGAGGTTAAACGTCGATCATTCATTAATTTGGGTATATTGAATTGCATAAACCGCAGTCTATTAATGAGAAATTATATTTTAACAAAGCGGAATATACAGGATGTCCCAGTAATCGTGGTACAATAAAAACAGAAGTCACTCCTCATGGAAAAGTGAGTCGAAAATATAACGTAGAATTTGTTTATATAGGGCTTCGTTTTTTTAGTAAACCATGTTCAGATATACTTCAGATATGCCTGCACTCAATTAAAATCAAAATGACGTTTATATTGATAAGTCAACATAATTCAAAATAATATATTAAGTTTTGATAAGGTATTTCTTTCGTTTAGTTATAAATTATTGAATATACCAACCTCGCCGTGGACAAACTTTTACGTAACGAAACAAAGGAGAGTGAACTGATAATAAAGTATACCTAACCTCTACTTCCATTCGTATGAGCTCCCGTTATAGTGTAAAAATAATTAAAATGTTGGTGGTTCGGAACCCACCTAACATTGTAGGTCCTCCAGCTAAATGACCATAGAAATCGATGCTGGGTTACTCATAAACGAAGAAGAAAAAGTATAATTAACTCCCTATAACGCCATGTGACTTGGAAGTTACTTACCTATATTTATATTTTTTAAGTCTGATTTCGTTTATTTATCACAGTGTACAATTATGTTCCACGACTATACAGCCACGAAGGAGTCTGTTTGTTTATTATTATGTTTATATCCCTCGATACAAACTTTATCACTTATCTTTATCATTTACGTCATATGCAACAAATTCCGGTTATAGAGGGTTAAAATCATTTCTATTGAAGAATCAATATCATGCACGCACTTAATTTAATATAAAAAATCAACTTATCGTTAGTTAAGGGCGCGCGTTCTTTAATTTCGATTTATTTTTGCACGGGGAATCACCTCTTTCTCGATTGCACCATCATTTCTAAAACGTCCTGTATATTGGACCCTATTTATGTCCTAATTTTTATTTTTATTCAAATTTCATATCCAACATAGTCATTAGTATTTTTCCTCTTTTTGTTCCTTAATACCTTTAGCTATATTAGTGAAGTTCGAAGAACGATATTTGTAGTACTACGGGCGTTTCTTTGTGTCGGTGAAAGAACGTGCGAGAATTCAAGGTATTTCAAATATTCTCACGACTTCTTTACATTCGCGGTATGTTTGACTACATAGTAGGGAGCACTCGAATGGAATTTCTAGGACGTCTGCATTGCGTTTGAATGATAAAACGTTTCAACCCTCCCCGCCCTCTCCCCTAAGTCTTCAACAATTTTACATTTCATCGATAACATATCAGGTTACACGCGTCATTTAATATTCATTAAATGAGAACGTTCGAGGTGTTCACTGAATGGAAAAAGAGGGGAATTCAGAATAAAGGGGTTCACCGATGCGGTTCGAGCACCTTGAAGATTCCCTTGTTGACGTTTAAGAGCAGATATTATCGATATCAATTCAGTTTAAAGCAATATAGTTTAAATAATATAGGAATATCGCTAACCCTCTATAATCGAAATTTTTTTGTGTATGCCGAAAATAATACTTCAGGTAAATGATGAAGATAAATGATAATGTTCATATCGTGGGATATAAACATAATAATAAATGAACAGAGTCCTTGGTGACAGTATAGTCGGAGAATATAATTATACACCGTGATAAATAAACGAAATAACACTTTCAAAATATACATATACATGTAAATATAGAGGTATGTAACTTCCAAGTCACATGGCGTTATAGAAGGTTAATTAGAAAACGTTAATACGATGATTGTGTGGACGTTCATCGAAGACTGGCGTTTCGAATTTAATTTAATTAACCCATAGCTACTGACACCCAGTTTTTGAACACTAATATGGACACGGTGTCTGTCAGACTTTGATTAAAGCATATTGTTATTAACACGTTCCCTGCCGCGTGTACCGTTTTCTATACACACATCAATTTTAATTTGATCGCATAACTACTAACCCTTCTGAAATTTTGAGTAACATTCACGTTAAAATGATGGTAGAAGTAGAAAGTATGATATCAAATAGATAAATATTTGTACAGTTAACCACGTGTATGAATAAATAGCCATTTTCGCATGTCTGTCTTGTTACGAAAGTTTCTACTGTGGCAGGGAACGTGTTAAATATTTATAAAATTAATGTGACAGTAATTGTTATTATGTATATGTCTTCTTTATTTCAGCTTCATAGCCAAGAAGTTTGGGCTTGGTTTACACTTATCCTGTATTTACAAAACTATCTCGCCCACCCATTTGTCCCGTTTACTCTTTCTTCTCATGTTTTTTATTCCTTGTTCCCGTAATTTATTTTTCCTACTGCTGCACTTATTCTACTATTACCCACTATCTTACTCCTTATGAACCTATTGCACTTTCCTCCATTTTCTCTTTTCTTTTCTTTTTCATCTTTCTGGGCCATTCTTCAGTCTTCTCATCTTTTCTTCCGCTTACTCCCTCATCAATCCTAACTCCTCTGTCTATGTCCCTGCAATCCCTTACTAAATACTCCAACGTTTCCAATAATAATTACTGGGTCACAAAATTATTATTATACAATTATTGTTACATATAAATGAGATATAACTTGTATTATGTACAAATTTTTATTAGAGAACGTTTCACAGTTACGTGAAAAAGATTTTAAAAATTACACAGAAATGAAAACGCATTTCTTTTGTCATTTTGAATACATTTGTATGTGTGAGTTTGTCACATTATGCGTCAGTAGTTAGAGGGTAAATAAACGGTGTACGTTTTTCGTTCCAAAAATATTTGTTTAGAAATTAACCATTTTAATTTACTCTTCGAACAAAACCGACTTTTACTCATAACTGTACTACGTGTCATTTTTTATCTCAGTACAGAAACAAGTCTATACTCTGCTATACGCGATATTTTGTGTTTCACAAACCATACAATGCGAATTCATGAAAAAACAGCGAGGAATACGTCCACAGGTATTCCAACGAGAGACGGATTTAGTTTGGCAAATGAGTGAGAACGAAACTGCTTTATATCCTGATTTTTAATAACGATCCCCTCGGAAGCGTTCGGTTTCGGTGTTTTACAATTTTATGAGCTCGTTATTTCTGCGCAAAGCCCGTTTATTCTCGTTTCACTGGCTGATGTAAAACCATAAAATCCGATTCTGGTAAATTAAAACAAAGAGAGTAGTTTCGTCTCCGTGAGCTTCCGGCTGGAGGATTCGCGGTGTTAAACAAGACGGAAAACGAAGGGATGCGCGCGCGCGCGCGAGAAAGAGAGAGAGAGAGAGAGAGAATGAGAATGAGAAAGGGGGAATGAGAAAGGGGGAGTCGGGAGGAAAGATAGCGTCGCTTGGCATTTCATAAACTTTTAATAAAGCCCCACACGAGATTGTTGTTACAATGTTTACGGTTTCATTGTGTCCCAGTCTCGCGCTACAGAAAAGCTCGATACTGTGAACGTTTCGCTGAACTTACCACTCCTAATGGATATACACAGTTGTCAAACGAAATATACGAATGCAATTTGAATTCTTATACAGAGTGTGCGATTTTAATCTATTATTGCAAATATGTCGAGAAGTACGGTGGGTGGAAGAAAATGCTCTTAGAGGGTTGCGGGAGATCGAGGAGGACATCGTAAAATACAGGCGAAATGTTCCTCGGTGGTGTTCAGTTCAGGTGAAGGTGACATACGTATTTTTTAAATGGTGTCATATAATTTTTAATGCAGTAATTTTAATTTCAATATTGCTAAGTGGTACTAGTACGGATACTTATAACATCGCAAAGAAAAACTCTTGAAAGTTTACATCGCCTCGTGTTGTGTTAGATTGCAATATCATAATTAAAATATCGTCAAAACTACTGTCTTTTTTTTACATAAATAAGTTAACACGTTGAACGCCGTGGCGGTCACCGGTGTCCGACACCTCAAATTTAATTTAGTTAAATAATTATGGATTGCTGCAAAATTCTGAGCAAACTTCACACTGAAACAATAATGTGGGAACACAGGAACACGACTGAGTACTCAAATCTTTTTTCTCCTTTACGATTTATATACAAATAGTAAATTATATCGTGTCTGATTGGATATGGTCGTTTTCAATATGGTGTTCTACGTGTTAATACTTATTTATATAGAATAACATACTCGACCGACTAAAGCATTCAAAATTATATGATACTTAGGATGTTTCCCTCGATCTCCTCTAATCTGTTAACAGCATTTTTTTCTAGCCATCGTAGTCTTCGAAATATATAAAATAATAGGTTTAAATCGGACACCCTGTATAAATGAAGTCATTGGACATATTTTTTATGATTTAACTCAGATGAAACTATCCATACTGCGATGTGAACTTTTGTTTTGTAAAGATTTCAAGATTATATTCTTCTATATCGCTAATTTCTGAAAACTCAGTGTTTTATGTACTTAAATGTGCAGTTGGAGTACAAAAATTAGCAAAACACTTTTAATAATAATTTCATCTTAAGTCTTTCGATATTGTTTCTCAATATATTACAGATGAACAAATCGACAGTTCCCATTAGAAGAATTTTTTCAATCCTCTAAACCAGTGATGGTCACTGGAGCCTCGACCTTCCCCACTCTAGGTCCATTCCTCTCATATAGGTTGTGACCTGTGACGACGATGGACCGAGGGGGAACAAGGAGCGAACTCAAACGAGGGGAATGGACCTAGAGTGGGGGAAGGCTGTAGTTCCGGTGGCTATCACTACTCTAAACCTTTGAATAATTAAGTAACTTTGGTGGAAACTAGAAATAAAAATAATTGATTCAGTTATAATATGAACGATCCACAAATTATAGTATTATAGGATATAATTGAAAGGGACATTTTATTTATGAAGACATCCTATAAGTAATACCGTTTTTAGATATGACTTCAAGAAACGTAAACAAATTAACAACTGCTTTTTTTTAATTATCTTTGATTCCATCTTCAACAAATTTTGATTGTTTTAAGACAACTTATTATCTTAAAGTGAGTTTGATTTTGACTAATTAATATCATTGAATTTGTTGTCAGCTAAAAAGCTGTCGAGCTACCAAAATAGGTAGCAGTTAATGAGTACTATTAATTTCGAGTGTGACAAATGCCATCATGATATTTTTCCACTGCAATTGCATCTTATTTACGAAATTATTAGCAACAGATCTCGATTACGATAATTCAAATTTTCATTGAAAAATCCTGAACAAAGTAGATCCTTCATGGTCCACTATATGCACAATAAAATTTCTACAAAACAAAATGGGATAATATACTTATATTTATTTAACATGTGTTTTATAAGATAGGGAACGACATTACTTATGAAATGTCCTGATAGAGCGATTTGAATTTCGAAATAGTTCTGACCTCGTTCCGCTGAAAAGGCGAATTAACCGCTGTTATACTCTGCTCTGAAGCTCTCTGTATTTGATTAACAAAAAGGAAAAGTGCAAAAAAAAGAAGGAGGAGCTCGTACGAGCGAGATGGCTTCGTTTCGGCCGCGTTGAATCGCATTCACGAGAAAAATCAACTTCGTGTCCTTTCCATTCAGCGGCCTCCCGCCGGGAAAGCGGCGTTTCCGTGCACCCCGGAAATGTCAAAAAATTCGAAGTGCCTCCGTTGCAGAGTTTCTTTTCAAAGCCCAAAGCCCTGCGTCGCAAAAATGTCTCGTTCAGAAAGTTCATAAGTGAACAACGAACCTCGCTTATCACGGTGTTCCTCGTTCATAAACTGCCTTCCTCTAATTCGCTCATTTCTAATGGCGAGAATCGTCACAATGTTTCTTTTTTAAATTAACACTTTCAGTGCCACGCCGTGATATGAGCTGAATATAACAAAGTTTCAAAATTTTTATAACTTCAAGTTATACTCTTTTAAATCAATAATGTTAGTAGCTATCATAATTTTTGTATTGGTTCTATTAGACCTTACCAGATGCATTTACCAATACGTTGAGTGTCAGAGTGAAAACAGCCACGCATAATCAGACACGATATAACTTACTATGTTTTATATAAGTCGTAAAGAAAAAAGAGATTTGAGTACTCAGTTGTGTTCTGTTTCTATATTATTGTTTCACTATGAAGTTTGCTCAGACTTTTATGACAATTTATAATTATTTAAATAAATTAAATTTGAGGTGGCGGCCACTGCTGGCCCTGTTTGACATGTTCGCATCATGATTTTCCATGTTCGCATTATGTATTTATTTGAATTATTTGTTGTTTCATTTAAAAATAAGATGCTGACCGATTTCACTAATTCCTTAAAACGAATTTGCTTTGCACACTTGTGTGTTCTAAATTGTATAAACATCTACAATCCAGCAATCCTTGACTCTAAATAAAGAAGAAAATATAGTAACTAACAAATGCTAATGAAGTATACCCTCCCAAGTAAAGACTAATCTAAAATAGTAGAAAACTTTCAGTAACAATTTCATCTTAAGATTTATAAAATACTTTATGAGTAAAATAAAGCTAAATGAATCAACAATATCTACTACAACAATTTTTAGAGTTTGAGAACATTTGATTACCTGAAGCAACTTTATTTGTAAGGATTCTTAATCAGAATCATTCGAAATGATGTGCCAAATAATTTACATTAAGGAAATTATAAAATATTCCATATTTTGAATTGTATAAACATCTGCAGACTTGCTGTCGTAGGTTAAAAGAATTAAAAAAATATACCGAATAACAAATGAACTCCGTACCTTGTAACAACGAGTCGACACGTGATGAAACTTTTCCTTTATATGTTAGAAAAACACGATGCAGTCTTGTGCTAATTTATCAAAATAAAGCTAACAAATGCTGCTTTGGATGTTATGGAATTGTTAACTCTTTGACTGCCATCAACGACTATAAACACTTGACAAATCAGCTCAGCGTGTACTGTCGACGTCCATGGTCGTTCAGTTCAATGGCTCATTGTCAATACGTACTCCTGCAGTTCTGCCGCGCGCAGCGTTCGCATCGTTTCCAAGTAGCCCGCAGTCAAAGGGTTAAAAGCAAATTGTATATACCCCTTTTAGTGGCCACCTTGAAAAATTGAACGTGAGCGAAAAGTGTCGAGCCAAAGTGATGTAATTTGGAAAGGATTGAGAAAAAAAGATAGAAAAATTTAGTTTTAAATAATAATAACAAAATTTGAAAAGGAACATGTTAAGAACTAAAGAAACAGTGGATTAATGACTAAAGTATTTCAATATTTTTTGAAATTTGTATGAATAATATTTATTTAAAATTATAAAGAAAATTCGAAAAGTTGGTCATTTTTTATAAACAGTATTTACAAATAAAAAGAATCGTCACTCTGACATAGTTTAACATAGTACAACAGGTAATACAAAACATAAACAACGTGTATTCAATTATTTATAACAATATCACAAGTATTTCAAAAGATAAATGTATAATAAGTCATGCACAACGATATATCGTCGTCGGCATTTTTCGCGAGTGTAGCCAACGACGATGTATCGTTGTTCGGCACTAAAAGGGTTAATATATATTCTTCATTTATCAGAGTACGAACGATTAATGAAATCTTAGAGCCACTAGTTGATAATGAAGTATTCCTTTCCGAGTAAGAATAGCGAAAGCATGAATACCAGAAAATCATTCGTGATTTGTATTCAAACACTGTCTTTACTCGAATAATCACCATCTCGCAACGAAGTTAAGGAGAAGTGCAGGAAGAAAAGTGAGAAGGAAGAGAAGGAAGAGAAGAACGGGAAAATGAGTTCCGGGGACCAATCGTCGTTCGCAAGGAAACATTACGTAAATTCATAAATTTTCCCTGAAGGAAGACTTGAAAGGGAACGCAAGTTCGCGGAGGAAATTGCGGTGCAGTCTCGGGGCGAAACGAAATTTCTGCAGGAATAAATTAAAGCCGTGTCTCGATCTGTCAATTTCCCCCCGAAACATATTTTGGTTTCGCACGTTTAATGAAATTTTTATGGGAATACGTCAAACGGACCGATGTTGTCGATGATCGAAAACGTTAGGAAGTAATACGTTCGCGAAATGTATTCCTGTACGGAAGTGTCTAAATGGAAATACGTCTGTGGATCACCGAAGTTATTATTAGATTCTGATTTATCAGATGATCCCGTGAGTAATGTCGTTCCCTATCCTATAAAACATACTTCAAATAAGTATGAATATATTATTCGTTTTTATCTAACACACAAGGATTTTGATGCAATTCTGATACATGATATAGAAGTCAAACAAAAATTCGATATGTGCTTTTATTATCGTCAAACATTCACATTGGAAGAGTGAAAACAGTCCTCAAAATTGAAATTGGAGAAGCTACTTTATCGAACATATTGAAAATAGAATTATAATGATGGAGTGAACTCCTTATTTAGAAATTATTGATAATCATTGTCGAAGGAAACAATATGATCAACCATTTTTATTCACAATCGTACTGAGATCAAGCCTCTTATTTATGTTTGTATACAATCATATTGAACCTGAAATTAATAATACTAACAAAGGATCCTGATTGAAAGAATCCCTGATTTTTGTTCAAAATTTTTCATGCAATAGTATAGGAGAAATTGCACAAAAACGTGATTTTCAATTTTCCCCCTTTATTACCCCCCAAGTCGAGATACAAAGTTAAAACTTGATACAATTTGGTCTTTGTTGATAGGCTATCGAATGGCCCATCCCAAATCGAATTTGGTTTAGGGGCACTTTTGACCATTTTATTCGGCTAGACCCTTTTATAAATTTTACAATTCCAATACTCAGTTGCCTTTGAATTAAAATTATGTTAACACTGTCTAATCTTATCGTATTATCGTTTCCTCAGACATATTTTTTTTTACAACTTCGTAACATAACATTTTTTAAGCTTATATATAATGCTTTCATCTTGTAGTTAGATATAAAATATTCTCCGAATCCTTGAGCAGAAACCTGCCAAATATATCGTCTAATTTTTACATTTTACAGAATACTATTTCCTGACACTTGAAAATCGAAAGAAAATTCAATTACATCTTGACCAAAGCAGAAAAGCAAAGGAAATTTAATAACGAATCGAGGGCAGCAATACAAAAACCTTCGGGACAATGAAAATAAATACGTGGAATATCAATTTCTTTCCAACAGAAGTATTCTTTTCTTCTTTTTAAAGGTTTCGTTACTTCCGAGGCGAACGGTCTTCTGGTAGATAAAATTTCTCTCGAAACGAGTCGGGTTTCTGTGACATCGAGCTTTGTCGTCGGGTCGGCCGTCGCTGAAAGAGCATAACCACTCGAAGAAACTTTTCCCGAAGATCGAGAAACAGCCGTGGAAGTCGGACGTTTCTGGATACTTCGGGGGACACCTTTTCTCTGTCGTTGTGTGAATATTTCACAAGTTTTTCCCGTGAACGAGAGTCTTCGCGGAATAACGCGCCGCGAGATGTTCGTCCGCCGTTGAAAAAGGGAAATGGAAAATCTTTGATTCGTGTGCAACCTGTGGTTTTCCTCTCCATTGCGTTTCGTTAAAGTAAGGCACGTAGCTTTTGAGAAATCTCTTGTACGAACGTAATGCCATGGAATTCACTGTGATGTTATTTGCGAGCTTTTCGTTGATGCTTTAACCATATAAATTAAAAAAGTTAATGATATTTGACATTTAATAATCAAAACCATTTTAATCGAGCCGTAATTACTTGTGTTAGTGAAATACTTTATATGATGTTCAGTTAGTCATTTAAGGCTTAATTTAATGTTTATTTTATGTTATGTAATATTTAGTTTAAGGGTAATTCATATTTATATTTATGTTATTCATTTTTATATTTTTATATTTGTTACTGCAATGTATGTAAGTAGATTTAAGGATGTACAAAACCAAAGGCCCTCAAGGTCCGAAAAGACGAATGAGGTATCAATAAGTAATACTCGTATTAGTATGACCTGAATTCTGAAAAGTACCATACTTCGTCAGACACATTGTAATTTGGAATTTTTAACGTGAAATGTGAATTATAAAAAGTTTTAACTATTGTACTGTACAACTTATATTTTATATTCTTATTATAGAATTAATAGATAGCATAATTTCACTGAATCGAAAGAACTGTAACAGGCAACTTCAACTCAACGCGAGTAATTAAGAGTTAGTATTATATTTAATTGTTAGCGCGTTTACTGTTATAATGGAAATTGTTGCATTCTGTGTTGTGACAGTATCAATTGTTCTATCTTAATTATTATTGTAACGGTATGTTACGAAGAACTTTATGAATATTTGTAATTATATGATTATATTCTATCTTAATTATATTAAATTATGATTAATAAGATTTCTCCAAACAGATTCAGATTTACAAAATATTATTAGAAGACAACCAGTAATTACTTAAGAGGGAAATTATTTGTCATATTGTGGACATCTCACAATTTAATTTAGTTTGTAACGCTGCGCATAATTCATTTAGGACTCTTAATGTTTCTATACTCCTAATTACGGTTTTAATACTACGTCGTGGTATTCCTAAATTTCGCCACAGCTGGACTCATTAAAGCGACAAAAGTTTGACGGGGACAAGATTAAATGTAAAGAAAGACCAATAGCAGCACAGAATGTACTCTGTGCTCTATAAGAAGAATCTGCTTTCATTTAGGTGAAACGTAATTAATAAAAATGTGCAGCAGTAATTAAAATCCATTGAAATAGAATCATCCGTGTATTTTAGTTTCAAAGATGCTCTTTTTTTAAGGCATAAGTAGTTTCTGTCAACCACAATAAAATTACAGTTAATGCAAATTTTTGTCATGCTATTCTAAAGATAAATAACTTTCACTGATACGTATGCCTCGTTACAAATCATTTTACTTTTATTTTAAATATGAAAAAAAATGGTTCATAAATTTTACGGTATCGTGGTACTCAGTTATGTTACTTAAAAATGCTTAATTAAATCAAGCCCTTAAGATTTCTAAAATCTTTTGTAATACATAATAATCTTGTATTTTGATATTGTCAGTTACATAATCATGCTTGACCATCGTAAAACAGGTAAAAATATAGAATTATTAAAGTTAAACAAAATTTCTTTACCATTTCAATTTTGTATCATAATTGCCATTTTGTTTCGTTTCTTGGTTAATCTTTTCAGTAGTACTATTTTATAATGACACTGGACAATTTGTTGAAATTTTTAAAAATTGATTAAGAGGAGTTACAAATTTAATTTGATTATATGACTATTGACTCTTGCGAAGTTCTGAACGAATTTAACATTGCAGTAATAATGTAGATTATCAGATATTCATTCTTTGGGGTTTATAATAAAAACTACGACTTCTGGCGTGTCTGACTGGATACAGTTATTTTCACTGGGAACTCAACGTTTACAGGAAACGTACACCCTCGATTCTACATAAAATTGTACACGAATGAATTTAAGAAACTGTCGAGCTAGCAAAATAGGTAACAGTCGGTGAGTACTATTAATTTCGAGTGTAACAAACGCCATTATGATATTTTTTAGACAATATCTTATTTACACAATATTTGCAACAGATATCTGCTACGGTAATTCAAATTTTCATTCAAAAATTCTGAACAAAGTAGATCACTCGTGTCCCATTACATGCACAGTAAAATCTTTACAAAACAAAATGGGATAATATCAGGGCTGTGGAGTCGGAGTCGGAGTCGGGAGGAATTTCTGATCACTGGAGTCGGAAAAAAATATGCCGACTCCGACTCCATGTTAGTAAATTTTATAAAAATAAAAAATGTGCTCAAAATAATTGAAAGTTGTAATAAAAGTAGATAATACTAAAATAGGAGTTTGTATCAAATTGTATATTAAATATTAGTAATTTAGTTATAAACATACATATACTTATTAGGTTGACAATTTTTTATAAATGCAGGAGTCGGGGTCGGGATCGGAATCGGAGTCGGAGTCGGAGTCGGAGGTTAAAAAAAAGGGGAGTCAGAGTCGGGAACTTTGACTGCCGACTTCGCAGCCCTGGATAATATACCTACTTATATTTACTTAACATGTGTTTTATAAGATAGGGAACGACATTACTTATGAAATGACCTGATAGAGCGATTTGAATTTCGATATAGTTGTGACCTCGTTCCGCTGAAAAGGCGAACCGCTGTTATACTCTGCTCTGAAGTTCTCTATATTTGACTATTTGAAAATTGTATACGAATGAATTTAAGACAGTCTACGTTATGAATTTAAGATAGTGTATGACTATCGAACAGTTCCTGACGTTTTTCTTTTATCGCTGCGTTTCATTATCACGTTGACTGCCATGGTGGTCACGGGTGACCGGTGCTTTAAATGTTATTTAATTAGATAAGTATTGATTTTTATTATAGTCTGGGTTAATTTAACATTGCAGCGCTAATATAGATAAACATGTACAATGATGAATACTTGAAAATTTTTTTTTTCACGATTTATATAGAAAAGAGAGATTTGTATGTTGTCTGACTGGCGATGGTTGTTTTCACTGTGGTAGTCAACGTGTTCATTAAATTGTGAGCAATGCTCGATCCAGACAAGCGTCTGATTGTTTAACAGAAGTTTAATGAATGAGAAAGCGCTACGACCTTCCCAAACAACCTAATAGTATTCGTCAAATCTTTCCAAATCAATCCGCAAGATCTCAATATCGACTACATTTCACAGTGTGGCGCACAGTGGAAGGTCCCGTTCACAATCAACCATAGCTGCATCGGTGCTCCGTAGTCACATAATTTTCTAGCATAAATAGTTAATATCAACGCCCTTAGCAGAGGATCAGACGGTACCGTGCGCTGTCGAACTTTCCGTTCCAAAGTCGTCAAGTTCGTTGCAGGAAGCTGACCGGCGATTTAGCTGTCATCGCAACCAGCAGAACGTCTCGTATCACTTAAGAAAACGTCAGCTAATAGAGTGCTCCGTGGAAGCTTAATGCGATCCAGAGTTAGTCCGGTGTCTAATTCTTGGACCATCCCCGTTCGCGAAGTCAGCTAATGTCGACTCTAAATGGATTAGCGAACACCGTGTTAAACGACGATATAATACCTGGCGAATTTCCCCTCTGCAAATCGGTTTAACTACCTCCTTCCTCCTCCGGCCCCTTCTGCTCGGAGCCACAAAGCGGGCCAAAGCTCTGTCCACTATAATGTACGCAATACTCGTTAACAAAAACAAATTTGACATTCCGTGGCACTGGAAGGAGCCGACGTCGCTTTGGAATCGGGAAATTGGATTACGAGAGTCCTTTTCGAGAGTTACAGAGAGCTTTTCGTACGGTTTACGCCGGAAATCGCGAAGTCACTGATCATTTAACTGTGGATGCTTATGTTAATACAGATTTTTACAGTTCAGTACTATTGGTTTTAATGTAGTTAAAAAAACAAAGATCGACGAAACTATATTCTGTGATTTTGACCCTTTGAGCCTTGAGATTTCGAGAAAAGTGGTCACCGCATGCTCAGATTTTGCGCGGTGGAATAACGTGTTAAGTTGAATATTTCAGTATAATAATATGTATGATGTCGATTGTTCGGTTGTTTTAGTGTTCTAAAATTTCAAAATTTGTGAGGAAACAAATGTATTTTAAGAAAATGAGCTGAAGTGATCATTCATCCGAATACGTAGGTTTATAGCACACAACAAACAGCTATGCCTGGGTGACCCGTAGCACACCGTAAACAATTTTATGGAGCGCATATATGCGATCGTCGCCTTCAAAGGGTTAACATCACCAAGTATATTTTTTATGTCACTCACTTCAGAAAATGTGCATCTTTCATATATTTTAATATGTTAATTTGGATAAAGACCAGTCTACTGATCATTATCATTCGAACAGATCAGTCCTGCAAGCAAAATCATTTAGGAAAAGATCAGGAAATTATGCGAACAGCCACAATGGTGCCTTTAAGAATTTGTTCATTTTCGAAATTTCAATTTTGTGAATATTTTTCGGAATATTAATTATTGGTTCTTCGTGCTATAAACAGTATATAATTCTTGGCAACCTTATCTGTAACATTTTTTTTTAATTATTTATTTATGAAGATCGAATCAAACACAATATTATTGATAACGATTTTATAATACATTATTGTGAAGTTATACTTAAATTAACTTAATTGACCGGCTCCTCAAATTTTATTTGAATAAATAACTAATAATTCTGATAAAATTTTGTTATAATATTAATGTTGGAATAATAATATAAGATGATATCTATGCATTCCAAGAGTAAAATATTCTGTTCCTCCACGGTTTATATTTAAAATAGAACATGTATTGTGTCGGACTGGGTATGGCAGTTTTCACTGTGGTATTCAACGTGTTAATAAAACAAGATACCTTATTACAATGAAAGTACATGTTATCGAACAGATTAATATTTTTTAGTATTAAATGACGTAAACAATATTTTTCTCCTTCTTGAACAATTTGTTGAGATTCATTGGGACGTTATAAGTTAATCATTTAAGTTGAGATTTATGTCTTGAGTTGTGTAGAAGAATATGAGTGATTGACGTACAATTAGATACATTGTGAAAATTACATTTAATTGGCGTATTTTGGTGATTTTTAAAAGATTTATAATGTGGGGGACTGATTAAAAAATGCACCAAAGGCTAATATATGTGTATATATATTTAAAAAACAAACTCTGCTGTCGTGCGTCTGTCCGCTACAAATTCTCATCAGCGACTAACTTTAAAACAAAGAATAACGAATCATAACGAATCAAAACTGTACACATGTAACGTAAGCCACGCGCTTCGGGCCTCACAGCAAGCTGGCGCACGAGTGTCGGCGAGCAATATTATATCTCAAAACACGAAGCATACTGCGCGTCGCCGACAATAATATTAATATCATCGATTCTAAGGCCTCATTTCCACTTGCGACTAGCCGCGCGCGACTCTCAAGTGGCTTAGCGCCACATGGGGGCGACTCCGAAACATCTTTTAGTGCCAGATGGGCGCAGAGGCGACCGCAGCAGGAGATTCTTTATACATAGTGTCTTGCATTCGGCGAGCCTTGGCCAGGCACCGCCACGGCAATACCTATTGCGCTGCACCGCTACACGTACCCTGCCGATACCAGCAGTATTTTCTGTATGAGCTCTCATGATACTTTTACAACGTATTTGAATACTTAAACGATGTGTATTCATTAAGGCATTTTTATTAATACTTTCGTTAGTTCGACTAAACTTACTTAGAAAGGACATTACCCAAGTGTCAATCGCCGATCTTAATGAAATTTTTGTGGGTAATAGTTCTCAAAAAAATGTTTGATCCATATTTTTCTATATCAGCAATCGTCCATATCTAGGGGGTGAAAATATCCCCAGAAGTTGTAGTCGAAAAACATATTGTACGGTATATCTCAGGAACTATTGGTCCTAGAAAAAAAGTTGAAATGTACGGTATGCCTATTTTTTAATGCTGAATCGAGCTGTATAATTACTTAGTTCAAACGGGTTACGACCTGGCTGGTCCTCTTATTTATGGAACGTGTGTATTGGTAGTTAACAAATCTATTGCTTAGGAAGTTTAGCATTTATTATGATTGAGATTCTTTTTACGATCAAGTTATAAAATACGTTGCCGTAATAAAGTCGAATGAAAGAAATGGAAATTCTGCCATCGACCGTGGATTTGGTATACGGTATAAATTTCGTTGTTCTTAATTGTTTACTAAGTTAGTTATGGATTGACTACATGTAGTAAATTTGATCTCTTTTTATAAAACTTATAATATAACATTTAAAAAGTAAACTTCTATAACACGTTCGATATATAGCGTACACAAAAAATTCTAGAAATTAGCCAGCTTTTCTGGGTTTCCGGAAAAGGACCCGCACGTGTGGATACCACGTGCAGTAGGCCCAACCGAAGAGGACAAGGTTCACCCACGAACAATAGCAAACCTTTCTCGGGTTTCTGAAGCACTCTGACATTCGGTCACCATGAGAGTCGCAGCCGCGCGTGTGGAAATAGCCGCATAAGCCGCAACGTATTTCATAGTGGCGCGACCGAGAGGCGCGCGCGGCTAGTCGCAAGTGGAAATGAGGCCTAAGCCGCGTAGCGGTAATTTGATCTTTGCTGTTGGCGGGGACATTTACTTTCATCGGCATGTTTTTGTACAAAAAGTAGTTTCCTGGGTGAAGTTCTTTAATTCCCTCATTAAGTTATTATGAGATTCTAGCTGCTTATAAATATTGTTACCATAAATGTTTCGTGTCAAATTGAAGAGTGTAGAATGGATGCACTTTGAGAGAAAGTAGAAACAAAAACAAGCCTTTAAAAACAGACTACAGTAGAACCTCGATTATCCGAACTCCGATATTCCTACAATTAGTCATCTTATGTTAATTATAAATTAAAATTATCATTAGTAATACTGTGTACGTAATTTTATACCACTGTGCATTTTACATTCCAAAATGACACTACAATTTGTATGCGAAATATAGTAAGAATATGCATCATCTTGTTGCTAATTACAGTTCAAATAATCGAGCTCCTACTGCATTTTAGATTTTAGAACTGGATGATTTGTAAAATTCTGAATAAAATTGAACGTAGAGAAACTAAAAATTGTGTGAAAGTAGAGAACCTAAAATTTTTTAAATATCCTAACATTTCACCAATGTAAAATGATATATCTTCGTAAAAAAAAGTATTTGATCCAAAAATGTTATCCATAAAACTGAAATTTACTTCTTACTTGAAATATTGTGTACTACAAATTCTACGAACGGTTATGTACTACGAAAGAGAAATGAATCAGATGCTCGAAAGTTCCTCAAACCGGAAGTGTGTAACCCATAACCAAAGTAACCAAGCGGTGGAAATTTTGCATTGACTTGTCGGCCATCATTAAGTCGTTTCCACGTTTAACCATGAACGCGCTCGCGTAAATTTACACCAAGTTTTCGCATTAGCCGTTCGCTTAATCAAAGGCTTGTTCACCGATTTGATAAATTGTTTGATGAGTTTTAAAAGCTTTTTCGTTCACGCTTTAATGTTATTAGAAACCACAAAATTTCGAATTTTAAAAATGCAATGGTATTGCAAGTAATACATATAATGGTATTCATAATAGCTGCACGTCAGAAACAAATAATTTTGGAACTTACATTTATTATAACTTCTTTTTTCGTTTTGATGTGCTTGTTGAAATCTGTTGCCTACAAATTTTATAACAAGATTTCGGTATCACTTCAAAGCTATTAGTGATATCGAAGAACATATCAGACAAAAGTTGAATGATTTTGCAGGAAACATAAGCTGTAGCCATAAAAAATGTATTGATTCCACATTATATTCCCCTCGGAATCATTACATTTTGTCTGTACTGAGTCTCAATGTTACTAATAATTTTGAAAATACTTACGTGGAAAGATTAAAATGGTACATCCTTCATAATATATGTATGTATGTGTAAAACAAAACATTGAAAGACATGAAATATGATAAAATAAACATTATGAAGTATGTACATAGAGTTCTGCGATTCTCCATTTGAGTAAGGTTGGATCGAGTTAGATTGTATTAAGTTATCGAAATGAAAGGACAACACGGAATATCTCTTCTAACAGATTAATGAAAAGAAACACCAAATGATTCAATGTAATCCTCGATAAACCTCCACTTTCATACTTTAATAGGTTGACTGCCGCAGTGAAAAAAGCCATCATTGGCCAGACACAATATAAATTTCGTTTGCGATACAAATTGTGAAGGAACAAAATGTTTAAATATTTAGTATTGTACAGGCGAACTTTTTGCTTAGAATATAGTAAAAACCAGTAGTTATGCAATTAAATAAAATTTGAAACGCCGGTCTCCGGTGACCCCCATGATAATCAATGTGTTAAATAATGAAAATATACGAATGGATGTCTTATTCAAATAAAATATACCTATTTATTCGAAAATGATTAATTTGCGATCTCATATTAACATAAATCCTCAAGGTTTTCGACAAGTTTTCAATACACCCTGTACATGATTTAGGGGCGCCTTATAGGAGACGCTCGGCTAACTCTGCAGTAGAGCCTATATGACTTTTCTCCAAGCGGTCCCTCTTCAACTGTAATTGGTGTATAACTTAAAATATTGATTGTAAATACATTTCTTTGTTTCATGTGCTAAAAAAAGGTTTGACCTATCTCTACACACCTTGATATTCCTTTCCTACAAAAATCTTGGTAAAAATAAGGCATATTTTGGTGACTGGCAGATTACGTGGTATTATGTAGACGGATGGGTGAGATGGTGTTGTGAAAGAGATAAGTAAATAAGAGCAAGAGAGGGACAAAAAGATTTATCAAAAGAGAAAAAGGAAAAGGAACTGGTAGGCAATAGTAGGGATAATAATAAAAAGAAAAACACGAATAGAAGGAAGGGCGTGGTGAGAAACCGGGAAAAGTGAAGTTAATAGATTAATAGGTATAAGAAAAATTTGTGAGGAGTCAAAAGTATGATTGGTAGATGAAATAAGGGAGTTTACAGATTGAGAATAACATATATTTTCTTCTTGGCGCTGAGGAATTAACCGAGTTTCCCCTACATGAATTTCTCGAATTCTTTCGAAGTGTACTCCATCAGTAATCTTAACAAATCTCGAAGTTCTTATAACAGGATACAGGGAATTCGTCACAGAAAATTTCCCGATATTTACAATCCGTATTCTCCCGCGACAAATTCGTCGGTGGTCACGAACTTTCCTTGAGTTTTTCGTGCCGCGGGAAAATCCGAAACACGCCCGCCAGGACAGATCCGTTGATATATGGCGCGCGGTTCTTCGAGAGCTCGGCGAAAATGGCGGACGTGGGGAGGAAAAGCCATGCAAACCTGTGGAAAAGGGAAAAGAGGCGGAGGAACACGAAGTACGCTCGGTCCTGGTAAAACCCATCCTTTGGAACACAGCGGCGGGATCTACGGAACGCTATCGCGAAATTTTTCTCTGCTTCTTTTTCGCCGGTTCGCGAGGCGGTGATTTACAGACCATTTCGAATCCTCGATGACAGGGAAAATTTAAGGTCTGCCACCGTTGGTGAGCCGCGCGATGAGACGATTTGTTTGATAAAAAGCGTGCGAAGGTAAGAACCCGCGCTACGGGTTTCCACTTCGACTGCAGAAAACCCTTTGTTCCGTCTCCGCTGAAATACTTCTGCGCTCGCGCCGCTCAAAGTTCACTTTTGATGTCGCCGCTAGACATTCGTCGGTTACACAGGGTGTACCAGTTTAACCCAATCGCTACCAACCACGAGTATACTCGTTGGCAGGGTGTTCAGGATTGCCAGCACGAGTATACTCGTTGTATTTTAAATGTATTCGAATGGAAAGCGTTTCCCATTGGCAAGCTTTTTTTGGCTACAGACATACATGTTGCAGTGTGAAAAGCTTGAAAATAATACAACAGACAAAATTAATTAGAAAAATTCAACTTTTATTTAGAATTGTTATTGTTATATGACAACATATCCATACTCACTGTTGCGTCTTTACTGTAAAATCCGAACATTCATTTTTTAATACCGTGTGCAATTTTGTCCGCATACCAGCGTACGCGCCTACCTGTAGCGCCCGAGCCAGGTCGAAGGGCCAAGGTGGGAAAAACCCACAAAGCAGCACTTCGACACTGCCCAATTTCCCGCACGCTGATTGGTCGCATACCAGCAACCAAAAACAGTATAAATTAAGCATACTTGAAACCATAGAAGAGATTCGTACATTACTATTACACGAGAGAGCATATTCGTTCGTTGCTATTACACGTTGGAACATTCTCATTACACTTTCGCACTACACAACGATACATTTGTATTTGGAATACTGGTATCAGTAATACATTCTTTCTCGACACGTTGTGTAGATACATTCAACCTATACAGTCCACTCTATTCGCATTTTCGAAAGGCTTCACTGGACTTACAACCCAGTTCGAAGTCAGCGTCATTCTATCATCGCGAAACATACCCGTCGACGCTGTGACGCTACACCACTCACAACGAAATAGCGGCACGTAGATAAACACAAACACTTAAAACAGAACTGGCAATATGAATGAAATCACATAATATGTGCTGACAGCGAACGCGTTAATCTTTACGCGTGAATATCTTCAAAATCGTTAGTGATATCGAGAATTAGTTTAGAGAAAAATTGAAGGATTTCGAGTGATACATAACGTGGTTTCAACAGTTTTTCTATGAGTGAAGGTGTAACGGAGACATTGAACTTACCTTTGGTTCTGTAAGTGGAATGATATATTTCTCTATACAGGGTGACCAAAAATTAACTGCGTATTGTAATGAAATTGGGAGAATTAAAAAGAATGACTTAAGTATATTACTATTGTTTTATTTTTAAGTCAAGAGAAATATATTTAACACAAAACGGTGGAACCTTTATGTCAGAAAACTGTTTAAAACTTTTAATATGTGCTACATCTGTGTCCCTACAGATTTCAAATCGGTCACTGTTTCAGATGGATGTCTGGTCTGATGAAGAACCGTATGAGTCTGTATAATGGTAAAGAGTCTCTTCAAGAGTGATCGTGTAGCTTGGGATGACGAGATCAAATATTTATGGATCCTTTTTTTTTACTGAAGCAATGGTCACAGGTCAAGTATACCTTGATATGCTTTAACAGTTTGTCGAATCTTCTTGATAGTGGCATTCTCTACAGTGTAGTGTTTTAACAGAATAAGAGACCATGTCATATACCCTCATTGTTCGAAATTAGCTCAACAGTGGATTGGACTTGATTCTCTAGACCTTGTGTTGCACGATTTTCCGAACTTAAAGATCGCATTCAAGTTATAGCTCAATATGAAAATTCTTCAAACTGGCTTTCGCATCGCAAGTGATCGACTTGAAATCTGCACGGACACGGATGGAGCACGTGTTGAAAATTACAGTTCGATTGTGATAATTGATGATAATTTTGTGACATTCAGTTTCCACCGATTTTCGGTAAATATATTTCCTTTTACATAAAAATAGTAATAATATCTGTGTCATTTTTGAAAATCCAATAAACTTTATTAAAATAAGTAGTTAATTTTAAGTCAACCTGTACAGGATGAGTCATTAATTGTAAGAATTTCCATCTAAAACAAATCCTGACTCGTTGATGTTAGAAAGAAAATTGTTGAATCAAATACGTTTGTATTTGAATGTAGGCTTCATATAGCTTCAATGTACATAATTGTTTATGCGAATCATATTCTGGAAGATTTCAAGATGACCTCAAAATTGTTGAATTGTACTATGCACTATTAATTAGAGGATACATAGTATTCGACAAACTGAATAAGAAATATGTAATAAACATTGGTTCGAAAAATCAATGTTAATGAAGCTGTAAATAATTGTATGATGAAAGTGTTGGTAAACACAAACAATTGGTAAAATTGTTTCTAACTCGATGAATATTGATTCAGTGAATCACATGGAAATTCTTTTCAACATTCTATAGTACCTTAATTTTATCGTTAAAAACTTCGACAAAATTCCATAAATAATTGAGAAAAGCATTTTTAATCGAAGGTTCAAGTGTTAATTATAAAATCGATGAACATTTTCATTTTTAATATCTGTTTATATCCGTTATATACAAAAGTTTTGATGAAGTGCAAAAGAATTTGCGGAACTTCATGGGCAAAGATGAACGAAGAAACTTCGATGAAAAGTTTTTCCATATTTTCCAAGGAATTTTCTATGATTTTCGAGAAATGACTTTTTTAAAGTTTGCATTGGCTTTTCTTTGGGAACAGGAATTTTTAAACATTGAAGTAATAAATTTGTAACATAATTTAACATTCCCAGTAAAATAATATACAATTTATTATTCTTTGCAGTTCGTTAATGGACAATTTTTTCGTTCGAAAATGAAACATTCGTCAGGAACACGAATATTGCGAAATACTTCGTGAAGAAATCGAAGATCTCGGAAAATCTTGCGTAAAATATTCACAGCCGTTCAAAAATATTCACTACGTTACTCATTGTTCCACGTAGGGTATTGTCTCGCGAAAACCGTGAGTCTGTTCCCTCTCGACAAAGAGAATGCGGGTAAAAATGAAGCTAAAAATTGCTCGCCTTCCTATTACAATGTCGGAGAAATTTTTCCATTTTCTCGTTATCGTGTTGATATTTTCAATTTTATCCTGGAAAATATAAAACAGAAATTGAAACCATGTGTAGACCCACGGTATAATTCGCACAGATTGAAGCAGGTTGGATAGGATGATGTACAGAACAAATTAAACAGACATTTATTTTTTATATACATTGATGAAGTACATACAGTACGGCAGACATTTATTAAAGTTTCAATATTCGAATGTGTATTAACAAATGCTCTGAAAAAAATTTTAGCATCTTTTTATTAGAGATGTGCTAATATTCTTTCTTTTAGGAACTAATACCATTTTTATAGCAAAATTAATTTTAACCCTTTGACTGCTAACAGCGCCTACAGGCGCTTTACAAAACAGCTAACCATGTACTGTCTATTACCGTAGGATTTCCGCACACAGCGTCCGCCTCGTTTCAAAATAACCCGCAGTCAAAAGGTTAAGAACATCAATCTTTATAGTAAATTTAAAAAAATTTAATATTAAATTTTTAATTCAGTATTTAGTATTACAGTATAAGGCAAATTTAAAAGAGCTTCGTTTAAAATATAGGAGACACAAAGGTCAATACTTTTTACGATTTTTTTATAATACAAGGTGGAACATTAAACATATCACAGTAAAATATTTCTAAGCTTTAACGGGATATGAGAATTTTGCTTTCCGGGGTATACTTGTTTCTATTTTTGCCCATATTACTTCATTAACACGTTGACTGCCATGGTAGTCACCGGTGACCGACGTCTAAAATCCTATTTAATTAAATAATTAGTAATTTTTACTATATTCTGAGCAAAGTTAACATTGTAACAGTAATATTGGAATGCATGTACTGAATACTTAAACATTTTTTTTCTTGATGATTTGTATAGAAAAGAAAAATGTATGCCGTGTCTGACCAATGGTCGCTGTTTTCACTGTGACAGTCAAGACACTAAAACAGTTAATTGTGCTATAATTAGGATATGTGAAGATACACACACTGGCCAGCACTTCGATGATTAACAGTAACAAAAAATTTGTAATCGACAAATGCTTGAAGTTCTCTTTAAAAACGATATCACAGCAGAACCTCGATTATCTGAACACCGATCATTCGGTGTCAGTCATCCTGTATCAGTTACAAGCTGAAAATATCCTTAAAGATACCGTATACTTAATTTTGCACTACTCTGTATTTAGTGTTATAAAATAAACTTATCATTTGTAATACTAATACAGGTACGCATGTACAATAATGAATACTTAAATATCCACACAGGACCTTCTGCACATTAATTTTAAGACTTCTAACTATTTTTTAACAATAAAAAAACTTTCAATTACTTCAAAATTTTACACTAGAACAATGCCTCAAGTTAATGGAAACTATTATCTTTAGGTCGCATTGGCGATCTAATATATACTTAGGTTAGCCCAGGTGTTTCGAAGGGTGAAGATTAGCTCAAGGTTCGGCTCCCTTTTCCCTAAGGAAGACCGCCCTCCATCCTTCGCAATTTCCACTTGGAAGTGGAAATCCACGCGCCATATATCACACAAGGCTAGCCTGGCAAAGTACTTTACGAATTTTCTCGTCGTCTGCACGGCAAAGCACCAATAACACTATTATTCGAAGTAACGATGTCGCGTAACATACTGCGAAAAGAAATTGGAGAAAAATCTTGTTGCGTCAATTTTTTTATCTTTTTACTCGAAAATACCAAATCAACCCCATACATTTTTTTAGAATCTGAATACTTGAACGACGGGGCGGCTAGCGCTCCTTTCAGAGGCACGATGCTTCACACATAAAATTATAGTCATAAAAAGCATATCTACCTGAAATTGCAAAAATATAAATGGTATATTTTACAAAGATTTTAGAACGTTTGTAAATAGCAGATTGTATACATCTTTTTTTACTGAACTGTTTTTATTTTGATGAATGGGTTTGTGTGAGATCGTCCAGAAAATTTGTGTCAGCTTTAAGCTTTAAAATTAATTTCAGCATTTTCTGTTATTTTTCTTCTTTTAAGGAGAGTATACTCGCCTTCTATTTGTAGTGCTTCATTCCAATTTTAAGTAGGAGTTGTTTTAAATTCAAACTTGAGTCTTTTCTCTAATTACTATCAACTACGTTATTTAAATATAACTTCATTCTAGTGCGTTCTTCGAGTGTTTTTTGGCCCATCGCTTCTTCATTTACTTAAAAAAATTACGTAATGATGACATAAAACATGCGATTGGCTATTTCTAGCCATCACTTATGAGTTCCATATATCCGGAGCATTTTTTATTCAAAAACCTTGAGTTTATAGTCAAACGGAAGAACGCTCTAGGGTTAAGCATTCAGTGCTATGAATGGATCAGATGTGAAATAAAAGTGACAAATAATTAATTAAATAAATTTATCGCAAACGAAAACCAATGAAAATAAATTTGAAAATTTTATTTGGTAAATAAATTATCCTTGGGAATGAATTTTAACATATTATTTTAGAGGTAATTCATTTTCAAATAACATATTTTCCAAAATAAATAAAATTATTATTTCAAATAATGATATTCAATAACAAATTCCTACGATTATATAATGTATAAATAAATGGAAAATTTGCAGTTGCTTAAACCTCTTCTGTCACTCATGTCAATTTGACACATTTTTCTCACAAAAATACGATAAACGTGAAAAAGCAGTATGTCTTGCACATCGCTTTATTGTTTGTGAATGCTGTGAACAATCTTATGCGTGAATGTATTGAATGTACAGAAATTTTATTTCCTTTATTTTCAATGTAAGAATTTGCCAATGAAACTAATTATCTTTTCATTATATTAGTTTTTGAATACTGTGTCAATTTGACACCAACAGGCAAATTAGTTTGGGAAAATGAGGGACGGATGAGGGTTAAACACTATTGGTGATGAACATAGTCGGTTTTTAAATGGAATTCATAACTTGTTAAAGAGTTAACGTTCTTTTAACTTTCCCGATGAAATTCAATGACAAACACTTAAAGATCAACTAACACAACAAAATATTCAAGTAATCTAACTGTCAAATAATTTATTACCCAAATAATATAAATTACAACACAATAAATGAACACACAAGGAATGAAATAAAAAATCGTATTTGAATAATTATTAGAATGAAAGTTTATTTCGGATCTGCCAACCTTGGCGCAGTATCTCAGGTCCCATTGCTCAAAGAAATAAATTTAAAAATTCCACGAATATTCTCTAACGTCAAAGCAGAATCAGAATTCCAAAGGGGCAACTCAATGGCGTAAGTATAAAATTTCGAGGCTGACGCTGCAAGTTGTCTCGCGACCGCAAGAGACAAAGTCCACAGAAAGGAGAGAGATTTACCGTGGAAATGTTTTTTCGAGGTTTCGCCAAGTATCGTAGTTTCCTGGCTCAGAGGATCGGCTCATAGTGTCGGCGTTAGATTCCCGCGAAGCGAAAGAAAGATTTGTGAGCCGCGATATTGAAAAGCCCTACGAGGCTTTCAGGTTCGCGAGTTTTCCCTGGTTTTCCTCCTGCCGTCGCCTTATACATAGTTTCCTCTTCGTCTCGACTGACTTTCTTTTCTTGACTGACTTCCCATTTTGTCACCCATCGTTCCTTCTCGCCACCCTCCTGTCGCAAATTCCTTGAATACTTCAGATGCCGTATTCCCCTGCTGGATTTTTCAATTATAACTCGGTTAGTGTAAACATTGCAACTTGTGAATTATTCATAGACCTTCCTGCCTGTAATGGCGACAGTGACATGTATTTGGTCTTGACGTTTCAACGTTGTCAGAAGCGTTGAATTTAATTCCCTGTACAATTGTACGTATCTATTTTTTGTTTGTTTGTTAGAAACTGTGGATTTTGTCAATTGAAAGGTAAACTCGTATTTATATTTTCCTTGTTTTTTCTTGACGTAATATATAATGATTAAAGAAAAATGTTTATAAACCATTACACAAATTATACATTATTTACAGAAAATCATTTAAATAGAAAAAATATTAGTATTTCTACATTAATTTTGAAATAAAAAAAATGATTTTTTCAATAATGATATAAATATACACAAGTGATTTTTTTTTTCAAAAAAATATTAAAGGTCAATAGTATCGAACACATAAAATCAAAATGAAGTCACGTGAAGTTCGTTTTTTTTCTTTAATAGCTGCGAACTTATATTGAAAAAGCATGAAAAGATTAAATTACTAATCTTCAACTATATTAAATTCATTCCTTAAAATTTGAACACGATCACTACCAATGCAGTCAAAATGACTGGTTTACAATTCTACCATGCACAATTCATTTTTGACTACTATTACGTTCCCTTTGAATTGGTACTGAATAAAGCTAAAGAAAAATATAAATATACACTATTTCCTTGAATTACGTATTTTTTCTAAGGCGTGTCATTTTGATCGCTTCGATGAAACAGGTGCACGTTAATCGTTAGTAAATTTTGTATTAATAAATATTATCTGCCCCGTAAATCCCGAACTTTTTCCTTAAACATCCCATATTGAATCCTTCGTCGATTTTCTGGAACTGAGGCGTCAGAAGTCGAGATCTGGGTCGCGCTCCTGGGGTTTTGGCAAACATTTTTCGCCGGTATCGGATGGCTGGATCCATTGACTGGTTTTCACGGGAAAGCTCTCCAGACGGGGCCGAAAGCGGCGCTAATTTCCCGACGACTTCGTCCCGGCGCTTTCTCCGCTCGAGATTTACAACGCCGTACCTCGAGCTTTTCCGTTGCGCGGTCGCAGTAAAACAAGAGTAGAGGGCCTCGGTCGGTGCAACCCCTTAAAGTAGTTGTGGAATTCAATTTTGAGAATTAAATTTAAGCTGCACTTTGAATTATATCGTGCTGCAATAAACCCGAGTATAATATACCGTGGCGCGCGGAGGGGAAGGCAGGATCGAGGATTTGGGAACGCGATATATAGATGCGCGCTATATTCATAAAAGCGAGTAGATCGCCAAGCAATTTGCGAGATCAATTAAGTCGGTGAGTGCGGGAAAGCCCGGGCGCACTTAATTTTTTTCTGAGGGTCCGTGCTTATTTACCCTCTAGAGTGACGACTAATTTCTTATCCGGCTGCTTAAATACGGAACGTCGTAAACTTTGGAATTGACTTTCGGTAAAAAGCTCGTCTTGGGGTACGAAATTATAATTTGCGGAGGATATTTCGGAATGAAATGACGAAATTCTTATTTTAAGTACTGCCATTGTCGTGAGTTTAATTCAGGGCTGTGGAGTCGGAGTCGGAGTTCGGCAGTAATTTCTGATTACTGGAGTCGGAGTCGGAGTCGGAAAAAAATATGCCGACTCCGACTCCATGTTTGTAAATTTTATAAAAATAAAAAATGTGCTCAAAATAATTGAAAATTGTAATAAAACTAAATAAATACTAAAAATACCACATTTGTATCAAATTGTATATTAAATATTAGTAATTTAGTTATAAACAAACATATACTTATTGTGTTGACAACTTATTATAAATGCAGGAGTCAGGGTCAGGGTCGGAGTTGGAGTCGGAGTTGGAGTCGGGGGTCAGAAAAAAAGGGGAGTCGGAGTCGGGGTCGGGGTTGGAGTCGGAGTTGGAGTCGGGGGTCAGAAAAAAAGGGGAGTCGGAGTCGGGGTCGGAGTCGGAATTTTGACTGCCGATTCCGCAGCTCTGGTTTAATTACCACCTTGCCTTACGATTTTATTGATCGCCAAGTGAGCTGTAGGTCACGGTTTACGTGTCCGAGTGCTCTGATAAATAAGGAATATACATGAAAACGTACAATTTGTTTCTGACAATCCTTTGACAAGGAAAGGAGCTTTTGTTGGCTTGATTTTTATAAATCAGTGTAGGACTACGTCGTGTTGGACTACGTCGTATATTACGAGAGTGACTTGTAACGCAAGGGGTTAAGATCACTGTTACTAGCAGTTGTGTTACAATTTTTCGATTGACGTTACATTAATTACGTATATTATAAGAGAGAATGAAGTAATTCTTTTTCAGTTAGTTTATCAGAGTAATTTTAATTATTCATAGAACTTTGATTTCTCTACGTTAATAATTTTTCTGAGAAGAAGGATAGAATTAAAGGATATAAATAAACCATGGGTAATATATTGTCACTGTAGCTTCAGATTTTATTGAAAAAACAATATACAGAAATAGTTATATACTGAACACACACATAGTTTAATTATACAATAACTAGAATAAAAAAATGAAAAGAAATAATGTTCCCTTTGCACTGGAATCGTCAGCGAAGCACTGAAGTTACGAGCAAGTAGTGCAAGTGACTGAATGATCAGACATCGGCATCTATGTAATGGACAAAACATGAAACATGGAAGTGCACAGAATAAGAAAATATTTCTGGTGGATTTTACAGATGAATGTGTATTTCATGTTCATTGAAATTGTTTAAACAATCTTTTTGCAAAATGCAAAGTAGTGAAATTTTTGTGAATTTCATATGTGTTTTGTATATTGTAAGCGAGCTGTTTTCTAAATAAAATTATTGACGTATTTTAGACTTCTAATGTGATAAAGGGAGTCAATTGCGTTATTTAAACATAACTTAAATATTTAATGTTATACATTGACAATGTACTGCTTTTAATTTGAAATAACAATAAAAAAATAGGAGAGCCTAAATAAATTTATTGTAAATAAAAACTCATGAAAATAAGTTTGAAAATCTTATTTGGTAGATAAATCGTTTTCACGTGAATATTAACTTATTTTCTAAAAGTTTTATTATTTCAAATAATGATATAATATAACAAATAATGATTTCTTTCAGTCATACAATTTTAAAATATGTTATCAATTTGCAGTTACATAAACACTATCTCTCATAAACATAGTCGAAAATTTATGCTTTTGAAATAGAATCTTCAACTTATTATAGTAGTATCATCCGTTTTGTTTTTCCGAAGGAAGTCCAATAACAAATACTCAAACTTCAAATAATAAATTAAAACACTCAACTAATCGGTTGAGTAACAACTAAGGTTCATATCAAACAAATTATTACCAAAATGTCTTGTATATAAACTTATCACATTGTAGACTTCCAATGTGATGGAGTTATAAAGGAACCAGTAAGTGTTATAAATAGACTCCGGATGCATATGTAAATATAATTTCTAAAGTTCAATATTATTTATGCTATTACTGTTATAGAAATGAAACTTTGATAAAACAGTATATTGTTCTGCAAATGTTTCAAAAGTCTCCTTTCTATTTTTTCACGATTGTAAGTGTGCTGTTTTTAAGTATTTGAACATATTAAATTGCATAAAAACCCGCAGTCAAGTTATAAACAAACAGGGAGCTGAAATGAACGCAGCAGATTCATTTTTAATCCACATAGAACAAACAATTTCGCACAAATAGCTTACGGGCTTGTATTCAACCTTTCAACATCCATTCCATAGATGAATTTATAAGCCCGCTGGGACGTAAGTTCAATTGTGCAACGATAATACGTTAATCGGTGTTCCTCCGTGAGGCATCGGAAGTTTATTGAAGAGCCTCGAGGCGGACCGGGTCCCAGCACGATTCGCTCGCATTCTCGAACCATGAAGATCAACTGCGTCGGGTCAAGGCATCAAATTAATTGACGCACGACCGCATTTTCCGATTTTGACACCGGTGACTTAAATCTCCGCCGCGTCACCAGGGAAAATTCGGCCTGTGTGACGGTGCCCTTTTGCTGGACAGCTGCCAATCTGTCTTCTACCCTAACGACAATTAATTCGCGAGATGATCGCTCGAAATTCGCCGGAGTACGTTTTTCCTAACGCGCAATGGTCGTTGCGAAATCCCGTAAGCGATCAAAAATGCTGCACGATGAAAATTGTAAATTTAAGTGACGATAGATGCTGAAGGAAAATGATAAGATGTGCAATGGCGAGGGCAATGCTTCTTTTTATATTTAAGCTGAAAAGAAACTCTCAGTAGAGAGTTATACAGCTTTACATGAGTTTTTTCATGAGTTTTTACATGAGCTTGTTACAATATTGTAGTATTCATAAGGTTTTGAACATTAGAAGTGGTTTATAGTTTGTAATTGTAGATTGCATTTCTTGAGAAAGTAGTATATGTGAGTACATGCACCGATATTTGGTTGGTTAAGTAGGTCTCTCATATTCCAGGGTGGACTCAGTTTACATTTCTTTAATTTGTCTACAGTGAAACCTCGATTATCCGAACTATAATTGGTAAAAAGATATCTTACATTGTAACTACGTTTTGCATAAAAATTATAATTTTGTTTCAGCATATCAAATACATAGTAATGTGAAATTAGATACATAATGTCACTAATGTTAATGGTAGCTTCTAAGTCATACATGAAGGTTAATTTCTGCATGTCCGGTGTTCGGATAATCGTGGTTCCACTGTATTAAATTGACTCGTTGCGTATTGAATAAAGGGCATTGCCAAATTATGTGGTTTAAATCTTGTTTTCGATAATTACAGTTGCATTTTGCTTCATTTCTTATCCCTACACGTGACAAAGATGCGGCAAGATTGTAGTGATGTGATCTGCAGCGATTTATAGTAGCAATCATTTCTCGTGTGAAGCCTTTATTTACAAACCATGGTTTAGTATTGTTTTTGTAGTAAAATTGAAAATATTCTTTACCTTTAGTTTGTCTTTGTTCTTCAATGAACTTTTTGGTGTCTAAATTACATTTGCAATTCTTTTTCATGGGGCTATTGAAAAATTACTTAAGCTTTTTGTTACGGTTAGGATAGTAATTCAAAACTTGCTTATGTAATATTTTAAAATAAATAGACTTGTTAGTTTGAATTATTAAATACTTTAAATGTTATGAACGCTTCTCTGCTAAGCGCATGGTTGAATCATGCACGCATGAAATTTTGTGAGTACGTAATCTTTGGACAGCAGAGTAAATTAAGATATTTTATTCTTCAAAATTATTCAAATTTTTTGCGCTTCTATTTAAATTGAATTATATTACTTTGTTACAAAAATCGATTGTCTGGTGCACCCTATTTGCTAAAGTATTGTAGTAAATGATTGGGAAACAGAAACATCATGAGATTTTGGCAAATCGTTAACACAAACATCCTAAGTGTCTCATTAAAATGTTGTATCATTTACGAAGTAGTTTTACATTTTGCAACAACGTGATATATTTACGTAGCAAGCATCAAAGGTTTCTGTCTCTGCTGTCTTTGAACAATAGATTGAAGGAATAAATTCAGACTATTTTTGAAAGAGAATAAAAATGTTAATGAAGCAGTGTAACAAGTGTGTTGAAACGCAGGAAAACTATATCAAAAACTAAAAATATTTTTCCTAAATTTTCTCCTGTAAATCAGACTTAGTCCTGACACTTTTGGACCTTGCTATGTATGAACACAGTTACTACCTTTTTGAGCATTCTGCAATTCTACAATTTTAGTATTATTTTTTTACCACAATACAGTAAAACCTCCATAATCTCGGTTGACTATGGTTCGAACAAATTAAATAGAAAATTTCAGAAACATAGTAAAACATTCATATTTAAATTGTGCATTGCTCTGACTAACATAAAATAATCTTAATAATAGCCACATCACAGCGCTTACGTCACTCCCCTGCATTGGAACTTTACGAGCTTCCCTTTTCTTTGAAGGACCACTTTTGATTGGAGTGAGTCAAAACACATCGTTTAACTCTTACTTAACAATGTTTATTAGATACTAAAACTTCTTTGGTAATGTTACACGCTGCTACGTTATGAATCACTGGTCTTTACTAGTCATTTATACAAGTCTCATCAGTTATGTACAGCATGTACAATTTATAGTGTTCGTTACTATCTGCGGTTTCAGGTATCCGCTGGGCGGTTTGAAACCTATCCTCCGCGGATATGGGGATACTGCTGTATTGACTAATTGAATAGAACAGCTTCGAAAGTAATGTAAGCGAGATAGTCTCGTGAGAATGCATCGACCGTTGCATCGGTGCGCAGCTGCAAGTGCGGTAGACCGACTATAAAAATAAAATAACAGGGAGGAGAACGATCGACCAACGAAATCGGTGGCAGGTGAAAAGTGGCGAACCGTACGGCAGACAAATCACTGGGCAGATGGCGGACCTATTTTTTATGGCGCCTACACTTTGCGCAGTTTCGCTGATAAACGAACGAATCGACGTACTCCGCCATTTGCCGTATATACTTTTTACATCGAACACCAGGAACGTACGAAATGAGGCTTGAAGCGATCGTTCAACTGTGCATTGTTTTTATCCGCTATTTACTGCTAATTAGGGACATAGGGTATTTACAGATTAATGAAGCTAAACAAATTAATAAAAGAATAGGCAGAAAAGAATATGAGCTTATACCACAATTGAACCTCTTCAGGAATACTTACACATGTTTGTACGTTTTGTTTGGTTGCATATTCAAATATTATTCATAAAAGTATATCGCTTAATGATAATGCATGTGTATATTTTCTTCGTAGACACCTGTAATTCGTTTTTTAATTTTTTGTCTTTCCTTTAGCAGCATTAAAATTATATTTGATACGTGCAAGTTTAAACTAACATTAATGAATTCTTCTCTGAAGAGGTTGAAGCGTTAATACTCCTCATCATCGATATAGTCATTAGGTATACCTTCAAAATAATTGTTTCATATCATATTTAAAAAATGGATGTTATGTTCGTTAAAACTCATGTTGTGTCAATTTTAAGTAAAGAGTGTTACTGAATATTTCGTTAACTAAAAATTTTGTAACGTTTCGGGTAAACGGCATTAGATGTAATAATATCTAGAAAACATGTGAGTTGTACTAGTTCGACTTTGTTAATTAATAACTAAAAACTGAAAATGAATTGCACGTCTTACATGCCGCATTATTATTATTTCTTTTCTTCCTGTCGTATGCAGAATGACAACTACATAACATGCTTAAAACATTCAAAAGTGTTCAACACATTGAACGCCACAGTGAAAACGGCCATACCTAACCAGACACGATATAATTTACTATTTCTGTATAAATCGTAAAGGAAAATAAGATTTAAGTACTCAGTCGTGTTCTTCTGTTCCAACATTACTGTTTCAGTATGCAGTTTGCTTAGAATTTTGCGACAATTAATAATTATTTAAATAAATTGAATGTATGGTGTCGGTCACCGGTGACCGCCACGACGTTCAATATGTTAACGAAGTTTTCCAATTAACATCTGTCATCACCTATAATCGTCAAATTTCTAAACAAATCCAAAATTAAGAAAAACTGTTTTCAAAGTCAGTCTCCTCGTCCGGCAAAAGCAAACGATGCTGCAGCCAGTGAAGTTTGCTCGGCCTCTAATTCTCAACTAGTTAAAATCCGCAGGATCAAAAGGTCCGTGTTTCTAATTAAATTAAGAGGAACCGTGCGCGCAACGCTTTGCGAATCACAAAGGGCGAACGGGTTATCCGAGCTCGTTCCTCGGTGCACAACAAACGAAAAAGCAGAGTGCAGAAGGCAGCGTGCGCATTCACGCGTGACCAGGAAAATTTTCATCTTTATTTATACGAGGCCGGATGGCCTGGGGGACATAAAAATGAAACAGCCCGGAAGTCAGTGTGCTACCGCGAGCAAAGGCATGGATCTGTCATGGATCGTCTGGCAAATGTCAGGAACGATCTGGGTCGCTGGCTCGAATCGAATCACAGAGCTTTGGGTGGCAAGCCTGTCGAGTGGTGGCATCGACAGGATCCGTCGACGTTGCTGTGACGGTTCCTGTACATGTCCTTGAGTAGTTTCGCACGACTGCACACAGAAGGTCCTTTCCCTCTCTTCCGTCCTCTCTCTGTCTCTCTTTCACGCACAGCTGCCACAATTCCGTCTCCTTTGACGGTATGTCGATAGACAATAAACTCAATTTGAGAAGCGGCTAGGATCAAATGTAAATATATACACAAAGTGAGGAGCGCAAAGTTTGCGAATCGGTGAGCTGTGGCGCTACGGAGAACGTGTACACGTGTTCTTGGCGATCCAACCGAACTCAAATTGTACTCTTACTGCCAAAAAGGCTGCCTCTGAATAGATAGTCTATTTTGCAACAGTGCAATGAAGGACAATTCTGTGTGGACACAGCAAAAGTAATAGTAACAAACGCTGTGGACGGGTGCTCTTTCGTACGCAACATGAGTGGATTCCGTATACTAAAATAAGAAAAAATGGTCATATAAACAAATGCCCGATATGACCTTGTTTTCGAGTTACAGCTTGTTTCGTGCTGTAATTACTGCTTATCTACCTTCAGAGAAATTGCTCGAAGTGACCACCTCCAGCTTCAACACAAGCGTGAACACGTCTTACCATCGATTGTCGAACACGTTTGAATAGACCAGATGTTGTAGGGATTTGTAAGCAGCCTTGATCGACACGTTGACGAAATGATCAAACTTACGATTATCCGTAATTCACAAGAAGTAATATCTTCCTTCACTGAACATAGTCTTTATACTATCTTCTCCATTCATGATACAATACCTGCTACTGTTTACAAATTCGTGTGATCGCATGATCCTCAAGTGTTGCAGAAAAACAGTGAGCCAATATCCAATTACGTTGTATGTATCTCATACGCGCAAAAGATTGTTACAGCACAAAAGAAGCTGAAACTCGAAAACAAGGTCATATCAGGCATATGTTTACATGAACTGTTTTTCCTATTTTAGTGTACGGAATTCACTCCTGCTGTTCTTCCCACATGCAATGGTGCACCTGTATAAGTGGGTGCATTTATTAACGTGCGATCATTTTCTTCAAACTGGACAACTTTTTACTCTAAACGCGTATATGCGCCTATTCCATAGGAAAAAGCCATCCTCTGACTCTGAACGCATGTATGCAGCAACAGTACTCAAAGGGTTAAACGATCGTGAATGATGTCACATGAAAGTAGTATAGAATTTTTGTATCTGTGGTTATCATGTAATTAGGGCATACATTCGTATGTATGGTGTGTTATAAAGTTTTAACATAGCATTATGGAGTATCCCTCTTATTACATATGGTTATTATGATTATTCTTCCTTGCTTACTTTGCTAAGAAGTATATATCCTGATAGTTAATAATCCTCTTTTTAAACACCCTGAATAATATTAAGAGTAACTTAATATTCTTGATTCGTTAAATTTTCATTCTCATATTAGAAATTGCATATAAATTCGAGAGCTACTTACAGAAAATCAAACGAGCTTCGAAATTAGAAGAGTTCAGTTCCATCATAACATGAACCATATATAGGGTGAAGCTGAAAACGAGGGCCAAATTTTAGGTCTATACTTTAAATAATAATCTTCAAGTTGACAGTAGGAAATATCGTTCGAAAAACATTTTCTTTTCCAGATACAATACCCTGTAGCCCTATAGCTTTACAAAAATACCTAGAAATATTGAAGATTCAAATACTGTTATCATGTTCTCCGTACCAATGATTTAAAAAACTACATATTGTACATTATTGCCAGTAATACGCTAATTGCGCTTCTTCATCCATTTCGGATCCACCCCGTATGGTATGAAATATAATTCGATGCATTTCATTGAGTATAATTAAAGGTGCTCCGAAATTACACGTAAAATCGATATCCGTTTGCAAATGAACGCGAAAGCTATGTGGCAAACAGGATAAAACCAAATCTCCCATCGGACCCCTGTCGGTCCTCCGAATCCCGTGAACGCTTGAAAATTCATACGCACAACGGTAAACATCGCAATTATTCATTAGCGGAGAAGAGAGTAACGGAGGGGCTAGAGGGCGAGGGGGTGCGATCTCGCGACCTCCATAAATTCGAGCTGCGTCGAATATTCCATGAAAACCGTACGCTGCGCGTTGAACGTCGGAGAGGCGAGGGTAGTCAGTCGCTCTCGGATGCATAATGCAGTCCCTCGAGTCTCCCATCACCCTCCCATGAAAACCACCCCCTTCCAGCCCAGCTGCATCGTGACCAGGCTGCGAACTAACACCCCTGGCTTACGTGCTCTTACTCTTTCTTGCACGGACCCACGCCATCCTACCCGCGCAACCCCTTAATACTGTCTCGTGTCAGCTCCATAAGTCACAGGATATAGGATTGGAAAGAGTTTAAGGTTATCTTTGGCGAACAGGTGGAGACGTCGCTCGTTTTGCACGAGTGCACCCGGAATATTTCGAGCGATCTCCCGGCTGAGTCACAGCTGCATTAATTTGTTCGATCGGTATTGGGATTCTGTGGTACTCGATACAGAAACTAAACAGATGAAATGGAATTGCAGTAGTGCAGTGATTTTAAAGTTTTTTCCTGTTGATATCAGGTTTTTCATTGTGTTTAATAGATGTTGAAGAAACGAACACTGAATAGCTAGAAATATATTGTTCAGTCTGTTTCGATAATGATACGACTGTGCTGACGGCAGAATTTTAAATAAAAGTCGAACTGTAGCAATACTAGTAAATATTTACAGTTAATAATTTTGTTAACACGAAGTGTTTGTGAAAAAACATCATGGTAAAGTTAGCGTAATATAATCAGTACGTCCATCAAATTCTGTTGTATTAAAGCAAATTATTATTTATTGAGATGATTTAACATTTTTGTGGTTAACAATAATATTCTATGATACTGATCATTTAAAATCAGCTTAAAATGATTTTTGGGCTCAATAGATTGGAAACTTTTTGAAGAAAGGATCAAAGAATTATTTTTGCAGTGGGAGAAAACAGCTGGAAATAATGATTAATATCCACAATTAAAAGTAGTTGTGAATTTATGATTGAGGTTAGCTGTAGAAATAACATTGTTTATGGGATGGTCTAATATTAGCTTGATAACCTTATATAGCCAGCTTGTTGCATATAAATAAAATTATGCGGGTGGGAAGTGGCAAACATCGATCGCAGGATATAAATATAATAAAAAATAAATAGATTGTTTAGTGACAGTACAATGATACATAGTGGTATACGAACGAAGTATGACTTAAAGTGTATTGATACAATGTGGCTATATGTAACTTCCAAGTCGCATGACGTAGGTACTAGAAATTAGTGAAATGATTATTTCCATTGTGAACTATTTTTCTTTGGTCGATGACGATTAACCGTTTATTTACACTTTTTCTGTTTCAGGTAAGAATTGCAATTTATCGAATCTCAGCGTATACGATCCATTCGCCTTTTTGTGAGTAAACATTTTTAATCCAAACGCAGATTGATGTATAGTAACACGTTATGTGTCTTTAATACATATTTTTAATGAATAAATTTACATGACTCAATTATAAGTATTTTTTTGTAATAAAATTAGAAATTTTTCTTTGCGCTTCCACACCACTAAAATAAATTCCAGTGCCTCTACACTTTTTTTATTTTAAATTTTCATCAATTGCATGTGTATATTACATTTTTCAAACATTTCACAGAAAAGTATAAATATATGATGTTCAAGATAAAAAAATGTTGCATATGTCAATTTCATTAAAACCATGGCTCTACGTAAATACGTGGTCCAGTAAAAAATTATTTCTTTTTTTAAATACATACATGAATCACTATAGTACCTTTTTCTAAATCATATCTAACATTTACAGTTCTTTGGAACACAAATAAACTAAACAAAATCGATCATATAAACAGAATGAATTAACAATAAAATAAAATATAAGAGAATTACACAAATGACTGCACTCAGACATTTTCAAAAATAAATACGTAAGTATTTACAAAATCAAAATGGTAAAATACTGTGTATAAAAAGAGTAACGTAGAAGATTTGTTATTTAAAGTTTCTTTGACTGCCGTTGTCACGTACACGTGACTTTACTCAATTGTATAATATTTACATGAAAGAAATAAATGAGCCTACCTATCTCTTAGCAAAAGTAAATACTCAAGTATTTTCAAAATCAAAATGGAAAAATACCCTGTATAGAGAGAATACCGTAGAATATTTGTTAAGCATTTTTCTAACTCAACACGTACAGGAACTATATTCTATCCGCCATCATTCCTCGACCATATTTGTTAATTAAGAAAAGATTCTTAATTGCAAGAAATGGCCAATGTTAAGTAGTATTCTTAAAATACTTGCGGCCGTCAAAGTGTTATGCTCCTAATTATCATTCCATCCGTCAAAATTCTTCTCACAAGTCAAAAAGGACTCTGTCACAGCCTAAAAAAGTACAAACAAATAAAATGCTCGCTTTTACGGTAATCTTGAACGATTAAAGACAGGCGTACCGAAAACGGGAGAAGAGAAAGCGAAGTAACACGCAGCGCGTTGAATATTTATCAAGGCATAAAGAATCCAGATAACAGTGGGCGGAAAGGAATACGTTTGAACCGTATCCTCATCCCTCGGGAGCGGGAAAAGCGATTTCCCAGCTGGCAGAGATGAAATCGAATATCCTTTAGGCATGCATGTATACAACGAGCGTTGACAATGTGATATGCTAAATCGGAAGCATCTGTTAGGTACGCGGCCGTGCACGATCCAACCCGGTTAGTATTCAAGTCGAAAGCCGTGTGATTTTTCATTCAGCATGGAAAATCGACGGCCGGAAGTCTAGGTGGGTTTGCACCGGCGACATTTAAACCTGATCGATGTTTCCGATTTATCTCGGCCTGATTTCGGCCCGTTTGCACAAAACTGGAAATTCATTTCCAGTAGCCCCTTAGAAAGTATCGATTTGTGAACGTCACGATCACAATGGAGGTTATTCGGAATCTATGAAGGTGCGGTTCGACCGATCCATGATGATTTTGTTACGGCTGATGGATCCAAAGTGAACGAGCTCTGACTGCGGTTTGCGTGTTCGTTACACCTATACGGGGTATATAGTATACCTCGATGATCGGAGTACAACCGAGGAGGCGTGAGCCCTCGTACAAATGTAAATCGGAATTAAAGAATATAGTTTTTGAATATTTGCGAGCACAAGCTCATTTAATTAACAATAAATTTATTAAGCTGGTCTTCTGTATTATATTTAGCGCGCGTATATCACGACTAAGTTGGAAACCCCATATCAACTTTCTCCGCAAAAGACTACGCACAGTTAACAGACAGCTCCGATGGCTAATCGGACGACAATCTAAATTAAAGCGGACACTAAAAATCCTTATATATAAAGTCATCATTAAGACTATTTGGACATATGCATGCTCACTTTGAGGCTCAGCCTAACAAACCAACATAAAAAAAATAGCCTCGACACAAAGTATCATACTCACAACAGACGGATAACGAACTCGGACTGTTACATACGAAATACGGACATACTCACTCTAACGGGCATTCCATCAGTACAAGAGACTATGTTTGATCTCTCAGTTAGACACTTCATACGCTCTCTTAATCACCCAAATTCTGACATTACACAAACCACCTCACGCATACATAACAGAAGATTTAAACGAAATCATCCATTAGATATAATAGACCGATAATCTCATTCCGTGCTCCTCCCTGCTACTTACCTACACTACTCATACTGACCACACAATTACTTCCATTGTCTTCAACAATTAAAACAACGCTAAAAAGAACCTTTAGGCAAGATATGTACAATTTTTATTGTAAAAGTCTATTAAACACCATACAACAACAACGTATAATGTGGACTCTTAGATAGGATTGGTTGTAATTATTTTTAACATAAATTACTACTTGAATGTGATCCTCAAAATTACTTGGGATAATATTTGGATGTATATGTTTGGATAGAAGGAAAGGTTAGGAAAATCGTATATTTAAACTTTTTTTGTAGGGCCAAAAAACAATTAAAAACTGTTAGATGTCGGCATTTGTCCTCATTCTATTTGTACTTTTTACAAAGCTTATGAATCTGGCTTTCAGTTCAAGAAGTATGAACAGTGTATAACAGTGTATAATATGTTAAAAGTCTACTTATAATTAGAAAACAATGGTTAAGTTACATGTTGACTATTATAAATATTTAAAGGGCTAATAAAACAGCTATTGAAAAAAAGAAACTTGTAAACATATCCTGGATAACAGAACATGATAATACATACACACAAATATCACTAGAGGACACTGGTATAAGGAATTTTTTAAAAAAAGTGAGGCGCATGAAACGCGCCCATAGGACCAAACGCAGTTAGTTGCATCTTTGGGCTCTATTAATTAATACGAATTTTATACAGTTCCGGGGCGTAAAACGGCACACTGATCCACGTGACACTATAATTAAATATGCTTTAGAATTTTCCATGTTCATGAAACGGTAGCGCGAGTTATCATTTCGAAACACCGTGCCATCGGATCTATCAGGCGAGGGGCCAAAAAATTTCATTGAATCTTTTATCAGCGTAAACACAGTCATCCGTATCCCCGTGGTTAAATATGTACATTCAATCTCGTTCCCATAGATGTACACGCGTGTCTATACGCTCGGGGATCGCCTTTGTGTCCTGTTAATTCGAAGAATGAAAGCAGTAATGCGTGACCGTTTCACGCGTTCGACTAAAACGTCACTCCGCGTGCAATAACGCCGGCCACCAATAGGACAAGGGGGATGAAAAATGACCGAAAGTTCTCGATAGTCGAGTCGCAGGGTGGCAACGAAAAGGGGTAACGGCGCTATCGATTGGCCATCATCATTGTTGTCGGCCCCGACTGCGTGTGGTAGGGCTGAAAAATAGTGCCATATTATGGCAGAGATCGGTAATGAATTGATATCGAAAACACAGCTTTCACGGCGCCGTAAAATTATCCTGTTTTCACGGGGTAATGTTGATTTTGTAGAGCAGACGCGAACAGCATTGTTTATCACTGCTCTTTACGAAAACAAACAATTGCCTGCGGTGAGGAGGAATAATTAACATTGGAGCAGGAAATTGATAACGCTGATTTGAATTCTCGAAATTGAAATGACGAGACATTCATAGTTTTATGAATATATTAAGATATCACATAAGTAATATTTTTCGTTATACAGGGTGTTTTATAAAGGCATGTCAATACTTCAGAGGGTATATCTACACACTAAAACAAGTAAAAAATGTCATATGAACATATGTCCTATATACCTTAGTTTTCGAGTTATGGATGATTAAACAAAATGTTCGAAATGTCCGCCTCGTGCCTCAACACACGCTACTGCACGTCGTAACATTGAGTTCCGCACTCGCTCGAAAATACCAGGTACTCTTCGAATAGTCTCAAATCCATTTTGTATCCTTTCTTGCATATCGTGCAAATTATTCACTTGCGTTGCATACACAATAGTTTTTGAATGGCCCCAAAGGTGAAAGTCTAACGGATTGAGATCAGGAGAGCGTGGTGGTCATGCGATGGGTCCACCTCGCCCTATCCATCGGTTTGTGAAGGTGTTGTCCAAGAACGTTCGCACCGATCGAAGAGAATGAGGTGGAGCACCATCGGGCATAAACCACAATTTTGACTTGATACTCAGGGGCATTTCATACAGTACTTATTGCAGGTCGTTTCGTAAAAACTCAAGATAAACAGATCCATTTAGGCGAGGTGGAAGAAAGTATGGTCCCTAAAGACTGTCCCCCACAATTCCTCCTCACACATTAACAGAAAACTGTTGTTCATGCCTTGACTCCAAGCTTGCGTGTGGATTATTTTGTGACCAGATATGTTTATTATGATAATTCATTATCCCGTTCCTAGTGAATCCTGCCTCGTCAGTAAATAAAATGAAACATAGGAAAGCAGGGGTTTCAGCAAGTTGTCTCAGTAACCATTCGCAAAATGTTCTTCTTAAAATGTAACCTGCCTGTTGAAGGCTTTGTACACGTTGCAAATGATATGGATAAAGCTACTGTGTGTGTGTAGTATTCGCCACACTGTCGAATGAGAAACTTTATGAGCGGCGGCGACTCTCGTTGTGCATATTGTTGGAGTTCTATCGACTTCGTCAAGAATTTCCTCTTCGACATAAGGCGTGGATTCTCTTCTTGGCCGCCCGCGATCAACTTCAATGTTCCAGTTTCTCGAAGCCGTCTAGGAATGGATGAAAATATTCTACTATCCGGAATTCTACGTTCCGGGAAGTTTTCTTGGTATAATCGACGTGCTTCTAGTTCATTTCCGTTGGCACAGCCTTACATGAAATGCATGTCGGTCATTTCAGCATAAGTATACAAAACCATTTTGTTGATTTCAGAACCCTACTAACTGCCGCCAACACTTTTTTTTTACCTGGAGAAAACCTTGAAAAGGCACCCCGGACCCTTGGGGGAGTCCTGGGTAGTGTGGGATTCTTACCCACTAAAACCTCCACGGTGACCTATCCTCTGGTGTGTAATGGAGGGCTCCGGGAATCCCATAAGGACACGACTCGGAGCCTTCCCAAAGCCGAGGAAAGCGCCCTATCCTCGGGGGGTCAAACGGACCCCCGCCATACCTCTAGGCGACGTTGCATCGATCACCCAGCAACGCCAAGCAATCTCCATCTCGGGATTGCTCACCCCGGCAGACGGGCCCCCACCCTCTTCCGCTTGCGGTCTCCTGCGATTGTGGCGAGGAACACAATATTCCGCGCCACGATCGCTTTAACGTCGGTATCGCCCGACTGATCGGCTTTGTTGGGGGGGGGTCTCCCCCCTCCCCCCAAAACGCCACCGCCTCTTCTACCAATCGGGAGGACGGCGTCGGGGCCTCACACCGCCCCGTCTGCCCCTGCCTCTCCCACGGCGGGCGGGATGGGAAGTTCGTTCCCGATCCCGCTCCGCGGTCTCCTTATGCAGCATCACGCGTTCGCAGAAGGAGACCATTGCGCTCCGGGCGCTACTGCTGCTGACCATCTTACTCGCGATGACCGGCAGCGACATGTCCCTCCCGACTTTCTCTTAGAGGACACGGCGCTCCTCGGCCCATGCCGAGCACACCTCCAGGGTAGTTGCGCCGTGTCCTCATCCGCTCCGCAGTGATGGCACTGCGGGGTGGCCTCCCTACCTATTCGACGCAGGAATTCGCCGAAGCAACTATGCCCGGTGAATACCTGCGTCATCCGGTATGTGAGCCTACCCTGCCGCCTGCCTGTCCATTCATTTAGGACAGGCAGGACGGCCTCGACGGCTCTCCGAGTGGCATTTGTTGGCTCCCTGAGCCAACTCTGCCAGTAGTTTAACGAGAGCCGTCTTGCCTCCGCCTTCAACGCCTTGACCATTTGAGGGTACAGGACCGCCCCACTAAAGCCGCGGAGTTCGCGGAGACGTTAATATGTCTCCGCATTCTCTGCCACGGACACCTCCAATGGGAGCAGCCCCGACAACGCGCTCGCCGCCGCGCACGAGATGGTGCGGTAACCCCGAACGATTCTGATGGCCAGCTTGCGATGAACTCGCCGCAGCAGCATCCTGCTGTGCGTGCTGGCCATCAGATCGTCCGATCAAGCCGGGGCCCCCGTGCAGGGCCATCATGCGCACCACCCCGGCGTACAGCCGGCGAACCCTCTCCTCCGGTCCCCCCAGGTTGGGAAGCAGACGGCCTAATGCCGCGGCCGCAATCTCAACTCGGGGGACCAGGCGGTCGAAGGCCCAGGCCCTTTCCAGGATGAGGCCGAGATACTACATCCCGGCCCCCATCCTGACACAGGCACCTCCTACTCGGATCAGCGGCTGGGGCGGCCTCACACATCGAGGACCATCGTGGAACCAGATGCTCTCGGTCTGGGGTGGGGCCACCCTTAGCCCCAGCCGCTGTATCCGCACCACTACGCGGACCACCCCCGACTCCACGAGGCGTGCGGTCCTTCCCGAGTCCTCCTCCCCGGCCAGCACCAACGTGTCGTCAGCGTAGCACGTGGTGCTGACCCCATGAGGAAGAGGCACCCGGAGCACCGCGTCGTACGCGAGGTTCCACAGGATCGACCCCAACACCGATCCTTGCAGAACCCCGCAGTACATCCTCCTCTGGGCCGGCCACGGTACCCACCAACCGCTCAGGTAGGCTCGCACCTCAGGTAGGGAGGCACTCGATGACACTCGAGCGCCTCTCCTATCCTGTCCCAGGGCAGGGAGTTAAAGGCGTTGACGATGTCCAAGCTCACTGCCAACGTCGCCCCCTCCGTGATACGGCCTAGTCTGAGAGGGACCTGACTCGACGAATCGCGTCGATTGTCGAGCCCCCCCCCCCCCCCCCCCCCCCCCCCGCCGTATTGGCAGTCGGCCAAATTCGGGCCCATCCTCGCTAGATGCTCGGCGAGGCGACGAGAGACTATTCGCTCAAACAGTTTCAGCACCTCGTCGAGCAGACAAATCGGCCGGTATGTGGACGGCGCATCCGCCGGCCGGCCCGCTTTACGGAGGAGAACTAGCCTCCCCCGTTTCCACCCCGGGGGACTTGGCCAGACTCCAGGCAGCCGTCAAATAGCCGCCGGAACCTGTCGCCCTGGATGTCCGCGTCCAAAACACAGGCTCGGTCCGGGATACCGTCCGGGCTCGGTGCGGTATTCTTCTTCGCACCGAGTCTCTGGACGGTCCAGGCTAACTCCTCGTTGCCTCTTGCGGCGGTAGCGGGTGTAGAGGCAGCGTGTGCGGATGCCGGCTGCACGCAGCAATCTCGCGCGACCACCAATATACCGCCCGCCGGAGCACGGCACTGGCTCGGGGCATAGTGACGTCGCACGCCGACGTCATCGCATCCCGGAGCCAGTCCACTCCCTCCACGACGCTTCTCCATGCCGGCGTTTCCGGCCAGGAGATAGCGAGGACGGCCGCCATCAGGACGTCCCGGTCTAGACGCCTAAAATCTGTATAATGAAAAGATAAATAGTTAAATTCGTAAATTCTTTTATAGAAAATGTGAAAATGAATTTTCTGTACATTCAGACATAACATTGCCATGTACGAGGCGTATTGCTGTTATAACATTCATGTATTCATTTTGTTTTACTAAAGATTTGACTGTGCTCATATTGAAATGTACAGAGATGTATAATCGTAACTTTCCTTACCATGAATTATGTTTTTAATTTTGATTTTGTTAAAAACTAAGCTTCCTGGGTAAACAGTTACTTCCACAGTAGTCTGGTATTTTTATTTATTAAATTTGTTTAATTTGAATTTATTGCCAAACCCAACCCGACGTTGCCATAAATTACGTTGTTAAATTTAATTTTGTCAAAAAGTAAATTTCCCTGGTAAACAATTACTTCGACAGCAATCTGTAATATTTATTGATTTATTTTTTCATGCAAAATCAGCTTCTGTTAGGTTATGCCATCCCTTTGGAGCAGTCTGTACCTTGTCGACTATTGTACGAATATCGTGAGAGGTTTTTGAAAAATGGCCATTTTGAAATGGATGATGCCGTTGGACAGTCGTTCCAACGAATGGAATTCGATATGTGAAATTGCGTGCGGGTCAATTTTTCTCTGAACAATCGTTCAGAGAATTGGTTTCCGTGCTCGTTGAATGAAGGTTTAATGGTTCCGCAAAAATGGTACCGTGGACCTAGTAACATTCTCAAAGTGGTTTCATTCTATTAGGAGGATCCATTCGTCTTTCGCTGCAATGTCCTTTTTTTTCGTTTCATCACGACAACGCACAAAACTTCCCCTTTGACGTTTTCTTCAGCGTTACCCTCGTATCCCCTCAGAGACAAATGATGTCTGAACTTGCACGATTTAATAGACCACGTGTTCTTTTTCAAGTTTCAGTGATTTCTCCACGGATTTCACTTTCTGTTAGACGTCGCCATTATTCAAGTCTTTAAAGCCATCTCTAGTTCTTTGATCACGCGATAATATCTTGAAATCGAATGAAGTCACAGGAATTTTTTAAAAAACTCATCACTCATGTAGTTGTGTAACATTTATATATTTCCAAGGCAAAAATTATTACTCTGTATTTTAAAATGGTTTACGTATTACGCTCATGATAATAAAAGCAAAAAATAATAAAAAGTACCTAAATCTTAAAAACAAATGATTTTAGGGGTCACGTTTATTAAAACTTTATTATTTTTGAAACATAAAATGATTCTATTAATTTTCTAACAGGATTTTTAATTTGCTTTGCATAATATTGTACAGGGTGCCCCTCTAATTATGGTTCGAAGAGAAGGTGTGTCTCCCTAGAAAAATAAGTTGAAAGTATAGATTAAAATTTATTAATTCGTGGCTGGTTTTAAAAAAACTTTAGCTAAAAATATTATTCAGGTATTTAATTAAAAATGTACTTCATTTAAAATAAAATGGTGCTTAATGTTTTAAAAAAACAAAATTATATTAAAATAATGTATCAAGTTTCAGTCAGGTATTTCTTTTGTTCGAATTTTGATAAATAATTAAATATAGTGACCTGGTTGTGGATATAATTTCATTTATCGAAATAAAGAGACGTGATTTGATAACAAAGTGTTCCTGATGTCCTATATAATATCTCATGTGACTTTTTTATGAGACTAAATTAAAGCGGTACAATTTATGCTAAAAATAATTCAAATCGTTTCTATTTGATATAAAAATTCAACACATTGTTAATTAACTGCACACGTACTCGACAATAGCCAAAGCGAATTTTCTAAAAATCGAAGCATCGTATCCTAAAACCTTATTCTATAATTTTGACTTATTTTATTATTATTAATTACTGGGACACCCTATACAAATACCGTCCAATCTATCGAATATTTGATGATTTAAAATGCACACGAAATTCGTTATTCAATCGCAGGTTTGATCATGATAAGGGCTCATAAAAATCTAGTTTGAAGTACGCGATGATGCCACTCGTAGGAATCTCGAATTTCAATCGATGAACGAAAGTAACTGGAGACTGATTCAAACTGGAAATGTTGCTATCGACCGCGGGACTTTGAAGGGCTCTTTAAAACCACTGGTAAATTGGTCAGTCCTCAAGTGAGCGTGGCCTCTAATTATGCAGCCCGAATTTACGAATAAAGGAAGCGCCACGGTTAATTGACTCAAATCCAACGAAAATAAAATGAGAAAGAAGCTCCGCATAAGGGGAGCACTAACGAAATCAAACAAGTAAATTAACAGAAAAAACAGAGAACGCTAAAAATATGGTTCACCGTGTTACGGTGAATTTTTAATGACGAATTTTAATGAGCCGTTCTGACGACGGAACGAGTGGATCAGGTGCATAATTTACGAACCTGTTATGTACATCCAATAATTGAAAAAAAAATTATTATCTTACTATTATAGATGAAACCACAAAAAAGGCTGAAAACTACCTATTAAACAATCACTCTAACGTAGGAAATATTTTGAAAAAGTACTGAATATGTTAATAAAAAGCTATTATTTATTATTTTCTATTTAGTTTTTAATAATTGTGGTAGTTTTTATGGCTTCACACGTTCATTGCGAACCAGGTACACTGCCGTTCGTAAGAATTACGACACTTGCCTTTTCTGTCGAAAATATGGTATTTTATTTAGATTGTTCCAAAATTCTGGAAAAATTATTTAGAAGAGTGTCAAGGGAATATTGAAACAAAAATCGTACAGTCCCACTTATTTGACTTAAATGCAGTTGAGACCATATAGGATGAACTGGATAAAAATATATGACAAATCTGTCCAAAATCAAGATCTGATTTGTGGAACTACGTGTAACTTGGAACGAAACAACCTATTATCAGAAATTATTGAAAAATTGACAGCAAGAGTGCCAAGATTTGGTAAAGATGTAATGAAGAAGCAAAGGGGCTATACCGACGAAGAGAGTATTTAATTTTTAGTAATTTCCATTGTGAGATTTCTGATGTAATATGGAATGTATATTTCCTTTATAGCATAAAGTATGGAATAGGAAAATATATAAACTTGGTAAGGGTCCTCATACTTATGGCCGGGAGTGGATATCTACCTGTTAACTTTCATTACCGGCTTGCCTAACTGGTCTGCTCGTTCTATCTGAATGGGTAGACTACCACTGTGTTTAAAAATGTTTAAAATAAATAAATATATATTAACACATTGAACGCCGTGGCGGTCATCGATGACCGACACCTCAAATTTAATTCAATTAAATAATTATTGATTGTCGCAAAATTCTGAGCAAACTTCATACTGAAACAATAATGTAGGAACAGAAGAACACAACAGATTGTGAATACTCAAATCTTTGTGTTCGATACAATTTATGTAAGGGATTCTAAATTTTATCGTGTCTGATTAGGTATAGCCGTTTTCACTGTGGCGTTCAACGTGTTGATATTTAGCATATATTGAGCACTCTTCAGTGTGTGAAGAATTGAGCACTCTGGTGTTTGTAGCACACGTTGTAAGCGTGTACTATCTCCAAGTCAAATTAATGAGTTGGAGCCGCTTTGAACTGTGACTCACGTTGAATTGTTTAATTCTTGGTTTATTCGGACTTGATACACTATTAACTGATGTGTGAATAGGTATAAGTTGTTACGCGAAAGTGTATGTACAAATGTGAATGTGTATGACTTACACCGCGAATGTTTACGCGAGTGTGAATGTAACGTGAGTGTGAGATGTAAAATCGTGAGTATGTCAAACGTGAGTGTATGTTACGATCTGTATGTCGCTATATATACATGTTTTGTTGCGGTAGGTAGAGTTTGTACAAACATTTATTCGTTTATAACTGGCTGGTGGGATGTGCCAATATTCGAGGAGAGGTTACACGATGATGCAAAGGGGGCATCGCGACGCTGTACCTGCGATGCCTCCTGAACAAACCGTATAGAACTGCACGAGGGTGTCTTTTGTTCCTCGTACGACTGTCCACGCTATTGTTTGGAAGACATACCTTTCGAATATTGGCCACATGCTCCCCACATGTACTGACAGTCGACTGCTAATGAATGTTAGGGTTTAGGCTGGTTATAAAACGCAATGGCCACTATTGACGTCACTTAGGCGAGCGTCAACACTATATATGGTTTGAAAACATATAGTATAAGAAAATTATATAAAAATAGAACAATAAAAAAATCTGCCGTTTGGGAATGAAAATGGATATCGAACTTCTGCACTGAACGTGTTAAAGTAATAACAATAATTTAATTTATTAAGTCAGCTAGAGAAAGTCCCTATATTATATACGAATAATAACAATTACAGCAGTTGTCTTGAAAAATGAATAACTAAAGACAATGCATACGAAAGATAAGTGCATGAATAAACAGATAAGCAGGAAATGAAATAATGTGACGGAGGAAACAACGAAAGAAACTTATGCACGAACTAGATAATAATAATAAACCAGTGGTGTGCGGTTCTGAAAGGTTGTACGTGTTTTAAGGAGAAATATTAATTAGGAGAGAATTTCTGTAGACAGAAGGGAGTAAAATCGACAGGGAAGAGAATAGAGGAAACGTCAGACGGAAACTGAAGCAACTGACATGAAAAGAAAAGGGAAACGAGAGGCAGAAGTAAATACGTCCACGAAATAGCGTGTTGCGTTTCTCGGTATCTCAGTCAGCTCGTTCCATTTCTTTTGCATAATACAGCGAACAAGCTGCGTTACCTCGACGCACCTGGCAAAAACCTTGTTCGGTAAGTTCGCAATTGGAGCGGTTTCTTTGTTTCGAATCTCTCGAACGTAAATCCGTGCCAGTCACTGTAAGTGATCTCGTGCTTACTATCACGCGAATGCCCTTTTATTTGACGCGATGGTAATTAACGAAAACGAACTGGGAATTGCACGGTACCATTGAAAATAAACGACGCGGCTGGCACGGTTCATCGGAACAGAAAGCTTAATCTTCCGAATCTTTTTGAATTCGACGAACGAGTTAACTTCTGTGATTGATACGTTCTGCACGGTTGCTACGCAAATTTTGTTGATTTGCTTGTTCGTTGCAGTCGAGTGTGAAGCAAGATGAAATAGAAATTTGGTTCTTAATAGAGAATGATGTTGCTGGTTTTCTGAGTTTTGAATGGAAAGGTTTTAGCGTATGGAAGTTTTTCAGGCTTGAAAGAAAAAGGAAGTGGGTCAAAAATAACGATGCGAAATGTGCGAGAAATTTTGTTTAGTAGTCTTCATTTTATACTTGGAGAATAATTACAGAGGATACTTTTATTACATTACAGTTATAAATTACGAATTACAATTTTAAAATTATTTTTGTTGAAATTAGTAAGGAAACTAATTATGCTCTTAGTTTTATTTAGTATGTAAACCTAATTATGAAATGTTGAATTACAATATTTTGCAAAATTGTATGTATCTCTGAAAAGTGTAAATTATAAGACAAAGTCTGAACGAAAGAAAAACAACAGAATCGTCAGTCAAAGCTTTCAGGGTGAAAGCTTCGGAACCAGATTAAAATTGTTGATATTAACAAATATCTGTTGTTTCTTATAAATAATTATATATAATATTCATTCAAATTTACTACACTTTCAAATATTAATAATGCTAAAATAGAAGGTATTTTTAGTTTGTCAAGCTTAAATACTGCAATTACTATTTTATCAGAGTGAGACTGGTCTTAAATAGTGGTGCGAACTACATAACAAAATTTAGAATTCTACTATATCAATGACCCATTATTTAAAAATTATAGTTTAGTACCCTAGGCCAGTGATGACCACGGGAATTCCTGCCTCCCTCCACTCTAGGTCCATTCCCGTCATATAGGCTGTGATCTGGGATGACGTTGGTCTGAGGAGGAATGCAGAGCGATTTGAAGAGAACTGAAACGAGGGGAGTGGACCTAGAGTGGGGGAAGGCTGGATCTCCCATGGCCATCATTGCCCTAGTTCAAACTTTTACCAGCAACAGTACAAAAGCTTCAGTCGAATAATCTAATATGAATACCAATTATCGATTACTGCATTTATTCGTCACTTTGTGTAAACAATCAAGTCTCCACAATATCAGTAAAACGTGCAAATCTACAAACACCAATCGTAAAGATGTTAAAGACAAAAGAAAAATTCTCAGAATTTCAGACGAATCCTCAAATACTGACAGGACGAAAGCAAAGGATACTGGGCACTATAGAAAAGCGCGCGAGTTTCAAAAAGATCATAGTAAGAACGAAACACGGAAAAACTTTGATAATTTCGACGTCTTGACGCTAGTTTTCTCGCAAAACAGGCAACGTCGTTCCAATTACAAGGAAATCGCGAAGCGTTGTCGTAGATGAGACACGAGCTTCCAGTTACATGGAAATTGAGAAACACGAAACGATGCGTGCTCGAGCATGCGAAACACAAGAAACGACATAATCCGAGAATGGCCTGCATTCTTTAGATTCGAGGAAGAAAAGGGCAGGGCGTGTCGTAGCGTGCTCGAAATACTTCTAAGCATTCGGAGCGTCAGCTTTTCGAACGAGCTTTCATCGAATGAGGAGAGAATGCTCAGATTACGGGGCCCCCGAGGCAATTGTGTTCCGACTGCTGCTGTAATCCTAATTGTTCGAACTCGAATGAACGGGATGTATAATGAATTGAAATTGGTGGAGCAACTAAATTGAGAATGCCTTAGTTTTGGTCTGGCTTGAGCATCTCGTTCTGTTGATGAGAAAAGAAAGAGAAATTTTTTGGTGATTAGAAACCCATCTGCAGCTAATAGGTTGTCGACTGAAACACTATAGTTAAACTGTGTAACTCTAGACAAAAAAGCTTTTTTGAAGTCTGATATTTTCACATTTTTATGTAGGCCAAGAAAAATGAAAACTGAACAATAATTCGTTTCGGTCTGTAAACTTGTCAATAATATGTGTAGGATCGGCAAAAGGGAAGCGACTGAGTGTCGCGCTAAGAGAGGAAAAATCGGCTGGAATCGGCAATTGGGCCGGTGGCTCAGTGGTTAGAGCTCACGCTTGCAAGCGGAGAGGTCCCGGGTTCGATTCCCGATCTCTCCGGTCTGATTTTTCCTATTTAAAATTCCTACATATGTTTTTTATGTGGCATAGTGTAGATCAGATATGGCCATCCAGAGCGACGACTGGCTCCGCCCAACCCCCACTCTGCATCCATTCCCCTCACGTAATGAGGAAGTAGAGATTTAGTTTCTAGATAAAACTGATGTCCTATGTAAGAAAATAATTATTCTTATTACGTCACTATTTCTTGAGAAACCATACTTACCGAGAATCACCGATGTTTTCGACATCATACCCAGACCATAACTTATGTGAGTGTAATGGACGCAGAGTGGGTGTAGGCTGGAGCCAACTCTCGTTCCGGATAGCCATCTGTGTTATAGATAATAGGTACGTGCGATGTATTCTTATACGTTAAATTATATAAACATCCAAAGTTTAAACACAGAAGTCAATGCCAATTAAATCTCGAATAATAAATACAAAATTGTACGATCACCTGTTAATATAGAAAATATAATTTGTTAATGAAAGTTGTAAAGTTTGCTATCATTATGGCCAAGTGTTTTAATATTCACTAACTTAATATTATTAAGAATATTTTGTACATATTTGTTTTCCTTTACCCATTCTTTTATTTAATATGTGTATTCGGTTTCATTTGTTAATTAAGGTGTGCATGATTTTACGATATGATATTCATATTGTTTCTAATTTTGTTCATTATGTACATGGAATGCAGTTCCATGTATATTGAATTCTTGCAAAATTTGAAATAAGAGACAAGTACAATTTTGTTATGAAATTATTTTTGATAGAGAAAGGAGAGGATCGTGATATTATTGTAGTAATATAGAAGACAATAAAAAATAAAAAATCTGAATATCTTTAAAAAATTCCATTTGAATATGTCGAGTAACAACATTTTAAATAGCACATTAGAAGGTCTTAATTTTTATTTACCAACTTAGTTTGATTATTTTTTTTTAATTTAACAAACGTATGAAATGCTATGATTTTTAACAGCCACGAAAATATATAAATAAATAAACGTATCATGTAAACAGAAAACACTTTTATTTCTTTCAGTAAATTGTATTTTAATGAGAAAGTAAAATAAATTGAAATATATTAATGTAAATAAATTTATCATGCCTGCGAGAATGAATTCAAAAATGGAAACAATAAATTTCTACCAAAGAAATGCAAAATTTATTCGCTGACGCATTTATTACAGAAAATTTAATAAATCTGGCATTTTTATGTTGAACATCATACGCATTCTCTGTTCTCAACGCATTTCACTGATATTTGCATTCTGGCTGGTTTTCATAAATAATAACGTTCCTTAACTTCAGGGACTCGCTGCACAAGTGTTGTTGTCACGTACAATCACCGTACCTATTTCCATACGTGTTTTCATACATCTTATTAAAAGTCCCCTTGCAAGTTTTCGACGGAAGTAACAATCTTGTCGTGAATCGTGCTTTCCCCCTGCTTTTCAATTTTCTTCCGAAATATGCTGAAACTAACGAAAACAAGTAACGTCCCCGCTTTACGGCTCTAGAACAATAAAACTGGCGTCACTGTGGATGAATATCAATTTTGACAAATCGATGTGTTCCATCAAATATTTCAAATTTTTCACTCGGCACCAGATCTACGTCCACGCAAAATATATTGACATTTCACCCTTGGCACAATGATCGTCATACGTGGTTAATTCTATATTTAGAAAAAGAAAAGTGTAGAAAAGTTCTTGTATAAACAATGATTGTTATAAAGCAATTAATTCGTTGGTAACGTTCGTTCGAAAATAATTCAGTAATTTAATAGGTTATAATACATTTTGTTCCTTAATTGTGTTTTGAAGAGTTTAAAAAATAAACAATGAAGTGAATTATTATTATGTGATGTGTTGGAAATTTCCCGATAATTAGGGAATTTATATCCCTATAATTCTTAATTACAGAAAAATATACAGTGTATAATATTGTTTGTCAATTGTACTTTAAAGAGAGAAGTGAATAAATTTATTTTATTAAATTTTAAAGAAATAAATTATCTTAATTTTTCTATATTTTTTTTTAATAATATTATTTTTGAAAATATTATATTACATATTTTTCTTTATATTATATCGACCGAGTCAAAAAATCCCTCGTAAAATTTGAATATACAATAATAATACACAAGATTCACAATTATAGAAAAATATGCAGTTTAAAATATTTTTTGTTGTTTGTATTTTAAAATTAAAATTGCGTTGTAAAAGTATTCAAGGACTGACAGAATAGATACTACTCAAGGACACTGAATAAGGAATGTCTACTAAAAGCATAATGAACACAATATAGGTCTGAAGCTCAATATTGTCTGAATAATAAACAATTTTTTGTTGAAGAAATTCTTTAGAAAATTGTTCACATATCAGAAAATACTCAGTTCTCGATATATATTTTCCACATATTTTTCGCAATTTTCATCTACCCTAATAATTCCAAACATACTTTTTTTATTTAACACATTCCTTTCCACAGTAGAAAATTCTGTAACTTGACAGACACGCGAAAATGGCTATTTATTAATACACGTGGTTAATTGTATAAATATTTATCTATTTGATATTACCCTTTCTATTTCTACCATCATGTTAACGTGACTGCTACTCAAAATTTCATAAGGGTTGGTAGTTATGTGATCAAATTAAAATTGATGCGTGTATAGAAAACGGTACACGTGGCAGGGAACGTCTTAAAATTGACAGTAACTTAAAAACATATACTTCACCTGTGCAATCGATCAACGTACAAGTCTGTCGTACGTAATCAAACATATTTTTTAAAGTGCATCGTTGTAGTAAAAGCAGGGAAACACAGTGCATTTCGAACTCCGCGTTGTTTTTATCAATTTCCGCGGTAGAAGACTTTTTCTCGAGTTGCATTTCTCGCAGACCCGAAGCGCTTTCAAAAACGACTTCGAAAAGATCACCGTTCCCCGGAGACGTACAGGTTCTTCGATTAACTTCAACAAATTCGAGATGAATAAATTTAAAGTTATCTGTGAAGTATGCTCAAGGGAGAGGACCAGCGAAGTCGATTATTTGAATACGGGGGTTTCGCGGCGAGGCACCAAAGCAGTGCAAGAACAGTAATTGAGACAAAAGTAACATCGGTAGCAGTAACGCCGTGACTGTAATTATAAGGTAAAGTTAATGCGAAGTTTGTAATTATAATACGAGCACGATATGACGAGTCTAATTAAGATGGCGGTAATATGAAGGAGAATAGCTTCGAACGAGAACTGTGGGAGTACTTCCAAGGTGGAATTTTGAGTAAATGTAAGGACGTTATGAAGTAGTAGAAAGAACTTTACACGTTGAACGCCATGGCGGTCACCGGTGACTGACACCTCAAATTAAATGTAATTAAATACTTATTAATTGTCGCAAAATTCTGAGCAAACTTCATACTGAAACAATAATGTAGGAACAGAAGAACACAACAGATTATGAGTACTCAAATCTTTTTGTTCGATACAATTTATGTAAGGAATAGTAAATTATATCGTGTCTGATTAGGTATGGCCGTTTTCACTGTGGCGTTCGACGTCTTAAAGGAACGTCAAAATTAACACTTTGATTGACGCGATGTAGTTAAGAACCGCAAACTTTCTAATTTCTACATAAAATGAATAATGACTTTAAATTCTATCCCTTTAATCAGTTATATTAGTAACTTTCATAATGTTTGTATCAGGCCTATTAGACCTTAGAAGATGTATTTGTTAATACTATACATGATGTAATAATTAATGATTGAATCTAAGTGTCACCCATATATAGGTGGCATGGTAGATAAAGTGTTAAAAGAGAGTACTATACAATTTTACGTGGAGGAATGAAAAAGAATTTTTTACGTACTTAATAGTTTTCAGAAGTCGATGAGATTGATAGGAATACGAAGTGAAAGTTTCAAGTAGAAAATAATTAGTAGAGTGCGGATATTTAAGCAAACATCCATTTACAGGGTTTAATATTTTTGCATTTGAAATGTTTGAATACTAAGTGTTCAGATCCATTATTATATAGGATGTTTCATAGTCGGTGAAAAAATTGATTGTACTAAAAAAATGCATCGAAAGATGTATCGTGTAGAATAAAATTTGACTTTGAAAATTCTTCCGTTAAGTCTGAATAGAATCAAATGAATCTTCAAAGTCATTTTGCTCGAAAAGAAAATAATTTTATTGTAAATTTTTAATATATTTCTCCATGTAGAATTCCCTTTTTCTCAGTTGTACCACCAATTACGAAACATCCCGTATGTAATAATTATGAAGGAATCCCGTCACGAACCGTATTCGAATGTACTACAAAAAAAAATTACAGTAGGATCTCTATTATCTGAACTACAATTATTCACGAGATGGTTGACATTGTAACTATGTTCCGCGTAAAAATGGCAATTTTATTTTAGAATGTGAAATACACAGTGGTACAGAATTAGAAATGCTACAGTAATTTTAAGAGCTATAATTATTAGAACCTTTTTGTTCATTTTCACTGTTAGACTACATCCAGAAATATCGTGCTGGAACTGTGCAGCCATTCTGTATAAACAGTAATTATGAACATAGCAGCAGTTCGGTAAGCAAGAAAACAAGGTTAACGATAAAGAGAAGTCTCCCAGCATCAAGCATAATGAAGTTTCAAGAATCCACTGCAAATTAACAACAAAGAGTCTTGGATTAGTCGCATCCGGGGCAGGTGATATTAAGGTTGCGATTCTAAACGAATTCACGGCGGGCGGGGTTAGCGATATCCGCTTATATTATCGAAGTTCTTGCGGATTTCGGTGACAAAACCCCGGGTGGAAAGTTTCGTGGGCGTCAGATGTGAGCGGAGAAATTTCACTCGTCGTCGGGGCGCGTTGAATAATGCAAAAGCTCCGTTCGCAGCACAGCAAAGATGGGCCGAGGCTGAGCACCTACGGTTCTGGCACGAGGAAGGGTGTTAAACACCGGAAGCTTCGGTGTTTAGCTCAGTGCATTGGCCGAACTCATCCCTTTATCTGGTGCGCACCAGCGCCGACGGTTTACAGGGAAAAGCCTTGGTTATCTCGCTTCCTGTTTCCCCGCCAAAGGTCACGAATTATCGCTATCGAATACGGTTATCCGATAAGGGAATCGAAAGAAATCTTGGCTGAGTTCTTATCGATCGTTCGGAGGAAAGCTTACAAAACTGAGAGCTTTGATTTCAGATCAAAGGATAAGGGACACGGAGAGATTGTGTAAACGTATTAATTACGGACATCAGATTTGTAGAGCCATTGTGATTTGTTGTTAGGAATTTAAATCCGTATTGTTAGAGTGTTGAAGAAGATTTTTCATATTTCATGACGTTAAGATATAGATAAATGAAAGATATGCCGTTGTGCACAGCACAAAATGAGCTTTTAAAATATATATGTGTTTATTATAAAAACGTGACACTAACATATCAGTGAGCAAGGGACTAAAAATACGCAAACTTTTATCGTGCATATTAATATTTATAAGTACGGAGATAAAGTCGTGTTTCTACGTTTGTTCTCAGATTTTCTCAGAGCTTAAGATCGTTAAAAGTTGTTTGAGGAATAAGAAAAGAATTCGAAAAGAATTATACCAAATTCTGTATGCAATAGGTGAACACTTTTGATGAATGATAATAATGTTACTAAAATTCCGTGACGCCCTCTGTATGGGGTGTCGACTCCAATATGAACACATCTGTTTTTAGAATAGTTTTAAAGTCATTAAATCTCAAAACACAATGATATGTACCTTGGTAGAAAGAGGGCCAGTGTCTACAATTATTGCGTTTAAGCTTTGTGCACATTCACATAAAAATTGTGAACGTTATTATAGAAAAAAGGGCCACTGTCCTTCCAGTATTATACGCAAAGTTAGATATGTTTTCAAGAGGCCAATGTGTTATGTGTGTTACAATAAAAAGTGCCAACGTGCACCTTTTCCCAAAAATTGCAAATTGGACACTGGCCAATTTTCTACCAAAGTACAGATATAGGCAATAACTTCTTAATTGAAATTCAAAAAATTGTTAAACTTACGAACAGGATGTTTTCCAATTAAATTATGAAACTAACCAAACGTTCTATGAATACAAATGAGTAAAACATATTACGTGAACATATGGCAATTTCATTAAAAAGTTATAACTAAAAGCATTAAATATAAAATTAATATGCTACACTTTAAGAATATCAAAAATACAAGTATGTACATTTAATTAAAAATTATCTATTATCTAAACAATCAACATTAATCTCTTCATACAAACACAAATGTAATCAGAATTATTAAAATTATGTTACAAGTTGGTTGAACTGTATACATGTCTTCCATTACTGACGATTAAATATGCACAGGAAATTAAAGTAAGACAGTTCAATTTCAGTTTATACAATATACATGCACAAACATTCTGCAAATTTTCTGCATCTTCAAAATAGAATATTTAATGTTTCGAGGAAATGGCAGAAATTCCCAAGAACCACTTTATCCTATAGGGAAATTAAATTCCACATTCCATACAAAATTATGCTTCTACTTCTTCGAACAATTCTTACAGACTTCTCCAAAATATAAAAAAAAAATCGAATTAAATTTCTAATTTATTGAAAAACAGTCAAATGTTTACAAAGCGAGTATTTCATTTAACCATGTCCAGAAGGTACAAACAAGCCTCCAAGTTGTGTCGTCTGTCAGGGGGCAACGTTCACTAACCCCAAACACGCTGAAGAAGAATAAACAACGCAGCAGTCAATATTAACACCGCGCTCGGAATGAAAAATCCAACGGCTCGTCCGTTGGTCCCGAAACCGGTTCTTCTAGCGGATCGAATAAATTAATTAGCGGGCATCATGAACAGAAAGCTTGGCTTTGACGAAGTTTGCTGGGTTATGTCCTCTGTTACTGACTTAACGCAAATACGCCACTCCTGGGAAATATAACCGACGTTGAAAACACACCGTACCAACCGTGAACGCAGCCTGAAAAGATAAACGTGCCTGAAGCTGCGCGGAAAAAGCGTAGCAAGGGTGGAAGAATCGAGTTCCGCGGGCTAAAGCAGAAGAAACGAGGATGGGTTGCGATAGGGGGGAGGGGGAGTTGGTTTACCCTCGAGAAGGCATCGTTCCGGTCACGAGGTCCCTATGTAACGTCGTCCTCGTTTCTGCCAACGGTGAAATTATTTTTTCCCCTCTTCTTCCTCCTACCTCTCTTTTCTTCGCCGTCTATCTTCGTTCCCGGGCTGCCATCGCTGTATCGTTTCAGCTGCGGACGAGAGGAGCACTCCAGGCTGGCTAAATTGCACCATTAATTGCACCCTACGCGCACGGTATGCAACTGTGTCGAGTGCAATGGACCGTCCTTGGCCCAGATACCGATCCACTGGAGCATCTTATTCGGGATTGCTGCGGTTGCTTCCACAGGGCGCCGTGTAACTGGTGGTAGAAGCCGGATGGTGCTGATTCTGCGTAGAAGACTGAATTGAGAATATACGATAAAGTTATTTGTTCTGAGGCTTCGTGTTTAAGAAAAGCGACTTTGAAAATTTATCAACTGCGCGTGTACTCAATCATGTCTTGACTCGATGAATTTCATTGTTGATTATCTCTGTTACGAATGAGAGGTTTGAGGCTTTCATGGCCTCGTTCATTACAGATAATACTGTTTGAGGCTTCCGGGTGTGAGCCGTGTCCAGTAGGAAAATGTTTGCAACGTTTCGACAGCATTTCAGCTAGCCTCATCAGAGGGGCTGAGGACGCACTGATACTGATGTGCGTCAGGATGTTCACTCTTTTAAGTACCCATGTTCATCTTCTGGATTATTGAATCAACCAATCAGTTTTTAATTGGTCGACTAATTATCTCTATTACATTTGTAATTACGTTTGTATTATCTCTGTTATGTTTGTAATCGTAGCTAGTTTGCGCATAGGATGGTTTGAATGGTGAGAGCACAGAATAAGACGATGTGTTCATTTTCAGGGACTCTTTTAATTTATAAATTTTAAAAATTGTTGAATTCTCCTGCCAGGATATCGAGGATCAAGAGATTGGCCTTTGTAATAATTAGCTGTGGCAAAATATTACCGCCACACACACCTAACGTAACAATCATGTCCGTATACCCCCAATGCGGTGCATAGTCATACCGGTAGTAGTATAGAAACTGACAATTTATACGGATGTGAGTAAGGTACTAGGACCGACACAAAGCAATTCGTGACATTGGAAGTATTTATAAACACAAATACGAGCAAAGATAGTAGTGTACAGCCAGATCCCTTAAACCAAGCCATAGAAAAGAGGACAAGTATCAGGTGAATATTCAAAGTCGTTTCTTTCGAAAACAAAGCCTTGTATGAAAAAATTTTATTCTACGTTTTCGCATGAGTTCTTCATGTAGAATCACCAGTTACATAACACTCTGTATACCTCAGGTTCAAAACATCCCGCCGAATCCTGATACTGTTCGAGCGAAGGATCAAGTAGATCAGCAATTTTCTGGGCATTGTTATAATAATTTTGTGGCTATTGAACTTTTAAACAGGAACTTAATACTAGATGTTTGAGTGATAAAATTTCTGCCTAAAGAATTGTATTTATCGATAATTTTTCAAGGTTACAGTAATTTGAATAAGATTGAAAGTTGCGAGACTGGAGGGTCTTTTAATTAGAGTAGAAGCTTAATAGGTACATGAAGGTAATTTAGATACTTGCACGCGAACCTCCATTGCAGCTTGCCGACAATTGGTAGGAGTGATATGATCAAATGAAGATAAATAAACTTGCATAAGGTAATCCCAAAAGTAATGTCGTTTTTAAATATGATTTCGTCAAACGTAAAGAAATTAACAACTAAAGTTATTTTTTAATATTAATTTCAGTATCCTTGTTCAACTACTTCGACAATAGCAATTTGTTGAAGATAGAATCAAAGAACTGTTAACGTAGTTGAACAAGGACAGTGAAATTAATATTCAATAACTTGATAATTTTTTAAGACAATTGATTTCAAGTTGATTTCAACTAATTAATATCATTGAATTTTTTTTCAGCTAAAAACCGGTTAAGTTACCTAAATAGGTAACAATTGGAAAGTAAAACTAATTTTGAGTGTGATAACCGCTATCATGATATTTTTCTATTAAAAGTGCATCTTATTTACAAAATTGTTAGCAACAGATCTTTGCTGTAGTAATCCAAATTTTTATCGAAGAATTCTAAACCAAGTATATCCCTGACATTCCACCACATATGTATACGTAGTTCAATTTTTGCGGAACAAAATTGGACAATATAGTTATATTTATTTAACGTATATTTTATGAGATAGAGAACGACATTACTTATGGAACAACCTGAAATTATAATATGTACTGTGAAATTCTTCATGTACATAGTAAGATCCAAGAATGTCCAATTTGACTGCTCTTCAGTAATTGGTGACGTGATATTTTGTCCATGGCTTATGAGTTAATCCCTCACTAACTTCAGGTAAATATTTAATTAAAATCTGTCCATTTGTTATCAAGTTTTCTTTGTTTTGTAAATCAGGATTAAACCAGAAACATACTCAGCTTTCCTGCGACTATCTATGTAGGTCCTCAGTAATCGTGTTTAAAAAGGAAACATTTCCCCTATGTAGCTTCCTCGGTGATAGAAGATATGTAGAGCTATTAGAGCACTCGAGGAAACGAGCCGAGCTAAGCTCCGTGAGTAATTAACCTCTTGCCTTGAAATAATGTGTCACATTCATGAATCAGGTTATGACTACCATACTTGCAAACAAGAGCCCCACTTGAATATGAATTCACAAAAATCCTTTAAAAACTTCACGATATTTTCAGTGATCAACGGTAATCGGAGCATCAAACCATATTCTGATAATAACATAATTCATAATTTATAATAAGAAAAATATTACGTAGTTATTAACACAACTGGTAATTTGTTTAAAATTTCGTATACGCTTAATATTATAGCAACGATATACCTCACAAGTATACCACCAAATAATGCAATGCTCTGCATCCTTGCTGATTTCTGTGAAAAAAAGATTTTATAATCTGCTGTACTGGATGGTGAATTTTCTGTTATGGCTGTCAACGAGACAACAGAAAATATTGACAGGTGTGGTCCATAGAAAATGAAATAACAACAGCACTGAAAACAGCGATGATCAATATTATCAATGAAATTCACAAATCATTTCTAATTGTTCTTGTTATCAATTGTGAATGGTATCAATTGTCTCTTGAAATTAATTTGAAGTTATAATTAACATCATTGTATATCATTCTACTATTTTTAGTGTGTCCATTATCAGTTAATATTGTTTGTTATTTTACGTACATATTTCCGTTAACTATAAAATAAAAAAATATTCTAACAGTTCCATTGCGCTTCAGGTACTTAGGACTTTAGAGTAAGACCTTATAGTCAATTTTTTATCAACCCAAATATAATCAGACAGTTCGTCTTCAGTTGCAGAGAGTACGCGTGCACACGTTTGCCACATAACGCGTGTTTGTTAAACCGTGCAAATTGTCTGTGAGAAGGGGTGTAAAGCTCAATGGAAGGGCGTGTGTAGGGGTGATTCGAACTAGAATAACAGAGAACCTTCGACTCGATGTTTGAGAAACACCGCTTTGATGTTTGTTTGTCGTTATTTGTGGTTGTTCGCGCTACTAAAGGTAATATTACGTGTTCCTTGTTGCCATTGGGCTTGTGGATGTTGACGAAATCGTTGAGATCTTCAGAGCGGTTGAATTTCAAGACGGAAAATCGACGTGGTAGCTCGAGGGGAGTATTGATACCGATGCTTCGGGCGATATCTCTGAAGAACATCCTAACTTCGATTCCATTATAGAATTCTCGTCTGAGACAATTTTCACATTATCAAAATTGAAGACAAAACAGAACTCTGAAAAAATGTTACAACGAATGCTTGAATATGCAATTATTCTAATTATAATCAGTTATGCTATACAAGCTTCATGTGTTGTAAGGGCAATCTTTATAGATTTATACGATTCTCACAGTTTCTAAATTAACATTGCCGAAGATATTGATTGTTATTTGAAAATAATAAATAAGTGAACATTATTCAATGAAATTTATCAAAGAAAACACAATGGTTATCATTCTGAGCGTTCAGCATGAAAATTCTATTTTCTTACGAACAGTATATGAAACATAAAAGTTGGCATGCAAATTAAATACACTTCAGTGGATATTGTTAAAATTCCAGTTTATAATTTGCTGACATTCTATGAATTTATTCAGATATTTTCAAATGGTGACTAGTAGTTCAATTAAAAATTGCTTCTTCAATTAATCTAGTTGCGTCGTTTCTAACCACGAAGAGGTATTTATGACACAGGGACGCAAATGCATAACTGCGCCAGCTGGTTGCAGCTGCGGATTATGCAATTTCAAATGCATCAAGTTACGTAGGAGTATAAGGTAGATGCAGCATCGATTCCCGTTGATACCAACACGGTTTCACTCCACCCCGGTGCATGTGTATAAACCTCTTCCAGGATATTTATGATCTGTCTTGTAGCAATCTAACTTAACCTCATCTCCAGGAAAACGAGGTATCTTGTTTCTCCTACTCACTCGCGATGCTTAGACTATGCTGCTTCTGCATCGGTGTATTTTCTCCCCTTCTTCTCCTTTTTTTTTACCCACTCTCTTCCTTGGCTTTCCCGACTTTTTTTTCAAACCTTCATGGTTTCCTCCCAGGTTTTCAGTTTTACATTTTCCTGTTCTCTTAACGGTATACTTTCCTTCCCTCAATTCTCTTTAAGTGCTTCCTTATGTTCATTTCTGCGACTCTGCATTTTCTACTTATTAATATTGCACCTCTCCGTTTCTTTATTTTGTCAATTTCCCTCCTTTTTTCTCTCTTTTTCAATTATTTTGTCTTCGGCTATTTCAGTTTATTCTTCGTAGTGCTCTCCAATTTCGCGAGTTTGTCTGTGCCTGTTTGCGTCTCTCAAGGTTCCGACTCCGCATTTTCTCAGTCCCTTCTCACTCTACTTTTCTGTATCGCCACCCCCTTCTCCGTTTCCAACATCGTCTACGCTATTTTTTCATCATTTTTCAACCCGCCCCTGCTTTACGCTCTATCATCCCTCCACGGTTTCCGTGCTTGTTCCGTATTCGTTCAGCCCTCAATCTCTTCGAGTCCCCACGCGCTACAAGATTTCCCCACAGGCGTGCGCTTTCACTTATTCACGCGCTCAATTATTTACGCACACGCACATGAGGAGCGCCGTTTTGTCACTTGCGTGTATCAACTCGCGCACGTCGCCTGTCGAAAATGCAAGGCATGCTTTCGCAAAGGTCAGAAATTGCGGAACATTATAATACAGTGACTCATTTTCAGTGAGATTGACAGAAAAAATAGTTACAGTATCGAGAATTTTCAAACTTTTATTTTAGAAGGAAACATTAAGTACACAGAAATTGGTTTTTCTTTGCTCTTAAGAGAAATTGTTCAATACGAAAATTTAAGGGATATGTGTTTTGTACTTTTCTCCAATTTGAATTTTAAATGGTGCAGCAACCCTTGAAACATGAAGTTTATTACTGCAGGGGAGATTAAAAATATGTTTATATAAGTAACTATAATTTAGACTGATATGAACTGATGACTAGTGTAATCGGGTGAAGTGAATCATCATTAAAGCACTCGTATTTGAAGGGTATATCAAACTAACAAAGATTACTCACTTTATTAAATACGTGATTAATAGAATTTTTAAGTAAGTTTTGATGAAAATAGTTATTATTTATTGTGACTTATTATTAGAATTGTAATGAACTATTCTGACGTACACAGTGGGTGTCACCGAATAATAATTTATATGCGTATAAGTATTTTGTAACAATACTGTGGGGGATCAATTGTCTTTCAGATACATGTAGTTATTTAAATTACTTGAACTGCGTTAGGAATTAATATCTTTGCATCGACTGATGGTAAATAATCTTCCACTTCAGAAAGTAATTTATCATTTAATTTTGTATAATAGGAACAATATTTTTGAAATATTTATTCTTTGCAAAATTTTAACCTCAATGTTTATTTTACACCATTTTTGGAATCTATATACCGTAGAAGTGTCCTTGAACGGCTAATGCGACGTGCCTATACTATAATGTCCTTATGCTTGGCTTGGACAGTCTCTATAATACATAGTAATTCAGATTTGTTACTAAAATTATTTCCTACAATTCTACTGCCTTTCTTTACATTTTCCTAGTTGTTATATTCCATTATTCACGAATTGTTTAATATTTTGATTTAAATACAGTAGGACCTCGATTATCCGAACTGTAGTTAGTAGCAAGATGACTCACGTTCTAACTACATTCTGCGAACAAACTTTAATTTTATATTAGAATGTGAAATATATAGTGATACAAAATTAAGTACATGGTATCACTAATGATAATTTTAACTTGTAATCAACATAAGGTGACCAATTTTAGGATGATCGGTGTTCGGATAATCGAGGTTCTACTGTAGTAATGTTGTTGGCAAGGACATAAATGGCACAAAGGACATAAATTATTTTTCCCAGAAATTTCTTAACTTCGTTTAATTTATCAAACTTTTTAAATACTATATATTTGAAAACAAATAAATTTTCAACTTTCCCCAACTTTAACAAATTCGTCTGCGAAGAGTGTTGAGAATGTTCCAACGAAACCGTTCGAGTTTCTCCTGCCTCGGCCTAATCCATCTAATCTGTCATTAAAAACGGCAAGAGGGCGTTGGATTTTTTTTCCTGCGAGACGAATTTCGACCTCTCAAACCGGCGAAATCACTCCGTTTGTCCCCCGGTAGCGGCTCCCGTCTCGGCTCGGTACCAATTTAAGAAGCTTATAAAGAGGAACTGCACTCTCAACGGAATGCAAATCTTCGCTGAACCTCGAGAAAATTGCGCCCACTTTAAGCCGTCGCCGGAAATAGTTTCCACTTTGATGGAGATCGTTGCTACCCGAGCGAAACTGAATCCTACCCCGTTGCCAAATTAAACGGCCTGAATTTTTCTTTTTTCTCAAGCGACACTTACTTCCCGGCCCGATACTCGAGACATTAACCGTTAAATATTTTTGACGGTGTTCGCGGTATCTTTTGATTCACCGTCGCGAAAGTATCATCGCGTCGAAGCAAAAGAAATTGATCCTAGCAACAGAAGTGACAGAAAACGTACAATTCAAGTACAGTAGGCTACGCGGGAGTTAAGCTCAGTACCATTCAGAAACACTATACGTATTGTGTAGGGATGTCAAGTTGGCTAGCCTAAGGAATGCCGGTGTAATTGGTTAATAATGGAATAGGCATCATAAAAACAGAGCACACATATTTACTTTATTGGCTGAAACGCTCACATCTACTAATCGGATCATATAGCACCGTGTTTCGGAAGCATCAAAGTCGGAGCGAATGGAGTACCCTTCTTGCCCATGTGCCGTCCCGCTAGCCAATCTGTCATCTCTGCACAGTACATTAGAGCTGCATAACTGATTGCTCATGAGCAACGGCGGCTTGCACTTCTCCTCCCGAGTTACCCCCACTATGGGGCTCAAGTTGACTCACTTGAGACAGAGTGGGGGCGGATAGAGGGATGGAGGGAGGGAGAGAGCACTATGCTATGGTGTATCCGCGTGTTCCTGCCTCCTCCATAGTAAGGGTAGCTCTAGAGGAGAAGTGCGAGTCACCGTTGCTCGTGAGCAATCAGTTATGGGGCTCTGCTGTACATGCTGTACATACTTATGATAAAGTTTAATTTTTTAATTAGGCACAATAGGACATTAACAAGAATAAGTAGTAATAAAGTAGAACAATCGTAATAATAAAAAATATGTGAATGTCCCGAGCGGAATAGTATGAGATTGCATCACGTTGCTCGGAACAAAAAGCAGTTCCCCTCCTTAATACTACCTACTACTACTATAAAGAGATACGCACAATTTTTTATTTAAGTATAAATTATGCATTATATTTTTCTTGCTTTCTAGTGAATTTTTAAAAGGTTAGAAGTTTTCTTGATGAATTGTACATTATCCTGTCCAATATTGACAAAAAGACGTTATTATTTGTGATTAAATGATCAATTATAAAGCCACTGCAAACAGTAAATAATTCTTTATCGAAGATAAAGTTCTCCGTTCATTCATCTATGATATTAGCCTCTGTTAGCCCTGGTAGCCTCAAACTGTCTACAACACAACCACCTCTCCACCAGGTAATCATTAGGATATCGAACTTCGCTTATTGTTACTTTCAGTAATTGTCTGTAACACTTTTTAAATATACTGCCCGAAACAGTTAGAAATGTGTTAGTTTCAATAATTTTACACAATCTATCAAGTACTAAGAATAAAAAATTTTGTATCTAATATTTAGCGTTCTCACTCAAAGTTCACTGTGTATAGTATTTAAATCTTTCATAATATTTAACACCTTAATAAAAAACAGATTATTTAGATGTATGTTCCTCCAATTATTTGGAACAGTGTATATTTTTTCGGTAAACAAGCACCAATTTTCACCCAATCGAGTTCAAGACTGTAAACAATCAATAACAGCACTTTCACATCCGTACATTGAAAAATACGATTACATAAAATCACCGTTGGAAAATACCATCATTTAAAATGAAAATGATGTGTCGAAAAATGTACGTCCTTTTTCAATCTTCCCGCCCAATCACCGTTCGATTCATCGCTATTGAGTCGACCCTCGACAAACTTTGTAAGCTTCGTGAAGGATTTCACAGTGTATCGCACGGGTCCGAAGCCATGTTGAATTCCGAACGGAAGCCCAGGTTATTATAGCTACTAGAAGCCGGCCCGTAGAGTCCATTCACTTCCGGCGCAGTGGAGTCAGGAATCACGAGTCGCGTGGCATTTTGTTAGGAAAACCGTATCAATCCGTTTGTACACAAGCACAACGTGCTGAACGAGCTTCACCCCCGCCCTGCCACCCCACAAAACCATCCTAACCCGTTCATACGGACATGCAAGCCAAGCGGGTGCAGCGGTCGTGCAGTTCCAGCGAAACTTTCCCAGCTGGCAGCCAGCCATCGTCACGGTGGACGGAATTCGAATGTGTTTACAGTGGTGTTTACAGTCGCAATCGTTTCTGCACAATCCTATCCGCCACCGTTCTGTCCGTCTTTTCGAATGCTTCGTAACCTTCCTGCTCGACGTTGAACGCTACTTTTACTCGAACATGAACCACAGTACCCCCAAGAGACTTAGGACATGATGTGTGGAGGATTTAGCAACTAACAAATCTATTATTTGCAACACACATGTAACTATTGTAGACAGCCGTTTAGTGTATTGTAGTTAGGGAGATGAAATTGGTAGTGGGTTGGCTAGCTTAGTGGGATAGCACACACCCGGAAAGCGAACAAAGGTTCTGGCTTCGATTCCCGATCTAAGGTACATATTTTATGTTAGATACAATACTGTGTTTTCTTGTTATGTTATTAAAATTAATTTAAAGTCCAATTCTAACAATTCACTCCAACACGTACTGTGTTCTGCCCGTTACTCTAAATTGTTCTAACTAATTTGCTAATCTTGATAGTCTTAAATGGATACTGTATGTTCGCTCCAGAATGTCATTCGACGGTAGCTTACCAAGGTGGGGTTGTGAAAATGCCAGTAAGAAGTTTTGCGTATAAATTTTATTGAATCCAACTAATTGCTAAAACCCTCGTTATGTTTTACATAAAAATAATAGTATAATGATGATATGAAATAAGAAGTGTATTATAAAATAATTAAATATCATTGTCCTTAATTTTCATGTGCCTAACTAGGTTTGGAATTTTTCACTATGACACGAAACATAGGTGTTAAATTTCAAACTCAAGCATATACGGTGCTATTTTTTTATTTTTTTAATGACAGAAAAATTTGTCGTTTGACCGCGTTAATGAAATGTTGATTTGGAAATAGTCGATACGTAGAACACTACTGAAAGTAAAAAATCCGATATCTGTTACACGTGATTGTTTCGCAAATCCACGCGAATTTCCATCGGATGACTGCACCGAAAATAAGTGGTAATGACACCAGAATTTAACGAAATTTGGTGAAATGGTTCGAATGAAATTTTATAAACGCGACTCCGCTGATTGCAGCTGCGATTATTGTTAAATAATGCGGACGAACGTCGAGCTGCTGCGGCTCAGTAATTTCATTAGGTTACCGTCCAGAAGAATTTAATTTAAAATTTCATTCAATTATGAATTCAGGTTTGCTTAATTTGAAGTTCAATATTATTTCCATAGGCACTCACGTGGAAAATTACTAATCAATAATATAGCACGGTGCAACGCACCATTGATAAGCATACCCGTTCGTATATTACAATTATTATCGTAGTCTACCATTTGATTATTTTCCCGTACACTTTTACCTAAAAAAGATATCTGATAGAAAATTTGGAACATTGTTTTTACTAATATAAAAATAAATGCACACGATGGGGACAAAATAATATTTTAAAAAATGAAGTACTCCAACAGTTTTCGCCATATCAAAGTAACTACCAATTTCGAAGGAATAATTTACAATACGGTCTGCAATTAGCAATTAAAGCATACATATTATTCCCAATGGACCGTTTAACTTCGGGAAGGAAAGAGATGAGCAGCGCGTGAAAAACGAGGCAATGCGTGTTCTGGTTTACCTATCACGATCGATAAATTTTCAAATAGAAACAACGCATAAATTTCCCAAAAATGTGTCCCAATTTTCGAATATTTTTTCTACAATCTACTTGTAATATTTCTCTATTTTTGTACATGTTCTCTACATGATTTATTTTCGATTAATCAAATTTACAGTAGAAACATTAAGAAGAAGAAGAAGAATTTTTCAAAAGACTAAATGCACAACTGAAAAAATGTTATACTGAAATCGATGCAAGATATGCCTACAATCAGTGCTTTCTTTAGTTTCACATGAATTTACAAAATTATAATCCTATGTCAAGTTTCCTGTCCTTTTTCGAATTTTTTGAGAAACCATGATCGAACAGAGCTTGAGCGTTCCCGAGGAGCACAAAACGAATGCAAAGAGATCGAATCTTTTTAATCGGCGTAAGCCACCGTTCAAATGGATCCGATTCTTTTATTTTTTCTCGGCCAGTGTTCATGTCGCATTTAAATCATGCTCGGGCGTAAGCTCGAATTAATGCGCGCGAGGAGGCAGAAGCTGAAACCCGGCATTAATTAAATCCTACACGATATAAATTCCGTTGTTTCACGGAAATAAAATATTCTCGTAACGCGTTCGAACGCGTTTCTGTTCCGCGCGCTTCTGATTATTTCGTTCTGCTTCGAAATCGAATGAAAAATAATTGAACGCATTTTCCGCTCGGTACTTTTCGATTTATTTCGAACACAACGACCGGTCGGTTCGCCGATCTCGAGCGCGCGCGCGCGCGCGTGTCAAAGCAAGCGGTATTGTTGCTCGTGCTGCGTTATTAATAAGCGAAACGTCGATTTCCGTTGTGCAAACGGAACGAAAGTTTCGCAACACTCCGTAATTGCAACTCAGCGTACACAACACCGAGCCAGGCAACACTTGTTTCAAAGCAAACGCATTCTGTAACTTCGCCAGCAGCCTCACCACGTTAATAGAATTTTGCCTGATTTCGCCGCAATCTATGTATGTATTTCCGGATACCGAATTTATTGATACCAACGAAATATCTGCGCTCTCTTTCCATTGAAAGGAATGATCGGTCCGCATGCTGCTCCCATATCTGGTTGTATTTTGATACAGTGTAGGTAGGATAAAACGTAAACATAGTATCTGCAAAATTTGTATAGTTCCACAAAATGTTTTACCTTGAAGTTTAATATTCTGTACAATTTAAAGAGTTTGTAATTATTGGTATATCGTTTAGGTGATTATAAAAAGAACTGAGTAATTTTATCACAAAATTGTATGTTTATTCAAGAAGTTAGTATGATAAATAGAAAATTCTTGTAAAATATAATGAAGTTTCTACAGTTTGACTTAATGCAGTAATGCAGATTATCATTTGTGTTATATGTATGAGTTTCAAATATGAATTCTTAAAAATTGTATATTAAAACTATTTGTTAGTCTATGCTATAACAGTCTTCTTCATGTATTATGTATACTACCTGTCTCTACGCTCTCAATTATTGTACAAAAAAAGGGATTTTTTCTCGTATACTGAAATAAAGTAAATTAAATTATTCTATCCTTGATTTTTAGAGGATTATCTAAAGCAAATTGTATCTGTTGATAAATATTCTTCTAGTATTTCGCCGTTAGAGCACTTGAATAATAAACTTCAGTGCAGATAGCTATTGAAGAAACTGTAAGACAAAAGGTTAACTATTTCGGTTATTTACAATATTTTTGTCGTGTTATACAATTTTTCCTTCAGATATTTTGTTGCACTATCAAAAACAACGAAGATCTCTCAATTGTTCAAGGAAGTTTTTATAAACTTTATATGTTTATAAAAAGTTGCTTAGGCAATTATAAGACTAATTATAAGACCTAATTCAGTTACAAATGTTAAAATTGGGACTCATTTAGAAGTGTACTAAATATATTATATCCCATCTCAGGCTGACCAAATAATTTTCACACCAAAGCGTTACACAAAGCGTTTTATTATTTAATGTATAACACATGCAGCACTAACTGCAATCACTGATTTTCTTTAATTAAATATTTATTAATTTCTATAAAATTCTGAGAAGTACAGTAATAATAAAAGCACAAATTATACGATGGAATTGTTAAAAATTTATTTGCTTCAAGACTTATGTTAAAAGCAGTAATGTATCATGTGTCTGACTAGTTACGGAAATTTCCACTGCGTGTACATGTTGACTTCCACAGTGGAAAATCCCTCCACTAATCAGACACTCGAAAGCAGATACAAACATGTATCATTAAAAATAATCATTAATTCTAATATTTTTTATCCAGTCCGCATGAAAGTTATTTTAATGAATTAATGAGATTTTTTCACTTGAAATGATAATAAACCAGACCTGAATCGAATGATTTTTAATCGGACCACAAGATGTTACAGAAACGCCGATAAAAAGGGGTTCAGGAGGGGTATAATGATTTTTTACCATCAAGTATGATGACTGCGATTAACTTTCTGTTGACTTACTACTCGTTAACAGATTCAATGCTACCGTGAAAACTGCCATACGTAGTTAAACATAATATAATCTATTGTTTTAAGTATAAATCACGAAGGCAAAAAATATTATATAATTTAAACCTGTAGTAGTTGCTTTATATTATTGTTATAATAACATTTTTTTCAAAATTGTGTAAGAATTATTAGTTATTTAGTTAAATAAAATTAGAAGCGTTGATCACCGGTGACCATGACGGCAGTCAACGTGTTAAGTGAAATTCGCTACTGTCGACTATAACAGTTTTAAAAATCCATTCGATCGAAGGCTTTATTCTTTATAATTCAATTCAAATCTTTTGGAGAATCGTTTTAATCAAGAATTTTCCTTGAAAATCGAGAACAGAAAGAATCATATCAAGTGACCCCGATTTCATGGACCACGAAACTCCAGGAATCATTCACGCCATAGTGAATAGAAGAAAAGACGTAGACTAGAGCTTTTATCGCCGTGAAAGCCGATTAAGGTAGCCGTAGTCGTAACTCTATAGCCTTTTCACAGCATGTATTCCCCTAGATTTTGTGCGTTTGAAAGACTGCTATAGAACACTGATGAAATTTATTCTACGATCCAGCTGTCATAAACATTTTGAACTATCCGACTAGGTCAATATTTACTGTTACTACTATCCACTAGGTCAGCCCATCTAGATATTGTTTTATCTTCTAATACACTTACTATCAGGGTTTTTGTAACGAATACTATTAAGACCTTTTGATTTTGCGAAGGTACTATTTGTTCTATTACCTTGTTTATTGATAACGACTTTGTTTATTACGTGTGTAAAATAGCACGTGAGAGGACTGATCTGTGTGACCATGAGAATATACATATGTAAACATTTCAATATTTCTCACATGATTACAAATGAATATTACGAATAATTTGCGCTATAATAGAAATTTAATTTTTTTTATTTATTGTTCGTACTTATTATACATTTTCTGTCATATTAAATGTTGATTCTAAAACATATTATTACTAATTATTATTATTGTCACTAGAACTAAAGATTTCACTTTATTAATTATACATGATGGAAGAAAATTAAATTTGTATGTATTAATTTTTATGAACATTGGAATTTTTATTTTTTTTACTACAGGAAGCTTAAATGTGATTATACTGTATTCTGTTAAGCTGAAGGAATATTGAAGTAAGTAATGATATCAGTCGACAAGTTTGTCAAAAACCTTAAAATTTACAAGCGGGGAAATTTCACCTATGCTAGCCTTCAAGGGTGAAAATCGAGTAAATCCCTGTAATTCTATCTGGTGAACGTTTTAACACTTGGACGGCTGCAGATATTTTCAGAAAACCAGTTATCATCGACCATTTTCTACGACACTTTGTACATAACAAATATTCAACGTTGCTCTCTTTATATAGGATATTTTACCATTTTCATTTTGTAAATACTTGGCTATTTACTTTTTACCAGGGATAAGAATTCTCATTTATTTGTTACATGTGAATGTTGTGCAAATGAGCGAGGTCACATCTATGTCACAGCGACCGTCAATGTGTTAAAATACTATCTCTGAAGTAACGAGTAGAATTACTGAAAATCAACTTGGACATCTGACAAACGGAACATTTATTAAGATTCAAATTAGAAAATCAACTTTAATCTTTTCGCGCAATGCAACGGTGATTACATAGAAGCAAAATCCCGGACTTCAGACTTTATTCGCAAATGAAAATTTCTCTGTCCTATAAAGCTCCTTGAAAGGCTATTTCGCTGAAGAAACGTCTGTCTGTCCTTTGAAAGAAGAACGCGAAGCGTAATCTAGATGCAAGCAGAAGAAACTGTAACTATAATGAAATCTGGAGGGATTAAGCGTGACACGTCTTATCGCCGTAGCGGATAGATGTCCTCTTTCAACTTTAATTCCGTAATTCGTATTTGCTGGCGGACGATCCCGCATATCATGGCTTAAAGCTCACGCGCTTTTGTTCAAATATTATTACAACTCGAGGAGTTTCGCGTCTGTTTATCAGAGACGGAAGTTGGAACGGAGGATGGATTCAGGTGCGTTCGAACGAGTGCACACTTAAAAGGAGGATTTAGGATAAGTCCATCTGTTATGTTACAACTGTCGTGTAAGCTGCGAATTCAACACACATGAGTGTGTGTGTGTGTGTATATATACATATACACCGTGCGTTACGTTGTAAAATAGAGCAGGACGTTTTGTCGAGATCTGAAAATGTGGAACTTTTGAAAAAATGTTTGGTGGAACCTTAAAATTTTGTACCGAAGTTAATTCTAATACTAACACGTTATTACAATAAATAAGTAATACTTTAACCCTCTGTAACCCGAATTCTTGTTGCGTATGACGAAAATGATACATCAGGTAACTTACAGACATTGATCGTGGGATATAAACGTAATTATAAACGAACAGACTGTGTAGTGACAGTACAGTCGTAGAATGTAATTGTACACAATGATAAATAAACGAAATGAGACTTAAAAAGTATTGATGTCTAGTTAAGTAACTTTCGAGTCACATAGCATTATTGAGGGTTAAACAAGAAGAATTAACAGGATAAACTTTTTTAAAAATATTTATGTGACGTTTAACGTAAATGTACCAGTAATTGACACTATAAGACTCATTTCCCATTGTAATTATTATCGCAGAGTTTTATTTTTAGTAAGCAATTTTGTAGGTGGATAACTTAATTCGACAGCTGTTTTTAAATTAATTGAATTCATTAGTATTGACAAATACTCTTATAATGGTTGTATTAAAAAAACTTGAACCTTCCAAACTGCACGAGTAGTTGACACACCAAATTTCTAAAGGCACTAGTAGTTGACAGGTTCATGAACCAGTAATTGACACCAGACAAAATAAAATACAATGTTTATTTAAAAACAAAAATACAAGATTCAAGAAATAGAATGAAATGAAGTGCGATAAAATTAGTTAGGTAACACATACAGAGCATTATAAAAAAACTATAACATACAAAAATGTTAATAATATAATAATAAAAAATATATACATATAGATGTACATATAGAATGAAAAGCGTTTTGAATTACATTATGAATTAACAATACTTTTATTAGTGTACATTAAGGTACTCAGAAAATCGGTATTTTGTGCACATTAAACCACCAAATATAATAGGATTCATAAATTAATTTTCATCTCTAATATTTAGAGATATCAGCATGAATAGGATTTACGTAATTTCTTTATGTATAAACATCAATCTACATAATATTGTTTTTATTTTATGTTATTCCAATACTATGAATCATTTAGTATTAATACTACAGAAGACAGTGCACAGTAATATTGTTTAAGTTTTGATTTTACAATTTCATTTTGCGTAGATAGGACCACAAGTATAATTTAATTTGTAATGATAAATAAGGTAGTTCTTAGCACAAACGACTCGGCAAGTCTGAGCTAACAGAATGGCTCTTAGCAGTTTGGCGCTTCAACAATCGGAGATAAGGTAAAGTCACAATTGTTGTGTATGGCCTTGCAACCAATGCAGGATGATTTTCTTGTGCTTTTTCAAATATTTATCTTACACTGTGTAACAAAATGTTGATGCGACTTTAAATTCCTAATTAAAAGCCAATCATCAAAGTTGGTCTGATTAAATTTCATTTTCTAATTTGAATCTTAAATCTCAAACCATTAAAGATTTTCAGAAAACATAAGTGACTCCTATAAAAACCTATTCATAATTCAACTCAATATGCAGTTTCTGTTATTATACTGCTAAATAAAAAGCCCTGCAAAAAGATTTCATATGCATCTGCCTCATAAGAGTACAATTTATTATAATTGTACTGCGACTATTTATGCAAATATACAAAGTGTTCTATCAGAAACCGAACACCTAGGTTCTGTCTTTTTACTTTTCATGATCCGAATAAATTTCTGCCCCACGAAATTTTATTTTGTAATGTTAACAATCAATGCTATAGCCATTCAACTGTGCATAATAATGTGAACTTAAAATATCCCTTAAAATCATTTAATTTAGTCAAAAATAAATCCAAGACAATTTAATGGTTCGCTTTCTAGTACGTCACCCAGTATATTTTTATCCTCAAACATTTTTATGACCAATGCATTTCAAAAAACATCATATCGAAAAGCTAGGTTTCTGTCTTCCAAAAATCTCCGGATCGCATTTTCTATTTAGCTACTTTCTCGAAATGAGTTTGTTTTGCGTGCTTGGCTATGTCGAAACACATGAACATCCAGAGTCTGATTATAATGCTAGAGATGTCCAAATACTTCTGCGAGAGACTGCTCCCCGGTATTAAAGTGCGCTGCGCTGAAGAGTCGTGGATATCATCGCAGACGACAAGTGAAACAGAATGTAAGACGAATTCGTGCTCAACGACGAATTTACAGTTCCATAAACACACGGCCCTCGACAAAGCTAACAGACAAAAGTGCATGCAGGAGATTTCGCCATTGAAATGAGAAGTGGCACGGCGGAGAGGAGTGTGTCGAGGTTCGAGCGAGAAAGAGGTCGAGTAAAACATCCGTCTCGTCAGTTTTTATTAGTTAATGAGAAGTGCAATTTTAATAACGGCCCACCCGTGCTTCCGATGAAACTACCTTGAAAAACAACCTGCGCGAATAATGTGACCCTCGTTGCCGACACCGTCCACCCTCGTGGCTGGTATGGTAAAGCAGCCGCGGAAGTTACGAGATAAAAATTAAATAAATGAATTTCGGATGCGCATTGTGACGCATCCGTGAACAAGTATGCAGCCAGATAACGTGAATCGTGTGAGCAACAGGAATTTACGAAACGGCATGCATTGGTAACAATGGAAATGTATAGGGACATTTTTTGGCAAGGGAATTCTTTGAATATTAATTTTAAAAAACCTGAAATTAAGAAGGAGTCAAAATGGTGGATATATTCTGTTTTGAAATTGAATTTATGACATGACAGAATAATAGTGTATGTATTTTCCGGGGAGAATGAGTCAATACAGTACCTTCTTATATCGTGAAACTTAGAAGAAGAAAAAACAATTATAATACGGTCAGAACCAGCTATAATGTCCTGCCTTAATATTGAATCTTCAAGAATGGTTTATTCTCATTTGACAATTTTTATGAGTATAAAAATCCCGTACCAATGTATGATGGGTACCATACTTACAAGAAACCACATTTTACATTCGTGTTCAAATATAAAATCCATCGAACACATGTTGGCTTGAAATCCTCCGTAAAAGACAACTTTGATACTGATAAGATAGACAAATTGTCGTTTCTAAAAAGACTATGCTATTTGAGAAATTATTATAATACAGTTACTAATTGTAAGTGTATTTGATTACTACAAAGTAGTGAAATCCTTTTGTTCCATTACTGCAGTGATGACCACCGGAGCTGCGGCGTTCCCCCACTCTAGATCCATTCCCCACATGTAAGTATGTACGCTTTCTGTTGCGTACCGTGATTCCGTTCACGATCAAACCGACGTCAGCAGTACCTCACACGCCTAATTAAAATTGTGTGAGTGGTTGAAAGATAGAAGCTGACTCTGCTTACTCTGATGAAAGTATCTTTAAATGCGAGAATGTTTCAGAGTGTCAGCATAACGGTGTATGTAGGAGTGATGTACAACGAATGCTTTGTGGATATAAGTGTGCATAATTTATACACCTTTTTGTTGCCAGCTTGCAACCAATCAGTGTGCAGGAAAATTGCCTTCCGTGGAACGTTGCGTTATGGGTTTTTCCCGCTTCGGCCCTTCGACCTGGCATGGTGGCTGCAGGTCAGCGCATAGCTCGGTACGTTTGGGCTAACAAGGAAAACCACATGAAGTTTCAAAATAATATTTTTACACTTAGCCTTCTAGGTACGCAACACTGTCATATAGAACGACGATGAACCGGGGGGGAACGAGGAGCAAACTGGAGGGTATTGAAACGAAGGGAAGGTCGTAGCTCCAGTGGCCATCACTGCATTACTGTGTCGATAATATCCTTGTAGTTGATACGACATTAAACTATTATAAAAAGTTTAAATTCTAAATAGAGTAACAAACACTTGCATAGTCTATCAAATACACTGCCAAACAATTAATATCGACCAAAACACAATAAAAATACAAATAATAAATGAAATAAAAATTTGTGTTGAAGATGAAGTAAATAACGTGTCTGTTACAATAAAAGCCTGAAATCAGTAATTATTAGCTTTACCAGTAAAAGCGTTAAAAGATTAGACAATTAATACTTTTATTAGCAAATGTATGCACTTACTATTCTAATTTAGCAATAATATACACAAACTACAGAACCTCAAAGCTTCAGAAAACATGAAATATTTTGCAATGTGTTGGACATTCAGTTACTAAATGAAAATATATCAAATTGCATGCAATTTAATTAACAAACTGTTTGAAACCACATATGCTATACCTAAACCAACCTTACACAACCTATATTTCTGTTTCTTTATTTCAGTGAAATAAAACAGTATCAAATTCGATGCAATTTAATTAATAAACTGTTTGTTAACCAAGCATGCAATACCCAACCAAAAGTCTACTTCTTCTCTTTATGTTAATTAAACACAAAAGTATCATGCTTTGTGCAGTTCAGTTATTAAACCATTTATTATCTCGATTCTTGCAAGTGTTTTATTGAGTGCACACATTTACCAGGAATTCCATACAACTGGCGTGCATGGATAACGATGTAAATCTACACGGAAACTTATTATCGATGAAGCCCTCCGAATAACAATTTCAAGGCGTTCAAAATAAAGAGGAGATAGTCAAACGTATATTTTACCGAAAAGAAAAATTTAAGAGTGATATAGGGGAGAAGATATTGTAACTAATATCCGAGCGTTTGCGTAATTTCTAAAGAGTGACACTTTTTTCGCTGAAGTCGAGCTTTTCCGCCTCAGCAGGGATTAAAGCTTCGTAAATATAACCGCCTTATTGAAAGGGAGCTCGCAAAGGAACGGCTGCGGCCGACGAAAAAAAGGAGAAAACGATGGGACAAGATGTAGGGAGGATGGAGGAAGGAAGATGGCGGATGACAAGGAGGACAGATAAAGAGAGTAATTTTCGTGGGTACACAAGCCGTAATTATTAATGTCACGGATGAGACTGCGTCGCGAAGGCTTTGCAAGCTCCTGCATCTTCTTGGGTTACAAAACAACAGGCGCCCACGTAAGACATACGGTTATAGCGAACCATTTTTCATTTCTCGCTGCCGTAACAATCTTTTCTCTCAGACAGACCGGTCACGGCTGCCACCGGAAAAGAAAAAAATATTTCTTTCACAGTTTTGTAGAACGTCGCGAAGATGTATTTATTCGTTACTGTCTGAATGCTGAAACTCTGTGACTGCCGACGCTCTGCTCTATTCGGGACGAACGAATTGCGTTTCTCAGCAAAATCGTTCTATTGTTCGTTGAAGGTTGCTAGAGGGTTAGTTACTTGAAATGTTTAGTATTTTAAATTGTTAGGTATATTGTTGTGAATTATACGGGATTTTAATGAGAAAGCAATATACATTATCGAGTATAGAGGTTCTATTTTGTTTTCAAGTTAGTTCTGATTGGTTCCTACAGCAGTTTTTTTTTATATAAATCTTGCAAGTTTATATTAAATATAATATTATATAAAATCCTAAAAATATCTCGAAATTCGATTATCGATATATCTCGAAAATCGATTATCGATATATCTCGAAATTCGATTATCGATATCTCGAAATTCGATTATCGATATGTCTCGAAAATCGATTATCGATATATCTCGAAATTCGATTATCGATATCTCGAAATTCGATTATCGATATATCTAGAAATTCGATTATACACTGGTTAATATTAGCACTGAATTCATGTTTACAAACATTGTAATGCGTAGTTTATAATGCGTAATAGTACACGAGAATATCTCAGCGAAAATGTGCTGATAAGCAGAAAAGTAATTTAGCAAGCTTTTAATTGTAATAACTTTTGAACTAACAGGTTTAGGGCATAGGTACCTTAGTACTTTTTTGTAGAGATTAAAAAGCTGCATCGAATAGTCCAGTTGAAACTATATGATTCTGTTTAAAAAGAGTATGCAATTGAATTTTCCAGGTGCTCTAATGCATAAAAATGCATAAAATTATTTCCAGATTATACATCATTGAATACCATCTAATTTTGACTTATAGTATTTTTATGCATCTCTAACCGTTTGGAAGACACAGCTTGACTCAGTTGCAGTGCACAGCCTGTATATTTTATGCTTCAGAACGATGTACTTCAGAGATTCTATTTGGCACGAGTGTAACAGTTATTCATATTTGAATTACAACTATTAATTAAACCATGAATTATATTCAAAGATAAAAAATTGATATTGAAAATAAAATATAAGCGAGTACATCTTTTAACAAATTTTCATCTGATCCTCCCACGTAAATAAAACATATGTACGTTTTCGTAATGTTTTAATTATAATATTTATTACAATATTTATAATAATATTTATTAAGATGTTTAGCAGTTAAATTAACAATGAGTGTATCTAAACAGGAAATAAGTATTTTTAGGGCCCGTATAATATGTCAAAATTAGACTATGAATGTTTACGCACGTTGACATATTCAAGCAGATAAAACGTATCTATTATGTGAAATAGGCGAAACGAGAAACACACTTTTCAACTATTTATGCGATAAAGTATACTTTTTCTAATATCCCATTTCTCCATCTACATTAATCAATGGACATTTACACAAACATCTATAATTTAGTAATAATTTTCGACATTTACAAATGATACGATTGAAACGATGAAATTAAAATGAAACCTCAAGTAGCTATTGTTTCTTTTCATTTAAGTAAAAATTGTTCTATATGCGATATTAGTGTAGTGTATTACAATGTAATGCTGAAGATTAAAATGGCAATAAGGGATAAAATAAAAGTTTGGGAGAACATAAAAGTCATTTAACTGTTTGAGTTCCACGCAGCGCGATCGCGTTGTTCAGATTTCACGTCAAAAAGTCCCACTACGTTTGACCACGTTGCGCAATTGACAATGCGTTCGGATTCTGTCGAAATATACGCGCTCAATTTTACTAACAAAACCAAGCTAATCTTGAAATTACCTCCTGCGTTGATGCGTTCAATAATCTTGTAAAACACAGGTAATTCACATAAATAACGAAACTGCAGTTATTCGACGATGTGTCCGATCACTCTACAGTTTGCAATACGTTATAAAAGGAACAAGACATGATCGCGCCGTTTGGCGTTTTTAGACATACTTTAAGGGGACTAGGCACCAAAAAATGCATTTTTTTTATTGTAGTTTTCGAAAGTACTATCCTTTCCGAGTAAAATGCCGTTTGAATCATGTTAAAATTCGCAAAATTAAGGAATTGACAGCCGAAAAGTTCGATCGCGAGGTATGTAGTAGTTATCGTCTTCCAAAACATTAAACGCGTTTTTCTCGAAATCATATTTTCTCTTCGTTTTGCAGTGATTCCGAAAAAACGGAGGTTAAAATCGACTTGAAAACAATTGAGAAAATGTAAAACATGTCTAGTTAAGGCCTGAACATACGCATAAGTCTGCAAAAACTCCCATTTTATCAAAAAAAGTATAAAATAGCTTCTGTTGTAATGAAAAATCGCGTTTTTGTAACTACTGCCGCCATTTTTACAATTGTGATCTTTTTTTCGTTTTCAATAGGTTCAGTGCAAATTGGGGGCCTATACAGTGCCAAATTTTCCAGGATATTTCATAATTCAATTCTTTATGGCCAGGATCACTGCAAAACCACAACGACTCCAGAAAAAGCGCCTATAAATCAGTCGACTGTAAAACTATCATATATAAGTATATGTTATTCAAAAAAATATTTTTTTACAGTTTATAGTATTAGTAAACATTACCTGAAAGTACTAGTCACAATATGTATTCATTTACTTGTAATTAATTCTCAAAAGATGTTACATTTTGACCAAATCTGATTGCCTAGTCCTCTTAAGACACGCGCTATTGCGCCACTTGGGATTTCTCGACAAGATTTTTCCAATGACCCCTGGGACTCAGACGGTTAATAATGAAGTATAGACATTGAAGTGGATGTGTAAAGGGTGTCTCAGCTAAAGGAGGCCACCTGAATATCTCCTTCGTTTTTCATGACATGAAAAATGTTCATGTCACAATTTGAATGGCTTCAACGAAGGAATACCCTGGAAAACAAATTTTTTTTGTCAGGTCATTTTTTCTGTTTTTTTCAAGGTCATTGGTGTTTTTTATCTGAGAAACGTGTATTTTTTTCTATTGCATCTTGTGGCGGATGAAAAAATACATTTGAGTGCCTGAATCATGACCTTCAAATGACCTTGAAAACCAATAACGTGATGAAATTATTGCAAGTCGTTTTGTGTATTTCAAGTCGTTTTTCATCTTATTTCGATAAAAGTTTATCTCGCACTGGTACAACGTAGCATACTACAGTGTGAATGCAAGAAAATGCAGAATGAAAAGTTAAATCACACTTGCATACAGTCTAAAAGCTGACTAAGATTTGAAAAACATTGATAACTTAAAATGTCATGGATAAACATGTTTCAAACAGTCATTCCGTATATTTTCTACCATAAAAATTTACTTGTAAGTGATACAGAATAGTAAATTCGGGTGTGTATAGCAGAATATAATGGTAAAGAGATAAGTCGTAATTACGATTGCTGTAAAAACTGAGTAGCACATGAAAAAGATTGATTGATATAAAATGGACAATTACGTAAATAAACATATTACAAACAATCATTTCGCATTTTTATTCCCATGAAAGTTTATGCATAATTGACACAAAATAGTAAATTTCAATATACATATGTAGTAGACTATAATATGTAGTTGAAGAGTTAACTTACAATTAGGAATGGAGTAACGATTGAGTAGAATGATAGGGATTATTAATTTCGCTGAGGATGTTAGTGTTAGATGTCATCTTGAATAGAGTTACTGGGTTCATTTCCCATTTTTGTATAGCAAGTAAGATGATGTAGTGCAAGTATGTGATAAACGTAGAGCTACGTATTAAATTTATGTTAAGCTGATATAATGCAGCACGTACCAAAGAATACAATACAAAAATCAACTAGTACATGGAAAACATTGATTAACCTAGAATGATGTGAATGAACATATTTCATACTCTCAATCCTATGAAAATTAATTTGTAACTGATACAAAATAATAAACTTCAGTGTGTGTAGTAGATCATAATGTTGAAGTGTTAAATTACAATTAGGTATGAAGTAAAAATTGAGTAAGAAACGGAGGCCATTTATTAACGAAGCGTGGACGTTGAGGTGGATGAACGATAACGGGCGATTGCCTGTCCGTCGAATTAGTCGATACGGATGATTACTCTCGAATGAGGGTCCGTCGATGACTGGGCTAATTAGGCGGCTCGTCTCTTCGACGTTGCATTACACGGCCTGCGCCGGCTGTTGCCACATCATTGAACTGACATTATTCTCGTGCATGTGACCAGCATAAATATAAACGACGGTACATTGGCCAGTATTGCTCAGGACAATGTCGCGAGTGATGTTCAGATGTTGTAATAATACTGAAAATTTCTCGGAACGTGAGATTATAACAAGGACATCGTTCTTGAAATTACAGAGAAAAGGAGAAACATTTTGGAGGAACATAAATGGTGATGTGATAGAATATGTAATTTTGAATAAAAAATTCCATTAGGATAAATGTACCAGTGGTTAACAGTGTACCAGTAGTTGACATTTTTATTTTAAGTCACGAAAAATAAGGTTCCTACTAAAAAAAATGTTTTTTCACAGTGTGCTGTTTGAAAGATTATTCACTCTAGTGTGAAAATTTATAACTACTTTCATTACACTGCATCGTGGGTGTAAATGCCAAAAGAATTGCTTTTGTTTGTACTCTGCATGCTGTTGGATGGTTCTTTTCCTTCACAGATTTGTTAAGGAGGTTAGTCAAATCAAAGAAAAATATCGCCTTTTCTAGCTATTAAATACAAACATGCATATACTCAATACACTATACGTATTAAAGGAGGATATTCTTTAATATTTGACTCTTATAAACTCTGAATTACATAATCTTTGGGGAATGTCAAGCACTGGGTACATAAATATTGACTTGTATTGAAGTGTCAGCACTAGTAGCTGACACTCGAGTCAATTATCAGACCAATTGATAATAAACTAATGGACTTTAATAAATGTGTGCATTAAATTCATTAATTTCCACAGAGTGCAAATAGATAAATTTTGTCAATAATAATGAATTCAATTAATTTAAAAGCAGCTGACGAATCAAGTTATCCACCTACAGAATTGCTTACTAAAAATACAACTCTGTGATAATAATTACAATGAGAAATGAGTCTTATAGTGTCAACTACTGGTACATTTACCCTATTAATAATATCGACTTTAATACCCCACATTTTACAGATATACTGGACTAAAACAACAGAAAAGAAATATAAATATATAGTTATGTAATTATTTAAATAAGCAGTAAACGCAATTATGGTGTATGGGCAGAATTCAACACATACTGTTGTTATGAAATTTAAGGCTAAGTATACATTTGTAAATGCTATCGTAGAAAATTGTTATTAAAACATCTTGTGTGTTATCTGGTAATAAGTAACTTGCAAGGATGAAGATTAATTATAAAAGTTATTCAAAATGTTGTTACCTTCTGGTAGGTATTTTTTATTTACATAAATAGTAAAATAAAATATGTCGATATGTTGTACATAAAAAAATATTCGAAAGTGGACTATTTTTTTTATTTACATTTCTATTAAAATACGTTTGGGTTTTCTATACAGAGAACCAATACTTTTATAATGAATAGAAATTGCATTTTAAACATTAAGTTTCATTACATAATGAATATTTTTTAAACAATATTTAATAATCCATTGTTAACGAATACTATAAGTTTGGTGAAAATATTTGCTTGACTATCGGTTTTATTAACAATATACACACATTTAGTTTATCGATGTATTACATAACATAAATTCCTTGACATGTGTTGATAGCACATTGAGAATTGTAAATTATTTAAAAAATTACAACAAAGTCTGATTGTCCTTCATTTAAATCTGAGTTACTTGTCAATAAACAACACTTGTATTTTTTAATCTTTTCGTTTGGGTGTTCACACATACGCGTTTGTAAAGTCGTAGAACGTGATAAAATAAGCATAAAATATAATATGACGTCTGACTAACTAGATGATGAGTATTAAATAAATATTAAAATTTGTTCACTATTTTATATATCATTTATTTACTGTGTTTGTTTTGAAAATATAAATCAGTTATCTATCAAAATTCAGTTGTGTTGCATTTATCAAATTTCTCACATTTGTAAAATTGATGTTAATGTCTGACCAATCAGACTGCTATACTACTGAAACTCGCTTCGAGCCCAACTAATGAGACACTGATACTACTTAAATCCAATGTACTACGCCGTGTATTCCTACCAATACATAATTTATAATTTACATAAATGTCAACATAAATTTCGTACCTAATCACACTTTAAGAAATTCCTTTTTCGAACCTTTTGTTATAATTCTGTCACAAATTTCACTTTATATTTTATACAGGAATAATATCATCTCTAAAAGAATTTTTTAAATCTTTTCATATTTTAATCTAAAAACTGTCATGATTTTTAAATCTACCTGTATACTGTGAAATCCATATTAAATTATTGTAATCATGCTTTGCCGTTAACGTTCAAAAAGTCGAAACGAACGAGAGTTCAAATTATTGAGCAATTCATAATATCGACAGCTTTAACAATGGCAGATTAATCAGATTTGCGATACGATATCGTATATTGCCGTATCATTCGTTTTATCGAAATAAATATCGTGATAAAGGATTATATGCGAAAAATGCTGGGCTATATGGCAGAGTAATTTTCGCTTTTCTAATTACCAAGTTGCAGTTGTTGTGTTCGTTTAAATTGGTAAAAATAATACTCAACCGTGTGCACCGACGAAAGTATTTCAAAAGTTATACAAAAATCCGTATTCGTTAATGTTTTAACCCCGTTAAATTCCTTACCACTTTTCTGGCATTTCACAAAACCGAAAACTTTAGAACACATTTATATTATATTCCGCATCACTCTGTAATAGAGTTTGTTCAAGATCAGAGGCCGTAAAATGCAGACAATTTTTTTATTAAAATCGACTGATATAGTTTTTTGCTATTGCAATTAATATTTGAATATTTTAGATGACAAAAATCGAAACAGTAGCGGTACATCTTATAAAATAACAGTAAACTATAAAAAGTTTATATCCTTTGAAAACTCTATTTTTTAATATTAGATCCACTAATGTACTATTAATTGTTTAAATATTATGAATTTATTTAATCTTTCGCTAAACAGCACCCCTCTCCAATCTGCTCCCTGTGTACTTTTGTTGGGGGTGGTTGCAAATCCAACCACATAGATCTATATTCATAGTTGTAATAGTTAGATAAAACCAGTCTACCAGAACTAAAGTAATATTTTCTGTCTACATAACTCACGTTTTTAACATGGCTCTGACATATTAATTCGTGTTAGAGATACTACGATTGTACTACGGGAACGTCCAAAATATCCGACTCCTTTCAAGATTGGCACTCTATATACAGGGTGTTCCAGTAATCATGGTACGACCAAAGAGGAAGTGATTTATCATGATAAAATAAGTCGTAAAGAGTACTTCATAATGATATATTCACTTTTGATCATGTATTCCTTTTATTTAGTTATACATTATTGTGTACATCGATCTCATTCTGCAAAAATTTGTTTACTTAACAGAATAAAGAAAAGTAAATTGATAGTAAAGAGTTCCTAACTTCTTCTTGCATCTATACATATTACCAAACATCTTCCTGTATGACTTTTATTTATGTGATCAATTTATATCGGTGATTTATGCTACAAATAATTAAAATCATTGTCATTTAAAACTCAACATCACATACGCGTCTAATATAATATAAAAAACCAACTCATTGTCAATTAAAAACATTGTACTACAATTTCGATTATTCTGCACGAGGGATCAGCTCCTTCTAGGTCGTACCAGGATTATTGAGACACCCTATATATAGTGAAACAGAACGGTGGATAATTTCCAAGACGTTCCACGCGCTAAATAACATGGCGTCTCGAATGATATCAGCCGAAAGGGATCACCGGTGTCGATGGTTGTGGCTGATAATTAACACTCTCGAGCATTCAGGACACAGATGAGCCATCGATAAGGCGGTCGAAATCGAGTCGCGAAACAAACATGGTGGCGTATCCACAGAAATACGGCTCCCTGTTCCGCGGCTCGTCGGAAGATTAATGCACGCGGCAAAAGTACTCTGTGCAGGGTTGCAGCGTGCACCCCTCACCCTCTGTCGACAGACATGCCTGGCGTGCACAGAGTAAATTCTAGTTTGCGCGTGCATTATCTCGGCCGATAAATATTTCGCGCGAGTGTTTCGGCCGTAGCCGCGCGGTACATTGGAAAGCCATTATGCGCGAAACGACGCTCTCTGTTCGCGATTTACGCCCCTTTCCGTTCCATGCACACTCGCGACGCTTAATTCCCGTTCAATCTGGCCTATTCACGCGAACGTTTCGATACTTCCATCTTCGAAGCTCTGACAAGGAACCGGGTGAAGCGTTCAGGATTCTGATGTGATTGCTGCGACACTATAATACCGGGATTCTAAACGAATGAGTCGTAAGTCTGACTACGTAGAACAGAGGTAGCCATCCGGAGCCATTCCTGGCTCCGCCATACCCCCACTCTGTGTCCATTCCCCTCACGTAATAAGAAAGTAAAGATATAAGCCCTAGATAAAACTGATGTCATACGTAAAAAAGTAATTGTTCTTATCACGTCACTGTTTCTTGAGAAACCGTACTTACGGACAATCACGGTAATTATATCGATCATGGCACACCTCACCGATCAAAATATTTTTGATACTTTTTACTTTGGTGTGGGTTATGTTTGGGTTAAGTTTGGGATGGGTTAGGTTTTTTATGTATTATTTAACCCAAACCTAAAAGAAAGCTAAAATCGAACTAAATAGTATCAAAGAAAGAAAGTTTGTCATTTACTGAAGTATATGCTCTCGAATAGCTCCATCCTACTTTATCACCCAAAAGCTGTTTTTTCAATTTAACGTAATTTCCAAAATATTCGCATATATAGATTAAAATTGGTCACCCTGTACGTATCATCGTCAAAATTGAACCTTATACTAATTCTGACTCAAGCAGTAGATTTCGATCCCGCAAGCTTGTCTCATTGAAATAAATCCAATTCAGTGTACATTTATCACCTATCCGGGTGTTAGAGCACGTAAGCAGAATCCTCTACACACATGCTAATTTACAGACCCCCCCACTGCAACGTGTGATAAATTAGAAGATACTACGATTAATTAGCTGGTGTTCCCTAACAGTGTTTGCAAAGGAAAACTCTGAATACTTTGAAATAAATAAAAATCATTTTAAAACAAATAGCATTAATACTCTAATTAATAGTCAAATATTTTGAAGTACGTAATAATGTAGCTGTTACAATTAAGGGACAGTCTAAATGGTCCACGTCACATGAGGAATGTACATTGAATTTTGGGCTGGTGTATGTACAAATCGTAATCACGTGGTCTGGGAACCATATCCAAATTCTCTTAGCAAACACTCACTCATCAGCTCAAACATACCGCATCACGAAATCAGATTAAGTTCACATCGCAGATCGTAACGCTGTGCTTACATTATGTGCATTGATATTAATTTAGAAATCATACTTCAACAAGATTTCTAAAAAAATACATAACATGTTTCAATATGAAGCTTAATTTACATCGAATGAACATGTTGACTGTTTTCTCAGTCACAGGTGATTCAGAACAATATTCATATAGGAATAATTAAAAATATACAATTACTATGTACGAACCTCTGTATGGTCATAAAATGATACATGTAGTAATTCAAAGACACTCGAGTTAAAAACTAAAAAAAAAAACAATAAAAAATTCCAGAGAATTTAATTCCACGAAATGGTCCAGAACCACTTGCGAATCATGGGGCAGAGAACGTGATACCGTAAAACAGCTTTAGCATGGCTCTGTTTCATTCAATTACATTCATAAACCGTGTTTTCCGATTGTCAGCTGTTTCACACGCAAGTGTCTGGCAGTCGAGAAAACTCTCGTTGGCGAGGAGGAATCGTGAAAATTGGTAGAAACACGAGGTAAACACGAGGGAGTGACTTCGCCGTGGCGCATTCAGCGTTCTCCACGGGAACACAGAAATAATTCGGTGCTTAAGAATTAACGCGACCACGAGGATGGCTTTGTTCGAGATTTCTCTGGCTCTCACGTCTTATTACGAACAATCCCGGAGGCTCTCGGATTTCAGTTCATCCCTGTTTCTGAGACGAGTATCTCGGGTTTCGACAGAAGAGCCTTTGTGCACTGTCAGAACACCCATTGTCCACTTCAGTCGCGCCCTACGTGCTCATCCTCCCTTCGCTCCTACTTCTTCTTCCTCCTCACCCTCTTCTGCCGGGCTACCGTTGTCTCGAGTATCTCCGAGGGATACTAACGGACAGCAGACTCCGACGGGATCTTCACGAATGCTAAATGTATATAAGTATAAAACGCCACTGACTACTTTTCAAGCGACGGAATCCAACACTTTGTCCCGGGGACGAATTCGGCGCAGCCCCAAAGTGGCTTTGCATTAAACGGATTTTCATCTTTCTAATTGGACACCAGGAAGTCCTCCCGCCACTCGTTCTATCAGCTATTTCGAGCACTTCGTGGTTTGGCTACCTGAAGCCGCTCTACTGAAAGCCAAGCTCCATCGTGCTTTGTTTACCTCAAGATTGAACAATTCTAAAAGGTGAAAATGTTAGACAGAGTGGTAACTTACACATAGAAAGTAATTAGAAGTTGGTTTGGTAGTTGAATCAACCCTTTCTATAATCGGATGATCGAGGAATACGCCTGTACTGAAATTCTTGTTTCCAACGGCAATTTCTGTTTGACAGTTCATAATTGTAATCTAAATATTTCAGGTTGAATTGAGTTTGTCTTTGCAAATTTTATTGTTTATAATATCTTGCAATTTTCTTACTGTTGTTAATAGTATTTTTTTTTTGGTTTCTTTCACTGATTTTAGTTTTCTAATGAGACATAGATCGAAGCTATTTATAAAAGAGCAATGAGATAAAACCACATTTAGGATAAAGGGAATTAAATTCGGTGAAATTGTAAATTCATAAGTATCAGTAAAATGAAACGAACAGCGGAAACCTTAAAAAGCTACCATTGATATGATTTTTGTTACAGAATATACTACATAGAACGTCATTACCAATATAGCGGCCAGCAGTACCTTAATAACTTCATCCTTGCCCCTATGTCGTACGGACTAATAAAAAAAAAATGTTTCAAAGTCTTATATATCAAAACTTTAAGCCAGATATATTGATATTTAAAAAAATTGGAACATATTTTCGTAACTACACTACTTAAAATTGCTTAAACTTAACTTTTATATTATAAACATTATGACTGAAATTAATAATTTCTCAGCGCATGATAAATTTCTAATTTGATTGAATATCAGCAGTAAAAGTTTGAGAATAATCCTGGGAATATTTCGAAGATTTTTATGTATGTGACGGTGGCGTCGATTCATAGCTCACAAGATGAAACTTTCAAGTTGGCTAAAACCTCAGTCAGAAAGTTCCTCCTTATTTTACTTTCTCTTCTCTTCAGCGACTGATGTAGAAAAATGCTGTAATTCTCGAAATCTGTCCAAGGATTAGCTTAGTGCTACTCATGCAAATATTTCATACTTTTCTGAACGCACGACGGTAACACGTATCGATACTTTTCTGCATTTGCCTTCTGCAAACTAATGAAAAGAAATTGCATCCCTCTTATTTTCATGATAAACACGAGCATATTTGACAAAAAAGCTAAACCCATATTTACAGTTTTATAACCGAGGAGAGAAATATTATACAGGTTGGGTCACCTGATATTATCTTCTTCATTTATGTCAACATTATTATCTCCAGAGAAAAATGGTTAAAGTAAACTTGCATGATTTCAAGAGGAACATAAGGTGGATCAAACAAATTTCTTGTAGGTGGAGACGCTTTGAAGATTTAAAGGTGGCCTTGATTTTTTAAATGGAAACATATGCTTCTTTTGTAGCAGGATTGTAGTAAATTTTTTTGTGAATACAACCACGTCAGATCTTAATACTCAAGTTCCGGGAGTTCTTTAAGGAAGATCGAAATTGTGAAAGAAGAAACCGTCACTCTCTTACAAATGTTAGCTTTATTTACAAAAAGGGTTCTATGTAGCACACCATTTACATCAGTCTCCTTCTCACAATTCTGTTCTTCTTACAAACAACTATCAGAGTTTGATGATTAAAATCTGAGATGATTGTATTCAGAAAAAAATTTACTATAATTCTGCTATAAAAAAACATATGTTCCCCTTTAAACAATCAAAGGTAAGTCTCAAATCTCCGAAGCGTCTTCACCTAGAAAAATTTCGTTTAACCCATCTTATGTCACCCTTGAAATCATACAACTTTATTATAATCCATTTTTGTCTACAGATAATAGTATTAACGTAAATCAGATGATAATATCAGGCGACCCAGCCTGTAAATTAAGAAACTAAGAACCAAATTTCTTTAATAAAAATTTTGAAAGAAGAAAGCAGCGACATTACCCTGTTTTCCTGTTTCTATTTCCTTGATTTGATTACTTTCACCTTGTTTTATTATCGAAGCATTAATTTGCTTCCGTAAATATATACGAAAAGTTAAACTAATGTAGATGTTTGTTTTGTAGAGACATAAACTTCATAATTGGTAAAGTTTGCGTAAAAATTCGTCATGGTAATTAACAATTTTGTGTGTTTTCCTTTAGCTTCCATGTTCGAGTAAACAGATGTTCATAATATTCTCTGTACTCTCATTTATACTTCTCTTTTTTTCCTTTATTTTTATAGAATGTATTTATTGTTACACAAAAAATATATGTAGTCAAGGCATCCTAAGTTTGCTTTATGAATATTTTTGAGTTAGTGAATATCTCATTAATTCTATTACTGGTACTGTATTCACATGTTATAAATATAAAATGGTAATAAAGTCAAAACATACTGACAGAAAAGAAAAATTTCTGTATAATAGTTACATTGCAGACCCTTAGGAGTATTTATATTTTTATACTTAATTATTGTTTGATAAAAGGCAGATAAACCAGAAGAATTGAAGTAAACAATTCTTTAGTACAAATTTCCACTGTAATTTTCTATATCCTTTATAATGAATGCGATTTACAAATTGAGATTTATGGCACTAACATAAAGATGTTTAGTTCAACACATATTTAAGAATTTTTTAGTGAAAGAAAAATAGAGAAAGGTGATTAATATCGAAATTTGGTATTTCAATGTTTCTAAATGTACTTTTTGATATGAATAGTTCATACAATAAATATTATTTATAAATTGGGATGCATTATACTGTCGTAGAGACTGCATTAAGTGTTCATGGTTATATTCTCGCCAGCAAAACGACTTTCTAGTTTAGCCAATATATTACAATTAGAATAAAATTATTCCAACTTTGCTGAAGTATAAAAAAGATGAAAACTTTCGACATATATGAGGAAAATATTGTTAGGTTCTTCGAAAAGTTCGTAGCGTTGTTAATGGTACGTTCTGTTCCGTGCTTGAACCAATGTAGCAATGCTAGACATGTTTCGATATGAAAATTTCCGATTATGGAAGTGCTGGCAGAAATCATTGGGAGGATATAGCACTCTTTCATTATACATAATTTGTTTCGGCGCTTTACAAGACATTACATACAAGGCTCAGCATACGATAGTCTAGCTCAGCAATTCTTCATGTTAACAGACGAAAAATTATTTCAAAATGAATCGTGAAGTTACCAAGCGGCAGAAACTCATTGGAAGCTACTTTGAACGCATTACTTAATAAAGTACAAATCTTATATAAACATTTTACCTTGAAGTTTTCATTAAATTTCGCTACGAACTTTTTGATCAACCTAAAATACAACATGTATTCATACATGGCGATTAGAAGTTACAATTTTATCAATAACATTTAAAGATAAGAAAATAATATACACATATATGGTATTATACCTGAAGAGATTAATGTGAATTTTCATTTTTATCATAACTCAGCATGTTCGCTTTCGTACTTGAATTATAAAAAAGAAAAGTAAAGAATAATAATAACCTTGAGGGACCTAATCTGGGTGTCCTCGTAATATCATAAACTCCCCTAATCTAGGAATAAGTATATTCAGAAGCAAAAACAAGTATGTAACTAGCATTTACATGAAAATTTCGTCTGTATCGTCGCCATCAACATTGACGAACCAATGTAACTTCTTGTTTACCATTGCCATCGCTCAATTATCGGTGTACGAAACGCGTCGCCAGTTCTGGCAGTGCTCACAGGCTACAATTTATGCGAGCGATCCGAGTCGGTGGCCGGGTTATCATTATAAAGCAGCGCCGCCGGGGGATGCAATTTTGAAGGCAATTTAACTTGAACCGCAGAAGCAAGGGTGACCTATGGGCAAATGTTTACCGTGAAAATCGTTATAGTCGGCCCAGAAGCTTCTAAACCGGGAATTCGTCTTCACGATTACGGAAGATCATATTCGTATTTTAATCCTCATCAAAGTTTCCATCTCATACTTGGATTCTACCATTCCTATTTACAACTTTGTTTTCCTTGTAGAACTACTCAAATTCTGTTTCACGAGCACTGGTACTTGCCAAGATAAACATGACGAGCTATACTGATGGAGTTTGGACGACAGGTTATGTCTACGTCAATGTCTGCGACTAAAGTCTAAATTTTCCTCAAATATTGACAGTTGAGACGTTATTATATAACAAATCAGCGTAGAAGTTTGAAAAGGTCCAGAACAGTATAATATTCATCGTGGTAGTAGAAATTCTTGAAGGATTGTGATAAGAATGTTACTTTTTATGGTCGATTACAGCTATGGCTGCACATATTGCGAAACATTATTGCGCAAATATAACCAAACAATATTGTAAACAGATAACAATAATTTTACACTCGCACTTTCCTATGAAAAGTGTCGTATACAACCATTATTCTTGCAAGGGTGATTGGAGTATGAAGTTTTATAGAATTTTAAGAAAGAGGTACACTTATAAACTACTATACAGATGTGACAGAAAATGTTGTTGAAGCTCTAAATTTATTAAATATTACGCTTAAAGAATAATATAAACAGGAAGAAATAAATGAAGATAAATGACGTACGTACTGTGCAAAATAGGAGGTTCAACAATAGATTTGTTATTGAACCTAACGTCATGTACTAATAATAATTAATTAATAAGTACAATAAGTAAAACTAAGAAGATAAAGAACAGTAGGTGAAAAATGAACAGAAAGAACAGTGAAGCATAAAAATCCCTTAAACGTATAAAAGTTTCATCATCCTCCTATCATTATCACTTTCCTGCCTCTCATCACGTCTCCTCATCACCCTTATCACTAGACTGCGGATCTTTATGCAATTTAACATATTCAATTTCGTGAAGAATGCACATTTTACAGAGTAAGTGATACAAAAAATATGTTTTTAAACATTTCGACAGAAAAATGCAGTTCTGCCATTATCGCGTTTCATCACCTTCAGGGAAATCAAAAATATCGAAATCTAAAAGTATATTTTTGCTTAAAAATCCACAATCTATTTATCACACTTCTCTTATTTTGCTGCACCCCTAGTATATGAACATTGTCAAAAAAATTTTCGTCGCTTTGAACGTTAATTCCTCGATTTTTTTCCGCCCTAGTCGGTTCGTTCGTAAGGGGAGGAAAATTCCCATCTGATAAGGAAAAATTACGGGAATCTAGTATTTATTGCGATATATCAGTGAAGCGAATTTCACGCGACACGACCGAAGCTCTCCGCGATGGTTTCATCCTCACTCTGTTCACCGTTCGCCTAACAAACGGGATTGTACAAAGGGTAAACGTATACGTTCCACCCCTTAAGTTTGCAACCCCATGCTTTATTCCTTATTTCCCCCTCTCCCCCTTTAGGCTGCAGATCATAACGGATATTTCAGTTCAGTCAGGAAGTTCACTTTAGCTGCGACACAGCCGCTCGCCTAGGGGTTGAAAACAGACCACTACGCGGAGGGTACGAGGCGACGAAACCCCGCGATGGAAATAGCGTGTAGGTGGAAATTGCGGGACTCGCTCGATTCTACGACAAGCATCGACTGAAAGGGGAAAATTATGACCGTAGTAAGTAGTCCGTGTGACGGTAGAACATGATTTCCGACGGAATTTATGGAAATGATATGCGCGCACACGTGCGGATTCGGGTAGTGTTAATTTCCTCGTTAACGGTGCTCTGCTCGAGTGCTCGCCGATATCACTAGCTCCAGTTTTAAGGAGAAATCCGAAAAATTGCTTGGAAATGTACTTTATAAGGTGTGAGCGAGTGAAGTTGAACGAGATTTAGAGTAACTATAAAATGGGAAGGATGTCACTTGCACTGCCGTCCATAAGTTTTAGGATACTTGCCATTTCTGTTGAAGGAACCCATGATCGAGCTCTATCCATATGGAAAATTGCTGAACTTCATGATCCATTTTCTCGCAGACCACTGAAGCGATTTTGATCAAATTTTGACTGGACACTCTACTAATAGTGCTAAATAAATTGAGTGCGCGATTTTTTTTATAAATCTTTTAGAAAGAAAGTTACGTGATGCTTAATAAACCGTTTGAAAAGTGATGAATGATTATTTCTTTCTCCAAATGTAGGCGTTATTTTCCAAATTTCTTCATTCAGTGTGTTCAGTAACTTTTTAGGATGCACTACAAAAAGTTTCATTAAATTTGTATTTCCAGACCCTGAAAGAATACGTCAAAATGGATGAAAAATATAATTCTACAAGAGAGCCGTAGAAGTAGACTTTTAATAGGTTCTACAGGAGAACCGCTAGAGACAATTCATTTGTTAATGAATTTACCTTATTGATTTATCGAATTAATTTGCATGGCTAATATTTGGTTTAAATGAATCAGTATCTAAATATAAAAAAAAATTGAACCGTTTCGAACAGAAAAAACATTTTTTTGTCCTAATCAGAATTCAAAAAGTGGCGATAAGAAGAGTAAAAATCATAATGAAATAATTTGTTTAAGGTAGGATTTAACGATAAACGCTGTTTTTAAACCTAAGATAGATTTTGATAACTATTTTTAAAGTCACAAAAGCTCTTCCAGCTTGAAAATCATTCAGAAGAATTTTGTTTAGTACACTGTACAATTAGACCTTCAGTCGTGACCTTCAATTATTTGCACGTGGCAGGCAGGGATGATTTTCCGTCAACATAGTCTTTCGTTTCACGGTCCGTCAGTGTTACAAACTGAATGCCTCGTCGACCGTCTCGTGGGTTCATATGTTTTACACGTAATTAAACTTTCCTCATGAAGCAAGATGACCACACATCCTCTCTTTTCCCTAACGACTAACCCGTTCCATCGATATGGATGATTGTATAGTGTACGTTACTACACAAACAATTTCTTAAACTTTAGGGAAACATAAATTATGTTTAAGTTACACATAACGAAATCTCTAACAAAATTTGTGTATAATTGCTTAATTCATCACATTTAATGTTTAAGATATCATTCTAATTTTTAAAGAGTTAGTAAATGTTGATTCAATAAAATTAATATAGTAATAATAATTGAAACTGGAATAATATGTACGAAAGTGAATTGAAAATATGAATTACAATTTGTTTATAAGAAGCATCAATTCCAATATGTACCTGTGATCAACTTTTTTGAAATACATAATACATCATAAAATACTAAAGTATCGAACATGTTACTATACATTACCATTCCAATGTAAATATTATTAACAAATTTTAACGTTCGTATGAACTTCTTGAAAGACTTCGTTCTTATCAGAAATTTCAGAATGTTGAATTTCCAATTTGAATTCGTAGAAACATGAACACAAAACATTATTAATATTCTCATGTTGTAATAAGCTATTATATCATTATTACGACATATAATATTTCATTGCTAGGCAATATTTATTTCTTGTTACATTACGACCGAATACAGGTTGTCGTACAATATATGGAACGCAAAACTCGTACAACGCAGGAACAAGCTCAACTTGGACATACAGTCACTCATGAAACCGTTTCAACAAGCTTTAGCATTACATATATAAGCTATGAAGCTTATTATAAGCTACAGTTCATATTCCACTATTTCGATACACAGTCAATCTATCCGGTTATTACATACCGCCATTTTTTAATGTGACTTCAAGCTTGAATAGTTCAACAATTTAACTCATTTTTAATTATCGATACATTGAATATTAACTTAATTATAACAGTTGCCTAGAACACCCTGCAGTATAGATGTTATGTCCGTTTACATTATCCAACCACTTTCCTGAGTGCTTGTAAATTCATATAAATTTTTTTAAATTATTTTTAAAAGTATCCTAGCCTCTGTCTAATATTTCCAAAAAAACATTTTATATGCAGGAATGAAAATAAAATATTGTCAATTAAAACCGAACTTATCAATATTCCTACGTGCGAAGAGAATGCATGTATTAACGCTTCTTGTGGTGTCAGTTCGAATATCGACCGAGATAGTTCGAGACCATCCCCTGCGTTGAATTCCACCGGTTGGCTGGCACCTTCCAAAACCTACGACTTACCTTGTGGACAAGGACCTGGAGCAGACGGATTAAAGGGGATTTCACCGTTCTCGTTCGGTCTTTATAGGTGGCTCGAGAGTCAAGCGGGATCTAAAATTTTATTCCGTTTCGAGAGCCCGGAGAGACTTATTCGGTATCGAGAAGCTGGAACTTTTTATTCGTCGGCTGGCGTGACGCGTTTTGCTGATAAATCGACAGCCCAGAGATTCTAATAAGATCCTTCACGGTGTTCCATGGGGTTCGTGTGACAGACCAATATGAATTTTCTGACTCTATTTACAGACTGTGATTCACAACGATATGGTGTACGTCGTGTCTCTGTGGAAGGTTGAAAGAACTTTGAAAAATCGCGCATATCGTTTGAATAAGAATAATCCACCTATTGATGATATTTGTAAATAAGAATTAACAGTGACCTAATTTTATTCTATTCGACATTCTCAGCTCATTGAAAATTATTTGACCCTGACTCTTCACTTGGAAGTAGTCTTAAGAATAAAGAGAACATTCATCAATGTCTAACATTTCTGAGAAATACTAAAATATTTCAAATTAACACGTTGAGCGCCACGTGTATCATCGCTTATCCACCTACCAATTTTAATTTCGTCAAATAACTGATTAAAGTTAACCCTTAACTACTATAGAACGTCTGTGAGGCCGCTCCAAATTTTCATTCATCCATATTTTCCTTCCTGCATGACTTATCATCTTCTCACGCCATGTACCTTTCATTTAGAGTCTAGTGTTCAATCAGGCTTGGGTCTCTTTATTACTAATGTACAAAGCAAGAACAATTGGATTTGATCTTTATTCGGCACTTGTATGTACGTAATGACGCAATAAACATTAGCGGTTTGTGAGATCTCCTGTAGTAGTTTCGTAAGTTTCAACGTCTATAGTAGTTAAGGGTTAAATATGTAAATGAAAAAACGACTTCGTCAAAAGTTGGTAGTCTGAAAATTACCCCGTGTGATCGCCAGTCCATTACAAAGGGATTTAGTAATATAAGTCTACCATTAATGCCTCTAAATGTACGAAGTCTATCTTAAGTCAGGTTATATTGTAAATATTTAATAGGATATTACAGAAATAATTCATTTACAATTTTTAGTACGAAATTGTACATTGCTACAAGAAGTTAGTAGTATAAGCCCATCAGTATTCGCTCGAAAGAAGATAAGGCTACTCTTAGGTCAGACTCTACACGTTGCTCAAAGTGAACAAGCTATGAATTACGAGCTAAAACAGTCGATTTGTCATTATCCTTTCGCACCTTATCGTTTGAACATTTCACCAGTAGTACAGAACATGAGCTGCGTTGTAATTATGAATCTCATTAAAATTCAAAACTCGACACATAAAGTCATTAGCCTTAAACGCCCGTCGTATGTTATAACCTCGGGCCACTGTGTAACGATCAAGCTGACTGACGCTGAAAAATAATTTTAACTACAAATTTTGTCGTGTTGAAACATTTTAGGATAAATGATATTGTACTTCGAACTTATTATATTATAAATTCAACAAGCATAACAGTGGTAGAGTATGGAAAAATGAAACAAGTTTACTAATTAAAGGACGAGATTCAGAAAACTGCTGATTTAAAGTTTAACATTTTCATAGACATGCAAAACTAAAACTAATAAAATAATAGAATGTGAATAACAGGCGGACTGTTAAAAGTAGGATGAAGTAAAAGGGCGAAACATACGTTTCATTTCTTCGAAGACGGCTTCATTAAAATTGAAAAAGAATTTTACTCATTCAATGTAAATTTATAGCTATTAAATTAGTAAAAAGAATAAAAAAATTTCTAAGTACATCAATAAACATGCACATGACTAGACGTTATATCTTTGTCCACAGTGGTTAAGTTTAAAAAATGAAATATACACATACATGCGTGTACACTCCCACTCCAAAATTATAGTACACTTATCCATTTTGACAAACTTTAATTATATAATGTAAATTATTTAAATTATAAAGCTTTATTGCTGCGTGTATTTACGGATGTATGTTCAATATCAGTTGAGTGTAGGAAAATAGAATGTTTAGTTGTTCAACTGTGTTGACGCTCGCCTAAGTGACGTCAATGGTGGCCGTAACGTTTCATAGCCACCCTAAACCCTAACATTCATTAGCAGTCGACTGTCAGTACCTCTGGGGAGCATGTGGCCAATATTCGAAAGGTATGTGTTCCAAACAATAGCGTGGACAGTCGTACGAGGAACAAAAGACACCCTCGTGCAGTTCTATACAGCGTCGCGATGCCCCCTTCTTTGCATCATCGTGTAACCTCTCTTCGAATATTGGCACATCCCACCAGCCAATTATAAACGAATAAATGTTTGTACAAACTCCACCTACCACAAGGAAACATGTATATATAGCGACACACAGATCGTAACATACAGTCACGTTTGACATACTCACGATTTTACATCCCACACTCACGTTACATTCACACTCGCGTAAACACTCGCGGTGTAAGTCATACACATTCACATTTGTACATACACTTTCGCGTAACAACTTATACCTATGTACACATCAGTTAATAGTGCATCAAGTCCAAATAAACCATGGTCAAACAATTCAACGTGAGTCATATTTCAAAGCGGCTCCAACTCATTAATTTAACTTGGAGATAGTACACGCTTACAATGTGTACTACAAACACCAGAGTTCTCAGTGAAGACTCATTCTTCACATACCAAAGAGCGCTCAACAAACTGTTTTAAATTATCAGAAACATGTTTGAAGTGCTGGAAACACATTCCGTTACGATCAATGCGAACGGAATTTTCTTCATGATTCTTTCACACCACGATAGTTGTCTAATGTTACAAGCAGAGCTGTGGAACATTCTACAGGAAGAATAGAACAATATTAATGCAAAAATAAAAAAAAAAATTGCTAGGATGCCAAAGTTAGGAGAAGCGGTACTTAAGGCACGCGGTAGATATGTAGACGAACAGCAACTTTAATTATTGTTAAAGATTCTAGTAAGATTTGGAATAAATCATTGCACACATTTGTTATTATATACATACATATCTGACTGTGTAACATAAGAAAAAATGACTGCTTACTTTGAAATATTTTAGCGATTCCAATCATTTTTTTAGGTCTTTCTAAAATTTCAGTAGGCGACCTATGATTTATGAGCGGCAGTGTATGTGCTAGTGTTCCTGAAAAGGATAAAGCACCTCACTCATCAACTGCAATTTATTATTTTTCGGAATGAAGGATGGGACTTTAATTCTCCAGTGTGCACCATGCAAGAGTTTCATTGAACATTCAATTATTAATTATGCCCCGACTTCAAGGCAGCTTTTGAACTTTCCGATCGAAGTCGCCGTCCCGACGGACTTCGTGATAACTTTCGTCCACGTTTCTACGTGTTCCTCTGTTCAGCGATTCGTCTTTATCAGACGCAGTAACAGCGAGAGTGACGAAGCGGTAGGCGGCCGAGAATTCCCTGGAAACTGAATTTTCTCCGGACGAAGACTGCAAAGTGCAGGGTAAAAGAGCAGGTAACTCATTTCCAGCGAAACTTCCTGGCTGGCCCGAAGGAGGGAAAAAGATGGCCGAACAGGCGTATAAAGAGCGACGACGAAAGGGGTCGACGCAGGTCTTTGCCACCTGAAAGATTAAATCGCCGTGAACGTATTTATTCGGGCTTTCAAGGGAACTATGGATACCATATTCCTTCAAATAGGATTCTACGGAGCGTGTTACGGCGCGAACCGATTGCCGAGCTTCGACGATCGATCGAAATTTCAGTGGCCGAGATTTCACGGTTCCTTTACTGCGATTAAACATTGGTTCCTTTTCGAGATTATAATTTATTACAACAGAATCACATTGTATAAATACATATTGCAACCAATTTGGACGTACGGTATACAGGGTGATTCACGCAACAGTAACAAGCCATATCTTTTTTTTTTATTGAAGTTAGAAAAAAATGTTAGAGGAAAAAGATGAATGGTTCAATGTGGACTACATATTTACGTTCATATTTTTTTCGCAAGTGCAATAATGCATGTGCATTTTGCAATTGCACTATTTTTTTAAGTAGAGACCTTTCCTTTTTTTGCACTCGGCGAATCCTCCTGTCATTCTACGTAAAGAAGTATTAGGGTAACATGGTCGAAAAATGATTAGTTCGTGAGATATTTAAATTAATGTATTTATTAATCATCTACGTGCGGCCGAGTTGCAGTAGTACACACTGAGCCATTGCACCTTATGCCGATGGGCGTCTACAGTCCACGATGAGTGTGTATCTCAAACGGTGTACCATTGCATCCTAAACATTTCATACTTTTTCATTGGTTTCATAAACAGGGTGATCTCTGGTTATTGTTGTGCAATAAAAATAAAATCTTCATTATTTCTTTTTTGGTGTAGGACTTTCCTTAACCCCTTGCCGTACGATTTTTCCAACGACTTCATGCGACAAAGTTTGCTATTCCAGTCCTAGAGTGCCGTGATAAACGAAGATCGTCTGTCGGCCCATGCAGTTCGCTTTTAACAATTCTTTGAAGGTCGATTTGTGCTGTAATGCAGAACTTTAAAGCATTGGCACAAAAGTTGGACTCGTATTTGTAACGTAACAATCATATTCTGTGTCACGAGTGTGACTCGTTATTGTACGGCAAAGGGTTAATGAAGACATTTATTTAAAATACCATACCTCGGACACGGCTCCATCAGCCATTTTTTCTGCATACAGAATTCCGAATATTGTTTCTTTTTTCCTTATATCTTGTAGCTAGGCGAATTTTCTTTTGAGCGCTTGTTGTGAAGTATTTACATAGCATTACAATGAAGCGTTTGAGCATCTCCTTTAATAAAGATATTTTCTCAAAATATCTGGCGAACTAATCATTTTTCGACCATGTTACCGTAATACTTTTTTACGTAGAATGGTGAGAGGATTCAATGTATGTTAAGGAAAAAGATTTGCATTTAAAAAAATAGTGCAACTGCAATATGCACTTGCCCCATTGGACTTACGAAAAAAATGTGATCGTGAATATAGAGCTCACCTTGAACCATTTACCTTTTTCCTTTATCATTTTTTTCTAACTTCAACCGAAAAAAAGATATAGCTTGTTACAATTGCGTGAATCACCCTGTGGAGCTATGGGCTTCAGCATCAATCTCCAACATTGAAATATTAGAACGATTTCAGTCTAAACTTCTTCGTATTATCACAAACGCGTCATAGTTTATAACTAATGATACGTTACGTAAAGAGCCGATATTCCTTCGGTCAAGCAAGAAGTCACCAACCACGCAAGAAACTAAGTAGTCACAAAGACTACTTCACCATCCTAACATGCTTGTCAAGCGACTACTTGAAGAAACATTAGATTCGCGTGGACTCAAACGTTTCAAACCATCAGATATAGAAAACAGATTCTAATCATCTGCAGTATAGTTATGGTATAAACAGGCTACAGAAGATATGAGTCAATGGGCACATTATCTATCAGTCATATACGATTTGTTCTTCTATGTTATAACATTTTATTATTGTTATTTATAACAGATTGTAAATCAACAAGGAAATTAAAAAAAATAATTTATTGGGTTGGTGGGTATGAAACTGTCGTTTTAATAGGGAAGTCCAAATGAGTAATTTTTTGTTTTTTACCATTGGTTTGTATACAAGGTGTTTTGTCTAACTTTATTACCTGAAATATTTTTGCTATAATTAAAATTTGATAAAAATGTTTCCTATAAAATTTGCATAGTTTTGTGGCCGCCAGCGTATAGCAACAATAGTTTTATTCCGTCAGGAAGGATTAAGCCCTTACCGCATGGTGTGCTATATATGGCACAAACCAATTTTTTTATGCAAAAACGCATCATAACGGTGCTGCGTGTTGTACCATATTTAATACGCTATGGTGTTATGATTTTCAATAATAATCTGCCATCTATGCACCAACCGCTTTATTGTCGAGATTTCTATAACGAATTCTGAGACTTTATACGTTTTAAAAAGCCAAATAAAAATTATTAGAATAATTTACAGTGTCTGCAGATTACATACAAAAGGTTAGTTTAAATTTTCATTCTTTAGTTTTAGTATAAATTGCTAATATAGTTTTGTGTATAAACCGGTTTTTGTAATAAATAAACGATTTGATATTGTTAAAAAATTTTTTCAATATTCTTCCCATAAAAGACTTCTTACACTTAATATTTTTTTTTCATAATAAAAAAATCATGCGGTTAGGGGTTAATGGGATAAGAATGTCACCTTTGCTTTTTTTAAATGAAATGCTATATTTTATTTGACTGTACAAGATACCACTTTAAAGTCAAATTCAACAACCTACAATACTAACAATAAGTCCTTCAGAGTCTCCAAAAGTCGTATAAACGAAGTTCTTTGTCTAATTTCCGGTGCCACTGCGAAGCAATGTTTTGCTTAATCTCCGACTCTTGAGAATGCAAACAGAAACAAAGACATGTTCATAAACAAGTGAAGCGTTTTCAAGAATCGACGATCAAGAAGAACATTCGTAGTGTAGTTTATTTATCTGTTGACAGGGAAAAATCTCAATATTATGTTGGTTCATATAATTTGTGCACGTTTTTCGTAAAAATGAAACTATAAAACACTTAATTTGTATATTTAATTAAAAATATCGGTACCAGTCAATCCCTTTTGTACAAACGCATTTGAATGATTAAGAGTACCGTAACATTGCCATTTGAAAATTTTTTCTCGAACATAACATTAGTGTCCGCTACATCTTGTAACCCACACATCTATATGATACTTCTACTAATTGTAAGAAGTCTCGTGTCATAAAATAAAATAAAAATGGACGTTCCTTGTTTTTTCTTCTTACCATTCAACTAGTAATTTCTGTTTGTTAATTGTGCTTACTCAGAGCTTTTATAGGTTTATACAACTATACATAATTTGGTATACGTAAGTTTACGATACATCAAATATTTACAATAGTTTGAAAAATACATTTGCTAGCTACTTATGGTTATATTTTTGAGTAACTAGTAAGTTTGATGAAAATCTAAGAACATTAATATTCTAATGTTGATATAAAATAAAAATTATAGCATCAAATACCTGCAAATGTTTGTAACACGTTCTGTGTCACAGTAAAAAATTCAGTATCTGGTTAGACGCTTTCTATAAATATGTATAGCTGAGAATATAAATATTTCTGTACTTGATGATACATTTATTATTTTATTTTAAATTTTATAAGAGCTAGTTGGTATTCACTAACATTGATGTGACAAGATACAGCAATGTTTACTATAGCATACAACGTATTAAAAGGAATTCTTCTAATACACTCATATCGAATCACAAAGAACCCATTACAACATCAAGTAATTTATTACACTCAGACTTTTTTGTACATAAAAATCCGTTATTTGTAACTAGTTATAAAAATAAAAATTAAGTCATGCAATGGAACTAGGTTTCTTAAAAATTATTCTGATTAACTGAAATCGTCGAACCACAGTGCAAAATAATTAAAAATTAAGTATTATTCGTCATCACCTAGAAATACTGAAAAATGATGTCTATTTTATTATGACACGATCCAGTGCTTGCAGTTCAAGTCTTGAACGTACCGTACATTCTGAATATTAATACATAAAAATAGAGACATTCATAATTTTTAAACAGATATATCACTGGTAAACTGTATAGTTAAATATAGAAGTAAATAATGAATTCCTAGAATCGTTTCTCAAAATTTTATATGATGTCACATTTTAAAGATGTATCTTGTAATAGATACTAATTTACAATTAGCATGCGTTGTACGGTCTTTAAAGAAACTTACAAACTACGTTCCTTCATAGAAAAGTAGTTCCTCAACTAAACTGCGGATTTTTATGTAATTTAACATATCCAAGTTCGTGAAAAATGTACATTTTAGAGAGGAAGTGAAACAAAAAATGTATTTAAATATTTCAATCCCAAAATTGCAGTTTCACTATAGTTGCGTTCAATCGACTGCATGGAAATAAAAAATATTTAAGTCTAAAAATGTATATTTGCATCATAATCCGCAGTTTACTCATAACCTTGTCCTCTTTTCTTACGAATATATTTCGATACCTATAGCTTGGTCCGTTCTGTCTAATTTACGCTTTCATTACATTTTTTCCAGCAAGTACACATCTTACTACATGCGATTGCGTTGCTTGCTGATCGAATCCTGCCGACGTGATCTCGCTGTATCGCGATCCATTCAAAGTTATAGCTTTTCGATAAGTAGAGAATATACATATACACGAAGGGCCTCGCTAGATTATATTTTGGATCATCGAGAACATGTGCATCAGTGCACCAGCACACGTAAATGTAGATGGATGCACATAATGCGTTCGAGGGCACGATGAACGAAGTTCGTCTGCCTCGTAACAGAAGCTCTCAATTTCCTGATCAAGTTTCTACGTACAACCCGTACACGTGATCTCGATGGAAACTATAATAAGTTTGCCATCCAATCTTTTCCATGAACGAATATACTCTACAGCGTTCCACAGAGAGAAATAACGCGATCTATTGGGCGTGTGTTCGACCATATTACAATCGAATTCGACTACTTTTGTTTCGAGTACCTTGTGCAGAAATAGCCTCTTTAGGGACGATTTTATAATAGTTAAAATTAAACTATATTTCAGCAGTATAAATGCAGAGCTATTAGCCAAAAGACACGAAATTTTATAAAATTCGAAAATCAGAAGAAAAGACAAATGAAAATATGCCAATTTTTATTGACAATACTTAACACTTTGACGGCAGCTCTTACGTACATATGACTTCACTCATTTGTATGACATTCGCGTAAAACAAATAAATGAACATATCTATCCCTGATTAAAAATAAATGTACGTATTTACAAAATGAAAATAGTGAAATATCGAGTATTAAAAGAAAAACGTAGAATGTTTGTTATTTAAAGAGTCTCGTAAGAAATGGAAATTGGCAACTGGTTTCTCAATTTGAACAATTTGAACAGTCCTGTGCCTCAATATACAGAAATTTCATTCGTTATTTTCAGTAAAAGAAGTTGCAAATTTAACTATTTATCTTTTCATTATCTTGACTTTTTACCATTGTGTCAATTTGAGACCAACGGACAGATTAGGTTGGGAAAATGAAGGACAGATTAGGGTTAAGGAATCATTGTTGATATTTCCTTACACCAGCTAGAGCATTTCTATTGTAGGAACCATAAATGAAAACCACATTTGCATTTTGACACAAAATTATACCTATTGTACACTATAATTTAGTATTAATTCAATGTTGTGATCCCAAGTACCTAAATACAGTCTAAAGAAACATATTACACATTGCTAAAATGTTATAACATATTGATATCAAACCTGCTATTACTTTCTTCAAATTTAACCTCTTGCCTTACGATTTTTATAACGATTTCATGCGATACAGGTTACTATTCAACTCTGCAACTGCCCTGATAAATGAAAAACTGCTGTCAGCACACACAATTCGTTTTTAACAACCTCTGAAAGTCAAAGGTCCCATAATGCAAATTTTAAAAGACCTAATACTCGAACGAGACTCTCGTATGTGTAACGTATGCATCATATTCTGTATCACGAGTGCGACTCGTTGCTGCAAGGCAGGGGGTTAATATCTTCCTTATAACTTCATAATAAAGCGTTTTTGATTCACGTTCATACAACACTTTTCCTCACTTCTACTCATAGAATATTCCAGCAGAATTTTATCCATCAACCCTGGTACGCCCTTCATGCGTTATTACATTCAGTCTGTCACAGAAATATTCGGACACTATGATACTCTTAACTATTTTGCTCTATATTTTAATTAAATATTAAAATAGTTTAAAAAGTATTTAATGTTATGTTATCTTGTAATTTCCAGTTAATATAAATATTATAATGTTTACTTACCTTATATATTTTTTAAAATATTAAGCTGCAAGTAGGGAAACATCTACTTATGGCGTTACAAATGTGTGAGTATCATAGTGATCGAATATTGCTGTGACAGACTGTAAATGCATAAACGAAAAATCCCTGAAAGTGCATTTTACCTGTGAAAATTTCAATTTTCTGAACAGAGACACATTTCAGTACCGAAGTGCTCAACCAGCAGATCGACGAACTGTTTAATATTTGAAACACTATTTACATTTCTATCATCGCCGTTAGACGAACGTTTTAGGTTTGAACGCGGAAGGAGGAAGCGAAGCGAATATTTTCGGCAGAGAAGTCGGTGCAATAATTGAGGCAGCTCGTTTCGGATGCGCCGGAGAAAAGCACGCATCCGGAAATGCGGTGCGCGAAAAAAAAGCATGTGGATAAACTTTGACGCGAAAGGAAGCACATTCTCGTTGCCAGCTTCCGATCCCCGCAAAATAAGAAGCACTCGAATCGGCCTCAAAGGAGCCTCGGAAGATACGCGGTTGAATTTCGCCGACGTTCTCGCATTACGCATATGCAATTTCGACTCATCGAAAATGCGGAAAGACCACTCCGTCGTGCGAGGTAAACGACATTTCCAGGTATCTCGGCGAAAATTATGGCCGCCGATTCGGGACAGCGGAGGTTTCAATGAAGATTTGCAAGTCGAGGAACCGTATCGGTCGATACGAAAGTTCCCTGCTTTTCTTGAAAGAACAGCGTTGGGGAATTAGGAAGTTTTTCCAGTGGCTCGAAATCAAGTTTCTCTAGCCCACATCTTTATCGAGGTTATTAAATGGCTTTCCATTTCGGGTCATTCCACGCGAAATCAAACACTTTTTGGATCAACATTTCGGATTTTGCTAAAACTTGGATATCTTGTAGTATTTAGTGATATATAAACGTATCTCAAAGGATTTTTAAACATTTTTAAAATTGTTGATTTTACAGATGTTTGCAATATATTGTTAACCTTTTTCAATAGTTTATAATTGTTGAACTAACAAACTGATAAGAATGAGCTAAAAGGGGTTAATATGCTGATTCCATGAATAGACTGCAGACTTTTATGCAAATATGTATTTCTATTTTTTAGTATTGTCATGTTTTAGTATAGATAAAGGCGTGGGGCTATCAGAACCATTTTTGTCGTTTTTTAAGAATTTAAACGGTATACATTTCATTTTAGTAATTGGTCAATATAAATGTATTTTACATTCTTGGGTATGTAAAATTGTGTGAACGTACATACACAATATATTTATAAAACACGTGATTAGTGGGGGGACACTGAAAGCAGTCTCCTCAAGGTCTCTCGTTTAATTAGATATATACAAAACTCACATAGCCAAAGTTCTCATTTTAATGTTTTCTTATTTAATTTCGGAGTTATAGCAACTTCCAGATGTTTCATTAGCGACTGCATTAAGCCATTAGGATCGAAGTTATTATTTCAATTTACATTTACGTGAATTTATTGAATTCTGAAAATTGGAATGGAATTGAAGAACAATGGACCTGTAGCGGTAGTCCCAAAAATAGAAATTACTTGTCGAAATTTTTCGCATTTTCTGGATTATTCTTAATCTAAAGAATGCAGAACAGATTTTAAACGTTTTATTGGCTAGTGCAATAATGATATAAACGCTTGTAACCATTTTCAATTCCATACACAGCGTACACCTTGGTGCGAGGGAACTCACATAAGATTATGTGTTTGCCATTATCAGTAAGATCTATCAGAGTGTCCCACGCAATTGGGCCACGCAGTTTCTTCCAAACGGTTAGAGATGCACAAAAATTCTATAAGTCAAAATTAGATGGTATTCAATGATGCATAATTTGGAAATAATTTTATGCATTTTTATGCGTTGGAGCACCTGGAAAATTCAATTGCATACTCTTTTTAAATAGAATCATATAGTTTTAACTAGACTATTCGATGCAGCTTTTTAATCTCTACAAAAAAAGTACGAAGGTACCTATGCCCTAAACCTGTTAGTCCAAAAGTTATTACAGTTAAAAGTTTGCTAAATTACTTTTCTACTTATCAGCACATTTTCGCTGAGATACTCTCTGGTACTATTACGCATTATAAACTACGTATTACAATGTTTGTAAACATGAATGCAGTACTAATATCAACCAGTGTATAATCGAATTTCTAGATATATCGATAATAGAATTTCGAGATATCGTTAATAAAATGTCGAGATATATCGATAATCGAATTTCAAGATATATCGATAATCGAATTTCGAGATATACCATTAATCGAATTTCGAGATATCGATGACCGAACTTCGAGATATCGATAATCTAATTTCGAGATATCGGTAATCGAATTGCGAGATATATCGATAATCGAATTTCGAGATCGAATTTCGAGATTGAATTTCGATTATCAATATATCGAAAATTCGATTATACACTGGTTGTTATTAGCAATGGATTCATGTTTACAAACATTGCAATGCGTAAGTTTATAATGCGTAATAGTACACGAGAATATCTCAGCGAAAATGTACTGATAAGCAGAAATGTAATTTAGCAAACTTTTAACTGTAATAATTTTTGAACTACCAGGTTTAGGGCATAGATACCGTAGTACCTTTTTGTAGAGATTAAAAATCTGTATCGAATAGTCCAGTCAAAACTATAGGATTCTATTTAAAAAGAGTTTGCGATTGAATTTTCTAGGTGCACCAATGCATAAAGATGTATTAAATTATTTCCAAATTATGCATTATTGGATACCACCTAATTTTAACTTACAGCATTTTTATCCATCTCTAACCGTTTGGAAGATACAGCGTGGCCCAGTTGCGTGGGACACCCTATATAGGTTCCTTGGGTGGTTTTAATAATTTCATGTTTATTTTTCCCATTAATATTCGTTATGGCGTTAGTTACCTTCAGGGCGTCCGTATAGATGATGTGCTGATTTGTTGACGTAATGTCGAATATTTACTGCAGTGTATAATTAAGTTGTTTGACAGTTACTTGTACGTTACAATTGTCATAAATTGAGGGATTATTTTTCGAGAGTAAATATATTCAGAATTGTTTTGTTCACTTTTATACATTTTATTAGCAACTTCAGTATTGCCCTGATACGCCCTGTACAGTAAACAAGAGTACATCACATGAAAAGTTACCAACTATAGCACCTAGACTGCGGATGTTTATGCAAATATACATTTTTAGAAAAATTCTTCAGACGTACCAATGTATCATCGATCGCAGAAGGATCAAAAGCTTATTCTTTTAAAAACATTAATTTCAACCGATCTTCAATACAGCATTCCTTTAGAAACAGAAAGTTTCCGGTATTTTCTTTAAGAAAACCCAGAGAATCACGGACTTTCAAGCAGTAGTCCAAACGAAACATCTCCGCATCGAGATAGACTCGCTTGCTCGAAGGAAAACAAAGGGAAAAGGATATTCGCGGTGTTGCTTTTACTCGTTTCGCTTTTTTGTTCGTCGATGCCTGATAAAAGATACCGATGGCGGGCCGGGGGAGAGAATAAAGAGTGCAGAGCAAGCGTCTATAAAGAGCGATCGTAAAGTGGCGAACGTCACTTAAAGGGTCTTCAAGCCTCTATTACTTTGAGAGAAGCACTCTATGCTATTACCAATACACGAAATAAAAACGAGAGGCGGAGTCGAGGTCGCACCTGGCCTTACTTTCGTCGTCAACCGACACTGTCGATTCTTCCGCAACCGATTCCACTCCTTTCGATTCTCCCTTCCGTTTCCTTCCACTTGTTCGGGGCCGCACGTTTCCCTATCGACCTGCCAGCTTCCCCCCTATTTCCACCTACAAAGTGCCATTCGATCGGCTGCGATCCATTAGGAAGGCCAAATATCGTTTTATCGGCTCGCGACCTCCATTCTTGAAAGCATTTTTAATGGAAAGAGATCCCGTCGTCGTCGCGTTCTTCGTGTTTTCCTTCCTCATTGATTTTCTGATTTCGAGATTGACTGACACGCGATGTTGCGCATCGTGATATTCATCGTGATTAAATACAGAACACACGCTTAAGTAAATTTGTGTGAGTGATTGATCTGTTGACTCGAGAGTCGTTGAGCCAGGAAATGGAGGCGTTTATACGTAGTGTTAGATACCTCCAGAATTTTCCCTACTAATTGTAAGCTTGTAAAGTCAAGGCGTGCTTGGCCGTTTCTAGAAATAGAATTAGTCACGATCATCAAGGGCCTATCTGGCCCATGCCCTTCCAAGGGAAACTTTCTCCCCTCTTTAAGGGACTCACTATTTTTCTACGCTTTTTGAGAGCAGATTTTCCTCAAATCTCGAGCCCAGCGAATCTTTCTGTATCGTATTCACTAAGCGACGATTACGAAATAAAGTAACTAGTTATTAACACTTTAACTACCAGGCACCCCAGTTGGCGTTCTAACTAAAACTAACGTTATCTAACGGGAATCATTATCATTGAAGGTGCTTTGACTCAATGTTTTTCCCCATTTTCTGAAACTTCCCCCGGTAAGGAGTCATTATTCATAGCAAAAACGTCCAGTCGATAAAGTGTTAAACAAGTTTCATTTATATTACTTACGGAATCCCTACAGTAGTCTGGTGCTTGATTTGCTTATAAAAAAGTTTTATAAGGGTATTTATAGTTAATTTGGTAGCTATGGGTAGCCAATCAGCGTTCAGACGATTGGATAACGCTTGGTGTTAAGTTTCCGACAATTCCGAGGGAAATGCGTGAGAATTCGCAAGTTTCAGCATGAATTGGTTTAAAATGAATAAAAACTGCTGCTTTGGTACTGATTATGGCGGAATATCGATGACCAAGTGAGATAGGATAGAATTTACAGAAATTAGTCAATCGCTACTGTCTGGCACGCTATTACCTGAATAGCGGTAATTATAAATTCTCTTGGAGTACGCTAAATATCCATACAAACTCCGTTGCATATCTGCAAGACGTTTTCCCTCAGGGTCCTCGAGGGCCATAAACACTTACACCCCACTCAAGACCACGTCCTTACAGCCGACACCCCACAAGGGATTAGAAAACGAGACAGAACGAATGTAGCTCTCGTCCAGCGAAGTTCTTCGTTTTCTTTAACATTTTGACCACATGTGGGTGACACTTAAATTCAATTGTTATTTATGTGACGGCGAATAGTATTAGTAAAAATGTTCAACTGTCTAACAGGACCAATAAAAAACTATAAAGAATTATTAACTTCATTCATTTCAGAGATTATTCTCATGCTGCATCAACGTCTAGAAAAGTGTGTCGTTTTCAGACTACATAGTGTGGCAATCATTATGTTAAAATAAAACTCTGTACGTTGAATCCTCGAGAATCCAATGTCTTCAAACAATACGTCATTTGCTGTGGAGTTCATAATCCTGAAAATAATTAAATTAAACGTTACTGAAGGTTCTCAAATATAATGGAAAATCTTCGACCGCACCGCAAATTCGATACAATTATACAGTATTGTAGTACCTATTGCTTATGCCTTTCACGTGTTCGATGGCCGGCAATTAAGTTCGCGTTTTCGTGAAAGGTAATTTGAGTCGGATGCACGTTTGCTAACGGATTTGGCGTTGCGTAACTCCGATTACACAGGATGATTCCTACTTAAAAAGATCAAGCTGTAGTACGTTCTACGAGTTACAATTTGTGAAAAATATATAAGCGTGTACGCATAAATACTCATTAAATAGTTGCAAGAAAAATGTTAAATGTAAGTTGTTGTAAGGATACTGAAACTAGATTTCTCAAGATTATTTCTTCTTATTAATACGTTCACTGCCACGCTAACATTTAATTACAAAGTGAATGTAATTTTATATTGTACCGTTTCTAATTAACAATACTAGTCATTTTCATAGTTTTTACTAGTTTTATTAGAAGTCATTGTAAATATTTTCAAATATTATTCATGATTAAATCTATGTATCATTTATATATAACTGATATTGCAGTCGATGTGTTAATTTGAACTTGAAAGTGTAAGACTATATAAAATAATGACGCAAGGCGAGTTTTAGCAGGATATATATTCGAGGTATAGGTCCGTTCAATCCAGCGGTTCAGAATAGAATGTCTCTTGACTCTTCCTAAACCGCTTCCTTCGACTTTGCTCGCATGATCCTTAGGCCCGGGGTTGAGTTTTTGAAAGGCCCGCAGGGGTGGTGTCAAGAGAAAAACTCCAGATGCCTTCGCCTGGAACATGTTTCGTCTCTGACCTTGGTCACGTTGCTTAGGCTACGTTAGGCGCAGCATGTGACGTCTTACAAAAAGTTAGGGTAAAAAACAAGGAATGTTGCGAAACAGCTTTATTGAGAAAATCAATTTTTAATTCTTTAGTGCACCAGTAAAGAGACAAGGTTCAAGTAATTGAACTGTATTGTTTATAACATGATGTTATACGCTAATTAAGCAGCAGGAGAACAATAAACATAGAAATAATAGTTTTACATTATTTTATTTTTTTTTTCGAGTTGGACACTAGAATAAAAATGGACGTTCCCTATTTTTTCTCCTTACTCTTCACTGTATCTTGAAATTTCGTACTATATATATGCGAGGAAAATGTCCAATTGACATAGTTCGTTCGCTCAATATCGAAAAGTCTGTGATTTCAAAAGTTATTAAACGTTTCAAGGAGCAAAGCCTGTGCTAAATCTCACAAGTCTATGGAGTCATTAAAGCAAGATTTGGTGAAAGCGTGGAACGCAGTAGATAAAATACGCTGCGCGTATAGATTAACCGAAAGCGTCTCAGAGTCTGTATCAAAACAAATGGCGGTTTCTTCGAAGACGACTTTGTCTAAATAAAATTTTATGCTTTTTCCAATGTTGTCATTGTTTTCTAGTTTTTGTTAATCAAAATTTTGTTAGAAGGCAGTTGTCTAAAAAGTTGCGTCAATACCCTGTATTTTTCAGTAACAGTGACATAGATGTAGTGTTTCGTTACGCGTGGCCTCACGAGTTTTTTCAAGTTTTAAAAAACGATCTATCTTAGTTACGAAACAATATCCCGTTCCTCGGAACCGGTGAAGGAGCAGAAAAAAAGAGATATAATTAAAAAATCAGACCCCTGTCATCGATGACACGCCCTCCTGTGTATGAAAGTTCCCTGGCGTTTTTTCCCCAACGTTGAAACGAAGCGATCGATCAATCCTAATGCAGGGAAATGGAAAAGTTTCCCCTGACGAGCGATTTAACGAGCGTATCACAATCCTTCATTAAACGGCGACCGTCATTAAGCCTTCATATTGCGTGCGGAATTTCACCGATTTTCATACCGCACTCGTAATTACGATTCATCTCCGTATCTGCTTAAAAAAATGAATGATTGTATCATCTGTACAATAGGTACACGTATTTTATGTATTTGAGTCGCTAGTCGAATACAAGTAAACGTTTTCGTTTTCGAATAATTTCTATTTTGCATGTTTTTCTCACGTAAGGAACTTGGCAAGTCAATTACATAAAAACAGAATTGTCATATTTAGACAATTTTTACTGTTGTCAGAACTTTTATGTTAAAAAGGAAAAGAAAATTGAACGTATTACTCTTAATTAATTATTAAAACTGTAATTATTGAAATTTATGTATTACGCGGGCATTAATACGGTAATAATTAATATCGTCGGTAAACAGTGAAATAGTAAGATGCATAATTTTTGTAATTCTTTATGTTTATACTGGTATTTTAATCTCGTAAGTGACCAACGAATTTTCGTAAGAAATGAGGCATAATTTACTGCTAACAGCAGATAAAGACAGTATTGTTAATAATTTTGACCAATCTATCAAATACGACTAATAAAACAAATATCGTGTATTTAATGTTGCAAAATTTTCAGTCGATGTTTACTGAGCACATAGACAGGATAATTTATAATATTTCATCTAGAAGAATTATGACAACTATTAAGTTATTTATTGTCACTTTTACTGTTACTCTTAATGTCCTTAAAGGACCCAACCCCAGGTTAATAAATCTAATCTGTTTACAATATTTCGTATCTTAATGAACAACAAGTTATTTTAGTAAGTGGTTCTGTAATTATTTTGAGCAGCATAAAATGACAGTAAGAAATTCTAGTAAACAACGAATCAATTACTAAGATGAATTCTTCATGATTAAAATACTGAGTATCAAATTTTTACTCCTACAACGTATTGTTAAACAATCGACAGCAAATAGACAACGTATAAGACCGTCCTCGCCACTTAAAGGATTAATAATAAAACGATTCATATTATATTAATTCATTTTCTATCTCGTACATGTTATGTTTGATAACTACATACGGGTAAATACACAATTTTAGCAGCTGAATGATGTAATACCAAACAACATTAATTTGTTCAATTTACAATATGCAATTAATGCAAATAGAAAGATAACCTTTGTATCCGATATTTACATTACGTTAGAAATATATAATTCACCCATGTTAATTGCAATTACGATTAATTATTCTTTGACATTAAAAATTACATGAAAATCACTTTATGTAATTTTCATAAAGAATTGATAAACAACTGCGGGGATACTTTCAAAGCGTGGAAAACATTATTTATAATTTCTATCCTTTTTGAAATTTTCACATTTTATATCAGAAAGAAAATTTATAACGGGTTTACTACGAGACATCCTTAACTAAGCAAAATTCTAAAGAAACTTGAAGAATCAAAAGATGAAAATGTTACTGAAACAAAAAATTGTAGAAATATTACGAAGATTATTTATAATAAATAACATAATCAAAAATAAATAATATGTAAACATTGACAATGAGTGTATTACTGTTAGTCATTCTATAATGCCAATTTAGAAAACAAATATACGTGCATAGTAAGCAGATTAACTTTTGAATTTAATTTCCTTGAGAAAATCTCGTAGAAAAAAAATGTTATTATGTACAGTCGACTAATTTTTAAATTTATAACTTTTCTATCGCATCCGGCACTTCTTATGCACGTTATCTAGACTTCAATGGTTAAGTTCGAGCAAATACGTTTGAAATTTCCCTGTACGACCATCTTTTACCCCATGTAATACTACTCGTAAAAGCTTACCGCACGGAAGAAGTAGAAAACTCGGTGGAAAGAGTTCCAGAAAAGCTTCCGAATGAAAGGAACGATCTGGTAGAAGTAAAATTGAAACAAGATTTCAGCGTAGATGCTATGGCAAAACACATTGACCAAATTTAACGCCGTGCCGCTTTCTCATGCGTTTTCTTAACGTTGTACTTCATAGCTTTAAATTGTATCCCCAAATCCTGACGATCTGTCTGCAGAGCTTTATTTTCTTTTCCGGTTGTTCTCGGAAATAGCGTGACATTCACAATGAGTATTCATACATTTTTCTAAGTACAGAAGACAGTGAAAAATTTGATATTACATAGTACAAAAATATTAAATATGTAAAGTAAAATGTATTTAATTTTTGGAAAATATTCTTACATTTAAATGTACATATTCCGAAAACTTTTAAAACTCTACTTTTGTAATTAAATGCTTATTGTTAGTACGAAGGGTAAATAAAATTAATAACTTGATCAATTATGCAATACTATCTTTATTGATTTCGATGCAGGATAATTCATTATTACAGACTGGTATAATTAATTACTCGAATGACGTCGCACCCCAGAATTTGCATTTACAGTTCTCTTTGTCACTACTGGCGTAAAGAAGTATAAACGTTGTGCTTCAAGTCTGTTTCTTGAGTTTTTGTGTATAAATGGCCTTGTCGACTTTGACAGTCGTCGGCTGTTCGTTTCGTGATTTATTTGCATTTTGAAGGAGCATACAAATAATCGTGAAAATACACAGTGTCAGTGTACCGTAGAGTGTACGGCGTAGATCATTCGAGGGTGAGAAATGACGAACGGTGAATGAAATGAATTGCAGTGCTATATTTCGTTCCTTTTGCCGTGGAATTTAATTTAAATTATTTTGTCAAACGTTCCGTGGACTTTATTATTCAAAATTCTTTGTTATCTAATAATACGTTTGAAGAGAAGATGCAATTATTTCAGTTTGTCAAATATGTCACTTTCCATTTTTTAAATATTATTCGATTAATATCAGTGACATTGTAACATAGTTAAGATATGAAAAATTATAATATAGTATTAAGCTGTCAAATAGAAAAATACAAATATAATTATACGCTGACATGTGTAAAGAATAATTAACTAGGAAATAACAAGGATTTGTAAAATATAATGTAACCTTGTTCTAGATTTATTAATAAATAATTTTAAAAAAATTGTTACATCCGCGTACATTATATTTTCAACGATTTCTTCGCTTTTTGTTTTTTGTTTCATAACTATGAATTCATATTGATGAAATATCATTTTTTTCAACTGCAAATAAATAAATTTTTGACGATGTTAACCTTGCGCTAATAGCAAACTAGGTATTATATCGATCATTTTTTAAGACTGTTCAGATAATAAATAATTTCCTGTAATTTATAATCATAAAATTTTTGCAATTTACAATCTAGATAGAAATATTTCTGTAATCATGAGGAGCAACAGTAATTACAATATCAGCAATTCCGCGTATGGGTGATTTAATTGAATGGGGGAAATCTATTTTTTTTAACAAATATATTTAAATATTGATAACATTTTTAAAGTGATCATGAAAGTATCAAGATTATTTGTACAGAAATCCAATACAAAATATCAGTGAAGCAAAGTGTAATAGGCACAGATAGGGATAAAATGTTTTTTCTGGTTCAATGAGTTAATGTGATGTTGTTTTTCTATTTTCCAGAGCTTGCCACAAACACCAGCTGGCGGTGTCGGTGGAAAAGGAAGCGGAAGTAGTGGCGCCGGTGCTGGTATGGTCAATGGCTCTGGTGCCGATCATCAAGATATTCGTGACGGAGCTGCCATAAATACAGAACACGTGAGTCACTCATTATCAGTTTCACACGCTCTTTGTTACGTAATCCTGCAATGATCAAATTATTTTTTAATAATTTAGTAGTATTTGTGTTTCCCGATAAATTATGTTTGACATACCCACCGTATTAATAACAAACTCGTAATGTCTAACTATATCTACTAAAAAAAAGAGTATAGAATTAAAAAAATTCAAACTCAGTTCTAATTGAAGTATTTTTAATTATTTAGCGGAGAAATAATAGAAACTTACAGGGAATTAAATATATAAAGTAATTAACAAGGCCATACATTATTTAGAAATGACAGACTCAATTCATCATAAGTGGAGGAAGCGTTATTCTAATTAAAAATAACATAGCATTTACAAAAATGGAAACGTTATTCATAAGTCATGAATACATATATACTATTAGGTTGCCAACTAAATTCACGATCTTCGAAACATTTTACATAAGAACGATTATTAAAATCTTTCAACTAATAATTTTTTGTTAAAGTAATTTCCAGTCGAATCGATGATCTTTTGCTATAGATTTGGTAATTTTTCGATTCCGTGACAATCGAACTGACAATGAGTGAAGTTTGAGGCGCAGAGATTCCAAAGGTCACGAATTTAGTTTTCAATGTAATAATTAGAAACAAGCTGTTAAACTAAATTCGCTTACCAGTAATTATAATTTACTAGATAATGAAAACTATGAGTTGAATTTGTTTATGAATAACATTAATTAGAAAGTAATGCAAAAAATAAATCTGATGATCATAGTCAACCAAATACCCATCCATAACAGAGTCTTAAGGTTGCAGAACTAACATTTAAACTCTACAACTTCACTTGTCAGCTTTCTTATTCCTCGTAGGATTACTATAACCCCATGCCTTCTAAGTAGGCTGTGGATCTTTATGCAATTTCACATGTTCAAACGTGTGCAAGATGTACACGTTATAACGTAGGAGAAATAAAAAATATATTTTATAGCATTTAAATCGTAAAATACTAGTTTGTTGAAGTTCTATTTCTTCAACCATATTAAAATAGAAAATATTGATATCTACAATAAAGGGTAAGGAGAAAAAACAGGGAACGTCCATTTTTATTCTATTGTGTTCAACTTGAAAAATAAATTAAAATAATGTAAAACAATTATTTCTATGCTCATTTTTCTCCTGCTGTTTAATTAGAGCATAACCTCATGTCATAAACAATACAGTTCAATTACTTGAACCTTGTCTCTTTACTGGTGGACTAAAGAATTAAAAATTGGTTTTCTGAATAAATCTGTTTTGTAACATTCTTTGTTTGTTCTCCTTACTCTTCCAATTGTATATTTGCATAAACATCTTATAACAACGAGTCACGCACTTGATGAAAATTTTGCTGCATGTGTTAGAAAAACACAATGCGATACTCGTACAAATTTATAATAATGAAGCTAAAAATGCTCCTTTGTGTGTCATAGGATTGTTAAAGATGAATTGTACGTTTTAACGTGTGTTCTTTACTCATCAAAGAACTAACCAGAGGAGCGCACGACTGTCGGAACACTGATTTGGTCTAAGCTAGTGATAGCCAGCGGAGCTGCAACCTCTCCCTACTCTAGGTCTATCCCCTTCATATAGACTGTGGTGTGGGCCTATCATGGACCAAGGGGAAACGAGGAGCGATATGGAGGAAATTGAAACGAGAGGAATAGACCTAGAATGTGGGGAGGCCGGTGCTCCCGTGGCCACCACTGGTCTAAACTTTGCACAATTATAGGGGACCCCAAAAGTAATAATTTCGCAAAGTCATAGCGCACACCTCTCTAAAATAAGGGAGAAATTTTCGTCTGAAGTTTGTTTAACCTATTAACTGGGGAAGACGAGTTAACTAGTCATGTGACAATTGCCCCGTCATAAACAAGGCGTCTGTTGATTGTTCTTATACATTTGCTGACAAATATTTAAACCAGTCCATTGATGAAGATGATTTAACGTGTCATTTGAAAGTGTCTCTAGGATGGACAAGACAATGTACCTCATATTTATTCATTTTTAACTACAAACAATAGGCGCTTCTAAACAGAGAACGACCCGGTTAACAGGTTAAGGTACACTCAGCTAATCGAATGTGAAGTAAATTCACAATTAGTGATTGTAGTGACGTATGACTCTTAAATATTTAACTATTGCGTATTTGGCGATTAATCAAACCGTTAGGCAAGGGATTAATTACGGGAACACAATTTCTGAAATGTCCAACTTGTTCAGGAGACGGCAAAGTCGTGTTGTAAAAATTTCGTCGCGTTCTGGCGATCGCGGAGGACGACGATAGCGTCGAGAGGAAAAAAGCGGCGAGTTTTCAGCTTCCAGCGAACAAGAACAAATCGCTCGTTCTCTTCGCCAATGATTGCCGTTACTGTTCTTCGAAACTTCCTTAAAAGTACCTCCATGAGAAAAGTTTCGCAGTGAAAGCAACAAAGTGAGTCATTCAGCGTACCGCGGGGGAATTGTTTGCTTTCTTTCGTTTTATTTCACGAGCACCTTTTATATCGCCAGATACCAAAGTCCGCGGGAAGATGCAGCGGGGAAAACTATCGACCTGCACGATCGCCTGAAGGAATCGTCGCAATTACTCATAAATCGAGTTAACTGGTAACGATTCCACCGACGCGTTAAAAAATCCGACGGTACAATATTGAATGTAAAAATATTTAATTATTTAACTGTATATTTGTTTGCTTATGACAGCATTTTAATCTCTACAGGGATTGCCTTATTACTGTTCGAAACAAAACGATTTAATACTTATTCGATTAAATTTACTGGATATGATGCAAATATGTTTATTTGCTACAATCATCGTTACACATTTGTCAACAATATTTGAACTTAATAAAAATTAAATTTTTCCTTGGTTAACGTTGTTTCATTTGTAAGTTTATAGAAGTCTGATATTATATAAAATCGTTATTAAGGCAAATGAAAAATCTATATGTATAAAATGAAGTGCCCAGACTCACTGATGATTAACGGATAGTCCGAACCGCTAAATCTGGGAAGCTGAAATTTGGCAGACGCTTTCCTTTTGTAGCATAGGTAACCATTAAGAAAGGATTTTCCGATATTTATTGAAAATTATTGTAGTAAAACTGACGTTTAGGGGAGGCAGCCCCGATGACCTTGATCTTGACATATTGTTGTAGCGTTACAGCGTCGACGGGTATGTTTCGCGATCATAGAATGACGCTGACTTCGAACTGGGTTGTAAGTCCAGTGAAGCCATTCGAAAATGCGATTAGAGTGGACTGTATAGGCTGAATGTATCTACACAACGTGTCGAGAAAGAATGTATTGAAGCGGTGGTGCTGTGCAGGGATTTCAGAAAAGAAAGGAAGGAGGAAAGAGGATAGCGTTTCGTCCGGGGCCTGCTAGTGGACTATATATATACATATACAGAGCGCAGGATGGTCGTGGACTTGCGGGAAAGTCTATGCGCCGCTGATCCCTCTGCTGGCGGGGTCGGGAAGTGCCGCTACAGTATTACTGATACCAGTATTCTAAATACAAATGTATCGTTGTTTAGTGCGAAAGTGCAATGAGACTGTTCCAACGTGTAATAGCAACGAACGAATATTCTATGGTTTTAGGTATGCTTAATTTATACTGTTTTTGGTTGCTGGTATGCGACCAATCAGCGTGCGGGAAATTGGGCAGCGTCGAAGCGCTGCTTTGTGGGTTTTTCCCACCTTGGCCCTTCGACCTGGTTCGGGCGCTGCAGGTCGGCGCGTACGCTAGTATGAGGACAAAATTGCACACAGTATTAAAAATGAATGTTTGGATTTTACAGTAAAGACGCAACACATATATTATCAAGGTCATCCTCCTAAGTAACTTTCAGAAAGTTTTAGCCGTCGCTCGTTTTTTATTAAGAAGTTATTAACAAAAAAGTTTGCAAAATGTAGCAGTTATTTTGAGTATTGAAATGCATAAACGACTAATACGTATGTTGAAATAGTAATGTATGAACGAAGAAAAGTCATTTGAAACAGGAAATCGTTAATGGACAGAGGATTCTGATATAAGAAATAGTTGACGAGTATGCGAAATATAATTAATAATAAACAATAGTGAATGAATGTTAAACGAGAGCAGCAGAGTGTATCAAACGCGATGAATATTGATTAGAAATGGTATAGAAGAGGATTAAACGCGATAACGTAATAGGTTAAGCGTGAGCTGTCAAACGATGTTGGCGGCAGCGCAATCCGAAGTCAAGTAAGGCCCTGCCCAGCACTCAGCTGACGTGCAACGCGTTGCGCATTTCGGCGTCACACTTGACTACCCCTAACAGCTATCTAGCAACTACTAAGCATATTTTCTTATCAGTTGAAAATGTAATATCTACCGTGCGTGCGTTGAATTATTGTTTACCGCTCCAACGGTTTTTTTAACCATCCTTGCGGACACCACCAGTGCACGTTAGTGATTAATAGTTTTAAAAGCAAAAGTTTTCACTGACATGCCTGTGATTTTTAATGACTTATGATAAATTTTCTTTTGTGTTTCTTTGTTGAATTTGATCCTGCTTATTGTACATTTTATTGTGACTTACCAGGACTCTTCGTGAGAGTGTTAATCACAGACCTCGTCTAGGTATGACACAAATATGGTAAGAGGGCTCGCTAGCTCTTCGAGCGTGTGACAAAAAATTACATTGGATGATAGGTCTATCCTATACTTCGTCGATGCCGGTAGTTAATTACGAGAGGTTGATGTTTATTCTTCTATGTGTTAATTTTTAAGTAATTACAAAATGAAATAAAGTTGATTGAAAATACATTTATACATATATAACAAGTCTTCGCGCATAGAAATTTCTACCGTCTATATCATATTCGCGTAACACGCGTAAGGGAATTACAGAAATTCGAAAATTTAATGAAGAATCATTGCTTAAAATAACAAATGTCTACGATTTCTGATTTTAATTCCTACCACTAATAGCGCTGTTATGTAAAGTCAGTACCAATCGATACAGTAGTATATGACACGAAAGTGGTAAGGGGGGTTTAGGTAATAATCGTCCTGTATATTAAAAAAAATTATGTTATACAAATCAATTTCCCTCTTACAATTAGACTTATCCAATTTGAACAAACCGACATCGCAAACAGTGTACGATTTCCACTTAATTATCGGTATCTTTTACAAATATCCCCTGCACAGCTAAATCTATCACTTTTCCCAAAAATAAACTCCCAAGATAACCAGAATAAACTCGTTTCACATTTCTGCAGATGCGGGGATTTCCAACCAGGAACACCTGACTCTACTCTCACTATAACAGAAAAAAATATTTCCATAAAAGCCGATCTGTCGAAACAACACTACCCGTTCCCGCGGATTAAACGACGAACAGCTTATTAACCGAGACGGCATATCGCGTTTAGTTCTCATCGCGACAGCAGAACTGTCCGCAGACCATCGATTCGATCAACAGGATTAAAAAAAGCTGGAAGACAGTTCAATCGGAAATCGGCTGGACGTAGCTGAGAATCCAGGAATTAAGCGATTACTTTCGAAGTTAACCATTGTTCCAGCCGGTTCATCAATCGGACTCATCCCCTCTCTCCTCGACTCCCTACCCCGCAGCCCCTCAAACCCGATCCTCCCTTCCGATTTTCGCGCGTTGATCCATTCGCACGGAATTAAAACCTTTATCTACGTTTCTCCGCGTAGCTTCGTCGAGCTTCGATCGACGCGGAGGGATGGGAACGATGGAGGGCGGAGGGGTGAGTTTGCGAAAGGGGGTGGACCTCGATCGAAAGAACGATGCTCGCGATCGTTTGTTTCGAAACATTTCAGCCTCGCATCCGGTCTGATAAGCGACGACAATTTTTCCGTCATCTCCCTTCATGCTCCTCCGCTTCGTACGCTTTTTTTTCATGCTTTCCAAGCTGACTATTTCCTTCCCTTCGTTATATCGTCTTTCAGCTTTGAGTCTATTCCAATCGGATATCCCATTCTCGAGATCGATCATTTTTCTTCCGGTTTCTTCTTTTGTTTTACGTTTCACCGATACTGCATTCGGTTTACGTTGGATCGCACCGCTGTCCATTCCGGTTTCTCATTTGTTTTCGGGAGCGATTGTGTTTGAATCTGACCATTCCTCTTGATCTGTCTATCTTTCTTTGATATTCATAGCCTAGTTGTTTTTTGTTTTGATTTAGAACATTTTGGATTTTTACTGTTTGTCTTTGGATGCTTTTTTGTGCTTTTGATATTCCCCGACTAACCGAAGGTCAATTTAGATATTTTTCTTGGGGGGTAATGTAGCGGCACTTCCTGACCTCGCCAGCAGAGGGATCAGCGGCGCACAGACTTTCCCTCAAGTCCACGACCATCCTGCGCTCTGTATAAATACACCTAGGACCTGACCCTCACTATTCCGCGTCTAACGCACGGGCCTGCTAGGTAGCCTTACTGACGAGTCCACTAGCAGGCCCCGGACGAAACGCTCTATCCTCTTTCCTCCTTCCTTTCTTTTCTGAGATCCCTGCACAGCACCACCGCTACAGTGATTTTATTTACAGTTACCGCGTAAAATAATTGAAGTTGGCTAAGCAGCACTTACAGTTTTCGTACAAAATTCTCCATGTGTTTTAATATTATAGAAATAATGCAAAGTAACAACTGCATATTTGAATAATGATAGTTTTAAGATTCTTGTCAATGCATATAAAAAGGGGGTTATTAGGATACTCTCTTACATGGTTTGTATTTCTCACTGTGACAGTCTTGGTGATAAATTTCCAAGCATACTCGAATTATTTAACAAATACTTTATGGTCAAATGTAATCCTCTGATCTCCAACCTGTTAAAAAAATAAGGAATATAAATTAATATATTCAAAACATTCTTTAACTATTTTTTATGCAGTCGGTATTTATCACAAATTAGAACATTGGAATATTAAACCGTGAAGTAATTATTCAATAATCGAATCGACTGAATTACTCTTGCATCATTGAACAATTGCAGAAAATAAGTACCTTACAAACGAGTCAGTATTGCGAAGTAATTACATTTCCGAGGATGTATCCTCAATAACGATTGGATTTATTAAAGAATTCCGGTTCATTGAGGCGCATCGCGCACTTAAAAATACGCCTTTATTAACAGGGGTATGCAATTAATCGTTCACGACGACAATCTCGTGCTCGATTCGATTCTAATGAGAGAAATTCGCGTCGATCGGCCAACACGCTGTTTAACGATATAGCGGTTTAATCTTTCCGTCGTTTCCGGTTACTATCATTTTCAATAATCGCGATAATTACTTGATAAGGGAACGAGGATAGTAGAATTTCGCTGGCGGAATCGTCGGTTCGTGGGAGGCTGAGTGTTCTCAGGAATTCTCCTATTAAGGAATTAGTGAGCGTGTTTAACAGGAGGAAGCAGGGTGCAACTCCACACAGTCAGCACGGTTTCCGGCTAACTGCCCTACTCAGATAAGCCGAAACCTAGGAAACTTCTATGGAGATACGGATAAGTCGACGCGATTCAGTTTCCGTGCGGTTAAAATTATCGAGTCATCGCGTTGGCTGCACTGGATTTGGAAAATCCACCGGCGCTCTTCATTCTTAACGCGTTTCATTTTACAGTGAAAACTTTCATACACAATACAGATTATTATTAGTCGACTGCAGATATTTATGCAAATATACATGTAGGAATGGTAATATTTAGACTATAAGCAATAATGCGTTTTGAACGGGCGCGCCCATCGATGACCGACCACGATCGTCAATTGTTGGCGATCTGAACAAAGACGATAGGTTGCAAAGAGCGTTATGGCAGTTGATATGCGCATCTCGTCGCAAAAGTTTGTATTATATCCTATTTAATACTTTTTATATATTATATTTCATTTATTAAATCTTTTGGGAAACAATATATGAAGTATTCTTTCCAAAGATCCCGTATCTTCCATACATTTCTCAACACGTTAAACGCCGTGGCGGTCACCGGTAACCGACACCTCAAATTTAATTGAATTAAATAATTATTAATTGTCGCAAAATTCTGAGCAAACTTCATACTGAAACAATAATGTAGTAACAGAAGAACATGACTGAGTATTCAAATCTTTTTTTTCTTTACGATTTATATAAAAAATAGTAAATTGTATCGTGTCTGATCAGGTATGGCCGTCTTCTCTGTGGCGTTGAACGTGTTAAGTTCTATATTCTTTATATTATTGCTGTTACAGAAATGAAACTCTGATAAAACTGTATTTTGTCCTGTGAATGTTTAAACAATGTACTTCTTATTTTTTCACAGCTTTAAATGTACATTTTTCAGATATTTGGATATGTTAGATTGCATAAAGATCCGCAGTTCAGTTATTAGTATTAGGGGTGTGCAAAAGTTGTACCCTGTTTTTTTTTAGTAGAGAAGAAGAATAAATTTATGGAATAAGTAACATATTTATTGTTTTACACAATTATGAGAAGTATCTACAACCTCTTATCATCTCCCTGATAGCAATTGGATTCCATTACTATAGAACTGTTTCATATTCGAGTCAAAAAGCTCTTGTCATGCAGCTTCGACATCTTCAACTTTATCGGAGGTTTTTCCAACGAAGTTGTGTGCACACACCTAATATGAGTTATTAAGAAAATAGTATTTAAGTATACAATCTCGTAGTTGCTATTTTATGCTGTCATTGCAGTGTTGAAATTTTCAGAATTTTACAGGGATTAGAAGTTATTTTTTTAATCATTGACTGACATAAAGGTTGCTCATGATAATCCCCTGACATTTAATTTAATTAAATAATTGGCAATTCTTATCAAATTTGTAGCAAGATTGATACTGTAGTAATAATGTACAGTAACAAGTGCACGATCAAGTAGTTAAATATTTTATATTTTAAACAAGATATTAACAAATTGTCGAGCGCAGGTTTCAAATTACTATAGTCGTAATTTGTAGACGCGAACTTTGCACAATTGTCCTTTTGGTACCTTAATCTTAAGCGACGAAATTTATAAACAGATCAGTATGATGTCGTAGCATAAACTGAAAATTTCGAGTCTGAAACAGTCAATGCTTCATCAATTCTGAAATTTGAAACTATGAGCGAAGATCTAAGTGACGAAAAATTATCATGAAGATATTGAAGGGGTGGAAAATTAAGGCCTGCTTGTTACTGATGGTAGGAGAAGCCTAATCAAATTTTAGAAACTGATCATGCTGGAATTTTCGAGGGCGTTTCTACCGGGTGGCGATTCACGAATATTTTTTGTTTGGCAACGAGAAGGAAGGTGACGGTGCATCGAAATCGCTAAATGTGCTCTCTTCACCTTTTTCTGGTGTATAACACATTTTAACTTAGTTTAACATTTTAAGTTCGTTTATGACATTTAGCAAAAAATATCCGAAAAACAAAGCATGTATCATCTGTAATATTATATAAACATATCGTAATATAAAATCGAATAAGGCCACTAGATCAATTTTCTCTTCTTTATTGTAAGTTAAATATACGCTAATAGCTACCTCTGTTGCTTGAATATTATTATATTAATATATGCACTAAATGTAGCTTGACTCTTTATATTTTATTAAATAGCAATTGATTTAATTTTCAATGCAGTATGAGGTACCAGTAAAGAAAATCTTGATTTATTAAAGTAAGTATTAAGTTTGGCGTTGAATGGAGTCTTGATTAAAAACAATTACGGGAATAATTGCACGTAATGTTGCTTTTATTCTTGTTCTCGAGTTATTCACGCAAATATAGTATGGGTAAAAAATTATACTTCTAAACGGAACTCGATAATGCAAGATATTTATGTAGAGCAGACACTGAATAGAGCAATTTTTCTTGTAGATCGAGAAATTCCCTTCACAGAAGTCGAGCAAAGTATTACCTCGAGAGTACAATGACTTGCTGAAAACTCTCATCTCGTAGCAAAGATGAAATATTTGACTGCACCCCTTCTCGCTTTCCCTGCGTCTATCTCGATTCTCGATTTTGGATTTCGTACAACCGGTACAGGGAATTCACGAAACGGAGCTCTTTCGAAAATTGCAAAAAATTCCATCATTAGGAAACGAAAAAGGGAACGCAGTAAAATGTCGGCGTCATCAAAAACTGCAAAAAGGAATGTAGAAGACGAGGAGACCAGATGGTACGAGTAGTGAACAGCGAACAGAATGAATTAAAATTGCCGAGCAACTAAAAGAGGAGAAAAATGGAAACGAGGAAGCTTGCAGAAGACATGTTTCTCCGAAAGAAAACGAAAAATGTAACATAGAGCCAGAAATACAAGAAGTTAACAGCAGAGAAACGATGTCTGAGAAAAGAAACTTAGTATCAAAAAAGTTGACATCAAAAAATAAGAAATGAATATGGAAAAGCTTGTTAAAACAGCGTAAAAAGATTGACGACGATAAAAAATTATAAAACATGTATAATGAAATGGAGTTGAGATAATAATAATGTCCGACGATAAAGATAAAAATACAATTTTTGTAAATAAAAAAGTGAAGATAACATGCTAGGATGATTAATTTAACTTTTAATTTCAGCTTACCTACTTCAAAATTAATGAATTGTGGAATGACTTTTGATACGGCGGCTTGCAGAGAGAAGCTTCTAACAATTTTCTAGAAAACTACGAGCCATGGAAAAACACTTTACTCTACATTTACGATACAATAATTTGTCATGTAAATGGGTAGATTAATACATTGACTTCCGTATGGGTCACCGGTGACCGGCGCATTAAATTTTATTTAAGAATTAATATTGTAATAAGAACAGAAGGGCGAGGCTGTGCAATTCAATAATTACATACTTTTTTTTTCGAGATTATAGTTTGAAATGGGATATTATAGTATGTCTGACCAGGCACGGGAGTTTCCACTGTAGCATCCAACGTGTTAACAGTGTAATAGATCCTTCATATGATCCTAGTGGTCTAAAATATAAATGAGAACAGTGTCTATTCGAATCCTCTAATCATTTCATATCATTTTCAGGTTTACCTCTAGTTAGGCGTGTAAGTTATTGTGACACGTAACAATGACGAAAAAATCGGTTTTTAATTTTTTTAACGACGGCACACCAAACCGAAAAATCTAAAAAAGTTCAGGACAATAGTAACAATAATATGTACTTACACTAAAAATATAAATCTAGTTCTGCAACTGCTTCAATACAAAACCGGCATTTTTCTATATTTTTTTGAGTTTTTTATTTTTTACAACTTGCATTTTCGATTTAAAAATCTGAAAAAAATTTGATAATATGTGCCTCGATACCTGAAATATCTCTCATTTTTTTCAAAATTTTGTATACAATAGTTTAGGAGAAATTGGGCATAAACGTGATTTTCAATTTTTGCCCTTTACTACCCCCGAAGTCGAGATATAAAGTTGAAGCTTGGCATAAATAGGTCTTTTTTGATAAACTATGGAATGGCTCTTTGCAAATCGAATTTGGTTTAGGTGCACCCTTGATCCTCTTATTCGGCTAGACCCTTTAATAAATGTCGTAGTACTTCTATATGGCAGTGTACACACTCGCTGATATGAATTTTAAAGTCTCTCGTTCGAACGAATCCGAAAAGTTGGTCAACGGTTCAATTTCGCGAACAACGAAAATCTGCAATCCCCCTTACTTCTTCGTTACTTCTCTGAAGTGCATCGAAAACTGCGTACACGTAACCGGTTCGAAATAGCGAGCAATTCAATTACGCTTCGGTGACGGCCGACGGCATTAAAGCGTGTTCAGTACGAGCTCGCTCGAAATTACACGATTCCGCGCAATTTACGGCGATAATTCACGCTAACGAATGGTCGTCTGAACGCAGGAAACGAAATTTCAAAGGGGACGCGGGCGGCAAAGAACATCCAGCTATTTGTCTTCCGGACAATTATACACGAAGCGTAAGGGAGGATTTTTAAAACGGGGAATATTATGTCCCGAAACAGCCGTCCGTCACGAAAAGTAAGTCTGAACGTGCGAGCAGCCGGAAAATTAGTCGACGACATTCACCGGGGGGGGGGGGGGGGGGGGGGGGGGGGGGGCTAAACGACGAGGAGGACCGTGGCGTCGCTCGGCCGAGCACGTACACATCCGTCGACGTTTTATTTCTCCTCGTCGTGCCTGAATACCACCGCGGGAAAAAAACTAATTCCGTAATTGCGATCCAAATTTCGCCGCGGCAAACTTGCTGGCCGGCGCCATTCTTCCTTTTCCTCGAGGAAAAACCGTCTTCTTTGTCTCACCCCTCACGCGGACCTTTGTTTCTTCCTCCGCCGTTTCTTTCACACGTTTTCTCCGTGGAAGCTTCGCTTACCCTACCCCACGTTTTCATTAAACACCGCTTCTATTTATTTCCTTCAATCGAGCCTCGTTTTCTAGTTTTCTTCAGCCGTTTTTTCTCTCTTTCACTTATCTCGTATCGTTTCTTTTGTAGCTTCCCTTCGTTCGTTCTGCATCAACTTGTACTTCTTTTTTCTTCTTCATTACGAAGATGCTTGTTCTTCCTGACTCTTTGGTTCATGTTTTCTCTTTGTGTTGATAACTTGACTCGTATTGTATTTCCCCCGATATTTTTGTTCGGCATTTCTTTTCAACAACTGTTGTTACGGCGGAAACAATATTTTTGTTGCATGTTCGTTATGTTTTGTTAGCTTGTTTTTCTTACTACTCTTGCCCGTTGGAGTTGTTTTAATACCATGAAAGATAAAGATAGGTCGTTTGAAGCTTTATTAAAAAGTTATAAGAAAAATACGAAATACGACGGAAATAAAATACTTACATCCAATCTGTTTATGTGAACGGTGTTTACTATGTGTTACTCCTAGCACTCCCACAAGCGACTAATACTCTAGTTTGTATCATAGTAACTGCAAACCCGTTATATACCGTCCTCTTAGTACTTCGTATTTTTGTTATAACTTTTTAATAAAACTTCTACTTTAACCTCCACGTATTATAAGGGGCCGTGAATTTGTGAAGAAGTAGAAATAATCTTCAGTATTCCAATTTTCTCTTTGCAATAGAAATCAGGTAATGTAAAACATATTCTTTCTGATTACTTCCTTTTCTTCCTTATAATAGATTATAGTAGATTTTATCAGATTATAATAGATTATCGATATACTTGAGTACAGAAATGGTTTTAATGTTTAACTGTAGATATGTTGTTTAATGATGGGTTTAACTATATTCTCTTTTAAGTCTTGTGGGCTTTAATAAAATAAACAGATTCAAGCGTATTGGGAAGTGTTAAAATATTGTAAAGAAAATTGAGGGGAAGAAAATTAAAACAAGGAACAATAAACTTTCATAAATACTTCAAACTATTTATTTCGAGAGTCGAAGTATGTTAAATATTATGAAATAAACTGCGCATATTGTATTACAAAATAAACTGTGTCGATATCAACCAGTGTCGTTATTGATTTTTAAAAACAAGGAAACAAATTTATACGGTGCATATGAAAATGATGAAACTTCTAGAATCCTGTGAATACAGAATGTGTCTGCGGTCGTATCACAAAATTTACAGGCACATATTATTGCTAACAATAAATAAATTCTAATAAACAACTGGCGTAAAACCATTTGTGGGTGAAATACAGTCACTTTTAACACTAACCGTATCGGCACTTCACATATACCTATTCTTACCGTAACCGGTCATAAACAAGCCAGGCGATGAATTTTCCTCAGTAAAAAAAGTAGCAAAAAAAACAAAAATTGAGAAATTGATTAATCAGATAATATAAGAATTTACATAAAGTTAGATGAACAAAAGAAATAATAATGAATGTACAGTTTTAAATTAAATTTTGAAACCGGTCATTTGACCAGGCCTGGTACGGTTAGTGTTAATAGGAACTTCCTAACGAATATTTTTACGTCGAAGAGTAAATATATGTATGTTGCCTATTGTCGGATTCCAAATCGCTTGATTTGTATTTCATTTACTATATCAAATTTTACATCATCAAGTAATCCACTAATATAAATAAAACAGATACGCAGATACTTTTCTCTTATTGAACCTTTCTAAAAGACAAAACTAAAATATACGACAAGGGGTAATAAATAAATTTTCTAATTTTATGATCCCTTATTGTAAAACTGTATGTTTTTGTCATCTTCTTCTTGTACAAGCATCTTATCACAGACAACAGCAAAATCTTATAGGGTTACAATCATAATACGTAACATTTATTATACTACTCGTCACAAAAACATTTGTTGCGAAATTAAACATTTCAAATATTATTAAAACAGTACTGATTGTAAGGTTCGTATTTATTCAGACTTTTTGTTACTTCAGAGATATAAATTGTGTCTCAAGCTGTACAAACAATATTCATGTTAAAAATTAATATTTAGAACATTTCAAAATCAATTTGCTGAAATGTTTATGAACCAAAGGATCAGGCATCGGTTACAATGTTTCCACCAGCTAAATTTTTTTTCTTTTCTCGTTGGACCGTACCCTTGCCTTTGGATACTTCTATCGAGGCCTCGTTCCGAATTCTTTTTCTTTTGTCTTTATCTCATCTTTCTTGGGCCACGCTCTAATTCCCTTTGGTGTTCTTTGTCTACCTTTTGCCGCGTCCTCGTCTCTCAGGATGCATTGAATCCGCCAGCTCGGCCTGTTTCGTCTTTGCGCCAGCCGAATCCTTGCTGTTTAATTTTTTAGTCCGTGAAATTGCGGTCTGCTGCACCACCGGGGTAATAATCGAACGAGAACACAATGGAAGGCAATCGATGGAGAAAGTAACGCGTGAAAGAAAGTTTAGAGGCTTTCACGGCACGGTTTGTTACAGTTAACTCATTCACACCCTTTTTCGCGACTTGATACTGACACACGGAAAGCTCCACCGCTTACAAGGCACGTTTGCGTTTTCTGTTTTATAAACTTTGTAATAGACCAATGTCGGAAGCATTTGAGTGTTGGCTAATACTCAGTTGACAGCGATATCTTATGTGCAAAGTACGAAGAAAAATGAAATATAGTATATATAGTATGGGCGTATATATGTGCTCTTCGTACGTGAGCGCCCACTCTTCAAGCACATGTACAGGGTGAACAATGTAACTTGATCACCTGAACCCCTTACCGAGGGTGTATCATATATAGCATAAACCAAATTTTCATTAATTTGTTACGTAAAACATGCATCATAACCCTGCTGCGCGTTGCACCATATTTAACCCTTTGAACTTCTATTTTGTTTTTAATTTTCTTTTCAATTACTCCGTATTATTTCAAGTGTTTTATTTGAAATGTACTTCAAAAGACGGTTGGTTGATAGGAATCAATTAGGTACAAGCAATCATGTACCTGAAAATTTCAAGAACTTTTTTTTTGTTACAAAAAAGAGTCATATGCATGTAATATTGCTTATCTAGGTAACAAAAATATTGCGAAATATAATACATATTTAAACTGGCAATTTAAAAATGTCGAATGTGACTCAACATAGAAGTGCCTGTGAATAAAATCGATGTCGAGTTACACTCGACAAAGAAGTTTGTTACGTCCCGTACACCGCAATTCACTGTAGAATTTCGCGGGGTCGTAAATCCCGCTTCCGCTCGATCGCGACGATGTTGTTGGGACGTTGGCTGATATAAAATTAATTATAGTCAGCCTAGATCAGGATAAATAGATAGGTTGGCTCTCGTTGTAACTTAAACTGTATTCAAACTTGACAATAAGTGATTGACGACGTAATGTTGCAATGTGTGTGTACTGGTCGCGGCTTGGTTGAAAATTCTCACTGGTCTGCTAAAGCTGCGGGTCTTTATACTATTTTTGGTAGCTTGGTGCGACCAATCAGCGTGCAATGCATCGCCGATCGCCCAGGTCGCACTCGCGTACCTGACAATGAGGGTGTGGTAGCTGGGCGGAAAAACCCAAAGGGTCGCGCCGCGGTGACCGCTCGCAACGTTTGGACTTTGGGACCGAACATAGTTCAATGGGGGTAATATACTATGGTGCTATGATTTTCAATCATAATCTGCCATCTATGTTCGGAGAAGTTAAATTTTTGCGATTTCTTTACATTGTTGTATAGCTGGTGCACCTCAACCGCTTTATTGTCGATATTGTGTAACGAATTCCAAGACTTTGTACATTTTAAAAAGCCAAATATAAATTATTAGAGTACTTTACAGTGTCTGGATAAAAAAGATTAGTTTGAATTTGCAATCGTTAGTTTTAGTATAAATTGCTAATACAGGTTTGTGCATAAGTCAGTTTTTGTAATAAATAAATGCTTTAATATTGTTGAACAAATTTTTCAATATTTTCCCTAAAAGGTGCATCTTCTTACGCTTAATATATTTTTTCCATAATAAAAAAAGAATCATGCGGTATGGATTTAATTATTTCCGTTATTACTGGACAAATGCAAATTCTTTTTATTTAAATACTTTGGTTTAGAGGTGTCTACAGGCTAATTGCAGCATATTTTCTGTAGGTCATTCTTTTTCAAAGTTATCAAGATCGCCTTTAGTTTTTTTAAATGGAACCCCGTATTTTTTTCAATATTCTTATACAGTATAAAAAAACGAATTCCGATCATTTAATTTCGAGATATTTGCATCTGATAGTAACTCAAAATAGTGCGTAAAGCTATGTTTACGTTCGGATATGAATGTATCTATCGATATGCCGTGTGGATCTTTAGGAAATTGTAATTACTAATAAATTAAAAATTAATCCTGGAATTTGTCAAATACACGTATAATTTATTAAGAGTGTCATATACGAACTTCTCTGTAATAAAATACTTTTTTCTAACAATATGTATATCTAAACATCCCCTATTTCATTTTCACTTATTTATTTTGTTCACTTCACATTTTTTATATAAAAGGATTCTTAAAATTGTATGGGTGATAATATAACAATACTTTTACAATTCTGGTCACCAGATTTAACATCCCTTAATCTTCAATTTCGGATTATTATTAAATTTGTTACGTGTTCAGAGGATACAGCAAGTGCATAACATTAAAGTACAACTACTGTTTTAACATTTCAGACTTTAAACGCAAAAGCATATTGAAAACTCTTAAATTTTTTAAAACAAATAGACCATATATATGAAGTGTAAAAGCATAATAAAAACTGTATTTACCCCTGTATATAACACATTAGTACTACTATCGACAACATCGCGATAATCATGGTAAAAATAATATTAATATTCTACTTCTGTAAGTTATATCTAAACTGTGGCCACTAATACCTTAACGGAGGATTTGACATAAAATAAATAAATACAAACAAATTTTCAAAATAAATTTTCCCCAAAACGAAGCCTCAAATAAAAAAATTTCAATCCATATTTTCGATCTGTTGCTTCATGTAGATTTACTCCTTGCTCGGTTGCATCGGTCACTGTGGGACACCCTGTAGTTTGGGCTCATTCTCGTGTAAGCAGGACGCGTTGGTTGGAAGCCAATGGGCGGACTGGATGTAACGAGAGAAAGTGTTGAATGTTTTATTAAGCGAGATGCATGAAAGCCATGGCCGACAGAACAGACGAAGGGCTGAGGCAGAGGAGGATGGCGTACGAAGGGGATAAAAAAGAAAGGAAGACTCAACGCGGTATAACAAAGGGTCCTCTGAATTCACCACCCTTTCGAGCCCCCTATTTTTCCTAGCCGCGTTGCTGGACATTTTTTTTCTTTCCTCCTTGTGGACTGTGTAACACGGAAAGCGTCGGAAAATGCTCACCGTGTCCGTTTCCCCTGGCGAATTCAAAGGTGATCATGCGTCTCCTTTATTAAAGCACTAACGCTGCCCGCTAAGCAGCCGACTTAGTCGCGGTTATTGTTGTGCTTGCATCAAAAGAAGGGGTAAAGTGAAAACGCGAGTTTTATTCCGCGGATAATTATCTCGGGGAGAACGGATGAACCTGGCGACGTCTAGGGGATTGTTTATTTCCGATTTAATTAAAAGGTATTTTTGAGCTATGGCGATCAGCTGTTGAATCATAAGCATCTCAGTTTTGTTTCTTAACGTTGTCAGTAGTGTGGCCGTACATACAGGGTGTCCTATTTTAACATTTCCGCACGAATATCTTCGAAACTATTAGTAATATCGAAAAACGTTTCAGACAAATATTATATGATTATGAGAGGGATACTGTGCCATTAGTCTCTTTTTAGTGGTTGAAGGCTTAGAGGAGATGTGAAGATTATTTTTATTTTTTTAAATTACCATTAATTTAGAACATATTTTAATTTTAATTTTATACGATACTAATTGTGCCTTAAGACGCCACAGCATTTAAATCAAAACATAATAATCGTAACTAAACCGTAATATCGATTACGGACACTGCAGATGGATTTTCCTAAATTTTGCTCACTTTAATTTTTGTATCTCTAAAAAGTAGTAAATATTCTTCAGTGCGAGTAACTATGCGTGAAATAAGTACAAATTTTGAGCTTGGTATTTTTTATAAAAAATTGATAAAGGTATGCAAATTACAGGAATATTCATTTATAAGAAAATTACTTTTATTGTAAGTAATACAATAATCTTTTAAATTCCGTCGTTACTTAGAATTGAAGATTCGAATGAGTTTAAAAAGAAGAAATTACTAGAAAATTGTATAACTTACACTGTAATTATAGGAGCCGGGAAATTATTCAAGTAAATGAAGCGTCAATAATTTTTAATTGTTTTAAATCACGAGTTTCTCGGGCTTAGTTAAGGAATAAATAACTTTTCGCCCCGATTCTCACGCAAATTAATCGCAACAAGAACTAATTAAATACAGTCCCTTAACAAATCGTCCGTTCTTTTCATTTTCTAGACGATTAAGCAGAGTCCTAGTTCAATCGAGTTCTCAGCGAATTATATTCTTTCTACATTAAACGTTACATTTAATATATTATTAATTGCCTTCTTTAAATACAGTACCCTGGTTGCAGCGACAATTCGACACGAATAATCAGTTTCATATTTTCTTTAAATAATAATTCGCAGTCGTCTGAAATTTGTATACGACAATGACTTCATCAAAAAATTACAGCACATTACACAGGTTTTTTGTATTTGGAACAAAGAAATAGAAATTTGCAATTCCAAAGAATAAATTATCAAAAGTATCTTTAAAGAATTGCAATATATTATGTGTAACTTACACAAACTTCGTGATTTTATAAACAAGTTAATTGTCACTAAATTGTGATTAAAAGGTAGAACACACTGTTAAATAGATTGAACAGGTGAATTTACAATCATAATCTCAACCCAATTTAAGTGCTTAATTTCAAAAGTAACAGAAATATTAAATATTTATTACTTTTCTTTAATCAGCCAATCTATATAAAAAACTGTCGTAAATATAAACTTAAATAACATCGATGCAAAGAATTTAGTAGACTCGTTAATAACTATTGGTAACTGAGACGACTTTAAACTTAAACAATAGACAAACAATATCAAAATTTAACTGAACTAGAATCTTCAGAAACATCATGTCCCAGTCGTATTATAACCGATAGCTAAAGTGACCTAGACACAGTGAAACATGTTAGGATGCACGGATCGACTCCTGGGTTTCATGAAACTTCATCAGTGTCAGTTTGCTTCCACGCAATTCGCAGAAACAAACTATAATCGGCGTCATGCTACGCTCTACACGTTGAAACCTGCATCGGAATCGGGCCTTACTAACCAGCTATCGACTCCTGCATCGATGCAAGCCGTTTCCGACTCCGAAACGCCAATACCAACCTACACACACTGCAACCTGCATCATGAAACATAGGAGTCGATGATTGCAACATGTTTCACTGTGTGTAAGCCGATTAAAATTACAAAAATTGTTTTCTAATATCATTATCGTTAAAATATTATAATATACGGTGTTCAAAACACCAAATACGCTCATGTCACTCATACATTTGGAATCACACATAGACATTTGTACACACACATGTACACTCGTATCTAGATGGCGGAAGTTTATGCAAATGCACATTTTATAGGAATAGATTGAATTAATTAGACCTTGATAGACTATGTTTCATCATTAGAAGACCTTAAAAATATATTTTCTATTTTGCATATTGCATATACTTTGCATATTCTGCAAATTTCTTGCATGTACAGAATTTATTTATAAATTACACTGCTGGCCAAAAGCCCCCCCCCCCCCCCCCCCCCCGGACGGCGAGATGATATGACAGCAATACTTCGTATGTAAGTAGATAATGTACATACAAGGAATGTTGAACTCACCAGGGCAGCCCTCAATGCGTAGGCATATGAGCACCCTTAGTGCCGCGTATAGCCACCGGCAGCTTAGAGTACAGCGGTTACACGGTGGGGGAGGGAGTTGAACAGGTGCTGGATGGTAACTTGGGGGATTGCCATCCATGCTGCATTGATTCGTCGTCAGAGCTCTTCAGCATTAACGGGGGGGTGCGGATTTCTTTTTTTTTTTTGTTACGTGGAGGAAACATTCAAAAGGCACCCCGGACCCTCGGTAGTGCGGGATTTTTACCCACTAAAACCTCCACGGCGACCTGTCCTCTGGCGTGTAAGGGAGGGCTCCGGGAACCCCATAAGAACACGACTCGGAGCCTTCTCAACGCCGAGGCGCGAAAGCACCCCATCCGCGGGGGTCAAACGGACCCCCTTCATACGTCCAGGCGATGTTGCATCGGTCACCCAGCAACGCCGCCACCACCTCGGGATCGCTGACTTCGGCGGACGGGCCACCACCCTGTTCCGCCTGCGATCCCGTGCGATCGTGGCGAGGAACACAATATTCCGCGCCACGATCGCGCAGGGGGGGATAATGCCGAAGACGCCGACCGGATCATGTCCTATACAGGTTCGATCGGGTTAAGATCTGGCGAACGAGCCGGCCACGGAAGCACTGGAATATGCTCCCGGGTAAGGAAGGCTTGTACCGTCCTTGCAGCATGTGGACGAGCGTTGTCCTGCTGAAATGTGGTACCTGGTACCACTACAGAATCTCGGTGATGTACAGAGCGCTCGTCAGTGTACCCTGGATGTGCAGGAGAGGGGACCGTCCTTCGTACGCAATAGCCCCCCAAACCATTATGCTTATCTGAGGGTGCCGGTAGCGGGGTTAAATACTCGCTTCCTGTAGACGTTCTCCCCGTCTCCGACGAACCAAGATCCGTGCGTCCGCAGCCCCCAGACAGAATCGTGACTCATCAGAGAAGACGATTTGCTGCCACTCCGTCCACCAATCCTGCCGTGCGTGGTACCAGTCGCGTCGTTTATGACGGTGTCTGGCGGTCAAAGGTAGTCGCTGAAGAGTACGCTGCGCTATCAGCGCTGCCGCTTGTAAATGGCGACGTACCGTTCGCACGGACACTCTCCCAGTTACTGCCGAATGCCATTCCTGTGCGAGAACTGCAGCAGAAGATACACGACTCGAAGTCGACGCGCGGACAACTGTCTGTCCTCTCGCTCAGATGTCACACGAGGGCGACCAGAGCGTGGCTACGAAAAGGTACCACCCTCTTCTACCCAGGCCCAATACGCAGCTCGCACAGTATGAGAATCACGTGTCGTACGACGTAGGGATACTGTAATTGGTTTCTGTTTTAAGGGGGGCAGGGGAAGCTTCTGGCCAGCAGTGTAGTTGGAGTAATTGTTGAAACTTTGTTGTCGAAATGTCTCTGACAACAAATGGTCCCAATAAGACTGTGTTTGGACTCATTTTAATTGAAAAAACTTAATATATCTATTAATAATATTCTCATGAATGTACAATGAAAACAACAAATTTTTTATTTATGTTATAGGTTGAGTCCCTTTTCGTATAATGTACCTTGTTTCTCAAAAGTCTCCGCCAGCCGCACAACTTCTCGGTCTGGCTCCGGAGGAGCAAGGGCGGATATGTGGTAGGGATACGAACCCATCCAGCTAGTCGTGTCAGAAAGCATTCCAGTCAAACGTGGAACTCTGTAAAATATGTTAATTTTTGTACAAAGACATCTAGTGGTAAATGTGGAAATGTTATATGATATACCCACCGAGTTTACACTATCATTTATATTGTCAAGCGAAAAACGAAACGCGCGGTTTCTTTTTTGCAGTTCGAAATTGTTCATGACACGATTCACTTCGTTTAGTTAGAAGTGTAGTAAAATTCTGATGTTGCTAAATTGTGGAGAGTTGAACATTTATTTACGTTTTTTTTTCTTTTTTTTATTTAATGTGGCATCAACCGCTTGTGTGGGTTATTAGTGACGTACATAAGAGGCAAGGTTCACATTTTGTGATACAGTTTGAGGTGCCTTAGATAGTGTTGTAGTCTTTGTATTGATTCTTTGTCTTTTAAATTGTTTTTTACAGTGAGGCATATGTTGAATTATTGTCTATAAGATTATTTCCTGCAGTGGAAGATGATGTATTTCACTGTCAGTGGTATTTTGCACAAGTTGCAGGGTGGGGGTTCTTCTTTGTTGAGAAGATACTGGTGCGTAAGTTTTGAATGTCCAACCGTGATTCTTGAGATTATGACCTAGTCATATCTTGATAGTGAACGTGATATGCTTATCTTGAAAAAATCATCTTTAGTTGATATCAGTTGTGGCTGTATTGAGGACTTCCATTCTTCATCCCAGTTTTCTTTTATTTTTTACTTTAACAATAAGTGTGACAGTATAATTTTCGAGGGTACGCTGGATTTACGTTCTTAATTAACGAGTTATTCTCCAACTATAATTAAAAATGTAAAGTCAACAAGTACGCGAATATTATGTAATAATATTCTATTGCATATTCCCTTGAATATTTGCATTTCTTTTTCCATCAAAACTGTACTTAAACCGTGGTGATATTTTAGCACAGACCTAAAGCCAACATCCTGTTAACCAGAAACTAAATTCTAAAAAACGAACACATATTTTTCGCTTGATCAGCGAGATCACGAGACGAATTCGTTAGTTAAAACGGTGGTGGCGAGATAAGACACGAACCTTTAAAATCCCATTAAGTCGCCATAATGAAGGGATGATAAGATTAGAGGACAAAGGGTCCAGGGGCCCGGTGCCTAGCAAAATCTCCGGAGTCGCGCTTACACTCGGCAGCTCGTAAACTGCAATCTCTGGTCAGCGTCGTTTCGTATTTTCCTCCTCCGAAAATTTGTTATCACGATCACTTCGACCCTCGTTCCATCCAATTTCCCCGGAATGGGGGTATGGTGAGGCCGCTCGAAGGAGAACGGACATCCGGTACGGGCCGTTCAAGGATGCATGATCGCTGGAATTGCAACGAGAAATGCGGAAATCGGGAACGTGTAGCCGTTCCGCGATAAAGAAAAACCGTTTGAGCAGAATTTACAATCGTCTTCCGCGAAATTTGCTACTTTGCGCTGGGACATGCAACAACTATTTAGGTGCCCTGGAAAAATATCGTTTCTGTCGATAATTCTGTTCTGCCGTCTTTAAGTTGCCATTTGTAATGAAATGTATAGATGTAAGTATATTATTTTATAGCTATTTTTTCTACAGACTATAATGAGATATATTTTATTCGTACAAGTCTTCAGTTTGAAATCTATTTTTCACCTAATCTAAGGAAGAAAAATTTCTTTTCTGTCGATAGTTCTGTTCTCTCGTCTGTTTGTTACCATTTGTAATAAAAGCTATACATATCAGTGCATCATTTTAAAGCGGATTTTTTCAGAATATAATTAAATATATTTTATTAGTATAGGTTTTCATTTTTCAATCTATTTTTCCATTAATTTGTGGCAGAAAAAAATTTCTAATCAATGTAGGTTCTAAAGTCAATCTTTTCGATGTAAAATCAACTTTTATATTTACGAGCGTTCGATATCGTAAGTGAATCTGAAAAAAATAAATAATGTGCTGGATTTACAACAATAGGTAATGCATGTCGAACAATACGAGACACGGAAGGAGTATTTGAAAACGTATGACGATTTCTAACCGCGGATGTGAATTTTGTACTGAAATGGAAGGAAGACATATCGAACATCTATAACCGTCATGGCCATCCGGGCGCAGCTCTACTCCGGTCTTCCCCCACTCTAGGTCCGTTCCCTTCGTTTCAGTTCCCTCCAGTTCCCCCTCGGTCCATCGTCGTCCCAGATCACAGCATGTATGATGAGAATGGACTCAGAGTGGGGGTAGGCCGGAGTGGAGCTGCGCTCCGGATGGCCATGACGGTTCTATAACAATTTATTATTGTATTTTCCAGTTAGTATATTAAATTTAATTTCATTTATTGTCTTATTTATTTATTCATTACTGTTTTTCATCAAAATGATTGATTTTAGGACCTACGTTGATTAAACATTTTTTACTCCTCTCGGTGAGTACTATAAGCCTCTGCAGTCATAAACCTTTTTTTCTGATCACCCTGTATATTTTTCAATTAATCTGTTGCAGAAAAAATGTCGTTTCTCTCGTTACTTCTGTTTTATTGTTTCTTTGTGTATATCACTTGAAAGCTCTTTCTTGTAGGGTGCAATGATATACTTTTTATTTGTCTGCATCTTCATATTCCAATAAATTTTAAATTATTATGTAGCGTTTGATCTCAAACTACCTTAAATCGCATCCTCTTTTTATATCTCCGGCTCCAATGGGATCGAGGAGTCAATAAAGTTTACAATCTTTCCACGCCGGTCACCTTACGCACATGATAGCAATCTCTCGGAGCCTTTGCAAGCTCAGCTCGAACGCATTTGTAAGGCTTTCATAAAAGGCCTTCGTAAATTTCGCGTTCCGTTTGATCGGTATCAGCAAAAGCGGTGAATAGTTTTTTTTATTGAGGAAGGACTTCAACAAATTTTGTGCAAAATGTATCCAATATCGTGTGATGAAATTTACAGGCATATTCATCGTGTATTTTAGGAAAGAATCCTAGTAAAGATGGCACTACGTATTTCGTATATACCGTCGAGAATGCAATAAGTTTGCATGCCGATGCTGACACTTTCCGTACGACAGATTTTTGTGGTTAAAAGAATCAGGGTAGTTTCCACGAAGCACTCGAGAAGAAAAGTTTTCCCATAAACTTGCTCTTCATACTAGCCCATTTAGAATTGCACACACGTTCTCTTTCGGCTGTAAACAAATCTCTCAAAACAACCCTTTTCATCGATGAAATAGTTTAAAAAATGTACTTGCATTATTTCAAAAAAATTCTCTCGGTTTCCTATTTCTCTGCCATTCTCGACTTTATACAACCAAAATTAGTATTGCAATATTCGACAACAGATCCTAAAAGTAACAGAATGGAATGATTTATTTAAATCTCTAAATGTTTTTTTTATACTGTACTTATGATATTTAAGAAACTATATTAAAACCAATGGACATAATTAATATATGATTTTCATTGTTTTTAATATCATGAAAATTTGCAGTATAACGAGAATATTTCCAAAACGTGAAATACTTTTATAAATCATGTTTATCAAGCATTCCAGAAATAAAACTAACCATGAATCATTTTATACGCTGAGCTCTCGATACCGTCGGTATTTCGTTTGTGATGAATTCTTTTGATCGAGAGGAACGATAATGTTTCCCGGGTCAGCCTCGAAGAAAAGTATTACTATAAATCTGCGATTCTAAGTCCATTGTCCATTGAAAGGTATACTGCTCCCTTTCTCTTCGATAAAATACGCGAGAAATCAGGAAGTCGGTCGAGAAATCTCTCCCCTATATTTTTATTCACCTTTGCACTAGTTCTTTTGCATACAGTGATACATCAACGAGTCGAAAATATAGAAAATTCTTTCACTCAAAAAGATTGGAAAGAAGTGATAAACTTGTCAGAAAACTTAGCGAGCTTACGAGTTTGCAAATTAGAACGTACGTATAATTAATGAAACACAAAGTGTAGTTTTTATTTGATTTTTACGTGTATTGGGTTGGTGGAAAAGTAATTTTGTTTTCTACATATGTAAAATTGATAGCGATTTTTCATTAATCCCTTTACCTCAATTTGGAGGTAAAGCTTGATTGGAGGTAATTGTAAGAAGTGGTCACTATCTTTATCATTATTTATTAAATAAATTCATGGCACGTACAAATTAATGTTTTCTTTTTAATGTCAAAAAACGAAAAAACATTCTCATCAACCCAATAGTATATGTTATTATTAGACTGCGGATGTTTATGCAACATAACATATTCATATACATACATATAAGATCCACAGTCTCTAAATTAAGTAAGACAGAAGATACATTTTTAGATTTTTAAAGGACAAGAAACGGTGTTGTGAAGGGTTCATTTCTTGAAGTCCATAGTAACAAGAAATATTGAAATCGAAGAATGTCAATTTGAATAAACATTCGCAGTCTAGTTATTATTTTAATTCAAGGAAACTGTGGATTAATAAATATTGTAAGACATAAAAATGCACATCACAGATTCTTTCGTGTCTTTACGCTAATAATTAAACAAACTTGTATAGTCGCAATGCAAACTTAATTTTTAATTACAATGCAACGCCAATTTTTTACACCGCGAACTTATTGCTATTTTCGTCAAAACTTACAAAATTTAATTCAATCACAAATCCCCCCATCATGGACTGATCTACAAGAATATACGTTCAAGAAAATAAAAATGATCTGGGAAACGGAATGGAAAAATGCAGCAGCAACACGTATCCAGACAATTAACAGCAGCTTCACAACTAAAGAGAATATACCTCCAGAACTAACAAGAAGAGAACAAATTGCGATTTCCCGAATTAAAATTGAACATACAAAAATAATCATTCATATTTACTCTTCAAAATTGTCCTCCAATTTGTGACAAATGTAACATACAAATAACTGTCAACCACTTAATTATACATTGCAGTAAATATTCGACAGTACGCCAAAAGTACAATATTAGCTACAACTTAAAAGAGAACTTTTCCAACCAGAAAAAAATATATCAGGTGGTCCAATTCCTGAAAGAAACAAACCTATTTACAACTGTACTGTAACTAAATATTGTCGTCGCTAATAACCATTTTAGTTGATGTGACGTTAAGAGAGAAGAAAAAAAAAGAAATTTACTGAATATTGTAAATTGATAAAGTTGATAATATCACTTTTCAGAACACCAAGTTTTTAATTTATTTAATTCATTTCTACCTTGTTTTCAACCATATTCTATCTTGTTTAAAATGAAAGATGGATTTGTATAACTCTCTCGTATTCTTCAACCAACTAATTTCGTTTAATAACGAGTCCACGTTGCGTTACTTTGTTCGTGAACTTTTCACATTTACCCTTCGTGTACATCCTTCGAAAGGTTCCTGAAATAAAAAGCGAGCGAGCTCTAATGGATTCCATCAGCCTGGATAAATTTCCCTCGATCCTCATCACTCTTGAAGATTCTTCATTATTTTACAATCACTTATTACGAGCGCGCCTCCTTCGTTCACCGCCCAACAATTTGACGTCTCTTTCTCCCTTCATCCTTCATCTCCAGTACTCTTCAATTCGGGGAGAAGTAACGGGAAGTATACGTTAAATTACGTCCACTTTCACGAAATTTCTAATTCTCGTCGATGTACGACGTTTGCCCCGGCAGAACGCATTCCCTAAGAAATTAAATTTCCGTGTCATGAGATGCTTCAGTGAAAATGGTCCGGAACTATGTAAATGTGAAATTGTGCTACCAGTGCCATGCAAAAGCCTCCTGTAATAACAACATTGAAGAATGTTAAAATTCCGTGAAATTGCTTGCACCGACATATGTTGACGTTTTGGTATTTCTTTGAGATATTGTTCATTTTAAAAAATTGTCGATTTGGAACAATTTTTCTCCTTCAGGACCCGTTTCAAATAATCTTTCTAGTACAGAATAAGATCTTCAGGGTGTGTTGAAAAATATTTGTGGAAAAAGCTGAGATAAAAATGTAACGCAAATAATTAACTTAAATAGAGGCATAACAAAAATTTATTTATGTTAGATTTATTACATTTCGTATAAGATACACTTATTGAGATAATACAGTAAAAATTCTGTAACGTGTAACTTTTAATCCTAAACATAGTCATCATTTCATACATTTCTGTACATTTCTAATTTACTAAAAATGTGATACGAAATACAAAGTATTCAAGATACAATTTTGTGCTATTTTTTCTAGACTATTTGGAGCATTTTATGCGACATACGAAACGACAGGACTTTAAAATTTAAAAAGTGTCCGTTAAATGTGTGCCCCTTACTTATTATTAACCATTACGAAACTGCATGTTTGAACAAACAAAATATGAAGTTTGCAAAATTTACATCACTAAAATCGTAATATATATTCCTTTTTTGTTTCGGGATCTTTGCAACTCATTAAATCAAATTGTATGATTACTAATAATTACAAAAATAAGTATTCGGAAGATTTTTAGAAAACTAAGGAAATATTCGAATCGTGGTTGAAGAAAGAAAAAGTGACGCAGAAGGATACAGAGGGGATGAAAGATAATAATTTAAGACAAAACGACAGTGGTGACGCAAAAAACTGGACAATTTCCAGAACATAAGTTTTCAGTCGCTTGCTTTAGTGCCTTCTTAAGATGGAAACTGTCGCCGCTTGATGACAGCTGTCTACTAATTAAGACAGCCTTCCTTTTATAGGCAGACAATGAGTGCATCCTCTATCTTTGTAGAATTATCTATCCATTAATTTTAATTTTATTAATATTGTAATGTATTTCCATATAATATAAATTTTAGACAAACAAAATATACAGCTTTTATATATATGTAAATATATATATACAATTTTACGATACACAGCTTTGATGAACAATGTTGCTTAAGATATACTCGTTCTATTTATTAATTTTTAGTAGTTGTACATGTTAGAAATCGGTCCAGGGTGTCAGGATAAAATTAAGAAACACATCCCTTGACGGTTCTGGGGTAAGTGCTGAGTGGTCCAAAACAGTCCTCTTACCAGAAGGCATACTCGCCTTCCCCACTCCGTGGCCAGATCCTTTAGGAACAATGTCTCTTTTCTTGGGAAATCAGCAGTACGACGTCGGGTCGCCTGCCACCCTTAAAACTCTCTCTCTCATGCCTCTTTCAAACAAACAGTCTATGACACCCGATAGCCATACGACTTCGAGTCAATGGCTTACGTCTGGTGCCCACTCATCAAGCCATACTCTCAACATACGGACACAAGCAGTCCTCAAGCCAGTCATAAATAAGGCAAAGGCAGAATGGCGTCGGGCTAACTACCTTCGACCCTTCTTAAAATTCGGCGACGCTAACATACATATATATTTGTAACATGATTTATAATAATATAATTATGTATTAAACATGCCACATGAACTCCTTGTCTATAATTCTTGAATTTTTAATATGCAAAAACATTCAAGGATATATTTCGGTTTATTAACATTTTGAATATCTTCGAGGTAGAGTAGAGGATGTAGAGATACCTACCCGTAGAGAAACCTAACCGACAGATAGTCCGATTAGTGCATGAGTTGTTACTGAATTTTCAAACTCAATTTTCTCGAAAAAAAAGGCTTGCATAAAAAAAACTTTATTAAATATTTCCAAATCAGCTTTGCACGAGGAATCATTCCGTGCTCGGTTGTACCATCATTACATATAATCGTTCGATATCATGTATGTATAGTCCGCTACAACTCGGAAAAACTACCCAAATAATTGGTACTAATGAGCATTTGAAGTAACAAAATTTATGAAATATGCACTGAGTGTTTCTCGGAGCGCCAAAATAATTGGGATCAATATGTATTTGACAAAACGAAATTTATGAACTAATTGTTGAATCAGAATATGCTATTCGAGCAAAGTAATTAATTGAAGCAACAAGTGCATCCAAAGGACACTCTGCCGTAGAATTTGAACTTTTGCCTTTTTCCAAAAAAGCGCAAGACCTCTTCCGTGAGCCCATCCCCTCCAGCGTGTCCTCAACGCAGTTTATTAGGATTTGAGCAGTAGGGAGTAGATTTTTGGATCCACCAGTAAACGAAACTATTTCTTTAATATTGTTTATTGAGCCTTATCTACAAAATATCATTACACTAATGTAATTTGCAACAAGCAACAAATTCTCAAACTTATTGGAATCTTCTGGTCCTAATGGCGCACTGTTGGGGCTTTCTCTAGAACCTTATATTACTTCTCTTCTTTATTTCGGTGTTTATTTTTGGCTGTACATACAGTGTATAAATATAAATTGTTGGGAACAATACGTAACTTGATTGCATCAATGCCAAGACGATTGCCAAGCTGCTGTAATTAAAGCTAAAGGTGGACCAACAAAATATTAAATGTACATAGTTTTTTTAATTAATAATGAGCAATGATTCTTAATTATTCATGTATATTCTTGTATATACTTTTAACCCGCATTTCCATAGGTACGCAACTGTTTTACGTTATGTCTTAAATATGCTACATCAGACTTACGAATGTTTTTTTTACTATTAATTTGTATTCCTACATACTTTATATCTATTCAATCAATTTTGAATTTATGCAACATGTGTAAGAGATTTGAATAAATTCCGTGCCTTCAAGGTGTATACTCACTTTTGATTGTCACTGTGTATTTTCTATTCTTAGGAATTACGTATAATACTTAATAAGTGATGCAGGAAAAAAAATAATTACTTAAAAGACGAGTTTAAAAACTGAATTTGGCTATCTAAACGTGAACGAAACCTTGGCTACCTAAAGCCTAGTTTGCCCTAAATAGATTCCGGCATTTATAATACGGCAGTTTCCAGAGTGAAATAGGAAATTAAAAGTCTGCCCTTTTGGTCAAGTTCGATGCCTGAAGCTCACAACGAGGTGCCAATAATAATATATTAGGTTGTTGTTCTAAGTTTAACCTAACCTAACTCAACGTTCACCATGCCATAAACCTAGTCCTGTGCTTGCGTTAACAGAGCACGCGTCCCTACGTAAATCAGACAATGCGTATTAAAATAATCGGCTGTCTTTTTGATTTTATTCTCTGTTAATCGAAGAATACAATGTGTGATTCTATCACATTTTTTCAATTTTTGACTTAAAGCGCACGAAACGGCGAGTAAAATGCACTATTGGACTTCCAGGGTAGCATGTATACAGGCCTGATTAAATGATTTTGTTTTCTTGTCACATTTTTCCAATTTACCATTGAAGCAATGGTCACAATTCGAAGCTTCAGGCGGCCAATTCTCGCAGCATTCGGTCCGAAAGCACCTGGAAACACGCCGTCCTCGGCAGAATATTTAACGAAGCGCGAAACAAAAGCGGTTGAAGCGCGAAGAAACAGAAAAGCAAAAAAACGTCTAGCAGAGGCTGGCTTCGTAAGCAGGATCGATAGTGAAAAGAAAAAACAGCCGGCCATTCCGTAGAAACTCGGATACATCCCCGGTCACGGTGGAATGTTTTATAACGGGTGGACCAAGCGTTTTCTTCGCGTCTCCCGTGTTCTCCCGTCTTCTCCACCGACTGGCTCTTACTTTTTTGGACAGAAACGATGCTGGCTCGAAACGCTGAATAGCCCCGATTGTCACGGTAACGACAAAAGTTTTCAAACGCACGGGGACACGGTTTCGTGGATTTGTTTGCTGCTTTCCTTTACCACGTCTGAACGCACCGTGGGATTCTGCTTTTCGAGGGAATGTGTCGGGGAAAAATGAACCACACCAGGTGAGGCACGCGCTGAACGTTTCGGTCACGTTTAGGTGCACAGAATTATTTAACGAGAAAGAGGGAACAAGGTAATTCTTCGTTACTGCAAAAGTTTCTTAAAGAGAAGCTGGTACAGCAAAGCTACAACGCTGACCATAAAAAAGTATAATATTAATAGACTGTTATTATGGAATGTACAGTGCCGTTGAGAAGACTTGAAATCACTAACAGATATAAATATATATTACTTATTGTTAGTATGATATTTTGTGTAATAATATGAATTATTAAAAATATAATATGAATAATTCTATTAAATGCTATAATAATATTTGGACAATAATGTGAAGATAATAATATGTAATCCTGTTAAATATTTTAGTTATTGCTGAATCTTCAGTGTTCTATCTCACTCTAGCTCCGTCATGGCCATCCGGAGCGCAGCCCTACTCCGGCTTACCCCCACTGTGCGTCCATTCTCCTCAACCAGGCTGTGATCTGGGACGACGATGGACCTAGGGAGAACTAGAGGGAAGTGAAATGAAGGGAACGGACATAGAGTGGGGGAAGGCCGGAGTAGGTCCGCACTCCGAATGACCATGACGGCTCTAGCTGATTATTTTAGCCTAAGAAATAATATTTTTCATCGGCAAGCTGGACGAACCCAATATTTATTTATTTCTTTATGTGCCTTGAACACACTCAAGACACAGTCAACACACAATTTTAAGAAAATTGCTTTGAAAATAGTTCTACATCCGACTCCTCAAATTAGAAAGAAAACCAAAATTGAAAAAATCTATGTTGATTTGTTTAAACATTTTTCTTTTGTTATATTTCAGACTTCTTAAATAAAGACAAAATTATAAATTAAACAGAAATGTACATTTACTTGCTTCAGAATATTTTTTTTATTATACTTTTATTACATATATGTAAGGGACGGGATCTTTGCAAAGAATACTTTAGTATCGTTTAGCAAAAGATTTAGTATATGATATTATATAATGTAAAAGTATTAAATATAATATCGTACAAACGCTCCCGACGAAATGCGCACACTGACTGCTGCATCGCTCTTGTTACCTATGAAGAATATTTTTCCGTTCGCTTTCCTTAAATTTCGCAAGCTCGCGTCCGAGGAAGGAAAACGCCCTAAAACCCCTTCATGTTTATTTTGCGAGTAATGAAGGGGAGCATGAGCAGTATTCCCACGGATAGCAACCAGAAGTCAAAGCTGATTCATCTAGGATCCACGAAGATCTCCTTATATGGAAATCTTAATGGATCCCCACCCATTTTTCGGTGTATATAAACCCTCAAATTTTAACCCTCTCGGGCAGAACTGAAAAGTCGTTCGTAACGTCACGTCGCATTACGTTCGTTAAAGAATTGGTTGCATCTAGTGAGATCGGGCTCAAGTTCCCTTTCGAATCAACAGTTAACCTTATAGAATCCGCGATTTCGGTAGAAAATCTATTTGGCATTCTTCTTAAACCGCTCTTCTGTCCCCGCATTGCCAGTGCGTCAACACCGAGCATCCATCGCATAGCTAATAGAAACATTAAACTATTCGCGATACACACATACACTTGTAAAAAAGACTGACTTTTTGAACATACATTTAGTGTTCATTTATAAATTACATAATCTCTTTCAAAACCCATAAATTATACCAGCAATCCTTATAATAGTAGTTGAACGTTCCCACACGATTTAACTTTACCGCTCGAGATATATCGACTTTTAATTTAGAGTTACGAGGCTAAACTAACATTTCCTGCGACTCCCTGATTTCGCATCAGGTTCGTTCGCACAACACATTTATCCAAAAGAATTTTCTCTAATCTAGTGGCTCCCCAGTTTCGCATTGGGTTCGTCCACGAAATCTAACCCATCCTGCACCTTCCTGGTTTCGCACCAGGTTCGCCCGTATCCTACAGCTCCCTGATTTCGCATTAGGTTCGTCTGTAAACTCATCCAACCTCCTACAACTCCCTGATTTCGCATCAGGTTCGTCTGCACGTATCATCCTAGTGTCTCCCTGATTTCGCATCAGGTTCGTTCACGAAGTTTCAACCTCCTGCGGCTCCCTGATTTCGCATCAGGTTCGTCCGCACGTGTCTCCATCCTAGAGGCTCCCTGATTTCGCATCAGGTTCGTCCTCGTTTTCAAAATCCTAGCGGCTCCCTGATTTCGCATCAGGTTCGTCCGCGTACTACACTAACAAACTGATAAACCATATTCCTTGCAAAATACACCTCGCCGGCCTCACGCGTTGCTCACGGCCCTGGCTCGTAACACTCTTTACAATCTATCGTCTTTTTCCAGCTCGCCGACAACTGACGATCGCCGGTCGAACATCGCTCGGCGCGCCTACCTGTTTGAAACACATTATCACTTGCCATCGGAATATTACTATTCCTACATATATATTCTTTTAACGAATTATTATTCTATACATTAATTGCTATTACTAAAATCTCAATATTTGAAACTGAAAAAAGAAGTTTTTCCACTTAAGCTTCAGTCGGTTTCCCAGACCGACGCGTCCAATGTTTACCAAATAAGCTACTCTAAGGGTTAATGTAAAATCGTCAATTTATGTAGGTCGCTCTAATAATTTGATAACCCACTGTACATTATAAATTATAAATTACGCACTGCGGTCTAACGATTGATCACACGTTATTAAAAAGATCAGTAAGATCTTCTGAGCGAGCATGGTTGATATGCGTTTTGTGAAATGGGACGAGACTCGGTGCAGAAATTTCGACCGAAAAACAACCAGCTTTTTACGAAACACGTCGTGTATCCCGGTTGGTGAGTTTACGGGACAGGAATTCCGCCCCGTCAATACTGTATTAGCCGGCGATAAGTTTAAACCATTTCGAATCCTCGGTGAGTTGTCGAACTTACCGGTCGGTGCAACTTTAATGGCTCACAGATTTAGGAGGGTACGGGCACAAAGTTGGGGGGGGGGGGGGGGGGGGGGAAGCTCGAGGCACTGAACCGTGTCCCCGGAAACAAATTTCTGATTTCGTACACGTGCCAACTTGGAAGAGTTTCCATTGTGGCCCTGACGTGGAGTTACGAAAATTAACGGAGACGAGCAGCAACGCTCGTTTATGCATCATTTCGAAAGTATTTTGTCGATCCCTCCATTGTCGGGGGAAGGGAGCCTAGAACAGCGATTTTCGAAAATGGAAATACAGAATTTTACCTCACTTTTTTTCGTTTCAAGTTCTCACTAATGAAGTTGAATTTTTATTTTTTATTAAAAATAGAACAGAATTTGTAAACGACATAAGTACCATGTACTATGCAGAGATCGTAAGTTGCCGTCGAATCAAATTAGTTGTACCACCTCCAGTCACATGTATTGTCGTTATTGACTGAGTCAATCACATACACAAATATATCGCGTGACAGACGTCGCCAAGGAGAAGCATCGAAACAGAATGAAATGGAGCGATAAAGAGCGATGACTCGAACGCATTGGCATAGACGTAGATTCAGGATATTAACTATTAGCAGAACAAATAAATTCCCGCACCTTTCATAATATTCCCCATAACGTATTTAACAAAAGATAATAACATATTTAAGAAAAGAATCGCAGGATTAAACCATATATGTAAAAAATTTAATTTGGAATGCGGTTTCATGTATCCCCCGTGGATACGAAAATCATACTCCTATGCAGTGTGACCGCTATGGAGGGGATTAGGTGGAGTAAGCGGCCTGGTCCCCTTGCCCTTGTGCCGTTCAGTTTGTCGGTACTCGGCAACTTACGATCTCTGCAGTATACATATAATATAACGATGAAATCATTATTATCTTCAACTTCTCGTAGTGATCAGCAAAATGTACATGACAGTTTTAACGATCATTATTTTTAATTACTGATTCGTTAGACATTAATTTTGCAGACTTTTTCGCTGATTTCAATAAATTTGTATTCTACTGCTGTTAAATAGCAATCAACGATTTTATCACGTAACTGCGTATCTTCTGTGCGAACAATTTTACGCATGGACATGTTTAGTCGAACGGATTTAATTTTACGCCTGAACGTGCTTAATCATACTACAGTGTTACTTTAATTAATACATTTATCGAAAACATATTCATGCGAGGTGAAATGGGATTCGGCAGTATATTAACCTGATGGGAAATATCATTTGAGAGATTTGCGATCATTCAGAATATTAATTGAATTCTGTGCACGGTAATCACATAAACTTTGCGATAATCCTCCAATTAATATTATATGCAGCCCTTTAGAAAATCAAAATTTTTCTATAAAATTACATTTTTATTGTACTATCTTTTTATCTTAACACTTTAAGCGCCACGTGTACCATCGGTGACCCACGTACCAATTTTAATTGTGTCAAATAACTGATTACCCCAACGAAATTTTAAGTTACATCTATGTTACAATGGTATTACAAAATTACACCATGAAACTACAAAAAAGATTACAACATAATACTATGAAATAAGAAGTATATTATCAAATAAATACATATTTATATATTCAACGATACATATTAATGAAAAGGTATTTTCGCGTGTCTGACTAATTTCAGGATTTTTTACTGCAGCGCTCAACGTGCGAAATTCAATCGAATTTCATTTTTGGTAAATTTTAGAATGTCGCGGGTAAAAAATATATTCCCCATGAAAAATTGACGTTCGAAGTTAAGGTTTTTTTAATCACAGTCTCTCTGTGAGCAATATTTTCTAAAACATATTTTAAAATCGTAACTCTCTTTTTATGTTTTTGAATTTGGAAGTGGTTTCAATGTCGGTTTACTTTAATCGAAATAGGTATCCATTATCACCTGTCTCAAATGTGCGTGGTTAATTATTCGTTTCAAGGTTCGAATTTAGCAGATATCACGAAAAATTTACAAATCTGCTGGTGATTGCATCACATGCGACTTCTGTAACGTCATCACTTTCTAATCGACCAATCCTGATTAATCATCCACTTTCTTATTTATCCGTGTTTAACAAAACAATTTTCAAACACAATTATCCCATAAATAAGACTCCAAACCAAAATATTATTCAACATTTTCGATTTACTTTTGCACAAACAATTGCTCCCTGCCCGCCCATTCTACCTGTACTACCCCACTCTGTACGTTACACCTGTAAAAATTGTGACAGCAGTTTTTGTTCACCCAGAGCAATATTTTCCACTTCCCGCGATCTTCGTTTCGAAAGGAAGATGGCACAGTGGTGTCACACAAATCTAATTCTAAGTGAGACTGGTTTGTAGATTGTATTAAATTAACCGTTTGCACTCGGAGAAATTTTTCAGATCACCTACTAGCAACTCGAACGTATTTATTCACGAAATAGTGAGTAACATATCATTCCAAATAAAATGGTATAGTGTTAGAAATAATTACCCTATTTAAATGATGTTTGGAATAAAACTTGACTGGTACATATTTTATAAAATAAAACGAAAATTGTATAGCTTATACTTTTCTAAGGTGTGATAACGTTCAAAACAATCACCAATATGCATTACAGGTTTGTTAGAACAAGTATCACTGTAATAATTTGTTTGTTGTCTTTCACCTGGAGTTTTTCTATTCGAACACACAATACAGTCTCGTTTATTTCCTCCCGCACGAATAATGTGCAATTTACAGTTCAGCCTATTTATCTGAATAAGATGTAGAAGAACGTCTTCGCAGTTGTTGGAAATCACTTCTGAATTGATTGAACAAAACCTTTATAAATTTTAAATGGGAAATAGGTCTTTCATTTTTTGTTTGTTTTGATATTCGATATAATATATTTATAGGAGTTAATGACGCATACTTCCAATGTCCGAAAAAGTAATTTCCTCCACCATTTTAGAGACTTACTTATATAAAACACAATAGGTTGAAGCATACTGATCAGCGCAATCCACACACCCATATTTGTAGTATAATTTAGTACCATTTCAGGTATTTTTAATAGATATGACACTTTCACCACGTAATATCCATGAGGAAAATTTTCCTATTTTTGCTTGCAATGGAAAAAGAATATCTTGCGACCTGTAAACGTTCGAACAAACTGCGTTTGCATAAGTTTTTCTCAATAATAATCAAGAAGGAACACTCGAGTTATTTGCTACATTTACGATGTCTCCATAGAGCGGACAGTCAAATGCAAAGGGTTAAGGTGTTTCAAGAGCTGTGGTTCGTTCACGTTACCTGAGAGTGCTTGGGTACTTTTGAACAGAGTGTCGTCGTTGCACTTGGTTTCTGAACTGATCTGTATTCACAATTTTCCACCTAATTTTATACACAGTTTGGAAGCTGCACATTTACACGGTTAGTCCATTATAGCATAGCGATGCATCGGTACAATTGCAGTAAAGTATGGATGAACGCTAGGGAATTCCCCATCCTGGGTATGTGTCGACGACGCAGGCTAAAGCGGGTAGGCGCTGGACACATGGTTTATGAGCTTATACTACGTTACTCACTATTAACCCTCGGCCAGCGAATGCAAGGACATTTTTAACCCGCCGCATGCAACAAATGACTGCTCTGGAATCGGTTCTTATCGCTGTAACACTTTCAGTCACGCTGTAACTTTGTTTCAAAGCATGCACTATCCCTACTATGGCAGAGGAGACGCATATTTCTTTATGTTACAGCGATGACAAAGCAGTCATCTGTCGCGTGTGGCGGGATAAACTGAAAGCGTTCGACGGGCGAGTGTTGTTTGAAGTAGCTGATATCTTATATTTTACTTAAGCCATTGATGTACACATTTTTTTTCAAGACCGGCCTTAGAAACACACTATTTTTTAAATGTTCCTTTTTTGCTACAAAAAATTAGATGAAAAGACAATACTTATAAGGGTTAGTTAATACAATTTCTCTTAGTTTAAAAAAAAATTATAACGCTAACATGTATAGGAATTTCGCCTGGTAAGTTTGTTGTTGTTTTTTTAGCTAAAATATACACGACTGCTATTTCCGTTTTTTATCGGTAACCGGTTGTACCTTGCGATCTTTAATGTATTCAAAAAAGCGAACGGCTATCGGACGAGCTCAATCAGATGAATGGTACTTGCTTTTTTGTGCCTCTGAGGCATAACCACAGAATATTCATATGATACCTACCATTTAGACAGTCCAAATCAACTGACAAATGACGTGTTTGATTTCAGGCTTTGGTGTACCAGGACGGCAACCTGGTCTCGGGCTCGCTGGAGGCCCTGGTGCAGCACATGGTGCCCACGGTTGAATATTATCCCGATCGGGCCTACCTCTTCGCCTTTTTGCTGAGCGCCAGGCTCTTCATCAAGCCGCATGAGCTTCTGGGCGAAGTCTGCGCCCTCTGCGAGCATCAGCAGAACCTGAATGGAGAGGGTGGCAAGGTGAGCCACGAATCCCCGCGTCCTACAAAAGCTCAACGAGAGGCTTCCGGGCGTGCACTTTACGGCCACCGCGTGCATTATCGTTTCATCGTCTCGACCCCCTTTTCGCATTCACCCCCTCGGAGAATCACCCCGGCACGCTCTCGCACTCTCGTTTCCACGTTGTAATATAACGAGCACGCGTATCCAGGCCAGAGAAGTTTCGCTTGCAAATGAATTTCCAACCCAACAACTCTTACCTATTCCCCTTTTCTCCACTATTTTTTTTATTCCTTTCATTCTTTCCTCTCCCCTCTCTATCTATTTCTCTCTGTTGCTTGCTTTTGTTTCCTTTTCAATTTGGACGTTACTTTCGTCTTTCTGTTTCCAGCATCGATTCGGCCAGGAACGATGTGTCACGGAGCTCGTTCCAACCGATGCTTCATTTTTGTTTCAGTGAACTTAATTTCGCGTCGAGTTCCATAGATATCTTTTTTGATGAGACAAAGAATTTTTTGTAGATATTTATGGGTGGAAGAGGAAAACCGACAGGGTTGTGCGTGACAACTCGTTTGAAGGCCTCGAGGGGCGACAAGACAGTTCGTTTTCGCGCGATGAGGAGGGTAACAGTTAAACGCCGGGGTGGATCGTTCCATTTTATAGGCAATGAAATGTATACGTGCAATAAAGTATATATCATTTTTTGCTAAGTGATAAAAAATAAAATAGAAATATAGATAGAACATAATCCGGGAAGAAACACTAAAAGAAAATCACCGCAAGACTGCCAAAGTTAATTCAAGCTATCAGCGCGATACGGGGAACATATATACATATATGAGAAAATTTAAGACCTTATATATACAATTTTCAATATATTTTAACATTTAAAAATTGTATTCAGTGTAAATAATCAGTAAACAATCGTTTTATTTAATATTGCGGGTGTTTAATAGTTTTAATGTAAATATAAAGCTAAAATTCGTGAGTGTCCCATGACTTATGGGCGGGGGTGTATGTTGATGTAAAAAAAACATGGGTGACCTTGAAAGAAAAACAGAAAAAGATATCGCTTATAAGAAAATTTTTCTTCTAGTTTGTTCGCCCTTTGAAACCATTTAAACTATTTACATATAAAACGTTTCTTGTACCGTCACAGCTAGGGGAGATAAGTAGCTAGCCTGTTTTACGTACTACACCTTATAGTTGCCGTGCGACAGACGTTGCAGCACCGTATTTTTAAACATCGATAACTAAAAAATAAAGCCTTTACCGCAATTTCAACAGTCTTGATTTTCGACTAATTTTGGCTTGTAGAGTTGCCCCTTAAAATATTGACCATCTGTAGTGAAACATCTTATACAGGGCATCCCAGAATAAGTGAGAAATATTTTAAAGGTGGCTTCTGCACATTTGAACAATAAAAAAAGTTCAGATAAACATATGTCCTATTTGTCTTTGTTTTCGAGTTATAGCGAATGTTGTATCGCAATAATTCTTTCGTTAGATGGACGTAGTGTCACTCAATTCCTCTCAACTGTTTACAAACAGAACTCGGTATCCTCCGCACAACATTGTGGTCTAATTCTGTAAACAAATTTATAATTTTAGATAATTCTGTACTTCTTAGTATCTTATGAGTAGTAGTACATAGCATTGTACGACTCCCAAGAGCATTACGTGTTAAGATTGCTGAAATACGTCGTCTGTGAACAGTGTGAAACGAAAATGCCAATGTGTTCTGCTCAAGAAATATACTGATATACACTTAATGTATGGGCTTGCCCTGTGTAGTGACAGACAGTCATTGTTGAAAATCAAATTCGCTATAACTCGAAAACAAAATCAAATAAAACATCTGTTTATACGAACTTTTATTATTGTTTAGATGTGCCGAAGTCACCCCTAAAAAATTTCCCATTTACTTTGGGACATCCTGTATAATGTATCCGTATTCGTCAACCCTTCCGAATCAAACTGATCGAAAACAAAACTTAAAACAAACGTCACTATAAATTTTCAATTACGTTCCTATGTAAAATGGCCGTCGCTCACTATTCTTCACTTTCTATTCTTCTTCAATTTCTATCAGTAGTCCTTTGTTGTCTCCATTTCACGCTCGGCGGGAGGAAAAGTAGCGGAAAGTGAAGAGGAAAGTCGTTGAAGGAAACTGTTTTGGCGTGTTGCAGGAGCGTTTACAGCGTTTCGTGCCGCGACTGGTGCAGCTGCTGGCGGAATGGACAGAAACATTCCCGTACGATTTCCGGGACGAGAGGGTGATGGGCCACGTCAGGTCCATCACGCAGAAGGTCGCTGCGGTCGACGCTGCGGCCAGGCAGGAAGTTTCGGCGTTGCTGCAAAACTTACTGCTCAGACTGACGGCCCTGGAGAGGTACGAGGAAGGTTTAGCTAGGCTTGCGACCGAGGCCGCGACAGACCAGCTTACACAGGTTCGTTAGTTTCCTACAAATGCGCATTACGACTGTCAAAGTAAACCCCGTAACGGTTCTCCGTCAACCTACGGCTGTTTCGAGCTGTAAGGAGGAAAGATAATAGTGTGGTTTCGAATGCTTAGTTATTGCAACGATGTAATTTTATGACAAACTCGCATGTATTCCATGGTGGCTCTGATAAGTCAAAGACGCACTGAAGTTATTACAAGTAGGTTGGTAACTAAATTCGTGACCTTTTGTATCTCTTCGCCTTAAAATTCGTTCAATTCGATTGTCACGTGGTCCAAAAATTGCCAAGACTATAACAAAAGATTACCGATTCGAATGGAAATGACTTCGATAAAAAATTAGTAGTTGAAAGATTTTGATAAAGGTCCTTATGTAAAATATTTCGAAGGTCGTGAATTTAGTTGCCAACCTAATAGTTTATTATCACATGTTCCATATATTGGTCATATATCAGTGTAATGAATTTGAGAGGATTCTCAATTAATGACGCTAGAGTAAATCGATTTTATTCGTTACGTTTTATTCTACCATTTACCGTTTTATCATTTGTTACTATGAAAATCGATATCGTTTAATTAAACATATGCTTGAGCTCTTAATTATATTAGTTTTAATAGTTATAATTATATTTGAAGGACATGATTATTGAAGAGATTCTGATAACTACATTTTGGCTTTCCCTATTTTAGAAAATGAACGAAATCCAAACTCACACAGTGAAAAACTCAGTTTTGCCTTGATATCTCACATGTACAGTGAATGCGGGTCTGATTGGTTACAGCAGGCCTAGTCGAACACAATCATAAAAACAAAACACACGCATTTTCTTTATTGGCCGAACGGTCAGATTTACTAATCGGATCATGTAACACCGTGTGACAAAGGCGGAGCGTGCGGAGTACCCCTCTTGCCCCTGTGCCGTCCCGCTAGTCATCTTTCCAGCAACTCACCATAATATATGTATATTAACCCTTTGCACTTCGAACCATTCTGGACGTTGGCTACCAGCTACTCGACGCTACTTTGCGGTGGAAACGTGCATTTACAGACCCTCGTATTATTTAGTATAATTTTGGAACCAAGTAACATAATATAATGATATTGGACTTATATGAATTGAGTGGCATCGAGGAATGTATATTTGCAAAAAAATCAATATTTTATTTTTTATAATTTTGTACAGTGTGATAAATCTTAAAACATTCCCCAATATGCATTGCAGACTGATTTGTGCAAGTTTGACAATAATAGAGGTATGCTCGCATACCGACCTTTCTTCTACGAACTCTCCTTATCGCTCTTTTCAAGTGGCGTCGAGAAGTGCTCGGACCGTCGGGAGCACGCTTCTTATGTTCTCTTCGGACACAAAACCCGCTGACATTTGTTTTATATATCTTAGTAAGTTTACTATATTTTGATTTAATTTCTTGTGCCATTTCAAGAGAAAACTTCAGGGAAACATGCATGTCTCAAAAAGTTGCGCTAAAATAACTTAATTCCCCGTAATCATTAATAAACTTTAATGTCCCATGGGAGGGGACAGGCGAGTGATATGCTAGAAATACGATGTCCCATGAGAGCGCCATCTGATGGTGGCGTAGTGGGTAAGGTGGCTGGCTACCAACTAGGGGTTGAAACGGTTCCGAAAATAACTGTTTCAAACTGTTATATATCGGTTCTGACTGAAACAGTTATGAGAACCGAAACAATGTTATAACTGTTATGGATATAATGGTTCTCGCTCATATCGGTTTCGGTTTCGGTTCTTCAGAACCGATATTATATCGGTTCCATAACTGTTATTTTTCGGTTCTAGGTATATCGGTTCCAAAACGGTTTTGGAATAGATACTCATATCGATTTTGCAGTTACTGAAAACCTTAGATATTTATTATAACGGTTTTCAGTTCGAGACTTCTAAACCAAATAAAATCGTTCCCTAAGTTTTTTTCGGTGTGAACGTATTTATATTATCTATTATATTGCCACGTTAAATATATTACTTATCTATTATAGTAAGATGAGTTTTTCTTTAATTTTTGGTTAAACGAAATAAAAAATAAATTACTTTTAATTAGAAAAAAATAAACATTAGAATATTGTAAAATGTAAAATTTGTAAAATTGCATAATTGTAAAATTGTCAAGTTACAAGCTTATACATAATCTGCAACAGTAATATCTAAGGTTTTCAGTAACTGCAAAGTTGATATGAGTATCGATTCCAGAACCGTTTTAGAACCGACATAGAACCGAAAAATAACAGTTATGTAACCGATATGGAACCGATATATTATCGGTTCTGAAGAACCGAAACCGAAACCGATATAGGCCAAGACCGTTATATCCGTAACAGTTACAACATTATTTCTGTTCTCATAACAGTTTCAAGAACCGAAACCGATATCATAACTGTTTTCAATCCCTGCTACCAACGCAAAGGAACTGGGTTCGAGTCCCCGGTGTCGCGGTCCCCCTTATTTTTCATGATTTCCTACATTAATATAACTTGTAACATACGTAGAGCTGTACAGATGGTTCACATTTCAAATACATGCACTTTGCCATCAGAATAAAGAAGGAGATTTTAATCAACTACAGTCAGAAAAATAAATTTTTCCAAATTTATGAAACGTTATCTTGTAGGAGCCATTGACGTGAAAACATCGTATAAATTGTAGTAATGATGCATGAATTACTGCAAAAATATGAAGAAACACATTCACATATATGCCTCGGAGCTCTACTGTAAAAGTTGAATTAACCCCTAAATGCTATCATAAAAAAGATCACGTTAACCTTACTTTCAGGGTTAATTTGGAAAAACCGAAACACAGAAAGCATAGGTCAGTCTACTTTGTCTCGAATCTACAAAATTTCAACGTACAAATGAATATCTTAAAAACTATATAAAAAAGAACATTAAATTACTTATTAATTAATTAGTATCCCAAGACCAAGAACCAGAAGAAAATAAGATGTAATGTAAATTCAAGTAGTGTTAATTTCATCAATTAATTTCATGACTACGATGTCGGATGTCGCAATTTAACGCGGAATAATTCGTACACAATCGAGTGGCTTAATCGAATTTATCGTGCTCGATTGCGATTATTCGGTTTACTGTAGCTACATCAACCCTTCGAGAAACTTCCAGTATAATGAAGCGATAATATTCCGTGCAATTCGCCCTGTCCTCGTTCCGTTCATTTCGTGCACCAGTTTCACCTTCATAACATCAGGCCCTTGTTTCCGTTTAAACGGTTCGCTTGTGTCCTTTGCGTTGCCATCGGCTCGGAGTTTCTAACATTTGCATCGATTGCACACATCTGTTCACGTCCATTATCGTATGTGCAAATGTTTGCACAAAGTGTCCTAAATCTCACATTCCGAAACTTTAAGTAACGTTTTTTAACTGTCTTCGAAATATACATCTATGAGCTCCAACAATTTTCTTTGTTGTCTGTGGAATTGAATACTCTACATACAGTAGGACCACGATCAACCGGCTTAATCGGGAGACAGACATCCCGGATAAATTGAGGCCCGCAGAAAAAGAACTAAAAACGTATTTTCTATACCAAAATAAGCTCTTTATTCTTAGAAAATGTATTTCCTTTTATAATATAATCATAACTAGACTGCGGATGTTTGTACAGTTTAACATGTTCATATACTTGAAATGTGTATAAGTAGTAACAACAGAGAACGGAAAAGTACATTTTTTGAGCATAAGAAGCACAAAATATAGTTGTGTCAAAATTTATTTTCTTGAACTATATGAACATAAAAATTGTTGTACTCTAAAAATGTATATTTGCATAAACATCCACAGTCTAATCATAACCAAATGTATATCTGCTTAAATTTTATTTATTTGTTTAATTTTTCAATTATAAGTACTTTATTACGTCAACTTTTCACTGTCACTAAACTTTCTGTTAGGTTAGGTATAAACAGAAGGGGACCGCTAGATGTGTACAAGCGTTTGTTGTTAGTAAACAGGAGATCCTGGATAACCGAGACCTCGGTTGATCGAGACCACGGATAATCGGGATCCGGTTAATCGAGGTCCTACTGTACATTAAGAAATTTTTCATTTTTCTTAACATTTTTAAATTTATTTAATTATTCCTTACATTTTGATTGATTTTGTATATCTAATGAATCCGTTATATTACAGAAAATAGTGGAGCTCTGATGATTTAGCGGAAAAGTACAATAATTAAAAAGTACGTGGACATAAACGTTTGGATACAGGTGTTCAATGCGATTGGAGTATGTATTTTGTTGAATTATCAGTGAACAACTTCCGGTTTCTCTTCATGACACGATTGATAATTTATTACGGGGTACTTATTGTTGCTTCTGCAGCATATATGCGTTTCAGGGATTTTTACCTTCAAATATGAAACAAAAATCAGAAGCCCAGATACAATATTTGGATGTTTAGAAAGAAAAGAGTCTGTTATGTATCAAAGTCATTTGTGACTCAACTCAATAGTTTCATGGAAATCCAAAGATTTATCGTCAAGATCTTCCAAAGACGACTCCAAAAGTGAAATCTTACGTCATAGTTATTTATATTAGATTTTTAACTATTTTGTATATTTCATAAATTAATATTCCCTGATATTTTTACGTTTCATGGAATACACTCACAAAAAAATTGTGAGAAGAGGAAACCATCATCCTCTTACCAATGTTAGCTTTATTTACGGAAAGGGTTCAATGTATCGCCCATTTACATCATTCTTCTCACAATTTTGTTCTACCTATAAACAACAACCAGAGATTGACTATTAAGAAGTGGGGTGGTTGTATTCAGAAAAAAATGTACTACAACCCTGCTACAAAGAAAACATATCTTCCCATTTAAAAAGTCAGAGGTCACTTTCAAATCTTCGAAGTGTCTCCACCTAGAAAAATTTCCTCTGACTCATCTTACGTCCCCTTTGAAATTATGCAACTTTACTTTAATCCATTTTTATCTACAGACAATAATATTGACGTAAATCAAGATGATAACATCAGTTGACCCAACGCTGTACGTACCTATACCTGTACTTTGACTTATAGGAAGATATTTCTTGCGTTTAAAGAAAGCAAAGTAGTTACTTGTGTCAGTGTCGACCATGTCCGCGTTGAGCTCGATCCCCCAGCCACGTTTTCCTCCTTGACAGGTGTTTCAATATTTTCCTCGACACCTAGTCGCGACACTGATGACAACCCCGTGGGATCTAGCGTTCGCCTACTCGCAATCCTGTTTGTACATGTTATTCGGATGGTGTGTTAACGTTGCCTCGTGCGTACGCACACCAGGTATGTGCGCATACTCACACGCCGATTCACATATTCGAACGCGTGCACTTTGTGCAGTTAGGCTAATAGGGTTACGTAGTTTCCACGGCACGGGAGACAGTAACTATTCCGTTTAATTTGATTACCCGTACGCCTATCTGCCACCGCGTGTAACACCTACTAATAGCTAATTTGCAACTGCATTAGTTAGTTAAATATGCCGGCGCATCGTGCGCGGCTAATCAGGACGGAATTGCGTGAGCGGCGACCGCTACAAGCATCGTCGCTGATCGTGCGGCCGGAGAAATTACCGCATACCCCCCCGAATTGTTTCGTTGTGGGCTTCCGTATGGGCAGAGAAGCCCGTTTCGGATGCTCCCCTCTGCCATTTCTTGGCAGTTCTGCAGGTAGCCCGGGATGTCGGTCTATCTTTCTCAGTATGCCGAGATTGTACAGCGTAGACGCCCCGTCTACACTAGCAAACGACTTGCGACATTTACTGCGCAATAAACTTGTGTGGGTGTCCACACTATGGCAATTTTCTGCGTAAATTACTTCCTGTAAGTAGCTTTGAGACTTCGAGTACGGTTGAAAATAAAGATGAGTTTATTGTGTAGTGATGACAAGTTGTCTAGCGGAAGGAATGCGGGACTGATTGGTTATACTGTAATAGGCCCACCTTCTCTTACATAATCTTACATAATCAAAACAGAGCACATGCATTTTCTTTATTGGCCTCAACGGTCATATCTACTACTCGGATCATGCAACACCGTGTGACAGAGAGAGCGAACGAGACACATAGAGATCGAGTGGGACACAGTGATTCGGCGAACTTTAACCCTTTGCGGTCGAAAAACTTATCGTCAAGCGACCTGACGTATGCACCTACTGAAATTTTGTCAGATAAAATTCATAGATTTGGCTTTATCCTCATGAACTTTTGATTACTTACAAAGAAAGATATCCCCTTTACTAGTTTTAGTAAAAAGTGGTATCTTATCATTTTTCTTGGTATGACATTTATTAAAAGAATTTAGAGCAATTAGACAATGTCAACTAGTGTGTAGAGTATATCCCGACTTTCAACCACAAAGAATTAAAGCAATAGCGTAGGCACCTCAGAATTTTAACCCTTTGCGCTTCGTGTTATGTATATTCGCAATTTCGTTCCAGCCGGTTCGGGCTAACTTCGCCAGTCGCTGATTCGATCAGTATTGTTCAGTTTGCTGTTATTTCAATATTATAACAGCTCACTAACAAACAATATCCTTACGGATGGATATATATTTACATCAAGTATGATTTTAATGTATAAAAAAATTGTCTATTAATATTTACAACTTGTAATTTATTATTGTGTGGTATCGTTTAAAACGTTCTTCGACATGTAATCATTTCGCATATGTAACAAGTCTCTTTGCAATTTCCCGTCTAACCGCTATTCTTGGTCCTGGATGATGGTCGTTTACTTTTTGGTCACACGGAAATCACCGATCAGATCTAACAAAAGTTTCTCTTCATTCGTATGAAATTACAAAACATGCGTAGAAAATGAAAAGAAACCGCAGCAAAGTATATACAATCACAATACTACGAGGAATATCCTTGGAATCACTAGTACCGCTTTCAAACAGGCAAAAATGCCTATGTCGAGCCACACTCTTGTAAATCTCCGTCTCAATTAGTATCGACACCACGATTCGCGTGAATTCCCTAAGACGATTTACCGTGATAGGGATAGTAATTTGCAAATGATGTAAAAGGATAACAATAACAATGTGTATATTAAGCAGTAAACAAGAAGAGATTGCAAGTGTTTGCGAGTGTATGAATGTGTATGTTTGACGAAGCACGGAACGGAATTTACAGTTCGCGTCGCTCGCATGCGTCGCACGAATGCGTACAAAATTGTCAGTCGAGGTAGATAAGTTGTCGTTATGACAAATTGTAGAAGACTGATGATTGACTGTTTGGGTATAAAGGAAAGTGTAAATGTGAGATTGCAGTGTAGTAGGAGAACTGCACAACCAATCAGAGTAGCCCGATGGTTCGGGGCGATTCTGTCTAGAAGTATAGCCCTGTGCAAGGTGGGTTTTTCCCGAGCACGGAAAAGTATGTGTCTGCGTTGCTCGCGGAGGCGCGTAAACCTGTGACCCCTTGCTTAATTTCCAAGAAGTCACCAGATTTACGCTGTCGACTCTGGACGTATTCCGGCCTGGTTATTGTTTTATGGCTATATGATCTTTTGTCGACAGGTGCAGCGCAGGTCGTCGGCTGTGCGTGCAACGCAGATGTGCAGACTAGCGGAACTTTTCCTACCTGTGAATTTGTATTTGGCCACATCTATGTGTCCTTTATGATTTCTTTGCAACGGTACATTTCGTGTATGAATGTAACGTGCAACAATGTCGATTGTTTAATTGTTATAGTGCTGTAAAAGTGTAAAATATGTAACGGAACATACATATTTTGATAAAATAAACTCAGGTGAGAATTCATTCGAATACATATGCTTATAAGCGTACAGTAAACAACTGTGCCTGGGCCAGTATGGTGACCCATAGCACGTGGTGATCGATTTTTTGTAACGCATGTATGCGTTCATCGTCCTCTAAGGGTTAACTGAATAAAATATCGCTGTTACGGAAGAACCATAATACAATCGCAAGAGACCTATTTTTCAGGAATTGAAGAAAACGAATCTTAGTTAGTCATATTTCTAATTAAACAATGAATAAATGCTTGATGACATTGAGAACAAAGCGATTGTTAGTATTTTTTGGTTACCTTTAAACAGTATTAATAAAAGATTAGATATTTCTTGGTGGTGATTCGAAACCCGTCTAAAACTGTAGGTCCCTTGCCTAAATGATCATAGCAGTCGATGCCGCGTACGCACAAAAGAAGATGAAGATATTTCTGAGCCCAGTAATTTTTCACTTGTGTCATTGTTCTACTGAAATAGTTGTATGTAAAATTTTAAAAACATTTAACCTTCAGTTTCAAGGATGAGATGAATTCTGTGGCACTTTTTGTTTGCAAATGTCCACCGACCATAATGTGTAGATTCACCCTGAAAACCATTACCATTACATTCTGTACATCCTGTGCACGCGTTATTCCAACTCATATACTATTTTAAGGCGGAGCTGTAAAAATAAAAATAAATATGAGCGGTAAATAATTACGCTAATAAAAATAACAAGCATCTTATTTAAATGAGCTCATAAATAAGTTGCCTGACAGTTGGAAGCACATAAAACCATAGGCAATACGTAGGAGATTCAGAAAGCAATCAGTTTTAATACTAACTCGTGATATTTCGTAGCATGAAAATTTACATTCATGTAAAGTATGGCAAATACTAGTTCTACAATAGCTGGATTGCTGATCAGTTTTTTAAAACTCCGATTGAGCTGCGTACAGACTTAACTATTGAAAATGAACCGTCTTTCTCGCAGTATTTGTACAAGTACAAAATAAATCCATCGTATGTATTGTAAAATAAATTTCCCCCTTCATACACAATAAAAAACAATTCAATTAAATTGACATACTCCAATTGTCAAAAACGTAATATAAACGAAGTTTAAATTCATTGTAAATCGTAAACATTTGAACAGCTCTTCAGCTAATAACAGACATATTGATTTTGTAAAATCAGTATTTTTCGATATCGAAAAATTTTATTGTGTGATTTTGCTGAAAAAATATGTATTTAAATTTGATCAGTGTTGTATTTTGCAATTATCAGAAACTGAGGTTTTTAATAAATTGTGTATTTGCTTTAAGTCATAAAAAATTGTTCATATCTTTTCATTTCGATGACACAACATTAAAAGCAACTTTCATCATGGTCGAGTGGAAGATAGTGCGGTCCTTTGCGATCAAAGGGAAATAAATTTCCTGCGGCATAATAAATAACTTGTTCATCTAGACTCGAATGAAATTGCTTCATTGCCTATCAGAAATTCCCGGAAATTGTTAAAAGCGGCTCCTTGGAGCGGAAACTTTAATATTCTTTCCATATATGGGATCATTCTGTTAGAAACTGGCTTTTTGATTCAGTGGAAATTGTTACGATAAATATAACATACTTCTTTAGCGTACGTTTATTTCGTATTCATGGGAAAATTAATGTGAACGCAATTTCCTGTAGCCACGATAAAAAAGGAGGACGAAGATTAATATCGTATGCATTCATTGCAGAGCGTCCGCAAACTGTTCTCATTTTGCCAAAAGAGATTAAAATCGTGAAATTTAAAATAAGTATGAAAATACTTATGCGGTTTCTTTCTCGTATCAGAAGTACGCAAATAACTATCGAAATGAATATTGGAATAAATATGAAGTAATTACTTGAATATGTCAATCGGGAATCCTTCAACATGTTGAGTACAACAGTGAAAACAGCGATACCTTACCAGACACGGTATAATGTACTATTTGTTTATGTAAATCGTAAAGAAAAAAAAGATTTGAGTACTCAATCGTTTTCTTCTGTTCCTACATTATTGTTTCAGTATGAGTTTTGCTCAAAATTTTTTGACAATCAATAATTATTTAATTAAATTAAATTTGAGCGTTCAATGTGTTAAAAAAGTAAAGCTCATAATGTTATGTTTATAAATGTATATGTACCAATTTAACGACGGTTCAGCAAATGTAAACTAAATGTTATTGAATTATTAGAGTGAGACTACGTAATATGAAATTAAATCCACGAGTATTAAATTACTATAATATCGTATTCATCTCCTGGATTCTGCGTTCTATATGTACGTCAAAATTGCCGCAATTAGTAAATACATATAACTTTGTATTTGCTCCACTATTGAAACGCTGTGTAACTTATTATAATTGTACATATTTAGGATTATGTTAATAATTATTACGTGCGACTAACGCTAGTGTAATACTTAAAATAAAGTATAATTTTGATTAAACTAGAGAATATTAATCAGGTTGAATGGATATAATACTTCAGCTTTATAATAAAACCCTCTTTCAAATAAATAACGTATAAAAATTCTAAAAGTATAGAAGGCATGAAAGATTAATTTTTGCAATGCTACAGTAGAAAATTCCGTAATTGGCCAGACGCATATAGAATCAAAAAATTACTTGTCGTACATATGTGTCGAAGAGGATACAAATTTCATTCATTCAATGACACATTCCTTACATTCTACTCTCTATGAAGAACATCAATCTTAATCAACATTTCATGAGGGTTAGTAGTTATTTAACTTAACACGTTGACTGCCGTGGAGATCATCAGTGACCGGCACCTCAAATTTTATCTCATTAAACAACTAATAATTCTTACAAACTTTTGAAATAAGATTAATGTTGAACTAATGATACAAGTTGATATCTATGCGTTGGAAGGGCATAGTATTCTTTTCCTCCACGATTTATATTTAAAATAGGACATTATTGTCATTAATAATGATCCTTGTTATTATAGGACAGATTGTAGTTTCCAAATATAACACACATATGTAACTATAATAATAATAATAATTAAAAAGTAATTTTTTGCGGTAAAAATATGTTAAAAGCATAAATTTCTTTTGTCGTGAAATTCTAGAGCATTAAACTCATTGAACACTCATTCTTTAACGCGTTTATTGCTCTCTGATGTTGAATCGGTTTTCTTATGTTTTCTCCCAACAGGAGAAGACTCGCAGGGTCGGTACAGCTCGCATTTAATCTTTTTCTTTCGCGGAAAGAAAGTTTTGAGCGAACGGCAGGCTACTCGATCAGGATCCTTTATTGCGTTCGAGCAGTTGCTCCCTTGAAAACTTCACCCCTCGATTCGGTTTCGGTATTTAAAAAAGGAAAAAGAACGAATTTACAGCTGGCGATTTTACGTGACGGAGACTTTATAACGATCCACCGACAGAAAATGCCTTTTCGACGTTCGAAACGTGGAACCTCGTTCGCATTTTCCATTGTGCGTTTTATTTCAGCGAGAAATTAAAAACTAAATCTGAAAGGAGAGCAGAATAAATGGATACAAGTAAAGAATGGAATTTTAGTTTATGTATAGAAATGTACGAGTAATTTTCTGAACCAAATTAGCGAGAGAAAGGATTTTAATTATATGTATACTGCATGAAGGAGTGCAGAAACAAGAGTATTTATAAATTATCGATTAAAGTTTGAACACGTACAGAAGATTTGTCGACAAAGAACTTGTTTAGTTTGTACGTTGATTGAAATGAAGTTATGAACGAAAATTGTTAATTTATAAGCCCTGTCCACTCTTGAATTTCAATTAAATATAACATTTGATCTCGCAGATTTTCATTAATATTTGATCAGCGTTTGTGAATTTGTTAAAATTGATAGGAAAGATGCAGTTTTCTGAAAATATGCGATGATAATAAATTATGTGAAACATACAAACCCTTTTCATTTCTCTAATAAAAAAAATTAAATGTAGTTGTTATCAGTTACTATCTTTTCGATTTTCATAGTTTTTATTTGTTTTATTAGTATATAACACTCAGAAGACCTTTTTAATGTTGACAAATTTAAACATCGCCCTCATAACTTATATCAAATATTAATATGATTTGTAAAGCAAAAAAAAATGAAAGGTGTAAATCGAAAAATATATATATACATAGTATTTTCATTTAGTGAAAAATAAACTACTATCGCAAAAATTAAGTTAACCGTAACATGGCAGGATATATTGGGTTGATTTATAAATAACTTCCGATTTGTCTTCTTAAATTTATTATGGATTTATTACAGGATGATTATTATTGCTTCTGCAGCATATCTACGTTTTAGGAATTCTTACTATCAAATATGAAGCTAAAATTAATAGTGCAGATAAACTATTTGAATTCTTAGAAAGAAAAAAATCTGTTATGTGTCGGAAGTTATTTATGAATGAACCCTATATTTAATTTAAATTATGTGTGACTCTAATTTAAATATACTTTGCATATAGTTTTCTATGTTTATAGCGATTGGATGTCATTTAAAGATTGGATAATTCTTCCTTCTGCTTTCCGTGGGGACAAAGCTTTTAATTATGTTCCGTTACCCGTAATGGCGGCGAAAACGTAGTCAAGAAACAAACACAAAGCTCTTCGAAACGCAATTTCTGCTCGCCATCGGGTGAATTTAAATGCACCCCGTTAGCATTATTACTGCAGATAACGGGATTTTAATTGATAATGATAATACACGTTAAAATCCGTATTAACCCTGTTACAAGCTATTCTATTCAATTAACAGGCAAATCGAATTTAATCCATGCTTTCAAATGATTAAAGCACGTCACTATCAGTTTTGTGTAATCGCATGAAACTAAATTATTGCCAGCAATCGTGGACATTTTATAGTGCCAACATCGCGCTGTTAACAGTGCACCGAGTTTTATCTGCAGCATGAAAATAATAATTTTAAACGCGTAATTTAAATTGAAAATCGATACAAACTATTATTCCCTATTTTATTACGTTTTACTAGTGAAGTACCGGAAACATTTATAAAAAAAGCATTAAAAATAATCGTTTAAATTTTAACGTTTATATCATCTTCACATCGAACAACTGTTTGAATTGTTACCAACCACAGTGCAATTGTGTTCGCTTCAATTAAATAAAATTCAATAATTTTATACTCATTAGGAATATGAAAAGTGTATCGTGCAAATTAAACTCGTTTAACCTGTTAGCTGTGTAGCCCTATTTTGAAAGTGTGGACCTACGTTGTGCCGCAAAAATGAAGAGATGACGAGTATACTCATCATACACAGACTACATGCAGCTACTGTAAAATTGAATTAAATTATAACGAAATCGCAGTCAGTTTCTTTGAAAAATCAATAATTTATTGCTCAAATTCATTGATATTATTGAGAAAACTTAAACATTCATTATTAAAACAATAAGGAGAATCAAATACATGGAACAAGTTTTTTTTTTCTTATTTCGTTCTGGTGTCGAAATATTCTAAAATGTCTAAAATTTACGAATATGTTTTAGTTTTCACTAAAATTTTAATTTAAATAGCAAATGGTAATTACTTTTTTGCATAATGAGTATACTCGTCATACACAGCTAACACGTTAAAATTTATTTCCAATCCCTGGGCTTGTAATTGATATTATTAGTTGAAAAGTCTAACTATGTAATTTGTAAAAATATTTTTATTGTTTCCACGCCCATAGTAGCACTGATAACACTAGTCTACGCCAAGTACACTTACAATACCTATATTTATGACGGTCATATCTCTATGCGCAGTGAATTTTGTTTCCATCATTTTGTCTTTCAAACTTTTCGGAAATATGTGTCCATTTTGAATTCGACAATAATTCATACGCAAAACAAGAAATAGGGGAAATCGTGCGATTGGTTCCCAACTTACTGTTAGTGCATCAAGATATTTCGAAGCAGTCATTAGTTAGTTGTTCGATACAAGAAACTATGACGATCTCTGGGGTATACTGCACTCGCCTGCATATCGCAGTTCACAAGAGAATTGCATCCTGAACAATATCTTCCGGCAGGTTTCTTTGAACGCTGGGAACATTATTGTTCTCTAAGCTCGACCAACTTGCAACTTCCGGTAATCTTGGTGTCCGATGACTTCCTGAGACTGTAATTACATCGTTTCATCGTGTTCACAAGACAACGATAAAATCATATTTTATATATAATACTCTGTATATTTATTTTAATCATCCACCCTTAAAATAGGTATTCCATTTTTTTTAATAATTTTGCACTAGAACTTTGTTCAAAGAAAATGGAATAACTTTAAGATCCTTTAAGTTCACTCATTTATTTTTTAAAAGCTGAACAATGCCTCTATGCGCTTTATAACTTGATTTTGAAATTTATCTTATAAATATCGTTACCAAATACCTTTATAAATACCTTTGCTGAAAATAATGAATTTATTTAGTTCATAGACCAGGTGATTTCTATTTGATTTTATTATTGCTGGAACCTTCCAAGTGCTTCAGAAATTTGTACGGTTTTTCATTGCAACTTACAGAACTGTAGAGTTCGAGTTTCTTTTAATCTTTCTATTGAGCGTCTGCATTCGAAGTGGAACGAACAGAGAAGCCTGTGAAAAAATGTGATAGCTGATTATTTCATGCAATCATTGCAGTTTTCTTGATCCGAGTTAAACTTGATATAGCACCATTTCGACATCCTTTGCACGTTCGTTGATTTTATTTTATTTACTGTAGATACGTGTCTTCCTCTGTAATTTAATTGAAATTTTAATGAACGATTTCATATTTTCAATGAATTCTGATCACAAAATTGTTTCTTCAAAAAATGAAATCTTATTGCAATGTAAATGTAAATTCATAGTTGCATTTTATCTTTTGGAGTAGATGAATTTTATCTCTTTCAATGTTATTTATACTTGTATTATAAATAGAATCAGAATTAGAATTTAAATATTGAGAATTTAAATTTGAGTGAAATTTAATTAAATTTAATTATAAATAAAGTCTGCATAATCTAAATTTAAAATTAAATTAAAATTAAATTCAAGATCTATGTAATCTTTATTTCTGCTTATTCAATTTTAAACACTTCTTGAGTATTTTAGATTTAAATTTTGAAGTAAGGTTTAGACAGACGAACAGAAAAATGTAATAAGAAATATATGCATACATTTATTTACATGATAAATAAACCACATTTTAAATATACATATATACATTATTCCATAATATAATATACAGTGCATACAATAGATAAAAAGTACAAAGCATTTTGAACATGTGATGAATGAACGTTAAAGTCATTTAAACTATCAAACTAATTACTAGACTACGGATGCTTATGCAAATATACATTTTTAGGCTCCCATATTTCCTATGTTAATGCAGCTAAATAAATGAAACTTCAATACGATTGCATTTGCTGTTTGAAATGTTCAAAATATGTAATTATTATTTTGCTAATTGTATGTTATTGACCGTCCATTATTCACCAATTTGGATATGTTAAATTGCATAAACATCCGCAGTTTACTAATTACATAACTCAAAATACTTTTAATAGGCACAAACGTGAAATTAAAAACTATCTGCAGTATAATATAGATTTAAAAATTTCAATTTATTGTATTATATCATCTCATTTTAAAAGACATTTGTTTCACGATGCAAAGTTTCACACCCCGTTGGCGTTGTATTTTAATCAGAGAAAAATGTGCAAGTGAATTTGCACGTAAATCAAACGTTTCCCTCGCTCTGAGTAGTTCGAATGAACCCTGTCGTAGAGAGGCTCATAGAAATCGTTCTTCTCCGTCGAGCTGATAGGTCTCGCTCGTCGATAATTCGATCGTCGATCTAATTCGAAGAAACGGAGTCTGCGGGGACGCCATTTCCTCGTAAACGAATCATGCGACTCGCTGATCTTATTCGAACCCGATGGTTCTTGCTTTCATCGCGTCGAACAAATGATATGACGTTTCATAGAAATGTCCCGCGGAAGACGCTATTTAAATGCGACTATCGATTCGACTGCAGGTGAAATGCACTTTTCTTCATATTGCACGATTCATGATCTTATCAGAACCGTCTAAAATGTGAACCCCTTGGACACAAATGATGAGACTGGCTCGTCGTAGCAACCTAATGCCTAAGTATACGACGTGTGACAATTTATTTCCCGGAACGGCCGCATAGTGTCACCTGTGTAGTGATGTAGTTGCGATCACGCTTCTAAAACGTGTTTGCACATGTTTTAACTAGTACGTGCATAAATCTCAAGTCTATAGAGTCATTCGTTAGTTAGATATTGTGAAAACAACAAATATCTGTGTGTGAACTGTGGCATAAAAATGAGTGATCGAAATTTAGAGCAGCGTATTAACATTAAATTTTGTTGAATTAAAATTCGATTACCCAGTTAGATCATCCTGCGTATTCGCCCGACTTAGCTCCCTGTGATTTCTGGCTTTTCCCAAAATTAAAGAATGCACTAAAAGGACGAAGATTTTTCTGATATCGCTGATATCCAGTACGATGTGATAGAGGAACTTAATAGTGTTCCAGAAAACGAATTTCAGGGCTGTTTCCAGACATGGGAACACCGTCTAACACACTGTATAGATGCACAAGGGGACTACTTCGAAGGCGACACTAACCATTAATGTACAGGTTCGAAAATATATTTTTTATAGTTGCATTCCGGGAATTAAATTGTCACACCTCGTACAATGACAAGCTGCACTCGTCATAGCTTTTGAGGTACCAGTTTTCACTTGGGGAAATTTTATAATAATTATAAGCAGGATCAGTTTCTGTCCACGATACATAAATGGAAGCATAGTACCGTAATGTTTGGCATTTCTGAGAACTTTTGTTTATAAAAGTGATGATTGGAGTGAGTTTGAAAAATCAGATCAGGAGGTCCTGGAGAATATAGACTCAAGTGAAGATGGATCGGTAGAACTTCGATTATCCGAACACCGGTTATTCGAAAATTGGTCATCTTCTGTCAGTTACAAGCTAAAATTATCACGAGTGACACTATATACATCATTAAATATCACTATACATTTTACATTTTAAAATAGAATTACCATTTTTATGCGAAGCACAGTTAGAACATGAGTCAACATTGCATCAACTGCCTCGGTTATTAACAATTGGCAAAAATTTACTGCTGTTCATTTTGGTCTCTGTTACAAAGGCCAGTGTTTCTTTTTTTATTAATTCAGAATACTTTTTATTTTACTTTCATTAACATTTCAAGAAATAAGTTATTCTGAACGAAATTCCCACGCAACTTTTAATTCCTTTTTTTGGATAATTTTGTGCCTTTAAATTTCTGAATACATTTTACCGTGTAATTCAGAAGCAGAAAAGTTCTTATCGGGCTTAGAGTCGTGTAAGAGAAGTGGTTCGAGGATTTTCATCTCATGATTACTTGATTGTTACCACGAACCGCAATTACCGGCAATTTCCATATATTTCGTTGAAACGTGAATAACAGCCGGCTAATTATGGTAACTCGGGCAATTATCTCTAGGTAATCTGACCACGCTAATTACCATTTTTAGCTGTTGATTATGTCGTAATGCCAGAGAGAAAAAAACTGTCAAAATTTCACGCAAGAATAATTACAATTTATCCGTCTGAATATTTTAATTAATTTTAATGCTTGTTACAAAAGCGCATTAAATTATTTCTATTAAAATTTCGTTTAAACAGGTTGAAGATTCCATGAAATAAATTATTTAAGAGAGTAGCGAGAAAATAATATAATGTAATTCTTTGATAAATATTAAAAAGTGCAAGAACATCTATTACTTATGCTTTTTTGTGTGTCACTACAAAAACAGTCGAAACAGTAAATATTGGTGAGTTAGTACTTACTACAAATTCTAAATTAATTAATTATGTTGTGGCAGCACTAATTAAAACGATAAAATTATAGATAAAATCAAAATACGCATTGAAACATAAATGTTGCACATGTACAGTACCAGAATTTAGAACAAGTACAGAAAGAAAGTCAATAAACTTTGCAAAGACCTTTACCCTTTTTCTAAAGTATACAAATAACAATACATCGATAAAATTAAGAAACTAGCTATGCATCTACAACAATCTTCTGAAGCGTTGAAAAAATATAATTATCCGTTAGTTCAATGTAAAACGATATAAAGAAGTAACAAATACATCACGATCGAAAAAACGAAAATTTTGCATGAATCTTAAAACTGTCGATCCAATTTAACATGTATCCTATTCAGCGCATTAACACATCCGATAATAATCATACTGAAATCTGCGCGATAAATAATTTAAATCATACAAAAAATTCAAAAAACCTCATACCTATTTTCATAAAACACATAAAACACTGTTTAAAGAAGCTAGCAACAAGCAAAATCTCGGACAATGGTACAAAAAATGTCTTCCAGCAAAAAACATTTCTAACAATTTTTTAAGGGAACTTATGAAGCTTCGTACGGCACGAAACGCAGTGGGCAAAAAACACGCGGGACAAAGGACGGACGTCAATAAAGGTATGAATAATAGGGGAGAGGTAGTCGACGACGGAACCTCGCCTTTTTTCGAGGAAGCGTCATTTCGCATCGAAGCGGTATAGTGATGTGGGTCAGTGTTTGCAACGACGAGCCATTCTACCTTGCTATTTCGGGGGACAAGTTGAGCAGAAGCATATAAATTTTCCGGGGAGTAGTTTCATCCGACGCGTAGGCGAGTATGAATGGTCGAGCGTTCGATTCAAATTGAAATGTCTGTTGGACTTATTCCTTTTCATTCACTGCCCTCCGTACAATAACATGGGGGTGGGCATAAATAATTTCAGCAGCTTGGCGAATCTGCCAAACCGGTGGCAAGAAAGCACCATATCCAGACAATCAAAAATTTTAATATTATTTTCAGAGCATCCACATTCCATTTTTTGCCAATTTATAGATTCTACAGTACCCTGCCACTTCATTATGGGTACTCAATATTTTCTACAAATTTCAACTTTAGAAGCTTATTTATAGTTTTTGTTTGTATAAAATGTAACAATATGGTTATCATTGAAAAGCCCGAAATCTCTGTTTCCAATTTCATTAAAGCAACATAACAATTTTTAATATTTTGTGTAACCGCCGTGGCTATTGATGGCGGCCTCAGTTCTTGAGGGCATCCTTGAAATGCAGTGATCTATGCAATCCTTTATTTCCTGTACAGTATGCCACACTTCCTGAATATTTCGCATAAGGACATCTTTGGTGGGATTGAATCTTCGGCAAACGAAGCGTTTCAGGATAAACCATATGTTTTCAATTGGGTTTGAATCAGGAGAATATAGGGCAAGGGTAAAAGGGAGATATTTCTTTTAACCCACAGAATGGAACAATGAAATAATTTCATGTACATGGAACTCACTTCATAACCCAAATATTTTGCTGAGAATGCAGCAAACCTATAAAATTGAGGGTGCCCATAATGGAGTGGCAGGGTACTGTAAGTGCACATACTCTGGCGTTCAAAAGTATTGGGAGTTATGTTATGTTTTAAGTAAATATTATTTTAATACGTGATGATAACAAGAAATATAGCAAATTTGTGTGCGATTTATTTAGAACAAGCTTGTAAAAATAAGGAACTAAAATCCACAAGCTGGCCACGCAAGATTCTGCATTATTAATACATAGAAAATTCATGCGAGAACTAGAGAGGCAAATAATACTCAAAGAAGATAGTAATAATACTATGACAGAAATAATTAAAAAATTTATTGCTAGAATAGTAAAACTAGTATGACTCCATGTGAGTGGTATATTAATAAAACAAAAATTAAATATTTTATTAGTTCTTTTATAAAACGTCTATCTATTAAGTAACTGGCCAAGAAAGTCTGCAAATCGTGTACTTGCGATTAAAATGATCGTCTACATCGATTACCAAGTAGTTTTAAAAAAATACCTGAGATCCAAAGAATTAGACTTGCAAAAAGTCAACTCCAATTGTTCGACATGTTCCATTTGATAAAGCATATATTTCCTCAAACATTAGTCTGTAATATTAAAACCAACACAGTAATTTAACCCTACTATTTGTCTCATTGTCGATTACATTATACGTTTGTGCCCTATCAGTCCATAGTGATCTAATCTATTAACAGTAAGATATGAACCTGAGAAACAGAAATGGAATATATGTCATGTATGTTTAGTACATGATTGTACTTATTATCATAAAATCATATCGAAGAATACTGAAAAAAAAAATTGGGCTAGCAGACCCGGAGAGAACAGCAGGCTCAAGGTGTTAATGACGGAAATTCGATAACTTAGAAATTTTGATTTCTTCTAAGCTTTGCTGGTTTCTAGAACACCTTGAAGTATCGGACAATTTTGTTTATTTGACACGTTGCTTAACCTGACCATGATAACTACATCTCCAAAGGTCAAGAGTGCTAGGCCCAACGATTCCTCATCTGCTACCATATCGTTCGACAAGCTTATAATACGTCAATAGCCATTGACTTGGAAAAATTAACAATGTTCAAGTGTGTTACAATAAGATTGTGTATATTACAAGAAAAACTAAACTGAATACAAATAATGAGATGACGCGTAGAAATGAACAACTGACCAACTACGTCGTTCTGCTTCAGACTAAAAACGCGCGAAAACTACTTGGACAACAGCGCGCTCATATTAACACGTGTGACATCTATACGTAAGCGACAAAGTAATAGAAATCAAGAATATAATCATATCGATAAATGTTAACAACATATCTTAACAAAGTGTCTCTGTATCAATAAAACAATTTCATTCCTATCATACGCTCTGTAAACCTGCTAAAACTTTGTCGGCAATTTCACCTACTTGGGTTGAAATAATGCAAAAGATTATTTGTTATTTGTTGTTCTGAAGTTAAACTACAATACATTGGACACGGTCAGCGCTAAGATGCTTGATCGTTTTCAGTGTTTCCATGTTTCTTTTAACACAGGATGGTTGAGAACACATCAAGAACTATAGATTCCTCAGCTAAATGACCGTCGAGGCTGGGTTACATGCAGACAAGAAGACGAAGAATTGTTATTTACATTCAGGCGTTGTACATTCTCATTGTATCGCTTGCGGCCGACAGTATCTCAATCTTACGAGCACGCTTCATCATAAGCTTAACAGCGCCTCGAATTCACCGATGAAACGGCCATCGTACTATAACGCCAGTCGCCAGATTTTTATCGGCGAGCGTCCGAGAGCGTCGCGACGTACTACGGTCGTGCCACTTTGAAACTGTGGTTGGCGCAGATAAGAACTCGCTCGAATTTGCTCAACGAAGCACGAGAACGTGAAATTGGAAAGGAAAAGAAGAGGGCGTCGCGACGGCCCGCACGTTCCCCTCGGCTTCCGTTTTCTGTCTTTCTGCGTTCACCATGAATCGAGTTCTCGTTGACGCATCGTTCCATTCCCTTTCACTCCCCCCCTGCCGTGTTTTCCCACGATTTCCCCTCGAAGAAGAAGCTTTCTTCGACACTTTAACCGAATGGAACTGTCACCGTCGTTTTTCAGGTGGACATCACCGAGCTGTGTCCCTCGACCACGGTCCTGGCACAGCAATTGACCCACGTGGAACTCGAGAGGCTCTCCTACATCGGCCCCGAAGAATTCGTCCAAGCTTTCGCCAAGGTACGTGGCCACGTTTGCCTGTTACCGTAGTCATATGATACTCTCTTCGAGTGCAGTGGAACTTCGATTAGCTGGATTCATTCGAAACCAGAGGATTCGATGTAATGGGCATTAGCTGCATTTTTAATATCCGGATAGGAATCGATAGAATCATTCTTCTGGAGGGTTTTTACGGTATGCATACTGTTGAGAACAGATATTGTGGTTTTTAAAAATTCATGTATATCGACCCTGGCGCGACCTTCCTAAGATGTCTTTCGCACGGTGATACAGTATCGTGATACTGATTTTGTGTATCCTGAATACATCAGTCAACAGCGATTCATTTCGCATGAATACGGCTGATGAAACATAGACACAAATCGCGTCGTTCACACAGAGGAGCTACAATATCGCTCACAAGGGAAGGACCTCAATTTTCCGACTTCAATTTTAATGAGTTTTTGTGAGATGATGGCACACTGGTTCCTAATGATACATGTGAAATATTAGGTGTAGATACCCGATAATTTTAAAGATATGAACAAGTAAAGGTATGTACTTTTAAGATGTACTATAAATTTAAATCCAATATATCGAAATTGCATTGGCAAAGTGAAATGGTTGTTTGGCTGGTAAATCCGGAAGTCCTGGAATCGAGTCCCGTTCATCGAAGTATTTTTTTTACAACTTTATTACGGCATCTGCGTACATGGTGAAAAGAAAATGCTGTGAAAGAATACTGTATTTAAATTATTAATATTTAAAAGAAAATTTCAGTACTGTATTAATAGTATTTCTTTAAAATCACTACTTCAAATATCAAATGAAATGCATTTATTGTTACTGTTGAATATTTATTATTTGTCCTTTTACTGTATGCATGACAATTATCATCCAGCATCATATACGCTGTTACGGCAATAAAATGGTAAAAAAAAGTATTTCGGTGAACGGGACTCGATTCCAGGACTTCCGGATTTACCAGGCAAACAACCATTTCACTTTGTCAATGCAATTTCGATAAATTCGATTTAAATTCATAGTACATCTTGAAAGTGCGTACCTTTAATTGTTTATATCTTTAAAATTATCGAGTGTCTGCACCTAATATTTCACACATATCATTATGAACCTGTATGCCATCATCTCGCAAAAACTCGTTAAAATTGAAATCGGACAATTGGGGTCCTTCCCTTGTCAATATCGCACAAAATATCCAGCATGAACAGTGTCTCGATAATCATCAATTTATTACCACAATTCAAAATTGTTCGTCGTTGTGGAATAAGTGTGAACCTTATTATGCTGATAAAAGAAAAAAGGAAAATGTCTGGAAAACCGTAATGGTTGTCATCTACGGAGAGGAGGAGATTAACAAAAAAAGTCCCTTTAAAAATATAGGAAGTTTCATTCTCGAGAAAATCGATTTTGAAAGGGCGTCTAGTATATGTGCACTTATTACGCGTTAGACTCAGCAAGGTACTTAAGAATTTCACGTTCATCACTGACTCTGTTTTTTATCCTACCAGGAATCGCCTCATCTTGAAACTTCGTTCAAGGACATGAAGAAAACGCGCAATCTCGAATCGTATGTCCAATGGTTCAACAGACTAAGCTATTTTGTAGCAACTGAAGTGTGCAAGGTAAATTAACATAGGACATTTAACCTTTAATGGAAAAATATTAACAAATTAATTAAAATCCATCATATGAATTCCTGTTACACGTTTCTATAGTTCAATTTATTATACTACAGAACTAGTACTATAGTGCTTTCAAACTTGATCAAAATTATGTTAGCTAAATAAAAGAATATACATTTTATTATAATTAAGTTTCTTAATATAAATTGGTGATGCGATTAGTAAAAGTATGTAAACTTTTTTATCATTTATTTTGAGAATATTCACAATACGGTCCTATAAATTGAAAATATAATAAAAATTATATGTATCTTGTTTTCTAGCATGCGAAGAAGAAACAACGTGTCCGTGTAATTGAATATTGGATCGAAACAGCCCGCGAATGCTTCAACATCGGTAACTTCAACTCTCTGATGGCAATTATCGCTGGTCTGAACATGTCGCCGATATCCCGCCTGAAGAAAACGGTAAATTCAATTTTATTATCTACTTTATATTTTTATTGATCTCCAGTACTTTTAAAAAAGGTATTTCTTTTGTACTGAATATTTTTGCACTGAAATTTCATTCAAAGAACATTTACTGATCTTGGTACCATTTAAGTTCATTCGTTTATTTCTAATTATTTCTGCCAATTAATTCCCGTGTTTCTGAAAGTTGAATTTAATGTGTTTATTCAAAGTATATGTGACATATTTGTTCCCTGAAGAACTGTCGTATTTTTAAATGACAATATGCAGAGTCTGAAGCAGCATACAAAAGAGGAATTATAAAGTACCGTATCCTCATACTTGAAGAATGAATAAAGTCCTCTAAGCGTTATTTCTCTCGTATCTTAATTATATCATTTGAATTAGACCGCCTTTCTGGCTGCTCTTTACTTTACATTGTATTTTTACGGTTCGGTTTATTTTCTAAATAAATCACTGACATTTAAAATCGCAAAAATTAGCTTGCAACCAGGATTCAAATAGCTCTTATTTTTGCAACGGTAAGTTAGTGCCATAATTCCCCGAAGCATCCACATTTTTAAGCAGCATTCGTTTCCAGGAATCATCGCATCATTCGAACATGTCAAACTTTATTTATCACCAAGCTGACTTATCAGTGTTTCAATATTTTACAAATTAGTCTTTTTCCGGATAATTAAAGCCAATAGATAACCAAATTTATTTATCCAGGACTTGTACTCGGAGAATCTGTTTCAAACTCTCGTGAATCCAAAAAGTTGAATGTCATGTTTTCTGCAAACAGTTATTGCAAACAAAGGCGACACGCCAATATTTACATCAGTATTATTTAATATAATATTTATATTAAGTACCATTCCAATTTTAGTACGTGTGTTGCTGAAGGAAATGCAAAATAATATTTCTATTAAAACCTCAGCTAAATAATTACAACAGACAATGCTGGGCTACACTAAAAAAAAAAAAGAAATATTTTTATTCAACCTTTTTTATTTCTATCTTTTTACCTTTTTGTTTAAATTTATTTTACTACTACTATTAGATCAGCATTCATTATTATTATTACTGAAACAATTACCTAATTACAAACCACTATTTTTCGATATTGTTAAATTCAACACGCTCAGTGCCAAAGTAAAAATTGCCGTACCTAGCCAGACGTATTACAATTTGCTCTTTTCAACATAAATCATTAATCGAACTATTTTTTATTTGCACGGTTGAATAAATTACATTTTATATCATTATTGCAATCGCAGTGTATCTTCAGAATTTTATAAGACTAATAGTTATTAAATTAAATCGAATCAATGGCGTCGGTTACCGATGACTTCCACGGCACTCAACATGTTAATGTAACTATACTTATGTAAATAGTTTCCTGCTGTTTTCATGATTATGTTACTTTTTAAGCATTCCCTCTCGATAATAATAAATAAATGAAACCGAAAAGCAGCACTTTCAAAAATGTGAGCATAACTCGTAAAATCGATCATGGTCGTTCGCACCGGTATAAGGGATAGTCGTGCAAAGCAATAAGCGTTTTGTAATCCTCGTAAATCGGACGTGGCGTCGCGACGTCCAGCGTTAACCGTGACGAATCAACGAGAAACGAATTTCCGCGTCACAATCGGAGAACATTCTCGCGAGATAATGGCGACTGAGAACATGACCAAATGAAGGAACGGAAGAAGGGAAAAAAGTACGCGAACTACGAAAAGTGGACCATTTTAATTAAATTTTTGCGGCATTGTTCTGCGAGTTCAATTGAAGTGCGCCCGAAAATCTGGTTAATTAGATCGTAGGGAAATTGTAATTTTTTCTCTTTCAATTGTGAAAGCATAATTTTCAATTATAATATCAAACAGCCGAAATTTCGATTATGAAGAATTTTATATATTTTACTTTGTAGGATCAATTTGTCTTGATCAATTTTTATTCGTTCTTTTACCCATTTAGACCTACCGTCCCACATACGGTACGGTAAGATTAAATAAAAATAAACTGTCATACTTTGACTTTTGAATATGCGTGAGCCTAATGTACCATGTATGGGGCGGATGATCCCCAGCAACCTTTATATGAAATATTTTTTCGTATTTTTCAAATGATTTTTGGCCCTCCCTTATCCCATTAAAAAAACAAAAATTCGTAAAATTTTGACAAAATTAGTTTCAGGTGTGAATATGTTAAAAAATTGTTTTGTGACAGATCTTTAAAAGTTCTACCTACTGGTTTACGATTGTTTTATATTACAGATTTTCTCCGGAAATTATTGCTTGTCGATGGTTCCTTTTCCTTCGATTTCTCTACATTTATTCACTCGTCTCTCCATTAACATTTCGGACGAGCTTGTGCCGAGAAGAAATAAAATTTCCAAGAGTTGTTAACTCGGAGAACTCTGTCAAGTAAACTCCACCATCAATTTCTATCTAAACTTCTGTTTTTAACTTAATATCCTTCTTAAGTAACATTGATTCTGTCGGTTCCCAATTGTTTGCCTGTGTACTCTTTTTGTAACGTTGCGTTCAACAAAAATATAATGTAAACAGTTAGATCATTGAACTTGTTATTTAACGATTATCGGAGCTTTTATCAAAGTAACAGTAAAATTTATGTAACGGTTACTGAATATCTATAAAAGACAATTCGTTCAATACAATATAGACCGATACATTTTCGGATCCTGTAAAAACTGGCAAACTTATTCAGAAAGGAATTTAAATAAAACTAGGGACATAAAGAAGAAAGTTATTCGTCAAACGAAAAATGTACGCGGCTAGTTTATTCGGAATAAAGAACTTTGTATTTCAACAAATGTCAGAATACCAGTATAATGATTTTTTATAATAAAGAAAAATCAAATAAGACTCCGATAATTGTGAGAATAAACTTCAAAAACTGATGTAAATGGGATTATAAATTATTAATAACAAAAACTAGTGACATAATATCCGATGAACAAGAATAGAGGAAAATTTAAGTCGTGAAAAACATTGACAAAAAAAAGAACTTTACAGTTCGATGTCTGGCACTGGCGAAATAATCGAAGCGCGTGTCGCTCGCAGCGATTGCGTTTGTCCTGAAGAGAATGAAAGAGGATTCAATACGTATCGTACGATTTCCTGTCAGTCTCTCGCAATATTGCTATCCTCCTGGAACGAAGATATCTCTCAGTACCGGTCCCTTGTTTCGTAATAAAATTCTGTCCAGAGTCAAAAGACTGCGTTTCCAAGGAAAATACAGACGATTCCTCTGTAAACATCTATTTACCAAACGATTATTTGAAAGACAGAGCTTTCGGAATACGACTCTGGCCTGTTCGATAGAAAATCTAATAAAGTTGCCTCAATAGGATCAGCTATAAGCAATATAATAGATGGATTATGACTGTAAATTAAAATGAAGCTCATTAAATCGTGACTCTACAGGATTTCTTTTTATTTGAAATTAAATTTCAAGGATAATTTCTAGAATGATTATTTTTATTAATATGTTGAGTACCGCGTGTGCCACCGGCGGTCCATGTATAAATTTTAATTTCGTCAAATAACTAATTAGTCCAATGATAATTTGAGTAACATCCATGATACATTGATAATATAAAATAAGAAATATGTTAACAAATAAATAAATGTTTATATATTCAACGATATACGTTAACACCTTCTCTACAACAGTAGAAAATTCTGTAACTATCTAGACAGACGCGTGAAAATGGCTATTTATTAATACACGTGGCTGATTATACAAATATTTATCTATTTTATATTATACTCTCTATTTCCACTACCATTTTAACCTGAATCTTACTCAAAATGTCATAAGTAGACTGCGGATGTTTATGCAAATATACATTTTAAGACTCAAATATTATTTATTTTAATATAATTACCAAAATGAAACAATGATAAAACTTTATTTTCCGCTTTGAACGTTATAACATTTATTTTTAATTTCACTTACTGTGTAGAATGTGCATCTTTCACATATTTAAATATGTTACATTCCATAAAGTTCCGCAGTCTAGTCATAAGGGTTGGTAGTTATGTGATCAACTTAAAATTGATGCGTGTACTGAAAACGGTGCACGTGGCAGGAGACATGCTAATAACGAGATATTTTCGCGTGTCTGACTAGTTCTGGAATTTTCCACTGGGGTGCTCAACGTGTTAAAAAAGTCTACATTTTGATCTTATGATGACTGTCTCCATCAGATTGGAGGGACATTCATGAAAAATTTTCATTCCACCTTCATCGTTACAAAATTTGGTAAAGATTCTCAATTTTCTTTAAGCACAAACTAAATTCAAATGAAGTCGTAGTATTAATTGTTATGAAGAAAAATCATTTAAAACAGAATTTTCTTATGCTTTTTACATCTCATTAATGTAGATTGTGTTACTGTTGCTCCCTGAAAATTGTTCGTCATTTTTATTATGAAATTCAATTACTAGAATCCTACTTATTTATTACTTAAAAACTAGAATCAGTACATATACTTAACGATTGAACCATTAATTAAAAAATAATTGCACTGTATTACTGTGTTTAAAAATTCACCAAAATTCATCTTAACAGTAGTATATCCATAATTTCTCAAAATGTTTAAAATATTAGAAACAAGACAAAAAGATTCAGTCTTGTTGCAAATGTTTTAGTCGGGGTACCGAAGGTATCGTATCGACTATCCGATTTAAATGGAAATATTTCCCCAGCGATGAACTCGTTGGCCACAATTTCATCGTGAATTGGATTAACTGAGGAGGGATGGTAGTCGAAAATAGGACGGCCATTATAGCAAACAAAATTAAACTTTTTCTCTTAACTTCACCCCGGGGCTTCGCGTTGCATGCTTAAAAATGTTCATAAATATTCTTGCCCGTTGGCCTGTTCGTAATAAAAACGTCGCGACGAATGCAGCTTCCTAAATGAGTTTACACAACGTATAATCCTGGATAGCGTATTAAGTTATGCTTATTTCATTGTCATGGAGTTTGCAGTTTCGTCGTGCTTGATGAATTGCTGGGAACCATAAATTCAAGAAATAATTTGCAAAATGAATACACGCAATGGAGTGTCAGTGAAGTATTATTACATTAAATATCTGTACAATAATTTGTTGATTAAAATGTTCACAAGTTGACTATATATATTGTGTCCTTTATGTACAAAATTTGCAGATTGTGTTGAAATTGAAATTAAATTTCAGAGAAACATAATTTAAGCAGAAGTAGGTAGTGGAAATCAGTATTCTTTTAAAACTACTATATCAAGGATAACTCGATCGACATATTTACATTGACATCATTTCAGTATATATAATCACTATACTGCAGATATTTATGCAAATATACTTTTTTGGACTTCCGTATCTCCTACATTAATACAGTTAACACTAAAGCTACCACGACTGGTTAAATGACCGTCTTTAAAATTTTGATTAAAAGTTCTGCATTCATTGTTATCGCTTTCATCACTTAACTTCACGACTTTTCCTATAATATACATGTAATCAATTTTTAACCGTATTAAATTGACTATTACCTGCACTCAATTACAAAAAATATAATTTTTATTTAAAGACCGGTCATTTGACCGGTTCGGTAAAAATAGGTATATTGTCGGTAGGTTTAGTGTTAAATAAATAAAACTGCAACAAGACTGCATTTTCTCCTTGAAATGCTCAAAATATGTCATTTTTATTTCGCCAAGTTATTAAATGTCCGTCATTCACCAATTTGGATATAGTAGTAGTAGTAGTATTTATTAACCAACCTTGCCCTTCCGGGCTTAAGATTACAATAACTTTCTTAACCTAACTTTGGTACCTCTCTTAGGTTTTCGATGTTCCCGGCTTTGGTGTCTTTCCAGTCCTTCTCTCTCATATTGCACACCCCTTTCACAGCCTATCACCCTCTCCTCCCGCTTTCGTGCTCTCGTGTGACTCACTCACTCACATTCATCTCAGTCTCCTCATACTTCATCTTCCCTCCTCCCTTCCAGTGTCCTTAGCACTCTTTCAAATTCTCTACTATACTCACATAGATCCGTTCTCACCGGCCCTTTCATTACCTCTTTCCACTGGTCGCCCCCACTCTCATTCCTTATTTTCACTGTTTCGTCCACCTTATCCCTCAACTCTTTTTCCACCATTCTTCTAAATTCTCCACATGTCCAAACATGCCTCAACACCTCTTCATCCATTCTACACAACCTACATGTCGTATCCTTGAACCCCTTGTTCCCTCCCCTCCCCACATTCCCACATCTCATTCTCGCCCACTGTTCTTTGTCTCTTTCTGATATGTTCCTCTCGTTCCAGTATCTTTCTTGACCGACTGTTGTTTTCCACTCCTTATATTCCGGGCAGTAATTAGACTTGTCGATTTTGCTCCAATCCAGTTGGATCGCCTGGTCCCTCGTTGTTCTCCAGTCTTCTTCCAATCTTTTTCTCAGCAGCTCTAAATCCCCTCCTTCCCTCATGATCTTCATCGTTGTTCCATCGCCCACTTCCTTAAATGCTGCTTCCATTTCTTGTCCCCATCTCGATGTTTTCCCATTTCCCCAGTTCCTAAGCTCCTCTCTAAGGCATATCTTTGGCCATCTTTCCTCTTTCATATTCAGGATTTCTAAAACATATTTTCCTGCTCTGCGTCTGGTTTCTATCCCGATTCTCGTTCTTCCTGCTTCCATGCGCCATATATATCCCGGTGTGTTTCTGCTCACTCCTAACGCCATTTTCATGTATCTTCCCACCATGTTCTCAATCTCATGCCTTTCTTTCCAGCCCCATACCTCTGCTCCGTATGTTAGAACCGACTTCACCAACGTGTCCATCAGGTATTTCCTTCTTTGCAACCCTCCTATTCTCGCTCTCATCAGCACTCCCCATGCTGCGTTCGCCGCTACCTGGGCCTTTCCAGCCAAACTCCTCAGGTGCTTGGAATAAGCGTTCTTCGTCGTGAATCAATACCCCAGATACTTATATGCGTTCACCACCTCAACTTCACTCCCTTTGTACCACCATTTTTCTCGCTTCTTCCTTCTGCCTCCCTTTCTGAAGATCATCGCTTTCGTTTTTCCCGTGTTTACCTGCATTCTGTTTTTTTCCACATACCTTCCTAGTGTTCTTAGCATCCTGTTCATTTCGTTCGCGTCCTCAGCCACTAATGCCACATCATCTGCGAACATAAGAGCATATATCTTCGTTCCTCCTATTACTACTCCTCCCTCCTTCCTTCTCTCTAGTTCCTCGTTCAGGTCGTTCAGAAATATGTTAAATAGTGTTTGGCTAAGAGGGCATCCCTGCCGTACTCCCCTTGTCGTCTCGAATTTCCTTGTGCATCCATTCGGTGTCATAATTTCGTTCGTCGTTCTGCGGTATATCCCTCTGATCATTCTTTCCATTCTCCCTTGCACTCCTAACTTCTTCAATTTCTCCGACATCAGTCGTCTATCTACCATGTCGAATGCTGCTTTGAAGTCAACAAACACGACATACAATTTCCCTCTTTCCCTCCTGAGGCTGTTTCCTATTAGGGAGTTCAGTACGAATATGTGGTCTCTTGTCGACCTTCCCTTCCTGAATGCATTTTGTCCTTCGCTTAACTTCATGTTCTCTTCTAACCAGTTCCTCAGTCTCTCCGCCATTATGTTTGCCAGAATCTTGTATCCGACATCCAGTAGGGCTATTCCTCTGTAGTTGGCCGCGTCCGTCGATTCCCCGGCCTTGAAAATTGGGAATATCCTGGCTAGTTCCCAGTTCCTTCCCAGCCTGCCTTGCTTCCAGAGATCAGTTAGGATCCTGTGTAGACATTTCCCCAGTTCCTCGGATAGTCCGGTCAGGAACTTCAGTCTTAGGCCATCTTCTCCTGGTGCTTTCCTATTCTTCATCTTCCTTACTGTCCTTATCAGTTCTTCGAAACTAATGTCCTTGTTCAGCTCCATCAATCCCTCCTCCTCTTCGGCCTCCTCTTCCCTATCCTCCCCTTCTTCCGCCTGGACTTCTGTTCCTCGTTCTATTTCTGCCCCCCCAAGCAGTTTCCGAAAGTGTGCCTCCCAGCTTTCCTTCCTGATTTTGGTCCCCATCACTCTCCTCGTCTTCCTGAAGGCACTGAGCGCCTTCCAGAAGTCCCAAATGCCTTTGCTATTCTCCACATTTTTCCACTTCTCTTCATGCCACTGTTTTTTCTTCCTCTCGTATAGTTTTTTGAGTTCTTTTTTCTTTCTGGTGAGATCTATTCTGTCCCTATCCTCTTTCGTTTTCAGGAATTTTGTTAGCCCCCTCCACACCTCTTTCCTTTTCCTCTTGCATTCTTCGTCCATCCATTTACAGCCAACTCTCCCTTTCTTCCTTCCTACCATTCCCGCTTCCTTCGCTGCCTGTTTAATGATCCCAATCAGTTGCTCCATCCTGTTCTCCACCGTCTCCGCGTTCCATTCCTCTTTCCAGAGCTCTTTTGTCCGATCCCTGAAGTACTCTGCCTTCTCTTCTTTCCAAATTAGGAGCTCCTCCTCCTTCCCTCTCTTCTGGACCTCTTCTTCGTTCTCGTTTTCTTCTCCCACGTTTAGTTTTACCGTTACCGGTAAATGGTCTGACTCTGTTCTTATTTTTACTTCTACTTCCCCGATAATCATCTCATCCCCGTCTTCCTTTACTATTATATAGTCCAGGACCGATCCTCCTCTGGGCCCAACATATGTTAATTTTCCCTCCTTATCCCCTTCCGCCCGTCCATTCATCACCGTTAATCCATACTCTTCACACATCTTCAGCAATCTCCTACCTTCCGTGTTCACTGTACCGTCCTCCGACTGCCTCTCCCATTTGTCCTCGCATGTCTTGTCCTCTCTTCCTTGCTCTCTACCTATTCTCGCGTTCCAGTCTCCTACCACCACCATTTTCTCTCCCTTCCTTATTCCTTCCTGCAGTATTGGATCAAGCTCCTTTCGAACTGCTGCCACTCCCACGTTGTTGTATATTGTTATAATTGCTGCCTGCTCGCTCCCTATCCTACCTTCCACTTCCATGCCGTACTTCCACTCATTGATTTTCATACTCCAGTTTTTCCCCCTCTTGATCCCTACTAGCTGGCCCCCACTGGCTCTGCCCTTCCGCTTGTCTCTTGTTGCTGGCTTTGCTGTCCAGTTAAAATCCTCACTTAGACTTTTCATGTATCTCTCTGTTGCATTCTCCTCAATCCACGTTTCTTGCAAAATAATTAGGTCGTGTTCTTCTAGAAAATCCATTGCTTCCCTCAAACCTCCCATGCCTGCAGTATTCCACACAACCATGTTTACTGTCCGTGGTCCTCTTCTCTCCCCCTCAGAAAATTTGGAGTTTCTAGTCTACTCCTCTGCTCGTTCCACCGCCAGCACCTTCCGTCAATTACCAGCTTCATGTAACCTCGTTTCACTCTTCTGCCTCTAGCCTCTTCTCTTCTTGCTTGTTCCCAGATCTTCTTATGGATCTCCCTCTCCCTTTTTGTGAGGTCGTCGTCTATATATATCTTGGTTCCTTTTAGGGCTCCCCTTTTCCTCATGATACAGCTCTTCTGCTCCAGCGTGTCCAGTTCGACTAGGATTCCACATTTCTTGTTATTCTCCTTCCTTCCCAATTTCCACACTCTCTTTGATCTTCCTTCTGCCCCCAGTTTTCTTTCCAAGAATTCCTCTACCTCTCTTTGGAGATTTTCTCCCTTAAAAACTGCTCCTCTAATTATTATGTTCCCTCTTCTTGCTTGTCTCTCGCTTCTTTCCAACCTGTTGTCTATCGTTGCCATGAGCCTCTCTGAGTCTTCTTTGTTTTTCTTCGTTAAGAGTCTCTCTGCCCTCTCCTCAACATTCCTGAGCCATCTTTCCTCCCTTTGCGCATCCGGCATACTCGCCTCACTTCCAGTCTTTTCTGGCCTCCTTGCCTCATCCGTTCTTTCTTCTTGCGCCCGCACTCTCTCCTCCAGTTCTTCCAGCCGCGCCTTGAGGAGCCGCTTCTCGATCTTCCACTCCTTTTCTTTCTTATCCATTTCTTTCCGGATACTTTCGATTTCCTTCTGGAGCACCTCCTTGAAATCACTGCACTCCTTCCTGATCTTGCCTGTTTCCTCTTTGACGTCTTCCAGTTTTTTTACCAGTCTGCTTTCCAGACCTTGTATTAGCTTCCCCACTGCCTCGATTCCTTCATTATAGCTGTTTGCCCTTTCCTTGTCCTCTGCTCCCTGGTTTTCTGGATACGTTAGTTTCCCGTGTCCTTTTTGATTGTCCGCTTGAGGGCTCTGAAGATGTTCCGAGAAGACTCTTGCTTCGTCCTTTTCTCTAGCCGGTGACCTCGTGACCTTGCCCCCTCTGGCGAAAATACTAACAAACTCATCTAGATTGTTCTTCCGTGTATTTCTGCCTTCCATTGGGATCTTCTGTTTATTTCTCGATCCCACCGGCCTCCCTTTTTTCTTCGTGGCGTTCTCCTTTCCCTTTTTACTGGCTACCCCTGTTGCCCCTGTTGCCCGCTCTTGCTCGGTTCCCGACATCGGTTCATAGTCTGACTCCGAGATGTCGCTGCCTTCCCATCCCTCCACTTTCCGCATGGCCATTTTTTCAGTGCCTTCAGCCTAACCTCTCTTTTCCAAGATCTTCTTTTCTCCCTATTTATCCTTTTTTCCTGGACCTTCCTGGCTTTGCCTTTTCTCTCACCTGATCACTACCACTTTAGCTCACTACCACCCTACTGTGCATTCTAGCTCGATCGGATGGATTATATTTTTCTCTTCCAGAAAGTCCGCACTCTGAAACACGTCACCCCTCCTAGCCAATCTCCCCGAATCTCCCACCAATTTGGATATATTAAAATGCATAAATATCCACAGTCTAATAATCAAATTTGTTAACACTTTGAGAACAAACGACCCCATCTACGTGTTACGGAATATCGTTCACCGGGTGCTACAGGCCATTATACTGATCCGGGTGCAGCTGCTTACCTTCTATTTCGAAAATCTTCGAAACTGTTTGTGATACCGAAAAACATTACAAACCAAAGGTGAATCATTTGAAGAGGAACATCATCTGGTATTAATAGTTTTTTTTTGTAAATGATAGCATAACGGAAGTGTGAAAGTTAGCTTCGCTATTTTAATTGGAATGATGCATTTTTCAATACATTAGCCACTGCAGAACTTCATTGTGCATAAAAAAGTATTATGGTACTTATATCGAAAAACTGTCAGTGTAGGATATATTGGAATTTTAACACGTTGATTGTTACAATGGAATCAACCATACCTAACTAGACACGACATAAATCGCTGTTTTTATTATAAATTACAGAGGAAAAGTTTACGGTTTCAGTCATGTACGTGCGTCTCTACGTTAATTTAGCAATGTAAAATTCGTTCAGAATATTGTAAAATTCAATAATTATTTAATCAAATAGAATTTAACTTGCCGATCACCGGTGACCCCCAGGGTAATCGACGTGTTAATTTAGGGAGATACTACCCGTTGCGTCAGATATAGCAACATTTAAATCTAAGTACCTCCTAAACAAACAGTTTTTGGCACAAACACCCGCATACTTTCTTATTCAGAATGAAGAAGTGCAACTACTATTGCTGTTTATTTATTTTATTATGCATCATTGTTCTGCTTTCGTAACGCGTTCCATACCACAGTGAAAAATTCCGTAAAACTAGTCAGGCACAAATAAAAACATTTTATTAGTGTAACATGTTCGAACATACAAATATTCATCTACTTGATACCACACTTCTTCTTTCATACTATCGTTGAAACTCTTATATTACTGAAAATTTCATAGCTGTTAGTAGGTATTTGATGAAATTGAAATTGATGCGTAGTAAACGATTTATTTATTATTTATTCTTATTCTGTTACCTTTGTTCTAACCCAGCTCTGGATTTTCGCATATTATTCAAATTTTAATATAAAACTGGCAACCACTTCTCCAAGCCATTATAGTGGTCTTTCGCACCTAAGAACTTACTTTCCCAGTGCGCACATATAGGCCTTTCGTAGTCAATGAGTTATCTTACAAATAAACATGTATACATCTACGTATTAATAGAATACTCTTCTGCAATAAACCTAAAAAGGGACCATATCTTCGAGGCAAAGCTAACACACTTCACATATTTTCATTAAATCCAAATGGAAACATAATTCGAATTTACCGATGTTTGGCTCGCAAAACCGAAGCACCTCAGAAAGAAAAACAAGGAAACGCGGAGCTTTAAAATTTATTTTAAAAACACGAATGAAAAACGAGACACTGTCGTTGTGTAATTTTAATTCTATAGGGTGTAACCGAGACAAATTTTCCAACGAATCGTTAACCGCGTACGACTTTATCGCGAGCCAGGACAAATTGCGAGGCAGAACAGGAAGCCATTAAATGTTTTTTTCCCCGTTTTTAATTACGAACACCGAGCCCCCTGTTCCGCGGGCATATCCCGCCGGCTCTATTCGACACGGGTTTCGCTATTCAGGGTTCATTTCGTTCGGCCAGCTGATTTATACAGGTCGCGCTTAAAATAATTGCTGGACCTATCAGCGGCCAGGCGGCGTGGTCTGCTTCGTAATTTTCGTTAATGAAAATTTAACGCTCCTGTTTTCGGTCACACTCGCACACGATGTTTTCGCACCCCTCGTCCCTAAATTTGTCGGGTCCAAATCGCTGTGTACTCGTGAAAACATTGGCGGATTTTTCTCTCGTTTATACGCTGGACAGTTTGCCCTATGGTGATGTCCTTCGATAAAAATTTTTCGTGCTTCACTTAAACCCTTTATTACGCACCCTGATCATCGTGATCGTAAAAAGATCACTGGTACCTCACGAGATTAATCCCTTGCCTTACGAGGTTTCCAACGATTTCAAGAGATGAAGCTCACTATTCAAGTCCTAGATGGCCTTGGCAAGTAAAGAGCGTCTATCAACAAGTAGAGGAGGTAGTCGAAATCAGGGCTAACACTTTTGTTTTAGGACCTACTGTCAAACCTGTTGATGATTTTTAAGATGTAACACTTTAATGTATATCTGAAACATGTTTGCTGTATGGTGTAGAATTAGAATAAGCTGAACAAAAATAATGTTCGCCACAAATGATGTATTTAAAATAAAAGTAAAAATGTTCATTGTTAGAAGTATAGACTAAATGCGGGCTACTCTCCAAATATTCTAAAAGAAACGTAAAAGTTGCATATTCTCAAATTGATATATTTAAAAATATGTCCAAAATAACGGCGTATTTACAATACATAGACACAATTGTATACATTTTTTTCAGTGCCTGCACGGGCGGTGTGTACCCACATATAATAACATTGAAAACATTCCACCCAAAGGTACCTCTCTGAATCTTCAGAGAACATTATTTCACAAAACATGCAACTCGCATACTTGTCGTCGGGGTAGTCTCTCTGAGGAATTTGGTCACTGTAATCGTCACCCAGAGGAGGATCTTGAGGTGCAAAATCATCTTCTGAATCCCTCTTGTAGCCCGTATTTAGCCCATTTGTTTAGGGACACTTACAATTAGAACAGTGACAGCTATTACCACACAATGCTATTCATTGCATAAGCTATACTAAAACAAGCTTTCAGTGTCAGTATTGTGGTGCTCTTAGAAAATTGGCTGTTAGTTCAACAGATTATTGTTAAAAAAATAAAACAAGCAGACGTGTAAAATCTATTAAGCCTGTGCAGTAGGAAAAATGATACATATTTCAACACAAGGACTGTAAACGACCAACTGCTTCCCTTAATTTCTTCGGTTTCTCGTAGTTTCACACTATTCCCGCTAAGCTGGAGTACCTAACATGACCCTGTTCATTAAGTAGCCCATATTTCAGTGATAGCCACTGGAGCTACGGCTGTCCCCCACTCTAGGTCTATTCCCCTCGCACAAGCTGTGGTTTGGGACGACGATGGACCGAAGGGAAGCGACGAGCGAACTAAAGGGAACTGAAGCGAGGGGAATGCGCCTAGAGTTCGGGAAGGCCGCAGCTCTAGTGGCCATCACTGACATATTTAAATTCTATCCTGTACTTGGACCACCTCCTCTATATTTTTGAGACATAACTGTTACTTTTACTAATGAGAAATCTTACTGAGAGAAAATTTTCAAAAAACTCGTGACGTAGGAACCTTTATCTGCCTTAAGAAGGCTTCTTAAGGATACTTATACTAATTTTCGCAGCTACGGATATCCAATCAGCGATCAGAATACGTTATTTCCCGGCCATGTATCTCCGGTTCGTACTGGATGCATAGTTTTAGGAGTCTACGATGCGTCATTTGCTATGCGGTTTATGGTACTAAAAGTAATTAGTTTAATGAAGATTCTCAAACATAGCGGAAAGTCTCCGTTAGGGGACAACTTAGAAAGTTTCTAAAATTTGCGCCACGAGTGCGACATATTAAATCTTCAAACTATAATTATACTATACTGCATGCTACTTTTATTACAGATGTGTGAAACACGTTAGAGAATTTAAAATGTAGAATATGTACGTATCGTACAGTCTTGTACGGTGCTTCAAACTTAACTTAATCAAACAATTGCTATTTTTTATACGATTCTGACCAATATACACGTAAGAAAAATAATCTGAAGCAGTGATGGCCACTGGAGCGGCGGCCTTCCCCTACTCTAGATCCATTCCCCTCGTTTCAGTTCCCTCCAGATCGTTCCTCGGCCCCCCTCGGTCCATCGTCGTCACAAATCACAGCCTATATGAGGGGAATGGATCTAGAGTAGGGGAAGGCCGCAGCTCTGATGGCCATCACTGCTCTACAGTAACAAATGTACTATGAAATAAATAAATATTATTTTCAACTGGTTTATTCAACCTGTTCAAATAAGATATAAAAACTTCAATGAAGAATTCATTAATTTTGCTAACACGTTGCAGTATCAGAAAGAATATACAGAGTGTCTAAAAAGATTTATTAAACACCCTACAATACTTTTTGAAAATGATTTCGTTGTTAAAGAAATTTGTTAATGAGTTCACATTTTTTTCATACCAATATATTTGAAGAAATGTGAAAAATTAAGTACTATGTAATAATAAGTCCTTGAATTTATTGTTTGTTGCAAAATTCAGCAATTACGCAGTTCATTGTTGAAACTTATTTCTTCATATGAAATATATTTAGGAGTGGAATGGGAGAACGGATAGAACGGTTCGATGCATCCAAAATAAATTATGAATGGAAAAATAATACAGGGAGGAGGCAGGTGTGTGCTTTAAAATTCGATCAATTATCATTCGAAATGATACACAGAATCCTACGATTGATGCAAAATTGATATGACGCGCCGATAGCTCGCCACTGCAGCGATATTAAAAAATTATCGTTGCCTCAATAAAAACATCGTTCGATGTATAATATTATCGACTTTTCTAATTGGTTCTTCGTGTTTGTGTACATGCACCAAAACAATTGAATCTTTTTTATAATTCACTAAATTCTGCTCTGTCGGTATTTTAGACGATTGTTGTTAGCACTCGTAAATATTACTTCTTAATAATCATTTATACATAAATGGATATAATAAATAGTACTATTTATTCAGAGTGTCTTGAGATTTCTTGAAAAACTGCAAAATCATCGTTGATGACTGGGACTAAGAAAAGAATGTTATACAAACAGGTCGATAATAAACAGTTTGTTACATAGTTATAAGCAAATATTTCTTACTTGAAAACAAAACAGTACAGAAATGACTTCACGTGAAGAACTGATTATATTACATCCAGTACAATAGATATTGAATTGTCCTTTAGCACTTTGACCGCTGTCACTCATATGTGGGTGGCACATAGATTCAATCATCATTTATTTGATCACGTATACTATTAATAAATACAGGGTGTCTCAGCTAAAAGAGACCACCTAAATATCTCCTTCTTTTTTCATGACATGAAAAATTTTCATGGCACAATTTGAATGGCTTCAATGAAGGAATACCCTGAAAAACAAATTTTTTTTATCAGGTCATTTTTTCTGTGGTTTTTCAAGGTCTTTGGTACTTTTTATCTGGGAAACATGTATTTTTTTCTATTGCATCTTGTAGCGGATGAAAAAATACATTTGAGTATGCCTGAATGATGACCTTCAGATGACCTTGAAAACCAATGATGTGATGAAATTGACACGACTAATACGGGTTGTGCTGCTCTCTTAATTGTGTTATGTTTATCAACATAAGATTTGGTTACTACCTCACTGCAAAGAGATCATTAGTATATCGGTAAACGTCTCACGATGGCCTACAATTATTCGAAGCAGGAACGAATCGAACTGATTTACATTTATGGTGCAGCTAATGAGTGCGTAAGGGAAGCGGTACGGCTGCACAAAGAACGATTTCCTAATCGCAACTGTCCATCGCGTTCGTCGTATAGTAAATTGATTAAAAAGTTCGAAGAAACATAGCTTGGCCAGCATGGTCACCAGATCTGACCCCATTTGACTTTTTTCTTTGGGGAAAACTAAAGGAAGAAGTTTATCAACATCGAACTACTGCTCCAGAAGGCATGATAAACCGCATAATTAGTGCTTGTGCTGCTATCCCACCGGAAACATTAGGTGGCCTCCTTTAGCTGAGACATCCTGTATATCGAATAATGTCTAATAGGAGCAGTGAAAACATTACAGAAGGTATTAATATTATTGATTAAAATGGGCATAATTTGAGGTTATACTCAGTTTGTACACAAATTTGAAAAGTTTGTTATTTTCAGTAAATTCAGCGTGACGGTCACAGTGTTAAAGAAATTTTTACAAAATCAAGTTAGTACTCTATGAGTTAGTTAACCATGGTATAATTTATAAATTATTAATATTTCATAAGAAGAATTAGGAATTAGGAAGAGGTGTGATGAAGGAGACTATTTGTCACTCCACGTCGCATTTCTTCGCACCATACAAAATAGACGCGATAATGGAATGTTCGGTTCCTGATAGGATACCTGATGAATATCTAACTCAATTGCGGGTCCTTTTCCTCACTTCACCCTTCTGTGAAGGCAGGGCCATAACAGCATCCTAGCATGCAACGTTCATTATTTCTCACTGTCATTCTACTGTTTAAAAAGATAAGATCTCCAAAGCAAAAGTTCGCATGTACTCTGACCGTGTCTGTGTAAGCACCAACGTTGAAGTGCCTAATTCCGGTGTTCATGGCGTAGTCAACAGTAGTGCTACCTGGGCTTCGGAAGATCCATCTTCTTCCATGATATCGCTGTCTAGAAGAAGTTTGAAAATTGACTTCGTCACGAAGAATCGCTGAGAAATCCTCTGGAAGACAAGCCTATGGGTTCGAGTCCACCGGAAGACAAAGCCCCCTACTCCGTCTCAACGCCTTCCATTTACCCAGCGAATATTCTCTTTGCTTGTCTCGGAAACCCGGGCAACTTTCAAGTTCCGCGAGTTTCGCCTCGAAACTCCGGTTCGAAAACTCAGAACCGGTATCTCGTAGGGTTCGAGAGAAGCCACCGATACGGCGACGTCGGTGGAAGATGAACGATACCATCCGTTTCCGGGTTAATTTACCACAAAGATAATCTGCGAGTGACGTCTGCTTCTTCCGTCGTGAAAAGGGAGTCTCGACTCGCCTTTCGCTCCTCAAAAAGCTAATTACGTTCGGTCGTTACCACCCTCAGCCCGATACCACCCCATCCTGTCGCGTCCATTATTGCGGGGGGTGGTTCGTGCACCTTGGCAGGAGTTCGATGGCTGGTCGAAATCTTTATCGGCGAGGTTATCGAACGAGAACGATTTGCGTGAGGGAACTGTTCCGTGAGTTTGTGCCCTGTGAAGGGTGATCCGCCGATGACGAGCGAGGAAAGAGCCATTCAATTAACTGCAGGCTCGCTTGAAAAAGTCGTGGAAAGTGTAGACGAGAAATGCTGACGAAATTGTTCGGTTGCTTTAAGAAAGTAGTTTCTCGATGTAAAGAACCTTTTAAGGGGATGTTCCCCTTTCTTGTCCTGTTCTGAGGTTATATTTTGGAAATTTCTTTTTGGAAAAACTGAACAGCATATGTTTATAAAACTTTGAAGACTTATTCATGCACGTTTATACTACATTCATGAATTTTTATACGCAATTATCATCAAAATTATATGTGGTATAGTAGGACCTCGATTATCCGAACTGTAATTAGTAACAGGGTGGATTACATTGTAACTAATGTTTTGCACAAAAATGATAATTTTATTTTAGAATGTAAAATATACAGTGATGTAAAATTAGGAACACAGTGTTGTTAATAAGAATTTTAACTTGTAACTGATTTAGAATGACCAACTTTCGGATGAACAGTGTTCGGATAATCGAAGTTCTACTACAATTATTCTTCGGAGAAGTAGACAGATTGAAAAAATTGGGTTGCACTACAACTTCCACTGAAATCATCTGAAATCAAAAACTGCAAACAACTCTTAATTTGTATGAGTGTAGATAACGCCTGAACCACCGAAAACTGAAAAAAGTGATTTTTGACAAATGGTACCAATTGAAAGAATGTACATCGATTTTTTATTAATATTTTGACCTTTAAATCACTCTAAAAATCGTAAATATTGATACATTTGGTTTTCCATCGTCTCGGCACTAGCCACACTCATACTAATTAAGAGTTTTTTGAGTTGTTAATTTCGGTTGATTTCAGCGGCTGTTACCGCTCAAACCAATATTTTCAGCCTGTCTACTTCCCCGCTGAATAATTACTATAATTTAGATGCTAAGAATATACAAAAATTCATAAAAGTAGTGTAAACGTTTATGAATACACCCGCAAAGTTGAATAAAGATACGTTGTTTAGTTATACCAAAAAAAATTACCAAAATGTACTCTCAAAACAGACCGAAAAAGATGAATATACTCGTTCGGGATACTTCAGAGGTTAACACGTTGTGTAGAGCGAGTACATTTTAGTGCATAACTTTCGAATGAAGTCCAAAACATGTAACAATAAATGGAATTGCGATTAGTGAAGTTTCAATTGGATGAGAAGGATCATAAGTGCATATATTTAGTAGAAGGACTAATAATTCTGTTAGTACTAAAATTATAAGCCAGTGATGGTCACCGGAGCTGCGGCTTTCCCCCACTCTAGGTTGATTCCCCTCATTCCCCTTCGGCCCATCGTCCTTTCAGACCATAGCTTATATGAGGGGAATGGACCTAGTGGGGGAAGGCCGCAGCTCTGGTTGCCATCACTGGTATAAGCTACAGAAATTTGATAAACGCATATACATATATACATTATATTGTTATAAAGAAATATTCAGTTTAACACGTGTTCTACCGCAAAAAATTTCAAGTTTTTTCTCGAAATTCTTAGGGCTCAAAGGGTTAATAATAAGGTATCGTCGTATGTTTGCCTAAATTTTTTGAGTACACTTTATCATGCTCCCAAGCAAACAATAATTTTAGTAACTATACATAGTGGGCTTAAATAGTAAACTTTTTATTCAAATATTCTTGAATGAGTTGTACCCTCAACGACAAAAATAGTATAATTTATTGGCAAAGGTATGTAAACAACAAACAGTTTTAAAACTCCAAGAATTTTTCATGCTCATATTTAGTAAATTTTTAAGCCTCAGAAAAAAACGTTTGCATCGTACGCATTAACTGTAAGAAAAATTTTCATCTTCAGTGTCGAAAAGCTGAAACTTTTGTTTCTCTATCTGACGGTTATTTTCAACTTCCTCCTCAGCAACGAAGTTTTTTCAACGTTCTATGAAAATTTCAACGCGACCTAAGTTCGGCTAATGCATATTTAATATCCGACTAGTCCCGACTTCTCCAACTTTTAAAAAACTTAATTACGCTCGATCGCGACGATTTTTTCCCACCAGGAGCGAACGAGTTCCTCTTTTTTCCTCGGCTGTTTCACGGGAGTAATTTTCACTTGAACGGGGCGCGAGATTTATTGGGCTTCGCGTCGCGAAAAGTTCGAATTTTATAATTAAAAAAATATCGTCGTCCATGGAGCCGCTGCGGATCGAGTGCAATTTTTTAACTCGATCGAAGGCTGTTTATTGTAAGTTCCTTCAGAACGCTTTCGAGATTCTTTTTCAAGAAATCTTAACCGCTTGAAACTCTGATTTCTGCGAGGAATTTACATTTCCCTGTTATTTTGTCTCCTCCTTTCCGCTTGCCAGTAATAATTCACGTCCGAGAGTTCTCACGAATCGCGACGACGTGCTCCTTTATGCGACAAAACTGTACGAGTCACGTTCAATTGGACTTTTTTAATATGCAAATCCACTGGAAATGCAAAAATCGCTGCAGCTGGAAAAACACTGAATGTCGAATGGTAACAATAAGCACGTATCGCGAGAAAAGAGATTAAACTGGTTAAAAATTATTTATTTTTCGGGCATTCCAGAATTGTACACTTAAAGCCTTGTGTTTTGCTTCTCGAGTTTAAAGATTGGATTATTTTATTAGCAAACATCTGTATACATAATACTAAATTTACTAAAATTTCAATTATGTAGTCCAGTGTTTTTCAGGATATTGTAAGTAAATGAAAATTATAGGAATGTAACGATTGCAAATTCGCGAGCATCTGCTTTATCGTCATTCGTCATCGCCGCGTGGGGGACTCGCATCCCACTTCTGACACCAATTTGTAGGAATTTTAAATAGGAAAAATCAGACCGGAGGGATCGGGAATCGAACCCGAGACCACTCCGCTTTCCGGGCGTGTGCTATCCCACTAAGCTATCCAACTCACTACCCATTTAATCTCCCTAAATTGAACACACTAAACGGCTGCCGCCTACACATAATACAAATCTACTGTCTGTAATATAATTCGTAAAGGAAAAACATGTTTCAGTATTCAGTCGCGTTTTTATGTTTCGAAATTAATGTTACAATATGAAAATTACTTAGAGTTGTGTAATAATAAATAGTTATTTAATTACATTGAATTTGAAGTGCCGGTCATTGGTGACCCCCGCGGCGTTCAACGTGTTAAATATATGTATATCATGGAGGAAAAGATTATTTTACTCTTTGAACGCATAGGTATCACGTTATATTATTATTATAATATTAATATTATCCCGAAACTTTATAAAAATTATTACTCATTTAATGAAATAAAATTTTAGATGCCGGTTACCGGTAACCCCCACGGCAGTCAACATGTTAAGAATAACTCCTCAGAACACTATCTGATAATCAACATGGTATCCACCCCGGTTGAATTTTTAATTTTTCCAGCTACAACACTGTTGTGACGAACACAGATTGTCCTATTTAAAAAAATAACACTAACCCTAAAATGTTGAAAAACATCACCTTGAGAAAAAATATTCCTTGCCACATTATTTGCCCCTTCAAGTCGAATATTTTCTTCCTTAAGCATTTTCCCGTATTGTGAAAAACAACACAGATATTTTAGATTCTAATTTAGACCACTCACCCTGCACTCTGGTTGCTAAGAATCCACACAGATATTTACACAATCTAAACGGTAAAATGAACGCTTGCACTCCATTCGCGCAACTACTGCGACATACGTTGTTTCTGTACATGCTACAACACAGAGGACAACAAGATTCAAACTTGAAGTTACATTCGTTATAACATCATCAGAATTAAGAAACCGAAAGAATAAATTTTAAGTGACAAGCATTTATAAATTTTTCTTAGAAAAACAACACTTTCAATTTTCAGATAGGCAGCGAAAAAATGTCTTGCAATAGCTAGTCGAGTATATTAAAAAATACTCAAAGTAAAAACGGTTGAAAAGAATAAAATAAAATTATTAGAGTACAACGTTTTCGTTTTATTCGCGCTGTTCGCAGATAATTTTTTCGCCGATTAGAATTCCGATTGCAGGCACCGCGCTGCAGTTTCTCGTTTCATCGACGTTGTCTCGCAGAATCCTCCTTTCGTGAAGCAGATCCCGCGTTCCCTCCGCTCCATTTTCCCCCTTCGTTTCCCATCGAGTTTCAATTTACCGGATCTTGCCAGGAGTCTTCGATTCCCAATGTTTTTTCCTCGGTGAGAGCATTTCCCAGAGAAATCGAATCGAGTCGCGTGGAGAAAAATGGCTCCCGCAGCGAGCAGGTGAACCCTCTTTCTTCCTTTCGTTCGGATGCAGCCTGTGCGAAGGATGAATCCGAGGATCCTTAAAGAATTTAGTCCCCACGAGATGGAGCTTCCACGGAAGAAGGATCCGTGTATTTTCGAGCTGGATCCGGTCACGGTCTTTACGCAGCATGTCTTCGATATATCATTTCTCGTAATAATTTTCTGGGGCAGTCGTGATGGTTTCAGTGAAAAATTCTCTGCCACGACTATGGTATTTTCCTTGAAAATATCCTTATGGAAGCTTTCGTTGGAGATCATCGTTCGTTTAGAATAACGTACTATTATTTATTGTCAACTGATAACACGTTGAGCGCCGCAGTGGAAAATCCTGCAATTAACCAGTCTCGTGAAAGTAGGTTTTTATTAACACGTTGAGAGCCACAATAGAATCAGCCATACCTAATCAGGCATGACATCAGTGAGTATTTTTTATATAAATTCTAAAGAAAAAAAAGATTTGAGTACTCAATCGTGTCCCTCTGTTTCTACATTATTGTTTCGAGTGTGACGTTTGTTCAGAATTTTGTGAGAATCAATCATTATTTAAGTAACTTAAATTTGAGGTGCCGGTCACCTGTCACCCCCACGGCACTTAATGTGTTAATATATATCGTTGAATAAATATTTATCTATTTGATAATATACTTTTTATTTTGCGCTATCATTATAACACAAATGTTACTCAAAATTTCAAAGGGTTAATCAGTTATTTGATGAAATTAAAATTGATACATGAGCCACCAGTGACGCACACGACACCCAACGAGTTAAATAGCACAGCATTAAACATGTTTTATATTATTCGGATGATTTAGAAGCTTGCACTATTATTTGTTGGTAGTTCGATGTATATATGTTATGTTATGTATTTGTTCTCTATCCTTTTTTTATGGATTGTTAAGAGGATTAGTTTAATATTTTTAGCACGTTGACTGTCACAGTGAAACACTGCCATGGCTAGCCAGCCACATTATATTATCCGATTTTAAATGCAAGTCGCGCAGGAGAGAAACAGTGACTATTACAGTGTTAATTCTACTGGAAATATTATGAGAATTAGTTGTCATTTGATTGAATTATGTTTGTGGTGTCGATGATCGGTGACCGTCATGGCAGTCAACGTATTAAGGGTTAAAAATAAGAAGATGAAGATTGATAATGTTTAACCAATCGTCTAATACTATTTCCGGAAAATCATTTGTATGAAAGAAGGTTAATGTAAAAAATTGCAGATTTATGAAAATAGATGAGACTCGCATTTACATAGAAATATGACATTAAACATGTAACGACACGAAAAAAATGAAAGTTTTTCTTCTTCAAGTTGCGCAAAGGGAATGTTTAATATAAATATGTTTAAAGAAAGAACTAATTTTAATTTGCGAAAAAACAATAAAATGGTTACTTTAAAAACAACATTATTGTGAACAACATTATTATTCAGTGTATACTGAAAACGCTATAATCTGATGTGATAAACATTAATCATTTAATATTTATGTGGTATCAACTCAAACAGTTTGTACTTCATTTTTAATTTTAATTTATTTCAATTAACAAACAAATACAGATTTTGTATGCAGAAAAACATTTCAAAACGTAGACACATATCAAAGTTATATACATAAAAACAATAAGGAAAAAAGGATGAATATAATAACAAACAAAAATAGGCAGAAAACATGTCAGGGCGAGTAACTAACAAAAAATAACATTAATAAGTAAAAGACACTCTAATTTCTTGTATAATCAGAGCAATCTTTTAATTCTATAGCAAATATATTTGCCTGATTCAGTTATTAATAAACTGCGGTTGTTTGTGCAATTTAACGTACCCAAATATTTGAAAAAGGCACACTTAGAACCAGGAAAAAATAAAAAGTACATTCTGTAAACATTTACAGAATAAAATACAGTTTTGTCACAGTTTCATTACTATAACTGCACTGACATAAAAAATATGGAACTCTGAAAATGTACATTTGCATAAACATCCGTAGTCTAGTTATTAATATTGTCCAATTACAGTGTAGCATCGATCGTCGAAACGCGATTCGTTCGAGGCTCGATTTGAACGTGAAAGAATGTAATGTCGTTCAACTCGATGACGTTCTATTCGATTTACGTGGCAAGTGTTAAAATTGACGAACGTCCATTGTATTCCTGCTACGTTGCCGCGCGATTTAATCGGCGCGGCCGAAAAGTCCGCGTGAAAACGAAATTCACTTTAATTAATACGAATTAGCGTATCCCGAACGCACAACACTCTGACAAACGCGAAATAGTTTCCGGTAAATTAATTCGAACAAGCGTCGGGAAATGTCTGACAATTTTATGGTGTGTTCGCCACGTGCCATTTTAATGAATGAATTAGCATCAATTAAGCTTTATGGGCATCCTCGCACGATTACGACTGTAACATGTAATATTTTCTATACATTTCATTTAAAAAAAAGTATACACAACAAACAAATAGCCGCACGGATCCATATTCAACACATTTTTCGAATTTCAAATTTTTCGATCACTATCGCTGTTTTATGAACGCACCCATCCGTTAGTATTTTATAAATAGAATTTCGCATGCTTCCTCGTTAACTCTCACATGCTCGGCACGCACATTGTTAGAAGTTTGTTTCATGGTAACATAAATTATTTTCTCTTATTTATTTAAAACTCGCCAACAACGCGCCATTGTAATTTGGTCCTTTTGTAATGGAAATTCAACGGATTACTTTGGACTCCACCTCTCAGTCATTGTACACATTGTAATTTCATCGACGTCGGAATATTGACAAAATCGGTGCACGCTTTTAACGTTCATACTTGTTCGTTTCAGTACTCCACACTGATGATCGCATGGAGAAAAAACTTTATAAAATGAAAAAATTTCGATTTCTGAAAATATTTCATTGCATACCGATATCTCCGTGCTCTCAACTTTATTCTGATTATTTTTTGAATAATGTCAATAATCGAAATTACTAGATCCGCGGTGGATGATTGAAGTCATCGACGTTGTTAAAATATATATAGCACACGATCATGAAGTAAAATAAAAAGTATTGCCCGTACGGGCTGTCAGGTATTAATTTAAATTGAAAGCTACGTCCAATTAATGGGTCTCATTGATAATTACGAGTTCGCGAAATAATGCGTGCGCGTTCGTCGAATTCAGAGGTGAGAAATCGCACGTTTTTGCAGGCGGTCGTAGCTCGTTAACGCTCTCATCGATATCTCCTCGCGAGCATCGATTAATATCGTTTCGCGAGGCGTGTTTATACAAAGTCGTCGACACGTGTTCGCCTGCGCATGAATTTCTGAATTAAAGCCCGCTGATAGGTGACAAAACGGAATTATTTCCGGCGTCTAACGGCGACGTTTTCGTCGTTCTCGATGTTAATTCGATTATGCCTCTCTCCTCTGGCTCGGAAGCTCGAAAACGTCTCGTTTCAACGTCGAACTGGCTTCAAGATTCGGGAAACAACGGCGACAGTTGCACAAATCTTCTTGCATTTAACACTTCGTCGCATCGCCGCGCCATATTGTAGACGAACTACTTCGAGGGATTTTATTTGAAATGAAAATAAGAAATAATGACTTGAAATACCGTTTCGGTCAATTATTTTCAGTGACATCGTTTACGACTGTTGATTATGACTGATGATATTTGATTATAACTTTTGTCACTTGTAGAACAAAAAATTATCGGTTTTTGATTGCTTAGACCAGATATGGCCATACGGAGCGAGGCCTAGCTACGGCCTACCCCTACTCTGCGCCTGTTCCCCTCTCATAGATTGTGGTTTGGGTGCGACGTAATGCAAATAATTATACTTTATAAGGGTGCTTCAGAAATAGGTGGCCAAACTTTGGTATCGTATTCTACTCTCCCTAAGGATGAAGAAAGATCATATAAACATACATCTGGGAACTCTCCCTTTTCGAGATATAAACATTTTTTGTTCACCTCGAAACTTTACATGAATAGCTGTCACGCGTAGAATTACGAACACTATCAACACTTTTTTCTGTTAGAAGTAAATACTGTAGTAAAGCAAGTCATCCTGTTATTGAAGGCAGCTTATGTCGTATTAAGTTAGTTTCTATCTAAACATTTGATAGTTAAGGCAGTTATCAGGATGGCTTATTCTAAGAACGAGTGGACAGATATTCACTTCATCTATGGACGAGCGAACGGAAACTGCAGGAAAGCTCACACTTTTCCACAAAGACAAAACATTTTCAACAATTTCTTTAAGTAAGTTTTAAGCATTCGTAAAATTCCTTGTCATAAACGAGAAGTATTTATACATATTTCGGAAAGGAAGAGTTTTCAGACCTATGCTTATATGGCCTTTTTTTATCCTTAGGGAAGGTGGAATATGGCACCAAAGTTTGGCCACCCATTTCTCAAGCACCCGTATACATCGTTTGTCAGATATAAATTGACATGTACACTCACTTATTCGGATTTATTTCATAGTGAAAGAATTAATTACAATATTATTTATTTTTAAGGAGATCCAAATAACTAATAAGCGCACTATATTAAAAGATATCAGCCTATCAAGAGCATTGCGCATTGCTACAACTGAATTTGAATTAAATATTCCGGATCTTATTGAAACTAAATAATATTGTGACTAATTTTTTCATTATCTGAATAAGTGAGTGTATATTATGTCCGCTGAGTTTTTATATGACAAATGATGGATATCAGAGTACAGATGTAATCTCTGGATAAAATTGATGTCATGTACATATAAACAATAATTATTTTTATTACGTAACTGTTTTTTGAAAAATTGTACTTAATGTCGGTTATTGATGTTATAGGGCGGAGCCAGGCAGCGCTCCGGATGGCCATCTCTGGCTTAGAACATACATATTGTGTTATAAAAGAATTTCTTGTTCCAATGATTTCCATGACATGCCAATTTTTATCATTAAATATTTAAAGCGCTAAAGAAACTATAAATATACAAACAGGAAACATGTATCAGTTATTATTAAACTGCGGATCTTTATGCAACTTGACACATTCAAATGCCTGAAGGACACAAATTTGTAAAACAAATGGTATAAAATGTACATTGCATAATATTTAGAGTTCTATTTCTTTAACTACATCAACAGAAAATATTGTTGTCTAAAAATGTATGTTTGCACAAACATTCGCAGTCTGGTTGTTATCCTCTGCTTGTATAAACTTGTTTTCGTTAACATCGTATAAGAAATCGATAGCTGTAGATCCATTCAAATCCAATGCTACGTAACGCACTTGATGTGTAAATAAGAATGTAAAGAAATATTTACCTTCGAAAGAATAAAAGTTTCTAAAAATACGTATAACATGATTCAAATAAAAGCTTAATCACTGTTCTCAGTTCGAAGAGAAATAAACAAGTACATATACTTCTCTGTATTTTACATTTCCATATTATTCGGAGATAATTCTTCTGCTTGCATACCCTATCGAAATCAAGTCCACAGAACGCAAACTATAGGAGACTCCACTCATATCGCGGCCATAAAAAAGAGATTGAAACGAGACGCATGGAGCAGAAGGATGAAAACAAAAATTCGACAGCTGTGAACAACCTGGAAAGGGGCACAGAAAATAGAACAAACCTAGAAAATTACAAAAGATACTTTGTTATACGAAGTCACGGAACGAGAACAAGAAAAGACGATACTCGTCTTTCGAATCGCAAAGAAATGTAGATTAAAAGAAGAGAAATCTAAAAAGCAGGCGGAACGGTACCAAAAGGGGGATTCGAAACTGTGAACAAATTGGGAGAGAGCAGGGTGGAAGGAAGGTTGGTCGAGAAATTAGACGGAGAAACAGGATGCGGAGGAGCGAAAAAGGGCGAATTGCAAGAGAGTAGGTCAAACGCATGCAGAAATGAAAAAGGATGGACGAGAGGTTAGCTCTCGCGTGAAATCAAAGGAGAGGCGGGAGGAACAAAGAGTAACGGGGTCAGAGAGCGAAAGGTAACTATCTGTCCGTAAAAAGGGCGAATAGAATTCGATATATATCGGAATGAGGAAAGGGTATCGAGTTAAAGGGAACGGGATCAATTCGATTGCATTGTGTCCAGACGGTCGAGTCAGATGCACTTATTGTCTGTCGCGGACACGTTCGAGTGCCCGTCTTTCGTCGATGTGGTGTGTGTCTGTGTGCGATCGTGTGAAAAGGGACGAATAAACGTGTTAAATTTCGCGAACGCCAGCTGTCGACGTCAAATAGATTACCAGTGAGGGAAAGGGTGCGGATTAGGTGAAATACCTTTGATTTTCGCGACAATTTTGCGATTGCTTGCCAGAGTAAAAGGACGGTTGACGTGTTCCATCCGATACGATACTGTCCGTCAGAGAGAAAAACGATTTTGAACACCGTTCTTCTCGCAGATACTCTTGTTTGGTCATCGCAGATATTCAGGCTGCTATAAATTTATTTACGTAGAAGAAAAACTGTATAGAACGAACATCTAAAAAAACTCTAGTGATCGTAGAAAGTGAACATAAAAAGTGCAGATAGAATAAATAATACAATTACGAATAATTTATTTATAAATTACAACGAGCATGTCAGAGAAATACAGAAATTATCCACCCTCTCAACCAACAAAAGTTTCTCAATGCACAAATATTTACATACACAGTGTTATTATATCATGGCAAACACACTGTTGTCCAATAACATAATTTCCAACACGCCCCTTTGAAGTTAACCACTCTAACAGAAAAATATAAAATAACGAGTAAAATGTAAACAAAAAATTAATTTAATCTTCCACCAGGACTGTACTCGTTATGCACGGCTGATGCTCAAGTTTAAATAAATGTTCTGTTAAAACGCCTGCTATTTGATCTTCCACAGACTTCCGTTTGATTTGTATTATTTTTCAGTGACAATTTCAGTAATCTGTTTGCCTACGTAACTCACTGTTTCAATAAATCTGTTACACAAATTATTATTATTATTATTATTATTAAAATCATAAATAAGTTCCGATTTGTCTTTTTATATTTATTGATGATTGATTAAAGCAGTGATGGCCACGGTAGCTCCGGCCCGCCCACACTCTAGGTCTATTCCCCTAGTTTCAGATCCATCCAGTTCGCTCCTCGTTCCCTCTCGGACCATCGTCGTCCTAGACCACAGCCTATATGAGGGGAATGGGCCTAGAGTGGAAGATGGCCGGGGACCCAGTCATGGCTAGATTAAACGATGATTATTGTTGCTTCTGGAACATGTCTACGTTTTAGGAATTCTTACCTTTAAGTATGAAGCGAAAATCAGTAATCCAGATAAGCTGTTTGAATTTTTAGAAACAAACAAATTTGTTATGTGTTGGAAGTTATTTATGTCTCAACCTACCAATTAAATTAATATGTTGAAATTAAGAGAAGATTGGTACTCTGCGAGTGTAATGCACAAAATTTTAGGAATTTTTCTAATGGGTTCACAATTCTTTTCTGTTGCAGTGGTCTAAGGTGCAGCTGGCGAAATTCTCGATTCTGGAGCATCAAATGGATCCAAGCAGCAACTTTAGCAGCTATCGCAGCAGCTTGAAAGCAGCGATGTGGCGTAGCACCGTCGCCACGGATGAACGACAGAAGATCGTGGTGCCCTTCTTCAGCTTGCTGGTCAAGGATCTCTACTTTCTGAATGAGGGATGCAGCAACAAGTGAGTAAAAAAGCTTCTCTCTCGCATTAATCATTTAAGAGCACTCGAGGATATTTCGAGTTTGATAAAAATTAAAGAGTTTCAGTCTCCCTCTCGCGTCCCAAGTAATTACAATTTACATCGAAATAAAATTTTCAGGCGTCCCCTTTCGCGACTTTTCTTTCGCTCGTTTTAATCCTTCGAAGGTATACAGCAAAGCTGATTACGATACTTTAATTAATTATTTTCATGTTCTTGGAGAAATTTTAAATACCTATTTCTTACTTGAAATAATGTTTAATTAATTATGTGTCTTTCATCAGTTTGTAACATTTTCCTTCCGGTCTGCCAAATAATTTTGTAATAATAGTCATGCGTTATTGCGCATGGTTTGTAGATAAATCAGTAATAAATTAGACATGTACTAAAGTTACCAAGTTTTAGACGTTTTAGAAAAATATAAATGCCATTTTAGTACAATTTAGGATACTTATTGTTTGATGCAAAATGTTCTGCCAGTGCATATTCATTTTCCAATTTTATAAATTTTTTAAATATTACGTAGATGTAGACTAATTGTCATATGTGACAAACTGAGTTTTTTTTCATTTTTAAATTATTACGGAAATACTTTTCTCATATTCGATTTTCCGAAAGTATTCATCAAACTCTGCTTTACATTATCAAAGCTTATCTTTATGCGTGTAATCATCTTTTTGAATGTTTAAAAGTTTTCAACACGTTTGGTTTACACAAATAAAATTATCTTAACACACTTGATCCAGTAGACGCTTACCATAGCTTATACTATACACCATAAACTAAAAATTTAAATTAAAATAAGTAATAGAATATGAAAATAGAAAATAGTTTATTAATAAAATTATAGGTAAAATTTCAATAATTCCTACAATACATCATACCTTGTGCAATACTTGCTGCAGCAGGATCAAATTGATACCAATTGCACTGGTACCTGAGTTGTTTATTGTAACTAGTAAGAATTCCTTCTGACAAGTATGACATAACGACAGAATAACTTGTGCTAAAATACTCTAAACAAATGCACTTTCTTCCTAATTGTTAACGTTTCTCCAATCGCATTATACCTCATTCATGATTCTATTTCAATCGTATATTCAGTTTTGCAATTTTAATACACTCTGTGCCGCGTGGGTCGCCGATGGCCCACAATTTTAATTTCTTCAAATACCTACACACCTTTATACAATTTTACGAAATATTAACGTTACTCTGGTAGTATAAGTAAGAAATGTATTCTCTAATAGGTACATATTTACATCCCTAACCATACATATTTGTGTTAAGCTGTTTCCGGGTGTCTGGCAACGTAGACATAGACTGCCGGTCAAAAGTTTGGGACCACTGTACACTAAAGATGTTACGCAGATTATGTGATTATCTAATGTAGGATGTGCATAAAAAATTATATTTTCTTATTTACTTTGACAAAGATACATATGTACAGTTTACACATCAGTCAACATTATAAACACATTTTGTACATATTTTTCCTTAAACAGCCTTTTTGTCGAAATATGCTCATTTGAACTTCAATAAACTATTTAATTTAATCAAATAATTAATAAAAGAAAGAAAATAGCTTATAATTATTGAAAATAAATGCCTTATATCTTGTATTGTTTGGGAGAACTAACTGCTTACACAGATATTTATTAATAAATCACGGGGTACAATAGACAATTCACAGTTATAAAGTAATTCCTATCCCCCATTTCTAGATCCAGGTAAAAATACATAGCCGTTAGAGTTACCTTTCAGTAATTATGCCATAAACTGTAATGAGGAGTACGGTGGTCCCCAACTTTTGGACGGCTGTGTATCTGTATACCTGAAGATGCGAAGAAATATTTTCTCGTGGCTGTTAATTTCTGTCGAAGTTGTGCTTTGGAGCGATTCTGTAAATTCGCATTTCCATGGGGAACCACAGCACAAGGAACGAGCAGGCGGCGGAGGAAAAGAATATTTATAAAGTAATTTAAGTTCGGTAGAAGCACAGGCAAAAATCCTTGAGCCGTCGTTCAAACGCGATCGACGATTTTTCTATCGAGCTGGTGCCAACGTGCTTTCCCTTTGAAGCGTCGATAATTTCGTTGCCATGGGAGGCGATACGTTGACAGGAAGCTGGTTCTCTCCTGAACCTGTTCTCGATCTCGGTTCCTTTTTGTCGGTCGTATTTATCACGGACGACGAATGTGCCGTGCCATTTCCTCCGACTTCCTGCCTCGCGAAAAACCTCTTCTTCCTCCATCGTTCTACGTGTAAACTTATTAAACTTGTAATAGCAAAAGTTGTTTCGCCGTACTTCGAGCAGAAGTTGTTGAAAAGAAGAAGCAAAGAGAGAACGGCAGCAGAAAGAAGCGAGAAGAAAGAGAGGGGGAGTGAGAAAGAAACAGATGGAAGAAAAACCGCAAACGTTCCTTCTTCCACGCAAAGTTTTGTGATAATATTTTGTTGTTATAATTCTACTAGGCAACGCAGGAATTTTTATAGAAAATGTGCAATGCACGGGGAAGGTACTGTCGATATTGCAGTCTGATCACATCAATTATAATACTACTTATTAGTGTTACTCTAAAACATGCGGCAAGTACTTACTGAATATTTTAACAAAATTTCTTTTTCTTCTTCTTCTTTCTTTCTTTAACGTCGCATCGACAACTAGATCATTAGCGACGACTATATCACTGTGTAGATCTCGTCCCATACATCTATCGATTTGAAGAATTTGAGGAGGTTTTCTCTGCTTTGTTCCGACTGATATACGTCCTTGAGTTCCTTGAGGATTCTGAATTTGTTGCGTGGTTCATCGAATTTTGTGCATTTTATGATTATGTGTTCAACTGTGAGTGGTAGGTCACAGAATTCACACCGTGGAGGAGCTTCTCTTTGTAGTAGGAAATTATGCGTTAACCTTGTGTGTCCAATAAGTAGTCTGGACAACTTGACTTGGTCTTTTCTATTGTGTGGTAGCTTGTGGAGGAGATTGGAAAATTGCTCTGGTATTTTATGTGGTTTTGTTAAGTTAATGGTACACCATTTCTTTTGCCACTTCTGAATGATTTCACATCTGATGTATTTTTTAATATCATTGGATGGTACACTGACCGCTCTGTTAAGTGTCAATGAGGTGGCTTTTTTGGGAGCTTTATCAGCTTCATCCTTTCCTCCTATACCTTGATGGGAGGGGATCCATGTCATGGTGACTGAAAATCCTTTGTTAAACATTTCTGTGTATATTTCTTATATGCTTGAGATTATTTCATTTTCATTCTGTAGATTTCGTGTTGCTGTTATGACACTCAGGGAATCACTGAAGATCATACAATTTCTGACTTACTGATTGTTAGAGAATTCAAGTGCTTTAAGTATTGCAATTGCTTCTGCACTGAACATGTTTGACATGTGGTGAATATTTGCTTGAATTTTTTCATTATGGGTAACTACTGCTATGCCTATTTTGTTTTCAATTTTTGATGCATCCGTATATATATGGTAAGAATCTTTGGCTTTGTGTAGAATTTCGTAGAATTTGGCTCTGGTTTCGAGTGGGTTGATTTCATTCTTAGTGTGGTTTATATTTCTCATGTTGGGGCTTATACGTGGTGGTTTGACGGTCCATGGAGGGAGAGTCTGTACGTTCTGATACAGGTAGAAGTTTAATTTGCAGTGAGTTGAAATAATGGCGTATTCTTTGGTGAAGTGGTCTTGGGAATTTAGGTTTTCGCTCGTATTGGTTTTTAAATCTGTTGGAGAAGATAGTTTCATATGCAGGATTGTTGGGCGTTGAAACTATGGAGATTGCGTATCTTAGGCTGAGTAGTGTCCTCCTATCCTCCAGAGGTATTTCTCCGGTTACACGTAATAAGCTACTGATCGGGCTTGTGCGAAAAGTTCCTGTACTAATACTTAAGGCGGAGTTCTGAATAGATTCTAGCTGTTTAAGTGTACTTGGTTTTGCTGAGATGTAAGCAGTGCAGCCATAGTCTAGTATTGGTCTTATTAGTGCTTTATATGCTTTTTATAGGACTGTGGTGTCCGCACCCCAGCAATTGCGGGCTAGAGTTTTAATAATGTCCAACCTTTTGGTGCATTTTTGTTTGATTTTTTTTATGTGGGTGCTCCAAGTTAGTCTTTTGTCCATGGACAAGCCTAGCAGTTTGATGGTGTCGGTAAATTGGATTTCCGAGTGGCCTAAGTAGAGTTTGGGGATGGAGGTAGAGAGTTTTCTTTTTCTGGTAAATACGATACCCTCTGTTTTTTTTGGAGAAAATTTGAATCCTGTTGACTTACTCCAGGTATATAGGTTATCTAGTGTGTCTTGAAGAAGTTCTTTTATCGTATTTATGTTCTTGCCTTTACATACTATGGTGAGATCGTCCGCAAAAAGGTATGCTTTCACTGATTTTGCAATATTTGAAATGATATCGTTGATGACTATTAAGAATAGGGTAACGCTTATAATGGACCCTTGCGGTGTGCCATTTTGTATCGTGGTAGGTCTGGAAAGATTTCCATTTGCTCTAACCTGAATTGTCCTTTCATGGAGGAAGTTTTTGATAAAGAAAAACATATACCGTTGATTCCAGGAGTGGGTAGGATTTTGAGTATCCTGTATCTCCGTACCATGTCATACGATTTTTCGATGTCCATGCATAACGCTACTAGGACATCGTTGGATATAAATGCGTCGCAAATATTAGCTTCTAGGTTGATCAGATGGTCTGTTGTCGAGTGGTGTGTTCTGAACCCACTTTGAAATTCGGAATGAGTTTTTTCTTTTTCTAGGAACCACCAGCGTCTACGATTTATCAGTCTTTCCAATAATTGGCACATTGTGCAAGTCAGTGCTATTGGCCTGTAGCTTCCAGTTTCGCTTCCTTCTTTACCCGATTTTAAGATCGGGATTATTACAGCAGATTTCCATATCTCAGGGAATACTCTATGTATCTGTTAGAAATCGGTCCAGGGTGTCAGGATAAAATTAAGAAACACATCCCTTGACGGTTCTGGGGTAAGTGCTGAGTGGTCCAAAACAGTCCTCTTACCAGAAGGTATACTCGCCTTCCCCACTCCGTGGCCAGATCCTTTAGGAATGAGGTGTATGGTGTGCGTAATGGATAACTCCGATTTGCGTTACACGCTCAATTTATTTACAATTAATATAACAGAATAAGAACAGGTATTGTCTGCGTCGCACGGTCGTACACGTGGTGAGTCGCAAGAGGTTCTGCCTCGTGTTCTCGTATGGTGACCGCGGCGCGCGGTCAGAAAACAACAGAAAAAAACTCGTCGCGCAATCGGCAACCGTCGTCCGTCGCCGGTCTACGACGCGCCTGTGTTCGTACACTTTTAAAGAAAGATAGACCGTAAGCATTTAAAGAAAAGAAACTAAGCGAGGGTAATATCTCGATCTTTCACGGCAGGGATGTGGTAGCAGTGCCGTAGCTGCTACATCACCCCCCTGCCAGTGATTTACCTAATCACGAAAATCCAGCTTGAAATCTGTCGAGAAATCGTACTCGCCTACCTGCGCGGGTGGTAAATTGTGGTGTTACAATATCGCGAGATACGTTTGGTTCTGTGTCGGAATTATTACAATTTTTATGTGTTAAATGATCACTTACAATATACGCGGGTTTTAACCTCTCGATTGAAATTGTGACATGTTTTCCTTGACGGTCTATTAGAAAGGTTTTATGTCCGCGGCTAATGACACGATATGGTCCATCATAAGGTTGTTGTAGAATGCCTTTCGATGCGTCGTGTCGTACGAAAACATGCTCGGAACTGGCAAGGTCTTTGTACACGAAGGTCCGCCGTGACCCATGGTGAGAACCTGCGACTGGGCTCAGATCCTGGAAATGTTGTCGCAGTTCCTTTACAAATGAAGTTGCGTCAGTGTCAGCTTCACCTGGACGCGGAGACAAGAATTCTCCAGGAAGTCGCAATGGTTCGCCGTACACCAACTCTGCTGTCGTTGCTTTTAAATCTTCCCTCCAGGCTGAACGAATACCCAGCAACGTGGTGGGAAGAATCTCTGTCCAACGTTGATTTTCATGGCAACGTATGGCTGCCTTTAACTGACGGTGGAACCTTTCCACCATCCCATTAGCCGCCGGGTGATATGCCGTAGTTCTTAGATGTCTGCTACCTGTTAACAAACTTAATTGTTTAAAAAGATTGGACTCAAATTGTCTACCTTGGTCCGTGGTGATCCTTAGCGGCGTTCCAAACCGAACAATCCACCCCTCGTAAAAGGCTCGAGCTACTGTGGCTGCTTCCTGGTCGCGGAGAGGTATTGCTTCAGGCCAGCGCGTAAAGCGATCCACGCAGGTAAGGCAATATCTGTATCCTTCGGAGACCGGTAGGATGACAATGTCCAAATGAACATGTTCGAACCTCGCCGATGGTCGCGAAAAAGAACCGAGGGGTGCTGATACGTGCCTGGTGATCTTGGAGCGTTGACATTGGATACAGTTCCGGGCCCATCTTCTGCAGTCTGTTTTGATCGATGGCCAAACGTACCTTTGCGTGATCAGTTTGACAGTGGCGTTGATTCCTGGATGCGATATTTTGTGTAGTGCGTTGAATGCAGTTTGACGAAACGATTTTGTGAGGAAAGGGCGAACGGTGTCTGTAGATATGTCGCAGTAAATTTGTTGTGTACTTCCAGGAATGGATATGCGTTTTAAATTCAAACCGGTGTTGCCTTGTAAGTACGTCAGTAATTCCTCGTCTTCTTCTTGCGATTTGGCCAGCATTTCAAAATCCAAAGTCTCTTCGATTTCGTCCACTCTTGACAACGCATCGGCGACAACGTTATCTCGACCTGCTACGTGGCGGATGTCCGTTGAGAATTCACTAATGAAGCTGAGATATCGAAATTGTCTTGGGGTGAATTTTTCTGGTTTCTGTTGGAAAGCGTAAATGATTGGTTTATGGTCTGTGAAGATAGTGAAAGTTCTTCCCTCGATCATATGACGGAAATATTTGACTGCGAGGTAGATAGCGAGTAATTCTCTGTCGTATGTAGCGTATTTCTGTTCCGTTGAGCTGAGTTTTTTTGAAAAGAAACCCAGTGGTTCCCAATTATCACCGATGCGTTGTTGAAGCGCGGCGCCAACAGCAGAATTCGAGGCGTCGCATATGATGGCCAATGGTGCGTCGATTTCAGGGTGTGTTAGTAGAGTAGCCTCTACTAACGCCTTTTTAGAGTCTTCAAATGCTGCGGTGGCGTCTGGTGTCCAATTTACAGGTGCGCTGCCTTTTATATTGTCCGCCAGCATGTCGTTCAGAGGTGCATGTACCTGTGCGGCTTTAGGTATGAAACGTCTATAAAAATTTACCATACCTAAAAACTGCCGTAATTGTTTCGCTGTGGTCGGCCGTGGATACTTTAAAATGGCCTCAACCTTTTCGGTGGATGGTCGGGTGCCTGATTCCGACACCAGGTAGCCTAAAAATTTTAACTCCGTCCTTCCGAAGATACATTTTGCAGTATTTATCACTATACCGTATTGTTTTAGCCGTTCAAAAACTATCTTGAGGTGTTGAAGGTGTTCCTCTTCGGATGTTGAAGCCACCAGTATGTCGTCAATGTATGCGAAACAAAAGTTCAAACCTCGCAACGCTTCATCGATAAAGCGCTGAAAGGTTTGAGCCGCGTTGCGTAACCCAAACGACATGAACGGAAATTCGAATAATCCGAAAGGAGTGGTAATAGCTGTCTTCGGAATATCTTCGGGTGCAACGGGGATTTGGTTGTAAGCTCGAACGAGATCAATGGTAGAAAAAATTTTCTTACCCCGCAAAGTTTGTGCAAAATCTTCAATATGCCTGACGGGATATCGGTCCGGCAAGGTCCTGGCGTTGAGAGCACGATAATCGCCACATGGTCTCCATTCGTCACTTCCTTTTTTGGGTACCATGTGCAAAGGTGACGACCAGCTACTCTCCGACGGTCGGGTTGTTCCTAATCGCGACATGGTTTCAAATTCCTTTTTGGCTGCCTGTAGCCTACCTGGTGCAAGACGCCGTGGTTTGCAGGTAACAGGTGGACCTGGTGCAGTACGAATGTGGTGCATCGTGCTGTGTTTTGGTTCGGAAGGTGTTCCTTCCGGTTTCGTAATTTCGGGAAATCGCTGGAGTAGAACATGATAAGCGGATTCCCCGAAGACTGTTTTGATGCTCGGGACGGCTTCACGGGCAGGCATTCCTCGTGTCGAGAGAGACGTCACTTGATCTAAGAGACGGCGATTGCGAACGTCTACCATTAGTCCGAAGTGAGCGAGGAAATCGACCCCGATTATGGGCCTGGAGACGTCGGCGATTACGAATCTCCATGTGAAAACCCGACGTAACCCTAAATTGAGAGTTAAAGTCGTAGTCCCGTACGTTGCGATGGTGGTGCCATTTGCTGCGGAAAGCTCGTAGGATGATTTTTCGCGCCGTCCTCGGATCATTGCTCGTGGAAAGACACAGAGGTCGGCGCCTGTGTCGACCAAAAATTGCGTCTTCGTGTCGTGATCGATGACGAAGAGACGGCGTAAAGTCGGGCTGGGGTCGCTAGCCGTCGTTAACGACTGCCCGGAATGTTTCCCGCCTGGAAGGTGCACGGCTTAATGCAGTCCCTTGCGTCGGTACCGAAACTCCAGTGGTACCAGCATATTCCATCCTTGCCATGTGTGCGCTTCCTCGATCGAGATCCGGAACGGCTCCGAGGACGTGAACGGGATCGAGGCTCCCTATCTCTCCGCGAGGTACGATCGCTCGTCATTTCTTGACGAAGCGCCGCTATTTCTTCTCGTAGCGACAGAGTGAGCTGCGACATTTTCAATTGCAATAAAGCCTCGAGGGACCTACCTGCGTCGATTTCCTGCGGCGCCGGGGGTGACGCTTCGGCAATTTGATGGCGATGAGGCCTGGTATCGGTGATAGCGTCCGCCAGCTCGGCCACTTTGTCCAGTTCCGTGTCCTTCTGCGTGGCTAAAATTACCTGCGTGCTCGTCGGTAACCTCCCTAGCCAAAGGGTTCGCAATAAGGCGTCTGATACTTGCGTCCCGGCTAGGCTGCGCAGATGCCTCAAAAATTGCGAAGGTTTCCGATCGCCTATTTCCTCATGCTCCAAGAGGCGTCGCGTCTTCTGCTCTTGAGACACGCTCAAACGTCGGATCAGCTCGGTTTTTAATTTTTCGTACTGACCGGTCGCTGGCGGGTTCATTATTATGTCTCGAACCTCTGTGGCGTAGCGTGGATCCAGGGCACTCAGGATATACCCGAACCTGGTGCTGTCGGTGGTCACTCCGGATACCTCAAAACTCCTTTCCACCATGCTGAACCACATTTCCGGATCGCTAGGACAAAAATCCGGTATACGAACGGCGACTGTTTCTATCGACGTTCTGCTCGTGGAGGCGTTGGCAGGGATAGCCGCGTTCATGGCCGTATTGCTGCTTCAGCGGAGAGATCACCTGCACTTTTAACAGTTCTGCACGAATTACACTATTGTATAAAAAGTTCACGGAAGTCTTTAAAGAAATACAGTCGATGGAGAGAAGAAAAAAAAATTGTCTTGTCACGATCACGATCACGATCACAATCACTTCACGATCACGTCGCGATCACGTCGGGGTCACCAATAATTGATGTGTATGGTGTGCGTAATGGATAACTCCGATTTGCGTTACACGCTCAATTTATTTACAATTAATATAACAGAATAAGAACAGGTATTGTCTGCGTCGCACGGTCGTACACGTGGTGAGTCGCAAGAGGTTCTGCCTCGTGTTCTCGTATGGTGACCGCGGCGCGCGGTCAGAAAACAACAGAAAAAAACTCGTCGCGCAATCGGCAACCGTCGTCCGTCGCCGGTCTACGACGCGCCTGTGTTCGTACACTTTTAAAGAAAGATAGACCGTAAGCATTTAAAGAAAAGAAACTAAGCGAGGGTAATATCTCGATCTTTCACGGCAGGGATGTGGTAGCAGTGCCGTAGCTGCTACAGGAACAATGTCTCTTTTCTTGGGAAATCAGCAGTACGACGTCGGGTCGCCTGCCACCCTTAAAACTCTCTCTCATGCCTCTTTCAAACAAACAGACTATGACACCCGATAGCCATACGACTTTGAGTCAATGGCTAACGTATGGTGCCCACCCATCAAGCCATACTCTCAACATACGGACACAAGCAGTCCTCAAGCCAGTCATAAATAAGGCAAAGGCAGAATAGCGTCGGGCTAACTACCTTCGACCCTTCTTAAAATTCGGCGACGCTAACATATCCATACGCAATTGTATAATTTTAATAAGTAGTTTTTAGCTGGGTCAGGTAATTTTTTAAGAAATATATTTGGGATATTGTCTGGTCCCGGAGAGGTGTTTTTTGTTTGGGTTAACGTAAACTGAAGTTTATCAAGTATGAAGGGTGTATTTAAAATCGTATTATTGCTGTTCAAATCAAATTCCAAGGTGTCATAGTTTTCAGCATCGTATTTATATTGTAGCGGTGGTGCTGCGCAGGGATTTCAGAAAAGAAAGGAAGGAGGAAAGAGGATAGAGCGTTTCGTCCGGGGCCTGCTAGTGGACTCATCAGTAAGGCTACCTATCAGGCCCGTGCCTTAGACGCGGGATAGTGAGGGTCAGGTCGTAGGTGTATATATACAGAGCGCAAGATGGTCGTGGACTTGTAAGAAAGTCTGTGCGCCGCTGATCCCTCTACTGGCCAGGTCGGGAAGTGCCGCTACAATATTTTAGGAATTCCTGGTAAAAGTTGGAGATGCTCGAATTTGTTGCGAAGGTTTCAGATAGCGTGTTGGCTATTTCGTCCGAAGATGATACTGTTTTACCGTTTGTTTTGGTTAGCGATGCGATGGAAATTGACATCCTCTTCCCTGAGATTTGTTTTAATTTATTCCATATCTCTGCTGATGATGTGTTTTGTATTATGGATGAAGTGAAGTCGATCCATGATTGTCTTTTGCTGGATTTTAATTTTAACAAAATTTCGTGTCACTTTATTTGATGAATATCACAAAATATATTATAAATAGACTGCGAATTTTTATGCAAATACATATTTTTAGACTTCCATAGTTCGTATGTTAATGCATTTAAATAAATTAATCTTCAACCAGACTGCATTTGCTCTTTGAAATGTTCAGAATATATAATTCTTATCTTGCTGACTTATTAAATATCCATCATTCACAAATTTGGATATATTAAATTGCATAGACATCCGTAGTCTAATTATAATACACGCTAGTTCTTTCACATGTTGTCGCATCTAATATTTTCTTAAATTGTCGCATCTTATCTTGAGAAATACAAACAGGAAATTGAAAGAATACAAAATAAGTTTTTAAGATGTACTACCTACAAAGCTGATTTCTGTTTAAGAAACTCTTAAGCATAAAGACACTGAAAGATGAAGGGATCATTTCTGAACAATCTTGATCTATAGAATACTCAGTAGAGAGGTAAACTGTTCTCTGATATTAACGAACCATACTTCAACACACCCACAAGGGTAATTGGCAAACCTCTTTTTTTCAAATCTACTCAACTTGCATCACATTATGTTAACACTGTTCCGGTTATAAGACTGTGCGACCGATCTAATAATTTTCGTCATGAATAAGATTATTCTATGGTACGCATGAATCTTTTACAAAGAAATTATTATCTCATTTCTCTCAAGTATAGCTGCATGCATTGTGCGACCATTATACTGTTCAGAGGACCTGTCCCGTAAATTAAATAAGCAAACGCAAATAGATCTATTGCACAAAAATGGATTATTTTCAACCAAACACCAGATTGAACAGTTTCAGTGAAAAGACGCAGGGAAAAATGAAATTTAATGTTTTCCATAGAAATAAAATTGAACTCCAACGTCTCCCGCGAAACATAATAATTGTAGAAAGTGTTACGGTCTTTGAGCGTCGAAACTGAAGCATCTCCCTCGTTTTGCTATTCGTATAATAATTCGAACGATGTTGGGGAGCATTTTATAGCCGAAGCCTGGTTAATCATCGCAATGACTATGGACGAGAGAACGCTTTTCATTCGAAAAACTCATTACGCGTACGATTGCGCGGCGAAATGAAACGTTCGTTGGGCAAAAAAAAGACCGTGTGGTAGCCGCGAAAAGTTTCATTAGACAAAAAATTCAGCTGAAAATCACTTTGCTACTTGAGAGAAAGGGAGTATTTACCGAACAACTGAACCCGTGCGCGTATATGGAACGCCGGTGTAACGTGTGCGCATTAAACTCATAACGGCGTGTGTTATCTACGAAATAGCGGATGAACGTAGGACTCGTGCAAAATATGTGTTCGGACCAGGCCATGCCTGAACGGTGGCCCGAGAACATTTTCCTGAGTTACGGGAACAGATCGTCGTGCAGACACGAGAATATAAATTGCCTCGAGATGAACAAGGTCTCCAGACAAATATCCGTGCATTATGCATTTTAGGCTGTTCGTATAGTTCGAGAATCCGAAACCTATCGCAGAGCAATCGGAAAGGGGATGGTTCTTCGTACGAAAGTACACCTCGTTCCATAAATGTTGGGACACTTATGGAAAATTAACACTTTACCGACCGGTAGCCTATTGATCGGCTTTTTGTCGCCAACGCTAACCGACCGGTAGCCTATTAATCGACTTTTTGCCGCTAACACTTGTCGACCGATAGCCTATAAATCGGCTTACCTTGGCAACCAATACTTTGTTATCTATTACTGAGATAGAACTGTTAGATTGTACTGTAAGCTCCCCATATTCTTATATAATTTTGAAAATTTTACCGTTCGCGATGAATCAAAATAGCGTATATAATAGCGATGTATCTGTGGCCGAGTGAGCGGTCGGAAGCGCGTAGTATGTTCAATCGTTACCGATCGGTAAAGTGTTAAGTAACCCTGAAATACTATTAGTTAACCTCTTCAGGGACAAATTTGTTGAAGCTAAGAAAAATAATATTTACTCAATATAAATTTATATTTACAAAATAAGGAATAAAGAATTAACAAAATTGAAAGATCTGTAAGAAAAACAATATACACACACACATGGCCGTTAGATGTCATATTTTTGTCTATAATCATTAAATTAGAGAAACAAACTAAACGTTCACATGCGTGTCAGTATCTTTGAAGAGGTTAATTACTAAAATCTTTAAGAATTATTCGGATGATGTACGTAGGGCTGATTAAACGAGGGTGGTCTGTAGCTAATAGAAGAGTTCTGTGAGTGATGCTATTCCATTTATCCAAATTTCCCTCCCACAAATTTAAAATATCTCACGAACTAATCATTTTTCGATCATTTTACTCTAATACACTTTTATGCAAAATAGTGAGAGGATTTGACTTATGCAAAAGAAAACATACGGTTCCATTTAATAAAATGGTGGAACTGTAAAATGCATATTAGGCTGGGCCCCATTTTTCGACCTTCGATTATTTTGTGGTTGCACCCCCCGAAATTATGACACTTGGTGAGAAAATTGTTTCAGAAATTTTGTATAAACAATTTTTCCACCAAGTGTCACACTTTTGGGAAGTGCAACCAAAAAACACTCGAAAAAAAATGAGCCCATAGGTAAGGTCCACCATAATGCACATGCATCGTTAAACTTGCCAAAAAAGTATCGTCCTGAAAATGTAGTCCTTGAACCAATCATCTTTTTTCTCTACCCTTTTTTCTAATTGCAATTAGAAAAGAAGTATGGCATGTTGCAGTTGCGTGGATCATCATGTGTAAGATATGAAACGATATTAATTATGAAATAACCTGATACACATTTTACATTTTACTTTAATACCAAATGTGTTTAATTAGGTTAAAACACCCTATGCACACCCCCTTCTAACACCCTACATCGAAAATAGCAACGCTTCACATCTTGTAACTACTAAACTAGCCCAAGCAGTACTTGAATCAATTGTTGAAGACATTGAATCTTTTAATTCCTGAATGCTCTTCGTCATGAAATGGATTAAAAGACACTGCATCGGACCACCAAATTTTAAACCGGTTGTCCTTACAACGACCGATTTTTGTTAAATCTCTCGAGATCCACGCCGAATATCAATTATATTTAACTTAAAACTGTACGACAGTCACTCAAAATATTATTATCACAGTTACTTTGAACTAAAAATAAATATTCTCTGCGATGAGAAATTTTTGGAATTTACTAAATACTCGCCGCCCTGAACACGCGGCAGCCGGCAACAACGGTAATTGCAACCGGTCGAAGTGAAGCGAGCTTGAATCGGCGTCACTCGTTCACCCCTTATACAACATGGCATTCCAACGTACTCGAGTGCATCAAAGTATCAATTTTCCCAGAGAGTGCCACTTCATCGATTCCCAATACGGTTCGCTGTACAGTGTTTAATAAGGAAAAAGGAGCGTTCCCGACAATTATCCGTCGCTCCCTGCTGTCGAACCGAATCCGTAATGGAATTTCGATCCGGAAAGTTGAAGTAAAGGTTGGAGGGGTGATTCGAGGGAACCAGGAGGGAAGATGAGTTTCTCGAGGCCACCGTTGGATATTGGCCGATCGGAACATCCGAAGACGAATAGCTACGCGTATGTAAATGTCTGTTACGTGCGGACGTCGCGTAGCCGGAAGCTGGCGTTGCCGGTAGGTGAATTCGCGTGCTTCCGAACCGACGATAAATTTCCCAACTTCGACTCGTAATTTTCCGACGCTCTAACCCTCCATACGTGCCTCCATTGCATTCTACCTCGTTGTATCGTTGTGTAGATCGTTACCGGGATATTCGTTTCGGCCGATACGCGCGTGCGACGACAGCGGAATCGTTTTCTTTCCTTTCCGATGGATACGGGAAGTTCGGAACGGGTGCACGTGAACGTTCTTGAAAGGCTCCTGAACCTCGACGATCCTGGTCTCGTCATCGACTGCTTCTTTTTCCTCGTAATCGTGCAGTCTGTCGGCAGGAAAAGTGATTGTTACGTACACGTACTCTTCGACATGAACTCTCGGAGTCTCTGCGTGTACCTCACAGGTCGAATCAACCTTCTGTGAGTAGGTGAAATTGGGGTTGAGAGAGTTGAGAGTTGTTTAGGTTTTTGGAGAAGTACGTGTCATGTATATTTGACGTACCAAAGTTCGTGAGAGGCCCATTACACATATGTATACATATGTGACAGAGACGAATGTATCAATCTCTTCAAAGAAACCTATTACGCATACATATATATGGGATGAGCGTTAAATGTATGTGATATGTTATGTGTAAACTGCGGATGTTAATGCAATTTAATATATCCAAATTGGTGAATGATGCACAGTTTATAATTCGACAAAATAAAAATTATGTATTTTAAATATTTCATGGAGCAAATGCCGTCTTGTTGGAGTTTTATTTATTAAACTGCAATAACACAAGAAATATTGAAGTCTAAAAATGTGTAGTTACATAACAATCCACAGTCTAGTTATTTGAAATATTCTGATGGCACCTTTAGTACAGTTTGTGTGTGTATAATCAAGAGATACATTTTTAAAACTGCACAATTTTTTTTAAGTATAATTTAATAGAACTGCAGCAAATGTAGCGTGGTCTGTGATGGGCGATTTTCCAACTAAATGATGGTAGCGAATGTGTTAAAAAAACTTTATATACATGCATGAAAAAAGAAAAACGTGTAATAAAAATGTACTGATTACAGCCTGTATAATTAGAAACATGATTACACGTAGACATGAAGTGTAAATAAATTTATATGTTAGTAGCAGTGATCGTTCCTAACTTCTGAACTGTTTGGATCATGCGCGAATTAATGTACGCCCTCTGATTTTTCGAGCTGTTTGTTGCATTTTACACAAAGTTCAAAGCTATCGAGTCCTACCATCAGTTTAATTTTTTAACGTTCTCCGGCGAGCAAACGTTAACTGCCTGCAACAAATAGAAAAAAAATTGAATGTACTCGTTCACCTCCAAACTTTTCAACTCGGAAATTTTCTCTAAACAGCGCTGTTTGTTGAAAGCACAGATTCTTGTTTACTTTCAACATTATCTAGTTTTTCATCAGCTTTACCTGGCTCCTGCTTTTTCTAAAATGCTTTTGAAATGCATGTTCGGCACAGAATTGTAAATATTAACGAGCGTTTATAAAATAAATAATTAATCTGTGAATCAGTTATAATTAAAAAGTACACTGTTATTAATTTTGTGCAAAATGTTACCTATTATATAATATATTTAATTAATAGTTTAAACATACATGCAGTTTCTATGTACTATTTTATAATTTAATCGTAGTATTCTTCAATTTAAAGCGTAAATTTGTGTTTATTTATTAAGGGGTAATTAGACTCTTTGTTTTATATAATTACCCAAAAATAATGACCAAACATGCAAAATCAGTGCCAAGTAGATTAACTGGTACAATAAACACCAAGGAACGGTAAACACAAAAAAGCATTCAAATTTATTTGTTTGTATTAATCTAAAATATATCAATAAGTAGTAAAATATTTTTGTGATCCTTATTTTATAATAGTCTTTGCTATTTTCAAATTGTCATATAACATTGTAAAATTAATTCATGAATACATATACCTATATTTTATAAAAACGGATTTTTTATTACTAGTTACTTTCCAAACTTATCAATTAACACAAAATTTACTCATGGTGTTCGTATTCTGCCGCTTCCGTTTTTGTGTCTCCGTAAGAATGATTTTAACAAGTCCCCGGATTGTTTGCACATAAAATCACATTGCCTTCGAAGAGTGCATAAAACTAGAAACAACTACTAAAACATAAAGTTCCAGAGACATTCCTCCAGACTGACCACTTTGAATCCGCTTTCCGAAATTAAAAAATGAATAAGCACCAAAAACTTCTCTGCACATGAATTTTTCGTGCACTGAATAAAATATTCAATTTTAATATTGACTCTACAGAGAAAGGACACACGTTCCTGATAAAATATGTTGCGAAAATTAGTCTATCAGGTAATGAAAATATCACGTAGAACAGTAAATGTTGAATATTTACTTTAAAGTTCAAAATTTGTTAAACAAAAACGCAGCTCGAAACAAGAATTGATGGATACCGTACCTGAAGTCTACAGAGCTAACAATTAACACGATACATGTGCCGTGGATCACCAGCGACCTACACAACAATTTTACTTTTATCAAATAAATTAATCCTCGTGAAATCTGAATAACATTGATGTTATGATGATAGTATGAAATAAAAAGTGTAATATGAACAGAAAAATATTTGTATCCCCAACGATACAGGTTTGTGAAAGGCTATTATCATGTGGCTGAACAGTTATGGGCATTTTACTGTAACACACAACTTGTTAGCACTTTGACTGTCACGTCACCCATATGTATATGTGTGACACTTCGATTCAACCATTATTTATTTGATCATTTCTAGTATTCATATATTTATTTACTAATGTTTGATGGTACCAATACAAACATTATGAGTATTCCTAATATTCTTCATTAAGAAGATTTTAATTTACGATTATATTTCCTTTGTATAGAAATTTAGAAAGTTTGCCATATTCAATCAATAAAGTGTGGCAGTCAAAGTGTTAAGGGGTCTTGCTAGTGTGACGTTCGAAAAATGAGGCGATATTTAGGAATTTTTTTAAAGAAATTTGCCCACCAGAATTACGCAAAATTAATTTAACAAAATTACAGACGATCATGCTCTACGGCTAATGGTTAACACTAGATACATAGGAGATAACGTACACGTTGAAAGACCAAACGATGTTCTGATGATCGATTCACGACACTCCGACAAACAGAGTGTCCTTGACTAACTCGAGTGCTTCCGCCAGCGTGATTACTCCGTTATGAATCTTCATGGAGGGTTGTTGTTTCAGGCTACCGAACGGACACATCAACTTCGATAAATTCTGGCAACTTGCGAAGCAAGTAACGGAGTTTATCGCGTGGAAACAAGTCGTCTGTCCTTTTGAAAAAAATCCGCGTGTCATCGCGTTCCTTCAGGCCAGCCCGGTGCTAACAGAAAATGGTGAGATATTTCTTATTTAATTTATATCATTTTCCTTTCATAAAAATCTATTTATTAACTCCAAATGTAACTTTAAAATATTAGTTTTGTAGAAGAAATTTGTTGTGAATTTATTCCATTTTAGATATTTTTTGAGTAATTTATTTGATAAACCAGATTTAAAAATTGTAATCTATCTTCAATAGAGTATGTAGTTTAAATTTAATATAATTTAATCGTATATCATTAAGTTGTACAAAGTTTTTAATAACATCGTATGATTCTCTGTGTTTATTGATTTATACAAAATCGTGACTGTAGGCAGATTAACTTTAAAATTGAATATATTTAGCACTTTTGATTTGCTTCATGATTTGTTAATGATTTTCAGATGAGGAAATTACATGGAAGTTATCATTATCCCATTTTATCTATCTCCTTACTGTTTCTAATACTTTATATATTTAAAAAATATAATTCATTGTTTTATTGTTTTATATTATTACTCACTTTAAAAATTACAGTTGTGATATTTATTATAAATTGTTCCTAGAACTAAATGTATTAATATTTAATAGCCTCTAAATTTTTTTTCACTTTTTATTACAGCTCTAGCTTTGGCATCATTTGAATGCGAACCACCAGACAACAATCCGGAAAAAGAACGTTATAAATCATTAAAGTAAGTCATTTAAAAAAATTGTATTCGTTTCTAAAGTTACAAATAATAAAAAACTAAAAAATCGTAAACATTGAAGTCCCTGAAAAGACTATTACGTTAATATAACAATCTTGTTATTACTAACTAGTAATAATAATCGAATGATATAAATTTTGATCGCACTGCATTTAATTAAAATAACAAAAATTAATTCAATCATGTCGTTCACACTTAAGGGGGTATTACCATTTGGAGACGTCATTTTTAGGCGATCTTTAGAATAAAACATTGTTAGATGATTATATACCAAGGAAATTGAAACTTTTTATACACGTTTGTTCATGTTTCAAGAAAACACAGTGTAATTTCTATGTAATTATCTTAATTACTATTTAAGTTATTACATGTTTCCCGCAGTGCATCATTCTGAATGACTGCCACGATTCACGTTGTTGTATTCATCAGAAATCGAAAAATAGATAATCTTAATCTATACGAGTGTGTGGCCCCTCCAAACGAGAATACCCTCAATAATTGAACATATCTTTGAAGTACTAGCAGAATATAATAAATAAATAATTATAAATCAATATTTTATTCTTTCTCGTGTACAGATCCGAACTGAACGGCCAGTGAAAAAAAGCTACAGTACACCGTGACGAATGGGAGCGATATTAACGAAGCGATGTATAAATAGATGCACTCTTATAAATATTAATATATTAACGCACGAATCTCCTGCAAGTGGAGGCTAACCTCCGCAACAAGAAAAACAACCGGAGCGGCGAGTCGAGGAATAAACCGTCATCGTGGAAGACTCGCGCGAAATGTAAAAAGCCGGAGAAAAATCCCGATGCAGCGATTTGCTCGCGATCGACGAGAAAAAAAAAGAAGTTCATCGTAGTGATCTTACGTCGTTAAAAACATCCTTTCAGATCTAGGAAAGCCGGTGCAGTCGTCGAGAATTTTCCACTCTGTAACTCTACTTCCTTCAACGACTCATTTCCTATAATTTAACATTGCATTACGTATCGAATCGTGTCGTGACAACTACCAACTTTTACGTAATACAATACGTGTATTCTTGTATTTCGAGTGCATTCGGATGCACCATCGCAACTCTGATCCTGAGTCAAACGAAATTTCGAAGCTCAGCGACAAGAAAGCTTCGAAAGCTTGAACAACACCGAGGAACAGTGATCGACTGCACCGGCGAAGTCTTCTACGGATCAGATATCGATGTCGATCGAGCTGATCCGTCAGAGCACGAAAAAATTCACTGGACAGTATCGCGTAGCAGTAAGTATAGTTCCTAAGCCCGAGGCCAGGGGAAAAGTGTTCTCGAACATGATTCTCGCGTGTTCGATGTCTCTGTCGACATTGATCACTGGACTCGTACGAGTGTTCGAGAGATCGTTTTCGCACGGCCGACCCTTTTGTACATAGTCCTTTTGATATACGCTAACGAAACTCCTAGGTGTGAGCACAGAGGATAAAAAGAAAATGGTTAAAAAAGAATAGGTTCGTTCCTGTAGAGTAAGCTCGAAGTTGTCGTTTTAAGGTTCTAGATTTACGTAGTGGCAGACAACGGTCGTCGTGCACGTACTTAACGAACGGGAGGAGAGAGGTTTTGACATGATCGACGAGAAATGAAGGCGTGAGGGGCTTAACACTCGTTCGCAACGCACACGGTTCTCCGCCGTGCAGTTATTCAGGAAGCAAGTTTTTTCCATCGTTGCCTATTTCCGGTGACGCACGTGACATTTTTATTCATTTTCGTTCAATAGACCACTGTTGGTTGGTATTCAAATTCGCTAGAATTAAATATCAGGTCGTTCTGTAAGTAATATCGTTCCCTATGTTATAAAACAAGGTTCAATAAATATAAATGTGTTATTCAATTTGGTTTTGTAAAAATTGTACTGTGCACATGATGGAATGCGAAGGATTTACTTCGGTCACAATTGTTCGATGAAAATGTGGATTATCGTAGCAGAAACCTGTTGCTAACAATTTCGTATATAAGATACAATTTTTTTACCACTCTCTTTACCATTTTTTTGTCACTCTCGAAAGTCGTTGTATTTATCAACTACTACCTATTTTGGTAGCTCCGACAGCTTCTTAGCTGGCAAAAAATTCAATCATACTAATTGGTTGAAGTCAGCCTGAAATGAATTGTCTTGAAACAATAGAAATTTGTTGAAGATGAAAACCAAGAACTGTTGAAATAGTTGAACAAGGACAACAAATTAATATTCAGTATCATGATTATTAAAAACAACGGCAGTTGTTATTTGTTCACGTTTGGTGGAGTCACATTTAAAAACGACATTACTTATGGGATGACTTGATATAAAGGTTCATCTTCGATGTTTTAGCACTTAAACCAAGGATGGCCATCCGGAGTAATGCCTGGCTCCACCCTAGCCCCACTCTGCGTCCATTCCCCTCACGTAGGTTATGGTCTGGGTAGTCGAAAACATCGATGATTGTTGGTCAGTACGGCTTGTCAAGAAACAGTGACGTAATAAGAATAACTTTTTTTTTATACACGACATCAGTTTTATCTGGAGATTACTCTACTTTCTTACCACGTTGGGGAATGGATGCAGAGTGGTGGTAGGGCAGAGCCAGGCGTCGCTCCGGATAGACCATCTCTTGTTTAAACAATGAATATTCAGAAATTTTGTGAAAGAACATTAACAAACACTAGATTCTTACTAGTTGAATCATTTATAATTTATTCGAAGCAAAACAGTTTTAATATATTTAATAAACTAGCGTTTAGATCAAGAGAAAGAAAAGGTATTTGGGCGTTAAGGGGTAGTTTATATTGTGATGTTTGTATTATATTTTTACGTGAAACGATTTAAATATCGACACTGAAAAATCGGTCAATTTGAATTAAACAGTGCAATTGACACAAATTCTGAAACGTCGTGCCTTCTTACTCGTCAAATTAATTTCTTTTTAGTCTGATCCCGAGGAAACGTAAAAAGATAGTTGCCATGATCCAAAAGGTCATTCAAGCCAATTCAATATTGAACTTTTAAAGACCTCGTACAGTAATCACTAAGCTGTCAATATTTATACAAATATACATTTTTAACCTTCAGTATTTTTGCTTTTAGTGTAATTGAAAACATGAAACAGACGAAATTGTGTTTCGTCCATGAAAAGTTTCAAAATGTACCTTTTATTTCGCTTACTTTACAAAATGTGGAATAAATTTGATAAATATCCGCAGTGTAGTAATCATTAATAAGAAACTTCTGAGAGAAGAGAACCATTTTTTGCAAAAAATCGAATTGTTGTAAAAACCTTTGCACACGTGCGTCACTGTTGTTGCAAGTCTTTATATTTTCCTTCGATAACGATCTCGATGTATTTTCTGGAGCACAAAACCTGATGAGTCCAGAGAGAAAAAAGAACGAAATCAATACAGTCGAGATTCGTCGAACAAACAAATAGCCCAAGCAATGCTTTTGTTTCGTTCATGGCCCGGATGAACTCACAATAGAAAAATAGAACAGACAAAAACGAAAGACAGAATGGCGGATAGGGGAGGCGAGAGGCGAAGGATTTTGAGAAAAACATAGGGACCAAGAGTTCGTTTTTTCCTGGGTAGAAATTGCGCCTGCGACACGTGAATGGAACCGAGTGATCGCGATAGATCGCGATCCAGAGATCAAGCAAAAGCAAAAGCAGACTGTGGAACTTTCCGCTCGCTAACTTGTAAATTCGCGTACTGAGAGAAACCTTTGAAGTCATTAGTTATTTAACCTGATCATTGTCAGGTATTCGTCTTATTAATATCTGCAGGATATGTGAATCAGCAATGATCCAACAATTTTGATATGTGTATATTTTGAGAAAATCACAAGGTGTGAAGGCTTTTTATAGTTGAAACTGCGACGTTTTGCATCCCCGATGAAGTATATATTGTCTTATTTTAATTGAATAATTTATAGTAATCGTGATTTGTCACGAAGAATTGAGCTTATACGCGAATAAACAAATACAATTGTAGCCATAAATTCCAAAACAACAGAAGTCCACTTTTTGACACTGTATGTTATTGGTATGACTGTTTTGGGTATAACATTCAAAACAACATAAAAATGTGTGTATCAACAGTATTCACAAGAAAAATCAAAAAGATTATTGGAGAGTTAAAGAAGATAAATAAACAAACTGTTTCTATCAAAATGTTGGTTAGTGGACTTGTGCCGTCTTGGAATTCATGGCTTCAATTTTGTAGTGTATTTAGTAAATCTGTACAAATTATGTATTTTTAAGCCAGCTTTTCATTGTTTTAATTAGGTGAATGTCGAAGGCAGCTGTTTTTTGCCTTTAATTTTTCTCTTACATTGTAATTTCTCTTTACCGTTCCTACATTATTTATGCGATCGTATTTGCAGGTGTATGATACTTTAGTGTTGCAGAATATGTTTTTACATCATGTCGATGAATTAATTTTATAACACGTATTTATACGAATTTATTTAGGGCACCTGATTTCTTCTTATGGTTAGTGTTGTTCTCTCAGTACGAGAAACATAGGCAAACATTGTACCATATGCAACAGCGTAGCGTCGTATGTACGAGGACGAACCAGAGTCTACGCGAAATTCGCGTACTAAAGAAAGTATAATTCATCGATCAAGCCGCCAAATCAAGGGCACCATCGTACGCCAGACTCCTTTCTTTACGAATTTTTTCATCACGAAACCCACCATCGACTTGTACATTTCGAACCATTCTGAGCAGTATTAAAATTTCTACTCTCCTTACTGAAACTCGATGAAATTTCTTACATGTGTACAGCCACGATCATTCTATCTCTAAGAGACACGTTGATATATTTTATTATTTAATCTATACCTTAGAATTACGTTCAATAACTGTAACATATTTTATTCTTATCGTACGTGTATTTATCAATATTCCGTACCACTTCGTTTCTAAAATAATTTATTTATCAATACTTCATGTACGTGTAAACTGTAATTGTACGTTCTACACCGATGTAACTAATTTCGCAAGAACATGAAAGAAGTCCGGCAACACAGTCGCCCTGCGAACGTTCTTACGATAGATTTAAACGAAGTCGACAATTATCCATTGCACGTTTATCATAAATACACGATTAATACAGTTGTATCGTAAGGAGTAAACAAACAAATAATTAACGAATGTTTCCGTGTGAGTCTGTACATGTCGCGTTGTCAATATTCACCGAAAAAAAAAAGAAACAAAACACCCTGTCACACCGCAATCGTTCGAAATGGCCGTCGCCGCGTGTTTTCGAGACTCCTGAAAGTCCAAGCGGAAACCACCGCGACCGGAAGTGAGGATTCTCCAACGCGAAGCCACTCGATTTCTTTCGCACCCGTCTTGACTGATTTCTCGCGGGCAGCACGCAATCTTTGGTCGTTGTAATATTTTCTACCGATCGCTTTTTTCTACGATTTTTTATCACGGAAGAAAGTGCAAGGAATCGATGATTCACGGCGCGCGCGGTCATCGTGACCGAGGACGCCATGTTAATCGATCGAAAATTAATTTTCTCACTGAACGCTGCCCCGTTTCGAGGATCCCGATCAAACGAACACCTTTAATAGTTGCGATGTTTCTGTACATAAGAAGAAAGTCGTGTATATACGTACATAATATGACACGTAACGTATGCGTATATCTATGCGTTATCTAGGGTGTAAGGAAGGTTGGATAGGCCCGTAATCGAATTTAACAGAGAGAAATTTAACGATGAGAGAATGCGTGTTCGCCGTTTCTCGAAAAAGAAAAAAAAAGGAGGAAACAGCGTCGTGCGTCGATGTCAATGGCCTGTCGACCACGATTATCGCCGATCGATCGATTCATGATCGCCTAAAAACGATACATTATAGTACACACGAACTTTCATCCTCGAACGATTGATTGATTGATTGAAAAAGTGAATACGAACACTTGCTTACTGTCTAGTCACTAGATCGTTAGTCGATGGCCCGTGTCCGCCAATTTTGCGATTTCAAATCGCGCGCTCGCTCACCCGTCTTTCGATTTCGGAAATCGGACGTCGCGATACGAATTGTTTTTTCCATTATTATATATACGTATTTAAAGAGTGATTTATTTATTCGAATCGAAGTAATTTAATCGAGCCACTGATTCGATTTTTAATATTTGTATTTATTACAATTTTTTTCACGATCCTCCAAATCGATGAATTTCTATTAATTCAATATTATTATTCTTTATTACGCTTTAACTCGTGAAACGTGCGTATGCAACTAAACAAGGGTATAAATCAATGTATAAGGTGGCGCCGTTTTTCACCGAGCTCGACACGGGCCGCGTTACGCCTAAATTAAGAGTATTCGAGTTAGACTTAACATTAAGTTTCGGGTTAAGCGTATTTTTTGATCGACATTCCCTTAATTGTAAGACGTGTTTATAATTGCACGATACAAGTTTACGTAGGTCAGCGTGTTTCATTCGCCGATTTTTTTGCTTGCGTGTAATTGTTCTATTCCTTCTATTTTTCCCTCCGATTCCATCCAGAATGATTTTCGCGACGATCTCGTTGTTCTCCGGACATGTTATCGTGTTCGATGGTCGATACGAGGAACAGCGTTGATCGCCGTGAATTTTGTCGATCGAATTTAAAACACCGCACTGCGATCCAGTTTTTAGATTCGTGACTCGATGCGTATTGCGGAAACGAAATCGATACAGCCGATTGAACGATCGACAGCTCGATTCGCCTTTTTTTATTATTACCGGTTCTATAGGTGAAACTTTTTAAACTAAGAAACATATTTATATAGGGTAATCGATTCTACAACACTGTTGGGTCAAAGATGTTTCACAGCGTTAGAAGTCGGGAAGAAAGATTCGTGTTCACTCGATCGTGATTTATCGCTATTAACTCATAAGATAATGTTTATTTATACGATGAATTTAGATAGAGCTCGTGTCGGAATTATTCTGCGGGTTTATCGTAAAATAAATACCGACAAAGAAACATACGATTTAATATTAATTGAAGTTTTTATACAGTTTATAATGACATTTTTCATGAACAGAAAAGTGAATTAATTTTATCAAGGTTTTAGAAGAGGAAGTATATGAATCATGCACGATTTATAAAATACTCTTAATTTCCGACTTCTAATAATATCGATCTTGTTTAATTTTATATTACGGGGGTATACACGAGCGACGATGGATTTGAGACGTACTAAAACAGTTAATTTATGAAGTAGATTAACTGCCAGTGTTGCTACAAAGTCAATGAAAACATTGTTTACGGTCAATCTGGCTGTCGATCGATCAACCCGAATAAGATTGCGTACAACGATTTCATAATGTTACACGATTTTTGGAATCTCGTAATATAAGTCACCGAAACACCTCGTTCGTTTTGTCTTCGATTTACCGTTTGTACATCGATTTTTTACGTGTACGAACGTCGAGATTTCCGTTTCCGCGTTTCGTTCTGATTCCGATCGACTATGTTGGGACTATTGTACATAAATAGGCTCAATCATGTAACAGCGACAAGGCAGCAATTACAATTACTGTAGAAACGATGATGTCTTACGAAATAAACTACAAATTAATGGACGTTTCTCCAATGTGTATTCCTTTTAATAAGCACGAAGCTAATCGTTTGTGAATGAAAGGTTGATCACCCTGAAAATTGAATTTATTTTCCAGCGATTCTATTCTGCAAATTTGCAGTAAATTTGAACCCTTATTAAGATTTATTAATATACAAACATAATTAGCTCTAATTTAAAGTATCTTGCTCCAAGAATATAATCATAATACTTTTATATCATGGAAACAATTAGAAACAGAGTCAAAGAAGTCTTTACAGAGTGCTAATTAGCACATCAACACGGCGGAATTCGAGACCGCACATCTGTGTTGAAGTAACAATACTTCCACGTCTGTGATTACACGTTAAACAATTCTTACAAAGCCAAGATACTGAAAGGGCGTTCTTGATTAACACAAGACATATATTAAAACTAATTTGTCGTACGGTTCTTGTAATAATCTCCTCAACATACTTTCTTACAATCTTATACAGGGTGAGTCTAGCAACTGGGCCGGACTATATCTCTGTTCCTACTGAAAATAGAAAAAAATTGTAGAGGAAAATTTTGCATTGTTTCACAAGCTCTATCATCGCGTAGTGCGATTTTTTACAGAAACGCATCGGTGCAGTTGGAAAGTGCAATTACATTTGTTTTTAAACGGAACATTACGATTTTTTTGCATGAATTGATTCCTCGTGTTATTCCGTGTATAAAAGGTATAAGGGAAGATCATTGAAAACACAATACTTTACGAGATGTTTCACTTTTTACACAATTACAATGTTAGCGTTGAACCATCATGCCACTATTGTATTTACTAAAGTCGTACTTACACGGACAGTTTACCATAATTCTCATGTTATTACATATAGTTTACGTCGCAAATATGTTGTAAAGTATTGTGTTTTTAATGAGTTCACACCATACCTTTTATACGCAGAATGGCACGAGGAATCAATTCATGCAAAAAAATCGACAGTGAAAAATTTGTAAACAATGCAAAAACTACATTTTGTAACATTTAAAGTTTAAAATATAATTTTGCTAAGGTTCCACTTCTTAAATTGCTTTCAACCAGAAAATATTAAAGTCTCAAAGTGTAAATTTGCATGATCATCGCTAGTCTACTAATCCTACTATTATAATAAAGAAACCGAGTTTGTTTGTATGTTCGCAAAAATATCAAAAACTACTAAACCAGTTGTTATTAAATTTTCACAATAGCTTCTTTCCATTATCTGGAGTGTCATAAGCTATATTTTATCGCGAAATAATTAGTATATTAAGATAAAAAGACACGAGACGACTTTTTGTCGGCGTGCCGGCACAGACGAGATATAAGAATAGACCAATCATGCAATGTATTTTTTCGGCCCGAATTTCTGGGGCTCTAGAGCACAGACGAGATATAAGAATAGACCAATCATGCAATGTATTTTTTCGGCCCGAATTCCTGGGACTCTAGAGCACAGACGAGATATATGATCTCGTCTGTGTCTAGAGCCCCATTACCATTTCCGTGTCACTCACAACGTTACCAACAGAATGCAGAAACAGATTGTTGCGCTTAATGTGGTAAAAATTATAAATTCCTTGGCAGGTCACACGAACGACACCCACTTTAAAATAATATAAACTGTGAAATAACAGACAATCTATACATACATATGTGTGCTTTTTTATGCGTGCGATGGCGAAATAAGCTATTGTATCGCATGAAGAGTTTTAGACTGCTGATATTTATGCAAAATCATATTTTTATAAAATTCTTTGTTTTTACATTTCGTACATTTCTGAATACTTAACATACTCTGCACGTTTTTGTATGTTGTATGTATCATAAATGCATAACCAATTTCTAGGAAAATGTTTCTAGGTATGTGCTAGGCTGGGAGGGCTCCGAGTCGTGTCCTTATGGGGTTCCCGGAGCCCTCCCTTACACGCCAGAGGTTCGGTCACCGTGGAGGTTTTAGTGGGTAAGAATCCCACACTACCCAGGGCCCGGGGTGCCTTTTGAAGGTTTCCTCCACGTAAAAAAAAAAAAAAGGTATGTGCTAGGCTATACTTCTAATATATTTGTACATACTTGCGTTTCTTTTAAATTTTAACCTTTTCAGGGTTTTCTAAATTGACTTTTATTTTACTTTTCATTTTACTTTTACCTTTTATATTTTCTTAAATAGATCATAATAGTTGAATCTCATCGTCAGACGTAACTACTAAACTTTAAAAAGGTTAAAATTGAGACTGTATGTATATACATATCTTTATGTAAATATAATTGCATGTGAATATATATATATTTATTTTGAATACAATCAAGGTTTGAATTTTGTCGTGGGGTTTGTGGGATAATATAAGGATGCTGTTGGGTGTTTGCTCTTTAGTAAACCAATGTTCTTATTTATACAATTAGCGTATGGATTATAACTGTAGAAACATTAAGTATATTCCGGGATTATTAAGTCCTTCTTTCATGCCTTCACGTGGCCAATCTTGTTAACATTACCCAATATATTGGTATACTATTTACCGCACAGTCAAGAGCGTTGTCAGGGTAGCTGGTGTGTGTCTGACTGTGGAGTCGTTACAAACTTTTTTGACGCAGGTTCGATCCCCGCCCAAACATATATATTTTTATTTTTTTATGTTACACAAAAATAATGTATACTCCTAACCGTAATTAAGAGGATATATGACTAGAGAAATGATTCAACGAAGAGTGCTTCAAAATTATTTTTGTGAATATTTTAGTATAAAGTATGCTTAACATATATTTAAAATCTTTTTATATAAATATTATTTTCATTTTATGTAGTTAGAAATGCAAAAAAACATAATTAATGTATTAAAAAGAAATAATTAATGTACTAAAAAGAAATAAGTCCGGGCGGGAATCGAACCTGTGTCAAAAAGTTCGTCACCACTTTCACTGGCGCACACACATCCGCTGCACTAAACGCATTTTTGAAATTGTATTAAATAGTTTAGAAAACAACGCACGCGGCACAGTTTCAATGGATCGAGTCAATTTTATTTCTTTAACAATAAGTTATATACTGTTTTTCTGAAGATAGCAATGTTTAATATCGCATAATATACCCACAGAATAAAGAAAGTATAAAAATTCAAAGTAAAAGGTACTTTTTCGTGCGAAATACCTGGAAAAAATCGGTTTTTAATTTTTTTAACTACGGCGCACCTTACCGAAAAATTTGAAAAAATTTGAGGATCATAGCTATGATAAGGTGTCCTTACCAAAAAAATATAAATGTGCTGTCTTTGAAACTTCAATAAGAAATCAGCATTTTTTGCATTTTTTTAATGTTTCTAAGTTTTTACAACTAGAATCTGCAACGAAAAAATCGGAAAAAATTCCCTAATATATGCCACCATATCCGGAATATGCTACATTTTTTTCAGAATTTTCGCATGCGACTAAATACGGAAAATAGTGCAAAACCGGATAATCCAAATTTTTCCTGTTACTACCCCCCGGTCGAGATAGAGTGTTGAAAACTTGTGTAAAATGGTTTCTTTTGGTAAGCTATCGAATGGTCGATCACAAATCAAATTTAGTTTAAAGGCACATTTGACCCCCTTATTCGGTTATACCCTTTCTCGCAGCACTCAATTTAATACATAATCAATTTTTGTCCGCGGCGAGCCTGCGAGGCATCGCCGCAGGTTTGCTCACTCGCTGTTTCTTTATATGTATGCGTCTATATAAAACTCGCGCGACACAAATCGTCGCTGCATCGAGTCGACAATTGCCTATCAAACCTCTCTCCTCTCTGCAGGCTTACACGCATTCACGCATGAGTGCTGCTTGGCTCTTACTAACCCTTCTTTAATGAATACTTTATCAAGTGGCCGTCGTTGATGAGTAGAGGACGCTAAAATCAGTGTCGAATTTCTAAGTCGGTATGGCAGTCACGTTGGGCCACGAAAGTCCACAAGGTGATTGGTCTATTCATATATCTCGTCTGTGGTGCCGGTGAGCCGTCCACGGGGACATAGTAATTCATGCGCAGCCGCTAGGTGGCAAACCTTCGCGCCTGTGTACTCGAAAAAAAAAAAAAATATTCCGAATTCTATACGCAGAACAATCGTGGACGAACCCGCTCCACGTTAGTATAATATAACAACAAAACACAGAAAATTTAATAAAATTAATTATGTACTTTAAATAATTTATTTCGTATCGATGATTTAAAATAGCTCGTAAAGAAGGTAAGGAAAATAACACGTCAACAGTTTATTTCAGGGTATTTCAAAATTATTACAATCGTTAATTGATCTACAAACACAAGTAGTTATAAGTGGTAGTGTCTTTTCAAGTAGAGTGTTATATTACAAATAAACATTAAATTGTTAAGTAGCAACTAAAAACTATAACAACTATTTAAACATCGATTCGATTTTTAACTACAATGCCGTGTTTTAGCATTTAAATGCATTATAATTATATTCTGCTATTCCATTTTAATTAAATATTGTGATTTCTTATAAACAAAAATAATAATGAAACTATTTAATAATTCATATCTACAGAAGCATGACTTTCACAAAGTTTAAACGTGAACATATAATTTTCGGTATACCGAAAAAGAAACTTTATAAATCCCTGAATCTTTTATTCAACTTTTATAAGATTCTATTTGTTCAGGATATTTTTAATGTATCGTACAATGAAATTTTAAGAACTTCGATGTTCACTTTATCTTCCTTTAATTGATTCTTTTATTTTCTGATCGATCCAACGGCGATAGTAGGAAACTCGAACGTAAACACCGGGTTTATTGGCTTTTCCACAATGGAGGCCCCAGCTGGTAATTCCATATAAGGTAAAAGCACCTGCATGGAAGATAAACAACAAAATTATAAAGATACTTAATTCATTATAAACTACATTTTTTTAATTAACCACTTGGGTTGGAATAATGTCTCTCACACGTGATAGCTACTTTCGGCTAAAAGTGAATTGCACGTGTCCCACTCGTGGCCTGACCTTTCCGTTTTGATAACAGTTTTACGTATGTATTAAATAGACGTTTGTGGCCCATATAGTCACCGATTATATTCCACCTCAAGTGGTTAATTATTAAACAGAAATAATAGAAAAATTTTCGACATAGCCATATGGTATTGATGTTTAACAATCTTATATATACTTGTTAAATATAAAGTATCGACTTTACAATAATGTTAAATAAAGCATAAATTATACTATTATTGACACAAATGTCTAACAAGTAGACAGATATCATACTTTATACAAACATCTTACTTTCAGTCGCTACATATGTACAAGAAATAGGTGCATTATTTTTATTATTTTACCAACTACCAAAAGCTGGAGATCTTTAGAATGATTTAAAATTGAACGATACTTTGCAGATGAACAAAAATTCTGAGCAATTGAACATCAATTTTCATTAACTTAAATAAATAAATAATCCAATGTGACAACGAAATAAAGAGTCGTATACGTAGTTCAAAGAAGGAAACATTTTCTGGAGAAGTTTGAACGTGTAAAACATGTTTGAAATAATGTACATAAATAATGTTGAGTATGCCTGATGCATCAAATGTTACATACTTCGTGTAATGGAAATTGTTCTATATCTGTCTGATGATAATTTGAACATTTTGTTCTACGTTACCGTTGTGATGACACGCCAATGGACCACCTGAGTCTCCAGCACAGGTGTCAACACCTCCATCGAGATATCCGGCGCAGACCATTCCATTGCTGATTCTACTTGTACCATAGATGTGTCCAGCAGTACACACTGATTGATCCAACAACGGTACCCAACCATACCTCAGATTTTTGGAGTGAACTATAACAACCGAGAAACGGATTCTGAAGAGATTTCAAAATTTCATATACATTCAATCTACAAGTGCCTATTCGATAAATCCGATTAGTTAAACTAACTGTTTATAAACAAAAATCGTTCTAAAAATTGTAAGGACTGAAGATTGTATCCGATCAATAGACTGCGGATGTTTATGCAAATCTACATTTTTTCAGTTACATATTTTTTATATTATTGTTCTTACAGAAATTAAACTCTGATAAAATTGTATTTTGCTTTGCGAATGTGAACAATGTACTTTTTTCACATTTTTTCATGTGTGCTCTTCAGGTATTTGGATATGTTTAATTCCATAAAAATCCCCAGTCTACTAATGAGTCACGATTAGGAAATTAATTATAAATGTAGAAAGTGGTTTATCTTTTGGGACAATTCATTTTAGTATGCAGAATTTCGTTTTTATTTCCTAATAGATTAAGTTTTCGGTTTTTCCAATTCTATTGTCCTTCAGTATATCCTCAGAACCTTTAATTATTTTCGTCTGCTTAATAAAAGATTTATTAATAATTAAATCTTTTAGACTCTAGAATTTAGAGGATATACTGAAGGACAATAGAATTTCTTGTAATACTAAATTTTAAATAGGGTGCATTCTATAGTCTCGTAATAAATTTAAAAAATGAATATACAGGATGTTCCACTTTAATCTTTCCACACGAACATTTCAGACAATAAAAGTAGAAAATCGTGAAAAATAGGGACCGCGGCACCGGGACTCGAGAAGCCAGTTCTTCTGCGTTGGTAGCCAGCCACTTTACCCACTACGCCACCGTCAGTCCGCTGACATCCTTACTTCCACGATTCCTCTTATGTTGGGTCTGGAGGTCCCGATCCCACATAAATATAATAAACATTTCAGACAAGAAGTTGAATAATATGGAGGGAGACTTAATGTAGTGTCAATAGTTTATCTATGTATGAACACGTAGCTGAGATATGAAGGTTATATTCGTTTTTTAAGTAGAACTATATATTTTTGAATGCGCTAATTGATGCGGCTCTACATTTTTTATAAAAAAGCATTTAGGGCGCTTCTGTCGGAAAGCTTTTAGCTTTGTAGATATAATATTTTGTTTTCAATGCTGCGAAATAGTACTCGTAGTTTCCAACACAGAGAAAACGTTTTGTTAAGTAATACAGTAAATTTGTCTAATGCATAAATGGTTACAACTCTATTCTAAACAAAAAAGTGTTAAGGTATTTGTGCTGAAAAACTGTCAGTTCTGCTTTAAATGTTGCTGCGTCTGAATCGATGAGTAATAGTTTACAGAATTGAAACTGTATTATTCCCTAAATTAACGGTTTCCGATACAAACACCCTAATACTTTTTATAGAATATAAAGACCTGTATCGATTAATGCACTGATGGCCACCGGAGCTGCTGCCTTCCCCCACTCTAGGTCCATTCCCCTCATGTAGGCTGTGATCTGGGACAACGATGAACCGAGGGGTGACTGAAACAAGAGGAATGGACCTAGAATGGGGGAGGGCCGCAGCTCCGATGGCCATCACTGGATTAATATATAAAAAAATATATAGTACTTTTCAAGTTTAACAAAACAATGTTAACCTTCGTATCACCGTGACACCTCTACTCATGAAGAACACATTGGCTACATTTTATATCCTCCTTAAAATTATTCACCTGTTGCTTGAAATGTTTTCCGATGTCAGTAATAGTTTCCATGATATTAAAATAAAATATTAAAATATTTGAAATATTACAATAAAACATTTTGTATATTTTTATGAAAACAGTATTTCCAAAGAATTATTTACTTGATCTTCCAATCTCGATGACACCAAATCCACTGATGGTACAATTAAGTCCAGGTGTATATTCCGTATTCTCAGCTGGCAGGCAAATTGGCATAACATCCTTGCCGAGAGGAATCCCATGTCCTTTTAGCAACACAAGTGCAATGTCGTTGTTCATTTGATGGCCTTTACGGAAGTCTTCGTGTATGTAATAGTCTTCGATAGAGGCTTCCGCCTCCGTTCCTTCGTCTATCTAACATATTAACGCCCGCATAAAAGTTTTTTGTATTAAAATGATACTTGCAAAACCTTCCGAACAGTCTATTTTCCAACAGCACTTTGAATAAACTGTAATAAATTTAAATTTATGACAGTCCCAAAAAATGAAGAGAAGGATGATAGTTCCTGGCTTTATTCTACCTTTGACTTATTTTGCAATTGTATATCTCTTAACATTTGTTGTCAGATCCTTCTCTAAGGTAAGATTAAAAAATAGACTGTCCGAAAATTTTTGCACGCCATATTCTCCGGTCTCAATATGGTGTTTCTTCAGGAAATTAATTGAAAGAAAGTAATAGACTTTTAATAGAAATATACTTGAAATTTATAAGGTAACTTTTTAAAGGCATTAAGCTAGTGTTGGTCAAGAAAGCTTCGGTCATTCTCCACTCTAGGTCCTTTCCCCTTATATAGGTTGTAATCTGGGACGACAATAGACCGAAGGGGAATGAGGAGCATACTGGTTGGAACTTGAACGAGGGGAATGGACCTAGAGTGAGGGAACGCCGGAGCTCCTGGAGCCATCACTGCATTAAACAATTCCATTATTTTCACTCCAAAATGCATATTGCTGATTCTATGCTAAATGATCACAGTCGATACACCCACGTTTCCAATGATTTCAATAAAATTTTCTGAACACGTAATCTTTGGCAATACAACAAATGAACCATAACGACCCTCGAAATGGTTTAATCCTTTTGAGTTATTGATACTAGAAGCTTAAATTCAAGTTTCTGTCAACTCATAAATCGAAAAGTATTATAAATATCAATATGCAACAAACGTCTGTTACTAGTAAAGTTGTCAGTTTCCCTAAAAAAAATAAAACATACACGAAATATACCTTCGCATTCATGTAAACAAAGTTTCTTTATAAATATAAAAAAATCCAAAAACCATGTTGTTAACCATTGTAACTACACATGGAAGCCTTCACATGCATATAAAATGAATCGAAATGCAAAGGTTCAATTGTGCCTATTGCATACGAAGAACCGGCTTTGTTTTTCATCAGAAATAAACTCGAATGCTTCCAAACACTCGCGTATAGTTAATTACGAACGAGTAATCGCTTTTCAGTGCAGTTTCAGTGACGCGAGCAAGAACGCGTCATTTACAGTGCAAGCTTTAATTACCTCTGAATTGTAATCCCCGGCGCGTACGAAATAAGTGGCTTTATTGTATCCTTCCAGACAATGCGCAGCGGTGAGCACGTGCAAAGGCGAAAGAATCACTGCTCCGCACCAATGATCCGATCTGCTGTGCCCTCGAATGCGAATGCTGGCCTGTCAATTTTTATAAACGTCACAAATACTAATTAAACAGCCCTCGAGCAAAGTAAGCTCGAACACTCAACATTTACGCCGTGTAAAAATAGTTGAACGTTTCATGAAAAGTGATTTCACATTTGCAGACACCTCCAGTGTATATAACCAGGTACCATACAGTGCATTCTCATGCAGTATTAGTATTTTAAAAATTTCCGTTATTTTTGAAAATACATAAAAATGTGATGATAGTATTACGACACAAACACTATTGGTTCTCATTCGATTACTGAAGTAACGCTATGTTGGACACGGATGTCTGAAACGGGTACCATTTTATAGAGCTTCCGTGTATTGTTGGTAATTGTTGGTAGTTCAGACAGTACATAAAATTGTAAATCATCAGCAAATGATTTATAACGTTCTATAATGTATGTACGTATGTACAGGGTGCGTGAAAATCGTATGTCACGACCATCATAGCGTGATTCTACACCTTTGGATCGGAGGACATTTGTTAAAAAAACTTGCCGCAAAATTGACCTTGACCTTGAAATTTAAGGTCAAAATTTTTTTTAATTGTATCGTATTCTACTGGTCGCGAGGACAAAAAGTTTGAAAGGAACTATGGGTCGCAACTCAACCGTTCTCTTGAAAAATGATGTTAAAATTCCAATAACTGATAATTATTTACAAAGCAGACGACTTTACCGATTTTTATGAAATTGAAATATGATGTCAAGGTCAACATTCTAAACAACTTTACCTTATACATGTAACCGCCGCTCGGCTTTAGTTTCCCAGATATTCGCAAAAATGTATTCGATACTATACATGGTGCCCCCGCAAAGGAATCATAATTGTACGTTATATTGATAAATTGGTGTAAATCCATGTTGGAAATACAGGAAATTTTGAAATGGTCTAACCGACAGATACACAGCTATGTGACGGACTGATATCAGTAATATAGGACGTATTATATACAAACGATTCTAACATTCCTTAACCCACTGCTTTGTTTTGATTTCTCTTATTATTCGTACTTGGTATGTTACTTAGTATGCTATTATTACAAACATTATCTTTGTTAATTTCAACGCATGGGCAGGGAAGGGACTCCGCCCCTCCCCCTGCACCCTCACCCCGAAGTGACATAATCTAACCTACCGTAACTCAGTTTTTAATTAAATAGAGAGCTGGATAGTTCGATCTATCTTAAAGATAGATTGGGTTAGGTTGGGTTGTGTTTGAGGGAGGTCGTCGACACCCTCTTCCCTGTTACGGAAGAGGTCCGACGACCCCCGCAGGCTCCGGCGGACCCAAACATCTGGTCCGCCGAGTTGAGGGTCACTGCCGAGGAGCTGGCCTGGGCCGTCAGGAGGCTCGGTGCGAAGAATACCGCACCGGGTCCCGACGGTATCCCGGGCCGAGTATGGGTCTTGGCCTCGGACGTCCTGGGGACCAGACTCAGGCGGCTTTTTGATGGCTGCCTCGAGTCTGGTCAGATCCCCCCGGGGTGGAAGCGGGGGAGGCTGGTCCTCCTCCGCAAGCCGGGAAGGCCGGCGGACTCCCCGTCGGCTTACAGGCCGATCTGCCTGCTCGACGAGGTGGCGAAGCTTTTTGAGAGGGTAGTAGCTCGCCGCCTCGCCGGGCACCTGGCTGGGGTGGGCCCCGATCTGGCCGAATGCCAGTTCGGCTTCCGGGTGGGACGCTCGACGATCGACGCGGTCGGTCGTGTGAGGTCCCTCTCGGACGCGGCCGTTTCCCGCGGCAGGGTGGCGTTGGCGGTGAGTCTTGACATCGTCAACGCCTTTAACTCTCTGCCCTGGGACAGGATAGGCGAGGCGCTCGAATATCATCGAGTGCCTCCCTACCTGCGGCGCGTGATCGGGGCCTACCTGAGCGATAGGTGGGTGGATTGGCCGGCCCAATACGGGGTAAGCCGAGGGAGGAGGGTGTATTGCGGGGTTCCACAGGGATCGGTGCTAGGACCGATCCTGTGGAACCTCGCATACGATGCGGTCCTCCGTGTGCCGCTCCCCCGAGGGGTCAGCACCACGTGTTATGCAGACGACACGTTGGTGCTGGCCGAGGGGGATGATTGGGGGAGGACCGCCCGCCTCGCAGAGGCCGGAGTGGCACGCGTGGTGGCAGCGATCGAGCGGCTGGGGCTGAAGGTGGCCCCACAAAAGACGGAGGCCATATGGTTTTACGGCCCCCGTCGACGTGGGAGACCGGCCCAGTCGCTCATTCGGGTAGGTGGCGCCTGCGTCCAGGTGGGGACCGAGATGAAGTATCTCGGCCTCACGCTGGACCGCGCCTGGTCCTTTGGCCGGCACTTCGACCGTCTGGCCCCCCGTGTTGAGGTAGCGGCGGCCATGTTAGGCCGTCTGCTCCCCAACCTCGGGGGACCGGAGGAGAAGGTTCGCCGCTTATTCGCGGGAGTGGTGCGGATGATGGCCCTTTATGGGGCCCCGGTTTGGGCGGACGACCTGATGGCCAGCAGGCGCAGCAGAATGTTGCTGCGCCGCGTACATCGCAAGCTGGCCATCAGAGTCGTCCGCGGATACCGCACCGTCTCCTGCGCGGCGGCGAGCGCGCTGTCGGGGCTGCTACCCTTCGAGGTAATGGCGGTGGAGAGCGCGGAGACGTATAAACGTCTCCGCGAGCTCCGTGACCTCGGGGGGGTGGCGCCCGACCAGCGGACGGTCGCGGCCATTAAGGACCGGGCGAGACGGCTCTCCTTGATCGAGTGGCAGAGCTGGCTATCAGAGCCAGCCAATGCCGCTCGGAGAGCCGTCGAGGCCGTCCTGCCGGTACTCCCGCAGTGGAGAGGCAGGGCGGCGGGCAGGCTCACCTACCGAATGACGCAGGTTTTCACCGGGCATGGTTGCTTCGGTGAATTCCTGCGTCGAATCGGGAGGGAGGCCACCGCGCGGTGTCGCCACTGCGAGGCGGAGACGGAGGACACGGCGCAACACACCCTGGCGGTGTGCTCGGCCTGGGCCGAGGAGCGCCGTGTCCTCACAGCAGAAATCGGGGGGGAACTTTCGCTGCCGACCATCGCGAGAAAGATGGTCGGCAGCGTCAGCGCGTGGAACGCGATGGCCTCCTTCTGCGAGCAAGTGATGCAGCAGAAGGAGGCCGCGGAGCGGGGTCGGGAACGTGCTTCCGACCCCGCCCGCCGGGGGAGGGGGAGGGGCAGGCGGGGCGGTGTAAGGCCCCGTCGCCAGCCTCCCCATGGGTAGGTGTGACGGCGGCGCTCGGGGGGAGAGTTGTATTCCCCCCGAGCGAAGCCGGCCGATTGGCTGCGGCCAACGCCAGAGCGATCGTGGCGCGGAACATTGTGTTTCCACGCCACGATCGCAGGGGATCGCAGGCGGAAGAGGGTGGGGGCCCGTCCGCCGGCGTGAGCGATCCCGATGTGGAGGCGGCGTTGCAGTGTGACCGCTGCTACGCCGCCTGGAGGTATGAAGGGGGGTCCGTCTGACCCCCCCGAGGATGGGGCGCATTTTGCGCCTCGGCGTTGGGAGGGCTCCGAGTCGTGTCCTTATGGGGTTCCCGGAGCCCTCCCTTACACGCCAGAGGATCGGTCACCGTGGAGGTTTTAGTGGGTAAGAATCCCACACTACCCAGGGTTCGGGGTGCCTTTTGAAGGTTTCCTCCACGTAAAAAAAAAAAAAAAAAAAAAGGTTGGGTTGTGTTGCTTTGGCAGGGGGTTCGGGGGGAGGGGCCCCTCCCCCGCCAATACAGTGAAGTTTGAAACAAATTTTTCAATTAATAATAATAAAGTATTACGATATATATCAACTTTATCGCAAAGTTGGTTCTGTTCGTGACCTATTTTCAATAGGTAATAATTTTTTAATAAAAAACGAGCGACGGCTAAAACCTCCTGGGGGTTACTCGAGATGGTAACCTTCATAACATATGTCAAGGTCAAGGTCATCGGAGCTGCCTCCCCTAAACGTAAGTTTTACCATCTTTTGTGATATATAAATGTATCTCGGAGGATTTTTCAGAATTTTAAAAATTGTTGACTTTAAAGCTGTTTGAAATATAGTGTTAACCTTTCTTGAAACTGAGAAAAACGAGCTTTTGTGTGTTTACAGTGGATACATAACAGTACCTAATAAAAATTATTTCAGTTAAAAAAAGATATGTTTTAACCATTCATTTTGCAATGGTTTTTAACAAATGCAAACACTATATTTCAAACAGCTGTAAAATCAAAAATTTTTAAAACTTCGAAACATCCTTTGAGATGGGTTTATATATTACTAAAGACTACAACATATCCAAGTTACAGCAAAATCCGAATTGTTGCTCCAAAAAATGTCCAATTTAGCTTGGAATGACCCATACAGTAATACGGTGAACGGCACTGTCAAGCACCTATACGCGCTGATCGCAATTAAAGGGTTAAACTAATAATGTCATCATTTCATTCTCATTTTCATAACAGAAAGCAGCTAGTGTATTTGCTTATTGTAAAAGAAAGTTCTAATTTACCTGCCAGGGATAACTGCCCTTTGGTGCAACGGTACCCTGCACCATTCTTTCGAATATAAATTCGTCATCATCGTCAAAATCTTCCAGCCGCTTCCCGCAATCTGTCGGAAGTATATCGCTGATGTTTATCTCTGGCAAATCCGACACGGACTCCCTGTACAGCTGCAATTATTGATAGGATAATTGCATTCGTAGATTAGACAGGCAAAGGGGGCGGCCAGGGTCAAGGAGTGAAGTAAACAAGCCTTGTAATTGTTGCATAAGCTTATTATTTATTGAACGAATCTTTCGATAACTTGTTACAACATCCTAGACCTACGAGATTCTTAAACAAGTAACGTAATTATTGCACTTGCTTACCATTAAATAAATGCTTACAATCTATTATAAAATTATGTTATATTATAAAGAACTTTAATTAAGTAGATATTCTTTATGATAATGATGTATGTTTGAAAACAGAATTATAACTAGACATTATGAAATTACAGTGAACGGTATCTAAAACTTTCCTAGGGAAACGTGACAGTTATTTAAGATACCTGTTGCTCAACTTTTCTATTTAATTGAAATCTTCGACACAAGACTGCTATACTTGAATGCGATCCAATGAAAAGACTTGATTACTTCTTGCAATTTTCGTATTGTTTGTAGCACAGCCATTTGCGGTATGGTATGTTCATTGGTATTGAAGGACTTTAAGGGAGCCATCTTAGAATTTATGCCCTCCTCCGGATGAGAATGTTTGGATTTACCTCGGAATCGTTAACGTCACCAGGTGTACAAATCACACCTGCGTCCTCGTCGTGATTGCAATTGTGTTTACCCCACTGGCTGTGCTCGCACTGATACAGCTGCGTCTCGTTTCCGTAACAGAACACCTTTTCGAAAAATTACGTTTAAATATCACTAAACACTGGCAACAAAATTATTAGTGTTTATTATTTGATAACTTTAGACTACTGAGGTCTAAAGAAAAACGAACCGGGCAATTGCTTAATTGCTACCCTGAACCCACTAACATTCAGTGTCTTTATAAAGGGTTATTGACTAATTTTAGAATATTTTAATCTGTTTAACTAATCCTTATTTACTTGTAATCACCCTGTTATTCTATTAAAAGAGACAGTCAAATTTTGTTTTTTTTTATTTGATCAATATTATGATTATCACTATTACAGGACATTTATTTGTGTACAAATGGAACGTGTTATTAGTCAAATAAGAAGTGCTACATTTTATGGTTCAATTAATTGAGAATAAAAAACACTAATATTAGAAATGTAAAAAAAATTGAAAAAAATTCAAAACAACGTACACATGCAAATTTGTATGAAATCAGTATTTAAAAAAAAGTAATTAATGTAATTAGAACATCAGGATTAGGGTAAAAATTTAAAAACATATTTATAAGAACAAAGTTACATCAATGAAGAAACTTAATTTGAATTTCGATAATATCGAAAAGTTTTTCATAAAACTTACATCGTCGAGCCAAATTGGTCCCCCTCCAGGTCCAAAGAAGCCATCTTTTTTCACTATAGCTCGCCCGCCATATCCCAAGGCCCTGCAAATCACTGCTGCTGTGACGTTTGTAAAATCATCGTCACAAACGGTTCCCCATACGCCATGATGGCGAACTTCGACTCGTCCTTGAAGAGTAGAGCTTCCGTTCACTAAGCGTATCTCAAAGGGCGCCTAAAATGATAACTCATTGACATGCACTGAATTTCATTCGATCTTGACATGTTCATCATGACAATTTTAAAAAAAAACTATTCTTAACATAATAAATTTTTAGTAAACGTTTAACCCTTTGACTGCGGCCTACTTAGAAACGAAACGAACGCTGCGTGCGACCGAGTGTAATACTACACAGCAGACCTGGGCACATTTAAAATAACATTATTTGAAATATTATTTCAAATAACCTGTTACTTTACTTGGTAATTATTTTTCGAAATACAATTGCGTTATTTTATTTCAAGAAATAATTCTGAAAATAATCATCTTGTATCTAAGACAATAAAATAATGAAGTACTCATTCAATAGATCAACTGATGTATATCAATCGTATCGCGTTTGCTTTTCTGACATTGTGGTTTCATGCTTCATACGTTCATATTCAATTCACGCTCTTCTGTTTATACGATACAATGTTACAACTTCAGTTTGAGGAACATCAACCACTTACAGTCTTCAAAAGACGTTTTTCTGAAGAATAACAACCTCAATCCGTCTTCCGCGCCAGTAAAATGATTATTTTTTTTCGCAAATCTCTTACTGATAAACTTTGAAGAGAGAGTTTTGCTAGAAGAAAGTTGTAAAAATTTCTTGAAATAAAGTCTCTCAGTTAAATTATTTTTATCATTATTTCTTTTGCTAAATTTTAAATAACGAAATATTGAAATTATTTATTATTTGAAATTACTATTATTTCAAATAAATCGATATTCTCTGTATTTTCAAATAACAGTATTGAAAATAACGGACTGAAATATTATTTCAAATAGCTATTTCTTATTTTCATTTCAAATAAAATGTGCCCATGTCTACACAGTGCTCTATTGCACCGAACGCCTATGGGCGTCCACAGTACGCGATGAGCGGCTTCGTCAAGCACCTATAAGACTGACAGCAATCAAAGGATTAAACGGAAATATTAAGAAATTGAAGACACATTTGAGGAATTTTTATAGAAAAAATGTATTGCACGGATTATAAAAAGTATTGTTAAATATATTATATGTTAACAATTGCATAGAGCTTTCTGTGTATATTTTTTAACTCACATCACAGTGTTCAGGGCTCTCGTCTGATCCATCTGGGCAATCGACAACCTCATCGCATATAAACGCAGTTGGAATACAAGTAGAGCCCTTATCGCACTTCCACTGACTGTCTTGACAGCTATCAACTGCAGTCTTGCAAATAACACCCACTGCTTCTTGTGGTTCACAATTGTGAACACCCCACCTATAAAAATATGTAAAAAATTTGCATTTCAATTGCATATGTTGAAAAGCTTGATTTCAAAAGGCCTTACTCTAAATCGATAAAATCACATCGTACAAAACCGAATTCTTTTCAAATTTTGCGCACTTGTAGATGTCTATGTGAGTCATTAATGTGGGATTCAAAAGTATGACACAAAGTGTGAGTCGTGAGTTAAAATAATAAAACTAATATATATATTAAAATAATAAAAGACAGCACAATATATAACTCCTTACAAACAGACTCCACGCAACTTCTCCACGCAATACTCTCCACGCAATACTCTCCACGCAATACTCTCCACACAATACTCTCCACGCAATGCTCTCCACGCAACAACTCAAACGGTTCTCTTCTGCACTCTGACCCGGAGGTCCCAAAAATCTATACACACACACACACACATTCCACACGCATTTCCACACCAGATTCATACAGAGGAGATGCATTCCCAGAAAGTTACACGATCCGTTCGATACTTGACTTCTGAGAACGCACGCACCTCTCACACCACGCATCCCATCAATCCTTCCACACTTTTCATTCATGCACCTAAACAGTTCGCCTAACTAAACTGTCCTCGAGACTAAACAAGAAACTAGCAGGCGCTGAATTTCTCCTCGCCTAAACGTTAGCACAAATACACATAAAAGCATCCACCAACTCCACACTCGTCCATCCTGACGGGACATATGACCTCATATGTCTTCCTCGCTATCTTCACCTGAAGAAACATCGCTAATGTTCGAGATCCACGGTTTAAGGTGGTCAGCGGACGTGAACATCTGTTGTGGTCCCTCAGCATCGCCCACTTTTCGCACCACGAATCGGTTATTTCGCAATACTTTTACTATCTGATACGGGCCCAGGTATTTCGATGCAAATTTCATTCCAGGCCCTGTCTGCGTTCTCTTGACAGCCACCAGATCGTCTTCACGACAACGAAATCGTTCTCTCCGTCTCTTATTAAAATTTCTCACGCTTTTTTGTGGCACCTGCAATACAACACCTCGTGCCCGCTTCCGCAAATCGTCACAATTTTCACGAAACTCAGCTGTCCACTCACAAGTCTCAATTTTACCCGCAGGAACATGTCCATTTCTGCGCACACACTTCACCACTTGCGATTGTATCACCTTCGATTCTATAAGTTTCACATCATCACGCGACGCTTTACAAATCCTTCCGTTCACAGTTTGTTTACTCTGTTCCATAATTATTCTCGACGAAAAAGGTTTCCGAAATAACGCGTTTACATGCATCATGCTTTTTTCTGGTTTACAATCAATAATTAATTTTTGTTTGGCATCTCTATTTTCAACACACATAACATCTAAAAAGCTTATCTCAGTGACTCCACGTATACAATCAATTTTCTGGATATTCTGCACGTTATTTGTTATAAAATGTCGCGGTTTCTGTATTGAAATTTTTCCCTCGTTAATACTGATATTTATGGTATTCAAAAAATCTGTCCCTATTAAAAATCCGTGTGGCATCAACGTATCTGATACCACGCAAATCTTAATCGGATAATTGTCGCCGTCTATCTCTATTTCTGTTACAAATTCACCTATTGTTATATTTTCACTCGAACCAACTCCACGAAATTTAATCTCACGACGCAATAATTTTGGTGATCCTATTTTAATGTACTGATCCGCACGCATGAACGAAATATCGCTACCTGTATCAATCAATGCCTCTATTCTTTCATTCTCTATTCTTACGTCTTTACAATACTTTCCTTCTCGAGTAGACCGAAAAACATTACACGTATCTTTCTCTATATCTGTTTTTTTCGGGCAATTCGACGCAATGTGACCAAAATCCTTACATTCAAAGCATCTCATACCTTTGTTCCTCATAGGACACGTACCACTCAAGTGATCTTTAGCACCACAGAAAAAACATCTCTTAACGTCCCTAGATTCCTCTTTCACAAACCGCTGCACTCTGGTTTCCATCCTTGGCCGCTGTTCGCCGCTTGACCGGTAGCTGCTGCTCGGCTGCTGCCCGCTGCTCGACCGGTAGCTGCTCGGCTGCTGCCCGCTGCTTGACCGCTGTCCAGTGCCTGGCTGCTGCAGTATTCTTCCCCGCAATGTTATTTTCTCGAAAGATCTCAAGAGCGAATCTTTGGTTTTGTGCCCCTGCACATTCGCCTGGTCTCGTAATAACTGATCCGGAATTCCCGCAATAATGTAGTCGATCATTTCGTCGTCGTCCATATCAAAACGATTCGCCAGAATAACCTTCTCATGAAAGTAATCACTAAATGCTTCATCCCGTTTCCAACAACGCTCCTCAAATCGCTTTCGCAACACCATTTTGCTCGTTCTCAGATAAAACATCCGCTTCAATTCGTCCAACAAATCGTCAACCGGTATATACAAATATTCCTTCCTCGTGTGAAACCATTCCAGAGCTTTTCCCTTCAGACGCTGCACCATAATCGCTTTCGTCAAATCCTCCGATAGACGATGCGTTGTCCTTAAATATCGCACCTTGCTTGCCCACACCTTGAATGTTTCACTGCTTCCATCGTAATATCCCAGTAGATCTGCAATTGCTGACATCTTCAGTTGCGGTGTCGATGAATTTTCACGCACAGGTCTTGTTTCAACTATTTCCTCAGAACGATTAACACCTGTATTCTGCATTTTTAAAAACTCAATTTCACGACGGGCTAGTTCCAACTCTTTTGCTGCCAAAGCTGCTTCTCTGCGAGACATATTCACTTCTCGCTGCATCGCCAAAACGTCATTCGTGGACATACTCGATACATTCGCCTCGTGCACAATTTCTTCTGCGCGAAGCATGGTATCACTCGCTTCCGTATATTTCATCCACTCGCCAGTTGGATCAGCTTCCATTAATCGGTTGATTAACTCTGCCTTCACTCCAGAGGTGTTCAAACCCAATAGTTATTTCAGCTACACGCCTCAACACGTCACACTTAAATCCCAATCCGTAACTGTTTCAACTCTTTGTCCAACACAAAACAGTCAATGTTATCACACACAAATGGCTTGTTCAACTTCAATCCCGGCTAAGCCTTCAATTGTGGGATTCAACTTCAATCCCGGCTGAGTCTCAATTGTGGGATTCAACTTCAATCCCGGACGAGCCTCCAATTGTGGGATTCAACTTCAATCCCGGACGAGCCTCCAATTGTGGGATTCAAAAGTATGACACAAAGTGTGAGTCGTGAGTTAAAATAATAAAACTAATATATATATTAAAATAATAAAAGACAGCACAATATATAACTCCTTACAAACAGACTCCACGCAACTTCTCCACGCAATACTCTCCACGCAATACTCTCCACACAATACTCTCCACGCAATGCTCTCCACGCAACAACTCAAACGGTTCTCTTCTGCACTCTGACCCGGAGGTCCCAAAAATCTATACACACACACACACACATTCCACACGCATTTCCACACCAGATTCATACAGAGGAGATGCATTCCCAGAAAGTCACACGATCCGTTCGATACTTGACTTCTGAGAACGCACGCACCTCTCACACCACGCATCCCATCAATCCTTCCACACTTTTCATTCATGCACCTAAACAGTTCGCCTAACTAAACTGTCCTCGAGACTAAACAAGAAACTAGCAGGCGCTGAATTTCTCCTCGCCTAAACGTTAGCACAAATACACATAAAAGCATCCACCAACTCCACATTAATATCTGTCATTAATTTTCCCTCAGATTTATAAGGGGTGAGACAAGAAAGGTTGAAAGTGCTGATGAGCTAAAATTAAAATGAACTCTGAACGGTTGCAAATAATTCAACGTGGTATGCGGTAAAAATAGTACAACATTCGTAGCTTTATAACAGTATATGATTTTTATAGTTGAATATGATTTACACTAGTCATATGCATTTTTTCGATTTATTTGACTCAAGAAAGTCCATATTGACTGTTGAGACAAAAAGAATGAAGGCAAGATAGAAACGCGGAATTAACTTTATAAGTAATAACGACTCCAATTCTTTCAGTAAAAATCAGGATAACAATCAATATTTTGTATTAACCCGTAAAAATGTATTTATCTTCATTTACACATTAAAATTATTTTACAGTTACAGTGTCTAGAATCACAAACATCGATGTGCTACTTCCACGAATTTAGAATATTTGTCAGTTGTAACTCGAAATTTTTGAAAGCATCTAATAGCAAGCTTAGGAAAAGCAGTCAATGAGAAATGTGCAAATTACCCGTCGAAGTCGCATTCACGCAGAGAAGACTCGTTACCGCTACATTTCAATTGATCGACCATAAATCTCGTGGGTGGATCTAAATTCTCGTAGAAGCCTCCTGGTTTGATTTCCAAAGCACCAAGTGCGAAACCAAGCTCTTTACAAATTACGTCAGCATTCTTCATTCCAAAACCATCGTCACAGACTTGTCCCCAAACGCCTAAGACTACAAATTTTTTCATATTATACTCAAGACAAATATTAATATTATAAATATTATAAATTGTAATAGTAATAATGAGTGATTCAGTTCTAATATATTGTATTTTTTTAAATAATTTCTTTTCGAATTGTTTTATCGTTGGATTATTTAACTAATAAATTCTTTTATCGTAATACAACACATCAAACATATTTGTGCTTATAACAATATTGACACATTTATTATGAAACATATTTTTTTACATTATGCTTTCTGTTGCACTGTAAAAAAGTGTTCTGCGTCTATGTTAATTGATTTAGAATAAAAGTTGACTATTTTAATTAACACGTTCAAATTTGATTTAAGTAAATAACTATTTATTATTACACAATCGTGATCAATTTTTACATTGTAACATTAATGTAGAGACATAAAAACACAACTGAATACCGGAATATTTTTTAAATTTGCGAATTATATTAAAAATAGTATATTATATAGCGTCTGGCCAGGTACGGCTGTTTTCACTGTGGTATTCAACGCATTAACCAATTTTTCAAGGCTGCTCAAAAAACATTCTAAGTGTTTTCCATACAAAATTGTTTCGGCGCAATTGCTGTTAACTTTTCATATGGTAACCCCATTTATACAGTGTGTCCCAGGTTTTTACCGACAAAGTGTACCAGTATGTTCTACGAATAAAAATAAGCAAAAAATGTTATACAAACGTAGGCTAATAAATGCTTTGTTAAAAACATATAAGAAAAGTATGCGATATAATAACAGTATCTTACAATGTGAGGGTAGTTCGATAAAATTTATCTAATTTGCTTATCTAGATTGCAGACGCCCTTTAAATACATTTCAGAAACTTATTTGCTCTTTCACCTGCTTTATGAAATATTCATTTGCCACGAGGTTTTGTATATTGAATTGCAGAAATATCCATAGTCTATTAATAAGTTGTTCCTACTGTTCCATTTCAAAGTGGCGACTATTTTGATCAATACAAATGCATTTACTATCATACGAATTTCGTGTCGATTCTGTTTCATTTTACTGTATTTACATATTTTTGTATAACATTTTTTATTTATTGGTTCTCGTAGAATATAATGACACAGCTTAGTGAAAAAAACTTGTGACACCGTGTATATTAATTTTAATATAAAATTGTGAACATTGAAACTTACTTTTAACTTCAACCCTGCCTTCGTAACTGTTGTCCGTCCCGGCTAACCGAATGCCATAGTCCAAATTCTCTACTGTACAAATGCTCTCATCGCTGCGATCGTTGCAATCGTTCTTCCCGTTACACACTTGAGTCTGATTTATGCACTTCCGGTTACCGCAAACGAACATACCCTCGCAGTTTACGCTTCTCTCCTTCATTTCGTAATAATCGAATTCACGATTCGGTTTCAACGATCCTGTCATGCCAACGTTGCTGTCGCTTAAGAGACAAATATTCCCCACTGCCCTAAACAAAAAGTGAAAACATAATAAAAATTTAAGACTCCGCCTGTAAATAAGAAAACAATTCTGTATAGACTGTTCTCCTTAATGTTCATTAGAAAAACACTGACGTCGATAAGAAGATTAATTATTAACAGAACGCGTTAATATCTGAATTCCTGTTACTATAGTTCATATTACCATACTTCACATTTCTAACATCATGCAAATAGTATTTAAAAAAAAACACTCTATCAGGAACATCATTAATCAATGATTATTAAACATCATATACATATACCATAGTTCATATTACAAAAAATACTCTATCAGGAACATCATTAATCAATGATTATTAAATATCACCGATTAATGATGTTCCTGATAGAGTATCTTTTTTAAATACTATTGGCATTATGTGAGGAATATGAAGTATGGTAATATGAATTCAGATATCAATGTGTTTTGTTAATAATTAGTCTTCCTATCGACGTCAGTGTTTTTCTAAAAAAGCAATTGCAGTGCTGATTTATAATTATAGAACTTCTAACAAGAATATTTTGCTTACTTGTGCGCAAAAGAACGACAAGTAAAGTCAGCTTCTTTGCACCTAAGAGCACACGTCTTCAATGGAGTATTCATCCATTTTTCTACATCGTGGCCCTCTAGTTTGTTCTTTGAATATTTTTGGAAAAGATTCATATGCGATGCGCAAGCTCTTTCATCAGCTCCGTTTGTGCAATCCTTGAAATTTAATAGAACGATTAAATTTAGATTAGGAATTGATCAGACATTAAGAGGAACCCAATAATAGCATAAAATGTTTAAAATATCTGTCTAGATTAAATTTTTTCCAATAACAAATTTTTTTCTTATATCAGAGATTCTCAATTGCAATCAAATATTTAATTTAAAATACGTTAAAATAAATTACGGCCTACCTCTTCTCCATCACAAACCCATGGAGAAGGAATGCATTCGCCCGGCATGCATTCGAAGTGTTTTGGTTTACACTGACCCGTTAGAAGAGATCTTTGAGAATCTGAAAGTTCACATTACTATGAAATGCTGCATAAATGTCTGAAATCAAGAGAACATTTATATACACAATACCAATGTTTCCACAGCGAGGAATGTCGCAATGTTCGCGTTCTCCACCTTGCCCTGTGAAACACCACGGTCTGGTCTCTCTGTTTGGATTTGGATTTCTGCAGTAGTTATGAGTTTTTAATTTGTCTCTGACTTCTCTGTTGACAACCTACAATACCAAAGTATCATCACTGACGGAAAACAATTTTACTTGCTGTAGTACAGAAAGTGAAATGAATAGAAAAAGTGCAAAATGTTATCTAGTCAGAAAACATCGACACTTACGTTCACCGTAAGTGGATGAGCAACTTTCTCATCTCCCCATGAAAGACACTGTTTCCCCGACGCAGTCACATTTGCATTCCCTGCATATTCACTTCCTTTGCCATAAATGCAACCTAGAGACGAACAGTAATGTATTGTATCGAAAATATAAAAAAATGTATGCATTCTGTGTAACAGATTAAGTCAGTGATGGCCACTGGAGCTATGGCCTTCCCTCACTCTAGATCCATTCTCCTCGTTCCTCCTTGATCCGTCATCAACCCAGATCTCAGCCTGTATGAAGGGAATGGGCCTAGATTGGGGAAGACAGCAGCTCCGGTAACCATCAGGGGATTAAGTGTTTAATAAGAAATGAAGAGACATCGATTAAACAAATTCTTACCAATGTCGTCGTAAGGTCTCTTACAAATGTAAGAATGACCTTTCATAGAAGTTGCACAATCTTCCCAATCCCAGAAAAAGTAATCGGCAACACAAACCGAATCAGGTCTATCGTGACACGGGAACTTCCGCTTCATCACAATGCAAACTGGACGAGCACCTACGATTGGGGGTTGTTTCTTGTCTTCCAACCATCCTGGCCACCATTTTGTAAATCTAATCGCAATTGAAACTTTATACTAATAAAGTAAGTTAAGTAATAATGGGAGAATCTCATCCGACAAAAATTAATCGCTTTCGAAAATAGTTTCTAAAGTTATATATTGCATATAATTAAAAATAAAATATTGGCAATAGCACTGCTCTTCAGACCGTAAAAATAAAATTAAAAATATCAGGAAGTACGGTAGAACCTCGATTATCCGAACTGCAATTGGTAACAAGATTAACCACATTCCAGCTATGTTTCGCATAAAAACGATACTTTTGCTTTAGAATATAAAAACACACGGTAGAATAAAATTGAGTACATAGTGTCACTAATGATAATTTTAATTTGTAATTTACATGGAAGTAGAATTTTCATATGGCCAATGTTCGGATAATCGAGGTTCTACTGTATCAATCAATTTTTTAAATACTTCTGTCTTATAACATGCTTCATGTTTTAGCTTCTAACTATTTTTAACAGCAGCAAACAACGTCTCAGTGATTTGATTATGATAAAATCATTAATCACTTCTAATTTCAAGAAGGCTGTACTTTACGACTTTACCTGGAAAATGTTCTAAAAATAATTCCGCACCTGAATTTGGTCCGGGAAGAATCCTCCCAAACCCACACGGTGTGATTGAGCATTTTGAAACCGACACCGGAAGTCATGATCGAGCTGATGTCTGGATGCATCTGCACCAGCCATTCGGAGACAAAATCGTTTTCCGCTTGGCTGGTGACATCGATAAGCCGCGACTGTTTCTGCGTGCAATAATCCAACGCTTCTGCGTGATTTAAGCCGCTATCAGGATCCGCCAGGTGATAACAGTTTCCTTCGTACGGTATTTCGTCCTCGTGACAATACGCGACTCGATTCAACGTGCACGTCACGCCGATCGCATCTCTTTCCACGCGACATTTCTGCTCGTGCGTAAATCTGAAAAACAGTAAACGACGATCTTGATTTATTAAACTAGTGATGGCCACCCGAGCTGCGGCCTTTCCCCACTCTAGGTCAATCCTCCTCGTTTCAGTTCCCCCCAGTTCGCTCTTCGTTCCCCCTCAGTTCATCGTTGTTCCAAATCACAGACTATGTGAGGATAATGGACCTAGAGTGGGGAACGGCCGTAGCTCCGGTGGCCATCACTGTATTAAACGCAAACATTTATTATCACCTTTCGAAAATAATGTTTAAAAATTCAACAGCGAAGGAACAATGGACCGCGTTAGCTTGATTTTTAAAATTAAAATAGGTCGATTTAAAGTTTTAATAAATGACATTTTTTAAATTGCCCCAGTTTAATTTACGTTAATGAAAAAATATTTAATGGTTAATAATATTTAACGTTTTCTTATTTGGTCTACCATTGTTGTGACAGTTGACCTTGATAGTTGAACCGATTCGTAACGCGTAATTTCCAAGAATTTTGTAACTCCGATTTATTTGTACAACGCTTGGACTTTCCGATTCAAGATTGCATCCTCGAAAAAATTCCATTACAGTTTTCAAGAACGTAATTCGCTCGACGAGATCGGAGGCTTATGCTTAATGTGTTTGTTTCAAAACTACGTAAGAACGGTCTTATCTACAAGCTAAATAAAAATTTCTCAAACATTGCCATCGTGGCTACTTACTTGCACGATTGAAATCTGGTCTCGTTGCCTTGACACGCGACGAAATTCGCGGCGATCCAAGTGGGTACTCCGTTTCGATTATTTCGTCCTTGCCAAGCCATTTCGGCTCCTCTACGAACGACAAAACCATTGTGTCATGATCTTAGATTCGATAGAATTTTTTATTTTTCCAATCCAAATATTGCTTTTTTTTTACAGCGAAAATAGACGAAATTCTAGAGCGACAGAAATTAGTAACGGAGAACAAAAATTAGATTTAATAATTGTCTAAGTGCAGCATTAATAAGAAAAAGAAATTAAATGTTAATACATTGATAGATGCTGTAAAAATTGCCATACCTGGCTAAACAAATTATGATATCCTATTTTAACACATTCCGTGCCGCGTGGGTCGTATGCACTCCACACATCAAATTCGATTGTTCTAAATGAATGCTAATGTTCTCTATATGTCAATTAAAACGAACGCCACAGTGATAATGTAAAATAAAAACTGTATTATAAGATAATTCAACGTTTGTATTTTTAATGTTATATATTTATAAAAACTTATTTTCGCGTGTCTGGCTAGTTCTGAAATTTTTCACTGCAACACAGAACGTGTTAAATACGAATCACGAAAAAAAAATATATATCTATTTAATCTACAATTGTTATATTATTGTTATAATTTTGATTCTACTTAGAATTTTATAAGAATTAGTAGTTACACAACGAAACAAAAATTAAACTAAACAACTCAAAAACTGCAAGGAAAGTTTCAGAATTATTGATCTAGGTAAATCATGAATAACAATTCTCAATTGACTGTTACTTGTAAAAAATAGTATTTTTCACTGACTTTTTGAGACATAACAAAATCAACGTTTTATCTGATTTCTTTGTCTCCCATATATGTGTTTAGCTACATACTTAATTTTCATTTAGTTTATGAGTTGCTTTTATATATGATTTTAGGCAGGGTTATGCTTCACATCGAAAATTAATAGCTTCAAGAATGAACGTATAGCTGGAAAAAATAATATTTATCCAATATGAATTCATAGCTATGGAACGAAAAAGAAAAAACGGAAAAAAATTCAAGAGAATCTGAGACACATAATATACACACACATGGGTATTGAATGTTACATTTTCATCAATAGCCGTTAAATTGAAAAAATAAATTAAACGTACATATATATACTAGTATCCTTGACGAAGTTAATTAAACATTTGTATTAATTAGTACCTGTTATATCCTAGTTGTTTACACACAACATGGGCTTCTTTTAAAGTCCAACTATTTCTGGAATCGCAAACTATTCCCCATCCAGGGTTTATACCTTGAACTTCAACGTAGCCATCGTGGGGACCCGAACCACCCCTAAGTCGAATCACCTAAAAATAATTATAAACAAAATATTCATTATCACATTAACCTGCTCCATAAAAAGTTCATATTTAGTGTAACATATTATAGTACACTTTTGTCCATTTAAATCAGTGATGGTCACCAGAGCTGCAGTCTTCCCCCACTCTAGGTCCATTTCCTTCATATAGGCCTGTCATGGCCATCCGGAGCGCAACCCCACTACAACCTACCCCCACTCTGCGTCCATTCTCCTCATACAGGTTGTGATCTGTGACGACGATGGACCGAAGGGGGACCGGTGGGAACTGAAATGAAGGGAACGGACCTAGAGTGGGGGAAGGCCGGAGTAGGCTTGCGCTCCGAATGGCCATGACGGATATAGGCTGTAATCTGGGACGACGATGGATCGACGGAGATCGAGGAGCGAATTGGAGGGAACTAAAACGAGGAGAATGGACCTAAAGTGGGGGAAGGCCGCAGCTTTGGTGGCCATCACTGATTTTAATTATTAAAGGCACAAAATATTCGATTATTTGTTGGTACCCTGGAATTGTATAATATTATAGTATTAATGACTAATTAGAGTTACCTAGAGTTTTATCAAAATTAATAATTATTTGATTAAATAACCACCAGTGATCGCTGTGACAATGAATGTGTTAAAGCTCTTCAAACACTGTTAAATACATACTGTAGTATCTGGAAAAAAGGTTTTGTTTTTGTAGATAACGAAAATATATCTTCAGTTGTACAGATACAAAACTAAAATTCAACTAATATAAACACACGATATTGTAATTGAATAATTAATTAAAAATTAACACTGTCCTGATCCTAATAATACAAAGCATTTAAAACTGTTTACCTGGCCGGAAATTGGTGTTGATTGTGCAACTTTGTTCGAATGGTCTAATGGTTGCACTGGTGGCACGTAGTATGTTGGGAACGGTGGTTCTTCTACAAAACAACATACAAAAACATATTATTATTAGCTTTGTTTGAAACAGCAAGCAGAATTATTAATTCAATTTGACCTTATCACACAAATAATTTAAATATAAATATAACAATAAAATTAGATAAGATTAATTCAACTGTAACAATGTTACTAAACCTTGTAAAAAAATAGCAAAAATAAATCTAACATGATAAGTATCTGTTGTAATTACAAAATTGCTTAAGTCCAATGTTAAAATATCATTCCAAGAGCATTTCATGCCAAAAGCAGTTCCTTTTGCACAAGAGGCGCGTAAAATGAATGAAATAAAAACTTACCTGCACACTTTGTTGGTGTTCAAGTCAATGACTTATGTAAAGATTCAAAAGAATCAAATTCTAAACTTACCTTCCTCAAGCGGAGCTGCTTCGATGTTAACCAAATCCACTTCCGAGTTCTTCTTATAGATTTTCATAATAGAAGATTCTGTGGTGGTTTGAGTTTTATTCTCGAACACCAGTACAGGTTTCCAGACTTGTTTGTCGTCCAACACGTCCACATCGTAATCTACATCAGTTTCCACATCTGCAGATTTCGTCGTCGAGGAATCGTCATCGTACTCAATCGCCACACTGGGTATATTAGGATTCGTAGTGGTAGAGATCTTGTTATCAGATTTCTGTGCAGTCCGCAGTACTTTTTTCACAACTAAATGCTTGTCGGGAGCTCTTGGGGTAGTACTACTACCGTCTGTCAAATTTTTCGAGTCGTTGCTCGTTTTATAATAAGATGGTTCGAAATTGATGGCTGGATATCGATCAGTATTCCATGCACCAGGCTCTGGAGGCTGAAGATTGCTTGCCGGTTGATACAGACTGACATTTGAGGATGTAAAATTCAGGACATGCCGGGCACGACTTGGAGGCTCGTAAGGCGGTGGTTGAAGGTCGGTTGATGGCACAGCTGGATATTGCCAGCCAATTGTATACGTTGAATTTTCCTGAGGCGGCTCGTACCTTGGTGGCTGCAAATCGGAAGATGGCACTGGTGGATAGTAATTGTTGTTTGAGTAGTTCGGTGGCTGCAAATCGGAAGATGGCGCTGGTGGATAGTAATTGTTGTTAGAGTAATTCGGTGACTGCAAATCGGAAGATGGCACTGGTGGATAGTAATTGTTGCTTGAGTAATTCGGTGGCTGCAGATTGGAAGCTGGTATAGGTGGATAGTAATTCTCGTTCGAGTAACTCGGTGGCTGCAAATCGGTGCATGGTACAGATGGATAATTACTGTTGTCAGATGAACAATTCGAAGAAGTCAATGGTCTAGTAGATGGCTGATAGCGTGGCGGCGAAAGATTTGGTGAAGGCACAATCACACGGTGATGATTAGTACCTGCTAAGAAAGGAAAAGCATATTAAATATACCTCACAGAATCATAAGACATAAACTGAGTACTCATTACAATTTTCAATGAATGAGCTGAAGTACGAAAAAACTATAACTTCTATGTAGCACATGTAATAATACAGTGAGAATTAGTGTCAACATAAATGATCTGTTCATGATTACTTTGGGACACATTGTTGATTCCAAAGGAACGATTCACAATACTATAATATTGTTCGTTGAAGATTCGTAGACGGTTTTCCCAAAGAGCAACTAGTATTACCTCGATTAAAATCAGTCGATTGAGAATTGCCATAAATATTCTCATCTTTCTTGTTAAATCCACTTGGTCTGTAGGTCCTCGTATTCGAGTGTCCTTGACTGACTTCGATTTCTTTCGTAATAAAGTGTCCTCTGGTGTTATTTATGTTCACGTGTATACCACTTGGATACTGAGGTTTTGATGAGTCGGTGGAAGTATCTTTGACTCCTGTAAAAAATCGATAAACGGGTTAATGTTGGAAAAGTACAAAGTAGTTGATTTTTGGACGAAAAAAATGTTCAAATCAATAATGGCGACCGGTGCTGCGGCCTTCCCCCACTCTAGGTCCACTCCCCTTGTTTCAATTCCCTTCAGATCGCTCCTCGTTCCCCCTCGGTCCATCGTCGTCCCAGATCGCAGCTTATTTGAGGGGAATGGACCCAGAGTGGAGGAAGGTCGTTGCTCCGGTGGCCATCACTGGTTTAAATAAATGTTTATACATGTATGTATGCTTTCGTACCAGGTCGGTGTTGACCTTTAGCATGCTCAAAAACATTTGTCTTCGATGCCCATTGATTTAGCTTGACATCTGCCTGATTATCAGCTGTGCTTTGATAAACGTTGGTTCTAGTGGCCCATTCACGAAATTTATCATCCTCTTTGATATTACCTAAAAGAATATCAAGTTCTCATTGATGCCTAAACGATTGAAATGAGCGATGTTATCTTTTATTCAATAAATATATAGATATTTATTAAATATTCATAATTTCTTATTGTACTTACCTGTTTCAAAGTGATTATAGTCACAGCAACTTGTTATAAAAACTACACCCAAAATGAAAATTAGTGACGCTTATCGTAAACAGCCTAATTAGAAGTTAATTGTTAATTAATTTTATTGATAGACTTTCTTTACCGTTGCTGTTGAAGGATGCTCACCAGGTTTGCTTTTGACTAATGTAAGCTCTTAAATTTATAGTTAATGCTTATTATCGGAAACTTAAATTTTAATGCAAATCCACACTAAAATTTAACATAACATTCTTTAAATAATAAAAAAAACGTCATGCATTCTTTTGTACATTTTAGTATACTTTGTTTAATTTACAAATTCCTTGCAACGTTTATCCAAATAAAAGCGAAAATTTTAAATATGCAAAAGCAAAAGAAAAATAAATTCATGCTTTAAAGCAAACATAATGCATAAGTCATGATTCATCGATCAGTAGAACTACTTTTAATATTAAAATAATTATATCATATTAATTTTTATACATTAATAATGATATTTATTTTTCAACCAAGACATTATTACTGATTAATCAATCTGCAGCTTATATAAAAAAGAATGAATTGCAAATCACCTTGATCCCACTGACGATTTTGCGGCTGATTTGATGCTTGGCCTTGTTGACTCCAACTGCTAGGAATGGGTCTTTTTCCGGTCTGTACAACTTGAGTCCAAGAAGTCTTATTTTGCATCTGTCTGTCATCCGAAAAATTCGGATTGGTGTTTCTATCCACAAGTACTTCATAATCGTTATCACCGTAAACGTTCCTATCAGCTCCAGTTCCTGGCTTTGAGAATCCAGGACCAGTTCTTCCATACCCCTGTCTGGTAGGCGTCAAATCTTGTTCTACCCTTCTATTCGCTGGCAAATTGCCTTCACCAGAACCACGATGTGAAGAATAATCGAATTGTTCACGATGAATACCCCTGTGATCTTCTGTTTGATCGAAAACAGGCTGCTGAGTCTGTTGACCAGATTCTTCAGGCTCTTCATAATAATGAGGTCTACCATGAGGTCCGTGATGATGATAGTGATGTCCATGCTGGTATCCATGATTAGGAGGCCAGCTACCTTCTGGAGATCCTTTATAAGGTCCTTGAGAATGAGGATAAAAATGCGGAGGTCTAGGTTGCTGAGCTTCTCCATTCCTGTTAGAATCGTGCACTGGCCCATGGGGATATTGGTGATGGTGGTAATGATGCTGATGATGATATTTGTCACTAGAACTTGGACTTTGGACACTTGTGCCATGATTGTGTGGCCATTGTGGCTGAGGATAATCTGAATTCTGCGTTTGATCCCAATGATGGTGCTCTTGATGTCGATTTGATTCATCAGGTGTAGGTATGGTAGGTTGGAAGTAGGTGCGATTATCAGTACTATGACTGCCAGGATCGTATTGACCATGAGGACCTTGAGAATATGAGGGCCTCGCAGTTGTCCATTCACTTGGTTTCCAAGTTGGTTTCCATGTTGGTCTCAAAGAATCCCAGTCTGTTCCAGGTGGTTGCGCAGTTGTCCAAGTACTTGGTTTCCAATTTGGTCTCCATGTTGGTCTTAATGAATCCCAATTTGTTTCCGGTGGACTAGTAGTTGTCACGGGGCGAGTATTGTGAATGCTCTGCCATGTTCCTGAATCTGTGGAACCATGTGACGACCACGGCTTGATGGTAGTTCCAGCTCGCTTATCTGTGGAAAACATTGTAAATTTTCTTACAATTACCACAAATTTACTCCCATAATTTTGTTTTACTATTGACTAATTAAATTCTTATTTACAGAATCTTCAATTGCTAAAATTTCCATGTTATGAAGCTTCATCTTACAAATTTCTTTCTCGACATATCATTGACTTTTATTGAAAAATGTACTATAGTCAAATAAGTACTAACGCAGTATTTTATTAATGTGGCATTAAAAGCTTTGAGTACCTTCACTGCATCCAGGGACATTGTAAGGCCAATCACAGACAGATATCGTAGGATTAAAGGCTGTCCCAGGGCCACAATCCATCACAAAAGTAGCTCCATTTGCACACTGAAGAAACTTTTTACATGTGTCTGGATGCGGTAACAATCCTGTATAATCTAAAGGACATGCGACCTTTTTTACAGGTGGATGTTCCTTGTACTCCCATTCCTTCTTATCATGTTCATAAAGCTCGTAATCGGGTGGTGCGAACGGAGTTGTAGTTTCTTCCTTTGATTTCAAGGAATCTGTTTGACAAAATTGTTTAAATTGTTCCTTATTTTCGACTCTCAAATTTATTGATAATTATCATTCATAATTATAAAATGTGTTATTTCTATAATTACCTTCGCAACCTCTCACGTTATGCGGCCAATCACAAACACTAACTGCAGGATTAAACACTGTTCCAGGGCCACAATCCATGACTATTGTCCCACCGTTAGCGCATTGCAGAAACTTTGTGCAGTCTGAGGGATGCGCCATCAAACCTGTCACGTGAGCCGGACATAGTGGTTTCTGAAAGTAAAATTGAATGTTACTGAGACATGTATCATTTGCTAGTGAAACTTCTATCCATCAGCTAGAAGACACATGTAATTTTCAGGATAATATACTACGAAAGTTGCTTTTAAATTGCATTACAATATTTTATTTTAAAGACATAAAAATTTTACTATGACTGGACAATAATTAATATCCTGATGATTCATTTAACAAGTCTATGTCAGTTTCATTTTGTAACTTCTTACATTGGATTGCAGCTTTTCGTGTTCCGGAAAATCATGCGAACCAGATAATAATGGTTCGCGTCTTCCCGTCGAATCCAAGTGTTCGTTGGATGGGAAATCAGCAACTTCGCCGCCGTAGCACTTGACTTTTTGCGGAAAATCGCATTCCAAAGTGTCCGGATTAAAGAGTGTTCCCGGTGCGCACGGTTGTACGAAAGCTCTGCCTTTCCAGCAATTTACGAAAAATTTGCAATCCGGAGGATACACGAATTGTCCGGTTGAATCGAAATCTGGGCATTGGACGCCTAATTTCGAGTCGTATCGAGCGACCGTTAATTTTGACTTAGTTAAAAGAATTTTCTCCTGACGAGGTTTCTGAAAATAATTAGGGGAGCTTTTACTAAACATTCATGTTTTGTAACATTGCTAATTTTTCATTATTTCATTCCTTTACTAAATAGGCTTTACAATAATTTGCAATGATAATGGTACAAAAAAATGGTAAAAGAATAAATATACTTTGAACAAATCAAAATACAATTATTGTAATACTTTCATCAGCCAAAGCATTTAAAAAATATTTAAATTCCTTAATAAATTGCCAGAAAAAATTTTTCTTTCCATCGAATACATTTAGCCAACATTTACCATCGTTGATGATAGAAAATGTTTCTCCAGATTTGAAAAAATGAAAAGGACTTTCTTCAGTTTCATGTATTATCGGTATTATAAAAAATCAGTATACTACCGTACTGTCAGCTGATATTCCCTCATAAATGTTATGTTCTTTTTCTGCAGAAATTTTCTGTTTTTTTCCTTTGTCTTTTCCATTATGGCGATCCTGTGTCTGTTCGAAATCACCGATATCACTTGGTTTCGAGGGAAACTTTCGATTTTCTCTCTGCTCAAATTGACTGTACTCTAAGGGATAATCGCGATCTTGATCGAATTTAGTTGTGGATTGATGATCATCATAGACTTCTGTTCTTTGCTCGATATCAGTTCCAGGGAACTTTTTCCAAGAACTCCAGCTTTTCGTTCCAGCGTCCACGACGTACGGTTTCCTGGGCCTCGGATCGTCTGGATCCGTCTGCCATTTTAGAGAACGTGATGGATCGGAATCTTCAGTAGAATCCGTGTAATCTTTACCGGATAGATACCAAGGAAGCACTGGTTCTCGCCGTTTTGGTAGTTTAGTCGTCACTTCTCTGAGATCATGAATCTATAATATTTAAAATGCAAAATATATAAATACAAACTCTCCACAATTTTATCTCAATATTCAGTAGAATGTAAATGAGCTAAGATTAAAATTCTTGGACAACTCTGCTTATTACAGCATTCTTTAAATTTAAAGAACTGTTAATTAAAAATCAAATTGCTTATAACCAATATATTTGCTGAGTTAGGTTATATCTGGGGAATTGAAGAAACACATTAATACATTGTTTATCCTGTCATTTACACATTGTGATGGATTGACTCTAACAATATTAAATTTGTTTTAGACACTGTATAAAGGAGTTATTGAGAGATTTAGCAAGAATTTTAAATTATAAATATTATTAAACACATAGATGTGTTTATTTTATTTATCATATGTTGACAACTGGCAGTAAATGTAAAACTTAAATGTTTATATACTGTACAGAATTTTATAACGCTTTCAGCGTTTCAGAAGTTTACATTTTTATTTTCTTAATTTTCATCAATATGTACAATTTAATTAACAATAAACCACATTGAGAAATTACAATTAACAAAATTCTAAACGCAATATCAACGTTGAAATAATATTACATGAAGTAAATTTACATTATATAATAAAAATGAATGTGTTTCAATTCTTATACTGTTTTATAATCATGTCGAGCAACAAAATTTGTGATAATAATGATCAAACACTATTTTCATTATCATATATTTTTCCATATCAGTTGCCACAGAACACATTTGCTGGTGTTATCGTCTAGTTTATCAGCGCTTATCTCATTAATGTATATTAATAAGATCTGTTTTCAAGACAGTCTTCGCAATATTGTGCAGAGAATGTCCATCAAAATGGTTTTAGCCAAACACATTTCCACACACTTTTCAATGAACTTGACCACAGACTTACAATTATTTGTTTACAAACTTGTAAATTAACACTGTATAGATCAGCAGTGCTAAGAACAAGTTAAAATATACATTTTAAAAGAATTACTATCATTTTCAACAACAGATTCTTCTAAAAATAGGAACATGGTTCGTTCATTTTTTTTTATAAAAACCATGCCACTGTTATTTACTTCAAAGATATATCAAAATAGTACTTGAAAAGAATTCGAGTTTCTGTATTGATAAGTCTGTATTGATAAAAGTGTTCAATCATAAAACGTATACACTAAATTCTCACTAATTACCACAACTTTTCATAAAAGAAACACATCATCTTTATTTCCCTTTCACATCACCTATACAACGATTCTTATTATAAACTATTGACTTTCCAGCTGGTAATCAAGTCACTCATCAGGTGCTAATGACTAATGACGTAATTCAACATTTTCCCAATAAGAAAGTTTAACGCGCCGCATTTTCACGGAAAACCCGATATCCACCATGAATTATTCCTTGTAGAAAATTCGCGTGACACGTCACAAGTTCAAAAATCGATTCACGTGCAGCGATACGTTCAGCAAAGTGTTAAAATCACGTGGCTCACGAAGAGGCAACCGGGGAAAAAGATGAAGAAGGGATGGACACACGTACCGCGTGAGCAAAACCGGCGACGTAGAGAAGAGCGAAAAGTATGAGAAAACGATCGAGTCCCGGCATCATTCTCGATTCTATGCATACTCCGAGTATCGCGTCGCACTGATTCCGTTTTCCCCATAGAACCGATTCCTCCGGTTCGATTTGGTTCGGCACGACGTTACCCAGAAGCAGCAGATAGCCGGCGTGCCTGAGAAAAGACGCGCAATGCTTCGAAGAAAGGAAAGGGTTATCAGTCGCAAGGTCGAGGGTCGGCTACGGATCAAAAAAAAAAGACAGAGAGAGACGGAAAAACGCAATGCGGAGGAGGAGAGATATAATCGTGGTACGGAGAGACACGGAGAACGCACGGTTTTGTCAACACGATAGTCGAGCAAGTGCATACACAGCTGTTTGCCAACTGACTAGCAAGAGAACAAATTGGCCCTCGTTGACAATAATCAGAGACACACAGGGGCTGATAAAGAGGCCGACCAGTGGAGGCTGCAAACACTCCGGCAAGGAGAAGAAAGCAAACACCGTGTTACAGCGGTTATGCTTGTTCAGCGGCTTCATTTTCGATATGACATAATTTTCAGAGAATTCGGCACACAGCAAATCGTTTCTGTAGCGGCGGGAACAAGCACCATGTAAGTTCGAATTAGATGAAGTACTTTGAATTCTAAACGATTGTTTTGAGGTCATTCCAAGTAGAATGAAAGTATTCTCGGAATCGCACACATATTCATAAATTGTCTATATCACTTACAATATCTTCGATGCACGACTGAATGGAATGAAATATGATAACAAACTCGACGTAAAACCGTGAGCAGTGATTACAATCACTGTAACAATGATTAGGATTCATCCTATGTTTTCGGTTTCTGTAAACTTTAAATTAAATTAAAGTATTCAGATTGAATAATTTACAAGTATATCAGATGAAGTAATTGCTTTTTTATGAGTTCGAAATGAACACTAGGTACCTAAGTTCACACAAATTCGTGAGTATTGAAGTTGATACTATCACTATGTTTCGGTATTCCGATTTCACGGAAAGACGTATTTCTTCAGCGAACGACGGTCACAACCAATGTACCCTCAAGTTCGCTGGGTACAGGTCCCGGTCGCAGGGTCGAACAGGTAGATATATTTACGGGTTGTCAGACTGCAGACATACTAGGTACTTAGAGCAGTCTGCAGGATATGGCCTCAACTCGAATTCCTTGCCCTCCTGTGAATGTATGAACAGGTACGAGTAAACGCTATTCTGTCCCACAGCTCGGTACCAGAAATATTGGCAGTACAGTAAGCAAATAAGGTGAAATGAAATGGCAAGGATAAAAAATGCACGATCGAGCGAGCAAGAAATGATAAAAAATATGCGAATGCAAACAAAAATAAAACATGATAAATTGTCCTCAACGTAGTCGAGGAACAGTATAAAAATAGGTGATATTCAAAGCAAGAAATGACGATGATGAGAGATTAATGGCAGCGACTACAGTAAGAAATAAAAAACCTGTGATTGCTTATTTTTTTTAATTTATCAATTCAGGGTTACATTGTCATGATAATGGAACGGAATTAAAGTATAATATACAATATAAATAAGAAATTTTATCAATTTCATTATGGTTTCCTACTAATTAACACGTTCCGTGCCGCGTGGGTCGTATGCGCCCTACGCACCAAATTCGATTATTCTAAATAAATGGTAATATTCTTTCTATTCCAATTAAAACGAACGCCACAGTAATAGTACCAAATGAATGGTACATCATAAGACTATTCAATGTTTGTGTTTTTAACGTTATGTCTTCATAGAAACTTATTTTCACGCGTCTGACTAGTTATGGAATTTTTCACTTTAACATGGAACGTGTTAGTACTTGTAGGATATTTCATGCAGTATTGTTTACTAATCGTTAGCCTAATAGTAGAAATCGTCAACGGACGCACCACGCTCCCGATGATGAACGAACGATGATACAATTCATCATGTTCTTTTGATATAGCACTGACGATTATCAGCTACTCGTTGCGATAGCGGTTTCCCGAGCAAAGATCGTGTCGGTACTGTTACAGTATACTTTTGTAACTAGCAACCAGCATGCCTAAAATATCAGACGTCACACATTGTTAACCATACACGCAGCATCAACAATAACACAGTGTATAAAATGCGCTTAACAATACTTATACGGAGCGTAGCAACATCTTACTTGTTACACATGCACACAGTTGGAATTTAAAACTTAGTAATAATAATAGTAACGATAGTGACAGTAATAATACAATTTATTCATGGTATGTGGTTAAATTTTATTTAATTACTCCACTTCATAACATTCAACTACAAAAGAAGCAAATATGCATGCGTTCATTTCCTTTTATATTATCGTTTGCCGAAGATAATATGATGCCGCTATACCGATGATTCCTCCACAAAAACCGAACACTTTAAACGAGTCTGCAATCTGTACGACCCCGCCGGTGGCCGGAGTAAACTCTGTTCCCCTACCGCAGGCCATAATGAAGCAGCCACTGTAGTCACAGTGTTGATATTTTGTGCAATCTCCTGGTGTTGAGGCGCAATGGTGACTTTTTACCCTGTAAACTGAGATTTCTGGACAGTGAAATATCACGACACATCAAACTGTGTAATTTTTATTATTCCAACAACTGTGTCCAGAAACCTCAGGTAAACGCGCCTCAAAAACGTTGGGAGCGGTCACCGCGGCGCGACCCTTTGGGTTTTTCCGCCCGGTTTCCACACCCTCAGGTACGCGAGTGCGACCTGGATGATCGGCGATATACTGCACGCTGATTGGTCGTACCAAGCTACCAAAAAGAGTATAAAGACCCGCAGCTTTAGCATACGAAGATTCTCACACCAGCACCACACCGAGGCAGATCTCTACGCTGCCAAAATTTGTAACCACACCAAGCAGTCTCAAACACATCAATAAACCATGCACCATACAACAGCTTTCATCATACTCATTATTCTCCACGTTCAACTAACTCACGCGCCGTTAATTCGGCAAGTGAGTGTACTTGTGTACTCTTCCCAATCGCGGCGAAGAACACGGTACGTAACACCTGGATATAGCCGAACATCTCCCTAAAATTATGAAAGCACGTGTGAATATATGTAGTATATTAATCAATAAGTTTCTTTTAATTCATTTGACCATTGTATTTATGATAATATTTAACCATTTGTGTAGGTGTATGAATCTGTTGCTATTAGAATTAGAAGTATTGAAGAATGTAGTTTGTAGAAATACTTACGGCTACTGGTGCACAAAAGAAGAAGCTAATGCAAACGAGAGCACGTAACCTTCACGATGCCGCCAACTTAGGTTCTTGTCGGCACGCGCTGACACAGTACAAATAGGACCACCGTATCCGCGGGTGGTACGTTCCAATACATTTCGCTGATACGAGGGTCCTACTGCACTAGCAACCCGCGATTATTTTCACTTATATTTTATAAAATTGAACGTATCTGTAACATGTATATGAGATACGAGCATGAAGAAATAAAATTAACATATGAATATTATTTTTTACGTAGGAAATTTCTATGCTATATTAATGATTAACATTCTGAAATATCCACACTTTTGCTTTAAAGTTTTTCGAATCGCCCTCTACCCCATCTATCCACTTCATCCTTATGATATGATGATCGATCGGATCGATAAGGTCCGATTTATTAATGTTACCATTTCGGCCAATAATGAAAATACGCGTGCCCCATTTTTATAATTGTGTCAGATAAGATGGATGTATAGAGAGGAGATAACCTGTTAGCGGCGGCCGAATTTTGAGAAGGGTCGAAGGTAGTTAGCCCGACGCTATTCTGCCTTTGCCTTATTTATGACTGACTTGAGGACTGTTTTTGTCCGTATGTTGAATCTCCGATCAATTGAATGGGGCTGAAAAGTCGAATGGAGGCCGGTTCGAATAGAGGCAGATTACAACTGCCTACCGGTCATCCCTTCAGTTTTGGTCGGGGGCAGAGTGAGCGTACAGGCGTGTACGCAGTGAGTTTGCCGCCCTGTGGTTCCCCGTGGATACGGCGCTCACCATTGGAGGAGCTATCCTCCATTGGCCACGACGTAACTAAAGGACTCATCCGCAGAAAACGCTCTGCGGTACTTCTGGATTTTTCTGCTCTCATCCCGAGGCAGTTTCGCTGGTGGTAAACCAACCGATGCCGATATAGGGGAAACCCCCAGGAGCGGCTAATCGCTTGCGACCGGTTACACTAAACATCCGTTTGTTGAGAGTATGGCTTGATGGGTGGGTACCAGGCGTTAGCCATCGACTCGGGGTCGTATGGCTATCGGGTGTCATAGAGTGTTTGTTTGAAAGAGGCATGAGGGAGTTTTAAGGGTGGCAAGCGACCCGACGTCGTACTGCTAATTTCCCAAGAAAAGAGGCACTGTTCCTAGAGGATATGGCCACGGAGTGAGAAAGGCGAGTATGCCTTCTGGTAAGAGGACTGTTTTGGACCACTCAGCACTTACCCCAGAACCGTACAGGGATAAACGTCTTGCTGCTAAAGAGTTCGAAGCATTTCTATAGAAATTTCTAACAAACAAATCAGACCCGCCCTTCTCCTGTATGCCAACTTTCCAACATTGCGCAGTACTCGTTTCAATATCAGTGATTTACCAAGGATCAGATTTTTACCGATCTTAATAACATTTCGATTGTGTTTGCAGCTAGATAAAACTTTAAAAATGATATCAACATACTTATTCATCAATCCGTTTATTACTGACTTTATCTACTCCTGAAATAATTTACACAAACACGAAAGAAAGAAATAATTTATCTTCATGTAAACGTTACATTTGCATTACAATTTAGTTGTATTTTATTTCACATTGCGTTTGTTCCCGATGTGCACTCTGTTTAGCAACAATAAGTATGGACGTTCCACTTCAGATTCTGTTTCAGGTATTCTTGCCAGTGTGCGAAATTTCGGAAATAAGAATAAAAGAGCTTGTAAAAATGATAAGAAACTCGTCGTAGTCCAAAATAAGAATAGACACTAAAACGTTCAATTCTTAAGTTTTAGTACTCTGAGAAGTGACACAGTTATGAACTGATTACTTCAATTTTGCGAGTAAATATTTACACAACTTACTGATGGTAAGAATGAAAAGTGAAGCGTAATGCATACATTAAATATTTTAAAGAATATGTGCACTCTTCTATTGAATGTTGTTTCAGTGTCCAGGTTGTGGTATACAGTGAATCTGAAAAATATAGTATTTCAAAGAAAGTTCAAATTCATGTTAAACAAAATATTTAAATACATACTTGTAGAAACATGTGATTAGAAAGTCCAAAAAGTATAGGTAATATAAATGAAGGATTCCTAGTTGTAAGATCTGTCATCCATTCAAAACCACCAGTCGTGAGCTCCAGATTAACCTGATGTGCGACTCAAGAAAAATATTTTATACATTTAAATTATTTTTTATCTTTATTTGAAAGTATCGTAAAATAAAATTAATTTTTACCAATGTCTCTTTTAGGTAACATAAGACAAAGGTGTCGTATAGTAGTTGTACAGCATAATATTATTGGAATTCGTATTATTGATATTGTAGAGATCTTTATTGGATGACAGTTTTCTCTGACAACTAAGTCGTTCCATTCTTTTCTTACAAAGGGGGCAATAAATTACTTTTGTTACGTTCTATTGCATGGTTTTGATAATAATTATGTTAATATTTTGCTAATATAGAAAAGATGAAAATACTTACAGATCAATCATACACAGATATTACACACAATCCACCTCATCCTAAACCTGACATTGTCATACTTTTCTCCATTTGAAATTTCTTTTGTATTTCCTTGAGTTCATAATTTAAATTGCGTACGTTATTTTGAATCGAATGCTACAACAGTAACCAAAAAATGAGATATAACTACTTTTCTGAAAGTAAACCACGATAAATGCACAAAGTAACATTGATAGATGTATGGTAACAATTATTCTACGGTGCAATTCTATGGTAACAGGACAAATGTCTGCAATCTGTATTTATTAAACATAACAGTTGCCCACCATGGTAAGCCTTTAGAATGCATTATTTTTACAAAATCCATGATAAATTCTACAGGTACACTTTTAGACATGTCGTCAAATATCATATTTTGAAACAAGAAAATATCCGTCTTCGCAGTGGCGTTTGAACTTGAAAACTGCCTGATCCTATTTACAGTAACTGGAAAACAGTTAACAGAATTTGTTCCAGGCAATATTACATTATTCTTACTGTATAGGGGTCCCTTGAAAATATTCGTCCCAATTTGTCTACATAAAGAAATTTCTTGTGTTCTTGAAACGTTTCATTTGTTAAAAAGATTACTTAACAACATTTTATATTTTGAGAATAAACTCGTATTTAGATTCCGATACGGGACATTATTTATGTAATCACGATTGTAAACAGAATACGTCAGAAAAATTCTGCTGCCGTGTTTCAATTTTAACACAACTCTTTGAAACACTTGTTTCATCATTGTGAATATGTTAAAAATAACAACATATGTGTTCAATATTTGCAAATAAAGAGTAAAACGTGTTCGTTTCATATGCATACATTCATATGGCTATTCATAACGATTTAGACCACGAATAAAGCCCTTCACGTGTCTCAGACCCCCATTACGTGCCGTCGTCAAGTATCGGAAAGGATAACAAATTTTCGCGGGAAACAATTAAATTCAACTGTCGCATAACACGTTGCTTACTACCGTCACATATGTTTGGCGCGACGATTCTGTTTTGAGAACCCGACGTCACACATACGTAGCAACGATAATTTTTCAGTTTACAGTCACACGAACAAATAATGTCTGTTCCAAAATTAACAGAGAGGGTGTTAAGCAAATGAATGTATAACTGACGCGCATATCAATTCTTAAGGTGCAGATCCATGATGAGGTATTTCATGAGATTTTCCTCTCATGAGACAAAGATCTCAGCAGCAACTGAATGTAAATAAATTGATCACCATATACAGGGTGTCCGCGCCAAAGGGATACAGGCCCGTAATTTCTCAAGTATTAAAGATACAAAAAAATTGTTTATATGAAAATTGCATGGTACAAGGGGGCAAATTTTGTAACGAAGACGAACTCTTTTTTACATTATTAGTTTAAGAGATACGATGGTCAAGTTCGTTTTTTTAAATGGAACTATGTACTTTTGCTCAGATCATTCGATAGTGCTTTTCAAGACGAATTCACTGACCTTTAATGTATACACCTGATTTTTAGTGGTTTTCGAAATATTGCGCCTACAAATTTACCGATTTTCAATGGAAGAAACACGGCCGAATAGGAAATACCGGTGGTAGTTCTTCCCGCGCCTGAAGTGCCACGTGTTAAACATTGCCTCTTGAAACAGATACGAAGGCTCTGCACCAGGAACGGCAGGCCCAAATCTGGACAATTGTTTTCCGGCCACAGATGTAGCATTTACAGTGTCGAGGAAGGTATCGTTGATACTTTACAATGAAAAACTATTGTCCAGAGTTTGGGTCTGCCGTTCCTGTTGCAGACCCTTCGTATCTGTTTCAAGAGGCAATGTCTAACACGAGGAACTTAAAGCGCGAACAAGACCACTACTGGTATTTCCTATTCGACCGGGTTTCTTCCGTTGAAAATCGGTAAATTTGTAGGCTCAATATCTCGAAAATCACTAAAAATCGGGTACATACATTAAAAGTCAGTGAATTCGTTTTGACAAGCACAATCGAATGATCTGAACAAAAGTACATAGTTCCATTTAAAAAAACGAACTTGACCATTGTATCTCTTAAACTAATAATGTAAAAAAGAGTTCGTCTTCGTTACAAAATTTGCCCCCTTGTACCATGCAATTTTCATATAAACAATTTTTTTGTATCTTTAATACTTGAGAAATTACGGGCCTGTATCACTTTGGCGCGGACACCCTTATATACAGGGTGCTCAAAAAAGTTGTGGTCAAACTTCGGGGGTATGTAGTACTCATCAAAACAAATCAAAATTCTTAACACGTTAAGTGTTACAGTGGAAACTCCATCTAGTCAGACATACTATAATGTTCTGTTTTAAATATAAATCGAGAACGAAAAAAACATGTACTATTGAAATTATACATGTTATTACCACAATATCAGAATTGGCCAACATCGCATAACAATTGCTAGGCAAAAAACTAAATGATTTAGTAAGTGAAGGTAGTCGACTCCGATCGGAGTCGGCGGCACCCCGCCAAAAAGTCGAGTGGCTTCAATCGGAGATTATCCTTCAGTCTACTTCTGTATTATTTAATAATTATGGTTCAATCTTACACATATTCCGAAATGACTGATATGGATTTCATGTGCGATAAAGCAAGTAGCAATGCTAGACAAGAAGCACTGCTGTATCAAGAAGCTTTTCCGAAACGTAGGCACTCTACCAGCAAAGTGTTCAATACCATACATCAACGTATTTTTATACCTAATGGAATCATCTTGTAACTCCGAAACTGATGATGTTTGGACCCATGTTCATTCAAACTTTTTTGTTTGCTTTTATGAGCGCTACATACCTTTTGACCCCAACTTATTTGAACACTCTGTACATGCATGTATGTATGTACATACATGTAAAGATTTTTGTCTCATCGTGGATCTCTACCTTTACAGAACACGTTTCCTGCTATTATTGTCTAGCTTGTCAGCGCTTATCTCAGTAATATGTATTAATGTGATCTGTTTTCCGAAATTGTCTTCACAATATTAGGCAGAGATTGTCCAAACAAATGGTTTCAGCCTAACTTTTAATTATGCAACATAATCGTTGAATTTCCACACTCTTTTCACTGAATTTTATTACAGATTTACAATAATTTATTTAATAACTGGGATTTTAACATTATATAGGTAAGCACCGCAAATAACAAATAAAAATGTACATTTTAAAAAAATTAATATCACTTTCATTGAACTGAAACAAACAACAGATTTTTCTAAAAATAGGAACATGGTTCGTTCATTTTCTTACAAAAAGCATGTCACTCTTATTTATTTCAAAGGTATATTAAAAGAGTACTCGAAAATAATTCGAACTTCTGTATTAATAAGTCTGTAATGGTAAGTATTCAATCATTAAACGCATTAATTAAAATCTTACTAGTTACCCCAACTGTTTATCAAAGAAATCATGTCTTTTCTGTCTTCCCTTCATGTCGTCAATAAAACTATTCTTCTTACTTAGTGTTACTTTCCCGTTAACGAGCACCGATGAACAAGCAACACGATTGTCACTATCCACTTAGGTAAACTAAATCAAACGATCATTTTAATCCAGAAACCACTCTTCTACTCTTTGTCTAAATTCGTCACAGAGATAGTAGTTTATTGGATACTAATGACTAATGACAGAATTAAACATTTTCCCAAAAAGAAAAATTAACACGCAGCATTTACACTGAAAAACTCGACGAAAATTCGTGTGGTGCGTCACAAGTTCAAAAATCGAGTGACGTGCAGCAATACGTCCAAAGTGTTAAAATCGCGTGGGTCACGAAGAGCAACCGGTGAAGAAGATGAAGAAGAGATGAACACACGTACCGCGTGAGCGAAACCCGTGACGCAGAGGAGAGCGAAAAGAATGAGAAAACGATCGAGTCCCGACATCATTCTGGATTCTATGCATACTCCGAGTATCGCGTCGGACTGATCCCGTTATCCCCATAGAACCGATTCCCCTGGTTCGATTTGTATCGGCACGACGTTATCCAGAAGATGCAGATGGCCGGCGCGCCTGAGAAAAGACGCGCAACGCTTCGAAGGAAGGAAAGGGTTATCAAACGCAAGGTCAAATGTTGGCTACGGGTAGAAAAAAAACAGAGGGAGACAGATAAACGCGAAGTGGACATATTCAGAGGAGGAAAGAAATAATCATGGTACAGAGAGACACGGAAAACGCACGATTTTGTCAACACGATAATCGAGGGAGTGCATACACAACTATTTCCAAACACTCCGTCATGGATAAAAAAGCAAACACCGTGTTACACCGGTTATGCTGTACAGCGCCTTTATTTTCCATACGATATAATTTTCACCAGACTTCGACGCACTACATATATCCTTTAACTATATCCCTTAACACGTTGAACGCCACAGTGAAAACGGCCATATGTCATCGGACATATATGTCAATCAGACACGATATAATTTACTATTTTTTATATAAATCGTAAGGGAAAAAAGAGTTGAATGCTCAGTTATGTTCTGCTGTTCCTACATTATTGTTTCAGTAAGGAGCGTACTCAGAATTTTGCGACAATCAATAATTGTTTAATTAAATTAAATTTGAGGTGTTGGTCGCCGGTAGCCGCCACGGCGTTCAACGTGTTAAACTACCTTTGACAGAGGACTGAATGAAACCAAATATGATGTCAGACACGATGTAGAACCGCGGGCGGTTGAGCATAGCTGTATAGGCCATTACATACCCGAAATATTGGCAGTACACTAACAAGGGAAGTTCGGTAACCCGAAAATTCCTATTGTTTTGAAACTTTGCAGGTTTGTAGAGAACCTCAATGGAAATATCAGGCAATTTTTTGTTTGTGCTGTAATTTGGTTCTTCAGGGTGAAAACACCCCTTAAAGGTTAATGTGTGTTTTCCTATTGTCCTGTATATCTTGAAAACTATAGCAGATATAAAAAAAATTGCTGGAATGAAAATTTAACGGCTTTTTCTGCTCTATAAAACTGTGCACCGAAATTATTAGAAATTTGTTGTCGAAATAAAAAAAATTCCAAACCCTTATTTAAAAAAATATTGTTCGTGTCAGGACAAAGAATATGCAGAATTTCATTACAAATACAAATATGTGTATTAAACCTATCCGACAATACAGTAATTCGATAATTTTACCGATGCGTGTGCCCGGGACGCTCGCCGTTGCACTTCGAACGATGCGTCATGAAGTACTTGAGAGTGTTTCTAGTATATTCGATATGAAATAAAGAAATAAACAATCGCGTGAACGAACATATTCATTCTATATATTATTGTTAAAAGTGTACACTTCACCAACGTTTTATCAAACTTTATTATTCATAATCCCTTCTTATACTTATCACTTTTATCTTTTTACAGCCGAAAAAGGTAACAACAAAATAGGGATAAGAGAACCAACGACCACGATTTCATCTTCTACCAAATACGAATTTACGATTATGAAAGAAGGACTACTTTGTTTATTATATTTTTTTGCACGCTACCATTCGCTGTCTAATTATCGCGTATAAATCACCAGCACACGAACCATGCACCCGATGATGGACGAACCATGGTGGAATTCATCAAGTACTTTCGATATAGCACTGACGGTTACCATATTGACACTAGAGCGAAGGTTTGTTCATACCGTTATCATGGACATCAAATTATACTTTAACAGTATACTTCATATGAGCACTAACCAGTATGCATAAAGCATAAGACGCCACTCAGTCAGCTTCTCGGGCCGCTTATATGTAGTTAAATTAGCAATTTTCATCGATACTTGTGTAACAACAATGACACAGTGTATAAAATGCGCATAACATTACTTGTAAAGAGCGTCGCACCGTCTTACTTGTTGATTCGGGACTTAACGCTCAAAGGATTCTCAGATAATAAGATAATTATTTCACGTTAGCAGAAAACTTACACATGCACGTGCACACAGTCGATATTTAAAACTTAGTAATAATAACAGTGACAGGAGTGATAATAATGATACGACATATGCATAGTATATGATTTAATTTTATTTAATTACTCCATTTCATAACATTCAACTGCAAAAGGAGCAAATATGCATGCTTTAATTTTCTCACTTATATTATCCACCGAAAAAAAATATAATGCCGACATGACGATGATTCCTCAGTAAAAATCGAGCACTTTAACCACGATTGCCACAATTTGTACGATCCTGCAGAGGATAATCGCAGACGCCGATGGCCGGATTAAACTCTGTTCCACTACCGCAAGACAAAGTGAAGCAGCCGCTGTAGTCACAATGCTGATATTTTGAGCAATCTCCTGGATATGGCCGAACATCTCCCTAAAATTATGAAAGCACATGTGAATATATGTAGTATATTAATCAATAAGTTTCTTTCAATTCATTTGACCAGTGTATTCATGATAATATTTAACCGTTTGTGTAGGTGCGTGAATTTGTTACTATTAGAATTAGAATTATTTAAGAATGTTGTTTGTACAAATACTTACGGTTACTGGTGCACAAAAGAAGAAACTGACGCAAACGAGCGCACACAGGAAAAACGAGAAGACCTTCATAGCTTCTGCCATTTTCTTCTATAAATCTGTTCTAGATCTCCCGAGAGACTTGTTTGACGAAGATATGGATTATATGTATATATATGATTTCTACGGACAAATACAGAAAATGATTTAATGCACTATCTGGAGAGGAAATTCTTTTCGTCACTTTGTTACTCGTTTCAACATCAATGCTTTACGCAAGCTCGCATTTTTTTCGACCTTAATAACATTTCGATAACATTTCGATTATGTCTACAGCTAGATGAAACTTTTGAAATGAAATCAACATACTCGTGCATCAATGTGTTTATTACCGGCTTTATCTACCCTTGAAATAATTTATACAAACATCAAAGGAAGAAATAATTTATTCTTTATGTAAATGTTATACTTGCATTACTATTCCGCTGTATTTTATTTTACATTGCGCTTATTCCATCTTTTTAGTCTGTTTAGCAATAATAAATATGGATGTTCCAGTTCAGTTTCTGTCTTAGGTATTCTTATCAGTCTACGAAATTTCGGAGACAAGAATAAAAGAGCTTGTAGAAATGATAAGAAACTAGTCGTAGTCCAAAATAAAAGTAAACCCTGAAACATTCAATTTTTAAGTTTTAATACTCTGAGAAGTGACAGTTATGAACTGATTACTTCAATTTTAGAAGTAAATATTTGTACAACTTACTGATGGTAAGAATGCAAAGATAAGTGTAATGCCAACATTAAATATTTTTAAGAATATATGCACTCTTCTTTTGAATGTTGTTTCAGAGTCAAGGTGTGGTATACGGTGAATCTAAAAATGTAATATTTCAAATAAAGTTCATACTTCAAATATAGTTCAATACTTCCATACATACTTCCAAAGACATATGATTACAAAGTCCAAAAATTATAGGTAATATAAATGAAGGATCCCTGGTAGTAAGATCTGTTATCCACCCAAAACCGCCAGTTACGAACTCCAGATAAACCTGATGGGCTTCTGAAATAAAATATTTTATACACTTAAATTATTGTTCATCTTTATTTGAAAGTATCATAAAATAGAATTCATATTTACCAGTATCTCTTTTAGGTAACATAAAACAAAGATTTCTCATGGTAGTTGTACAGCATAATAATATTGGAATTCGTATTATTGATAGTATAGGAATCTTTACTGGATGACAGTTTTCTCTGACAACTAAGTTGTTCCATTCTTCTCTTACCTGGAGGACAAAAAATTACTTTTGTTACCTTTCATTAAATGGTTTTGATAATCGTTATTGTTAACTGTAAGATGATAATACTTACAGATCGTTGATACACAGATGCTGCATATGATTCACTCCATCCTAAACTTGACATTGCCATATTTCTCTCCATTTGTAGTTTCTCTTGTATTGCCATGAATTCATGTTTCAAATTACTTATTTTAGCTTGAATCTGATGCTAAAATAATAACCAAAAATGAGACATAAATACTTTTCTGAAAGCAAAGCACGATAGATACGTAAAATAATATTTATAGATGTATGATAGCGATTACCTGATACACATTCAATGGTAATAAGATAAATGTTTGCAAACAAACTGTACTAAGCATAATAGTTGTCCACCATGGTAAGCCTGTCGAATGCATTGTTTTTACAAAATCCATGATAAGTTCTACGGGTACACTCTTAGACATGGCGTTAAATATCATATTTTGAAACAAAAAAACATCAGTATTTGCAGCAGCAGTTGAACTTGAAAACTGCCTGATTCTATTTACAGTAACTGGTAAACAATTAACAGAATTTGTTCCAAGGAATAATGCATTATTTTTACAGAATTGAGATCCTTTGAGAATATTTGTTCGAATTTGTCTAGATGAAGACATTTCTTGTCTTCTTACATCGTTTTGATCGTTAGAAAGGTTACTTAACATTTTATTTTTGGAGAATAAATTCGTATTTACATTCCGATGCGGAACATTATTCGTGTGATCTCGATTATAAACAAAATACGTAAGAAAAATTCTGTTGTCATGTTTCAATTCTAACATAACTCTTTGAAACATTTGCTTAATCATTGTGAATATGTTAAAAATAACAGCATATGTGTACAATACTCTCAAATAAAGGATAAAACGTGTTCGTTTCACATGTTTACATGAACATGACTCGCTTGGGGTCCCTCACGCGCTACAGACCCCTACCACGTTCCGTCACCAAGTATCAGAGAGGATAACAGATTTTCGCGGGAAACAACCAAATTCAACTGTAGCATAACACATTCGCTATCAGCGTCACATAGTGTGACGTGCCGCTTTCGTTTTGAGAACTCGATGTTACATGTATGTGACAGCGATAATATTTAATTTTATAGTCACGTGAGCAAATAAAGTCTGTTTTGAACTTAACACAACAGCAAGCAAACGAATGGACATATAACAGATGCGCTTAGTCTGACAATGAGGTTAGGTTGCTTCATTTCACCGACCAGGGGCGAACTAAAAGGGACATGCTCTGACAAATTTTGAAAATGTATAAAAAAATGTAAATAAACTTAATTTCACTTTGAAAGATAATTTTGTATTAATTAATTATTACTTAATTATTATTTTCCAGTAAATAATCCATTTATTCCTTTCAAAACTGATGTGTCACACATTTGTGAGTTTGGACATGAATTTGAGAAATATGCTCATTAATCTTATTTACTTCCTTTTTTATTGTGTGTATAAGTGAAAACTGCAGTATATTGTAGAAAAGTACAAAAAACAAAACATGGTCTGTGGTGGACGTGCTTTTCCAATCGATCATGGTAGCGAACGTGATAACTTCTACATCGGTGTGTTCCAAGCAATACTTCTGTTTAAAAATACATTATTTTTCATGTATGAACATTGTAGGCGTCATCGCAAACTTTTTTGGTCATACTAATGACAATTCATTTTTCAACCAATCCTAGCTTGTTTCTTTCCTTGATAAAAATGTGGATCTGCATATAATTCGTATAATGCTAATTGCAGAATTTCTAAAGCTAAAGCGCTGTAAACTGTGAAATTAATTTCTGTCGGGAAAATGTTAAAATTACAAAGTTAACTTTAGCACAGTAATAGACAGTTGCTCTTTCAACATATAATAGTTATAACATACGCTGCAGAGGCAATTGCAACGAATTTCGGCTTTTAATTAAACACATTCTGTTTTTAAAAATAATGTAGTTATTTAAATTTCGCGGGGTACGTTACCATTGGACGTTAGTTTCTAGCGCGGCATTAGTTAATCTTTTATTGTGTGGAAATGGCGGCAAAGTAATGCACCCAACTTGCACTCTGGAATTCATCGCACTCCTTCGCTTCGTGTGGATAGGCTTTTGCACAGCCGACTCTAGTACTAGCCGTGCTGAAGAACGTGGCAACACCGCTTATGTGAGGATCGGGAGTCCTACTTACAATAGTAGTTTTGTACTCAGCATTATAATTAACGTCATTTTGTTGTATAAAATTATACTAATATACAGTATTTTTTAATAACTATGTACAAGTAATATAAATATCATAATTATAGTAAGTAGAAGTAATAGAGAAATATACTAATCCTTAAAAATGTGGTATATATTTTGTGCACTCTCAGACGAGTTTGGTGTTGTGATGCATTATATTTGAAATATTTACAGAGATTTCAAGAAAATATAACTGTGAAACAAGATCAAACCATCTTTGAACCAAATTGAAGGATTTAAAAATTGTTAAAGGTATGTATAAGTTAATAGAGACCTGAAATAGACAAAATTATTGGTACGAAGCCAAATAGGTTAAGCGAACTCATGGAAAAGACTAAAGAGGTTAGCATAATTAGTTATTGAAAGGAACAATTATGCAGTTAATTATAAAATCGTGTTAGGGGACAGTATTATAATTGTGGAAAATTTTCTCACCACCCTAGGGGTATTTACCATGGCGCGTTCCCTTTTTTTATTATAATGGGTGGTTCGCCAATAGCCATATCATCCCACTTTATAAAATAAAATTAATATTTTTAAATAAAACAACAAAAACATAACTTTTGTATTCATAAAGAAATAAATATAAACAATAATATTTACATTTTGAAATAATAATAATAAATAATCTTGAATAATATTAATAACAAAACATAACGAAACATACTCTTGAAATACTACTAGTAAAACCTTAAATCTTGTGAAATAGTACAGACTAAGCAAATAAATAAAACTTTATTAATGTATTAAACCATATTGAAAAGAATAAGTTAAATATATATATAAAAATTGATGTTTTAAGAAAAGTGGAATTAAAAAAACATCATTGAAAATCTAGTTCCTATTAAAAGTTTTTAATTTTATGATTTTTTGAAGTAATGTCTGTACGTGTTTCCAACTGACTATTATTTACAGCTTTTACATAATCATTTAATAAAATATTTGAAAAAATTGATAATTTAAACAAAATACTGTGGTAAGCTTCACCACAAACGCATGTATCTGAAAATGCTAAATAATGTATATCTGATTGAATACTAATATATGTTAATTTACATAAAATATGTTTATGATTTTCAGATTGCAAAAATTGAGATTCCAAATAACCATCATGTATTATGGCCTCCATTATTACATATAAATGAATAAATGAGGCTATCACTTCTTCAGTGGGAACAGAAAGGCCCCCTCTTTGTAAGTGATCAAAATATATATCGCCTACAGTTTTACCTTTATCCTCCACAATTAATAATCGACATATATTGCAATTTAATTTTTAGCAACAGAATGGGACCCATACTCGAATGTGTAAATTTTAATGGAATCATCAACAACACAATCGGACAAACATGCGGAATCGAAGATTCCTAAAAAAACAAGTTACATCAATGGAAAGATCATGAAGATCGTTACTATTATCATCACAAATTCGAAATTTATTTTTGATTTTAGTAAAAGAAAACGAACTTGCCGATTTTGTAAATATATGTTTTAATCTAATATTTTCCTCATCTTTGGGGAATAAAAATATAGAATTGTAATTGTTATCTTTTAAAATACTATCATAATTTTCCTTGCAATTGGGAACACAGCAACGCCGTGGCATTATTGACAAATATATGAAATTTATAAAAAAAATATATGTAAAACAAAATGTCCAAAAATGCTATAGATTATATTAAATAAATGTGCTACATACAAAAATAAAAATCTGTAGAGTTAATATAAATAAATAAATCACCTGGAATATTGCTCCGTTTTTCACATTTAAAGAACTTTATGACTATATTAATATAAACATTTGAAAGATAGGCGGGAAACCGAAAGGCCGGTAGAGGGAGACTGTGTAGCCGGGAGTCCGGAGGCCGTGGGTAGTGAGAGATTGTTATGGCAGTTGGGTTAGATATATCGAAACCGGACTCCCGCGCTGTTGCCATTTTGCCTTCAACACGGCTAGTACTAGAGTCGGCTGTGCCCGTACGAATGGCATTAAAAAAATACATGAATGTTTTTTGTTGACATACGTTGAAAAGATAATTAAAACATAAAAAAAGTTAGCTTAAGGAGAAAAACTAATGAAAAAAATTAAACGTTCATCAGAGACTTGATGTCGCCCTAAAAAACACGTAGCTAGAATTTCGCAGTTCAGTGCTGAAGTGCTGCATCAAAACGATTTACACCTGAAAGGTACGCAGTGTGTAGCGGACAGAACCGGGAGTGGAAATTTTTTTCTTCTTTCGAGAAAAACTTTCCTCTTCCGAAGATTTCAGGCCCGAGCAGCAGAGTCCTTAAAGTTTAAGGCTTAAACAAAAGGAATGTTACATCTGCATCGCAGGCCCAGGGGGGGTCCTGTCCAGTTGCGCTGTTCCGTACATTGGCGAGCACAATAGGCGTCCCTCTACTCAGAAGCGGTACAGGAGAAAGAGCCTCCCACCACTCGCTTAACTCGCTCTTGTTCCTTGCGTGCGAAAACAGGAAACGAGAGTGAATTAGGCGAGTGGTGGGAGGCTCCTTCTCCTGTACCGCCCGTGAGCAAAGGGTCGCCTAGGATACTCGCCAGTCTACACAATTTTCGTTTTTCGAGAAAAGGTTTTCCTTTTTAACATTCATATTGGACGAAGTATGTATTTTCAATTATTTCTCGTGTTGTTGAGAAAATATATCGAAAATGGTTTACTCAAGATGAATGTGCTGTACATCGTAAGCAAATGGTATACAGAATAGCCTGGTAGACTGCTACGCTTATTTGCACGATAGGGTGCATAGGTCGCATCCCTACTAGATATCCGCCCTTGCTCCTTGGGAGCCGGGCTGAAAAGTTGTGCGGCTGGCGGCGGCGTTTGAGAAACAATATACATTTCTCGAAGAGTGAGCCATCCTTTAACGGAAATAAAAAATTGTTTGTTTTGCATTGTACATTCATGAGAATGTTATTAATAGATAGATGAAGTTTTCCCAATTAAAATGAGTCCAAACACGATCACATTCGGACTATTTGTTATCAGAGACATTCCGACTATCGAATCTTGTCTTATGCAAAGTTTTAATAAAAAATGAACCGAATGAAATCGTGTTTGGATTCATTTTTATTGAAAAAACCTCACCTATTCATGTGTACTATTTTCATCAATGTATTATAAAAAATAGAAAAATTTTATTTTTCGTTATACGATGACTCATTTGCGTCAACGGAAAAACTGTTTGGCAGCGGCCAACTGAAACCTCGCCGGTGCTCTATCTCTCTCCCTCCCAGAGAGGGATGACAACTTGCTCTAGCACGGTTGGCCGAAAATTCTCGGTCCTGAATGCTCTTTCAGGCAAGCATGGATCTCTCTATTGATTTTGGAAAATCTGTGGCATAAAAGCGAATTCATCTTCAATACATGCATTTGAGCATAGCTCTTACGCGAGCCGAACATGTGAAAATCGGGAGAACGATAAACAAAGTGAGACAAAGTATCAAACTTTGTTGTCTCTGTTAGAATGATTTTCGCGTAAAGGATCTTGTGCCGTTTCTCGCTTGTGCCAGAGAAGTCAAAAATTGGGACACACGAGCTGCAAGGGCCAGAACGTCGCGTGCCACTTGACGGGGACCCGGCCATAAATTAGGAAGGGGCCAAGCGTGTATGTCCCAGATTCCCTTAGCAAGAGGATTTTTCACGAAGAAAAGCCTCAAAAATGTAGCGAGTGTTGCGAGAGAATAAATACCGATTTCTTGTATTTAAATTTGGCGTGAATTGTATGGTTTATGTTTCACGTTCATTTTACATCTGCTTCCATTCCCTCTTTTTTTCAATTGTGCTGTTAAAAGTAAGATAACTCTTTCCTTATATCTAGGAATAATGAAAACAGTGTCATTGGATCTCTATCTTTTTCATTTTACTATTTATGCACTCAAGAAGTAGTTATACTGTATGTATCTAACTTCTAACCTCTTCGTTATAATTTCTTGTATACTTCGTTATAATGTGTTTGTACACGTGCTTAAGCTAATAGGAGGAAAAAAATATAAATTAACTAATTACAAATTCAATAATTCTTAAAAGGTAAATTATTAGATCGATGAATGTCAAAGAGTTCCCCAACTCCATCAGCTTCATTAAAGTTACCAACGCAATAAGATGTATTTCAATATTTAAAATATATTTTATTATAATACAGGGTTAAATCCTTTTCCTTGTTTAGGAGTCAAGTACGAATTTAATAACGTTACCGTCTTTGGTGGTCGGAATGTATTTGATTCCCAAAATCACCACCCCTAGACGCAGAGGGCGCAAGAAAACCTGTGGTTTTTCGAGAAGTCGGTATTTCAGAACATGTGACACGAAGTCCCATAAGATGATAGGTCTATTCTGTAGCACAGACGAGATATATGAATAGACCAATCATGCAATGTATTTTTTCGACCCGAATTCCTGGGGCATTAGTGCACAGACGAGATATATGAATAGACCAATCATGCAATGTATTTTTTCGGCCCGAATTCCTGGGGCACTAGTCACAGACGAGATATATGAGTAGACCAATCACACAGACGAGATATAAGAATAGACCAATCATGCAATGTACTTTTTCGGCCCGAATTCCTGGGGCACTAGTGCCCCATTACCATTTCCGTATCACTCACAACGTTACCAACAGAATGCAGAAACAGATTGTTGCGCTTACTGTGGTAAAAATTATAAATTCCTTGGCAGGTCACACGAACGACACATTCTTTAAAATAATATAACCTGTGAAATCACTGACACTCTATTCATACATATGTGTGCTTTTTTTATGCGCGCGATGGCGAAATAAGCTATTATATCGCATGGAGAGTTTTAGACTGCTGATATTTATGCAAAATCATATTTTTATAAAATTCTTCGTTTTTACATTTCGTACATTTCTGAATACTCAACGTACTGTGCACGTTTTTGTATGTTTGTACGTATCATAAACGCATAAACAATTTCTAAGAAAATGTTTGTAGGTGCGTGCTAGGCTATACTTCTAATATATTTGTACATACTTGCGTTTCTTTTAAATTTTAACCTTTTCAGGGTTTTCCAAATTGACTTTTATTTTACTTTTCATTTTACTTTTACCTTTTATATTTTCTTAAACAGATCATAATAGTTGAATCTCATCGTCAGACGTAACTACTAAACTTTAAAAAGGTTAAAGTTGAGACTGTATGTATGTATGTATACATACATATCTTTATGTAAATATAATTGCATATGAATACGTATATTTATTTTGAATACAATCAAGGTTTGAATTTTGTCGTGGGGTTTGTGGGATAATATAAGGATGCTGTTGGGTGTTTGCTCTTTAGTAAACCAATGTTCTTATTTATACAATTAGCGTATGGATTATAACTGTAGAAACATTAAGTATATTCCGGGATTATTAAGTCCTTCTTTCATGCCTTCACGTGGCCAATCTTGTTAACATTACCCAATATATTGGTATACTATTTACCGCACAGTCAAGAGCGTTGTCAGGGTAGCTGGTGTGTGTCTGACTGTGGAGTCGTTACAAACTTTTTTGACGCAGGTTCGATCCCCGCCCAAACATATATATTTTTATTTTTTTATGTTACACAAAAATAATGTATACTCCTAACCGTAATTAAGAGGATATATGACTAGAGAAATGATTCAACGAAGAGTGCTTCAAAATTATTTTTGTGAATATTTTAGTATAAAGTATGCTTAACATATATTTAAAATCTTTTTATATAAATATTATTTTCATTTTATGTAGTTAGAAATGCAAAAAAACATAATTAATGTATTAAAAAGAAATAATTAATGTACTAAAAAGAAATAAGTCCGGGCGAGAATCGAACCTGTGTCAAAAAGTTCGTCACCACTTTCACTGGCGCACACACATCCGCTGCACTAAACGCATTTTTGAAATTGTATTAAATAGTTTAGAAAACAACGCACGCGGCACAGTTTCAATGGATCGAGTCAATTTTATTTCTTTAACAATAAGTTATATACTGTTTTTCTGAAGATAGCAATGTTTAATATCGCATAATATACCCACAGAATAAAGAAAGTATAAAAATTCAAAGTAAAAGGTACTTTTTCGTGCGAAATACCTGGAAAAAATCGGTTTTTAATTTTTTTAACTACGGCGCACCTTACCGAAAAATTTGAATAAATTTGAGGATCATAGCTATGATAAGGTGTCCTTACCAAAAAAATATAAATGTGCTGTCTTTGAAACTTCAATAAGAAATCAGCATTTTTTGCATTTTTTTAATGTTTCTAAGTTTTTACAACTAGAATCTGCAACGAAAAAATCGGAAAAAATTCCCTAATATATGCCACCATATCCGGAATATGCTACATTTTTTTCAGAATTTTCGCATGCGACTAAATACGGAAAATAGTGCAAAACCGGATATTCTGAATTTTTCCTGTTACTACCTCCCGGTTGAGATAGAGGCTTGAAAATTTGTGTAAAATGGTTTCTTTTGGTAAACTGGTCCATCGCAAATCAAATTTAGTTTAAGGGCACATTTGACCTCCTTATCCGGTTATACTCTTTCTGGCTGCACTCAATTTAATACATAATCAATTTTTGTCCGCCGCGAGCCTGTGAGGCGTCGCCGCAGGTTTGCTCGCTCGCTGTTTCTTTATATGTGTGCGGCTGTATTCAATATTCACTCATGCATACTAATGAAGCGCCCGAGAAAACTCGCGCGACACAAATCGTCGCTGCATCGAGTTGACAATTGCCTATCAAACGTCCCTACTCTCTGCAGGACACACGCATTTACACATGAGTGCTGCTTGGTCTTACTAACACTTGTTTAATGAATACTTTATCAAGTAGTCGTCGTTCATGAGTAGAGGACGCTAAAATCAGTGTCGAAATTCTAAGTCGGTATGGCAGTCGCGTTGGGCCACGAAAGTCCATAAGGTGATTGGTCTATTCATATATCTCGTCTGTGGCCCCAGGAATTCGGGCCGAAAAAATACATTGCATGATTGGTCTATTCTTATATCTCGTCTGTGATTCGGGCCGAAAAAATACATTGCATGATTGTTCTATTTATATATCTCGTCTGTGTTCATATATCTCGTCTGTGACTGTAGTTTGTCGATGGTACGAATTTAGTGACGTTACCGTCTTTGGTGGTTGGAATGTATTTGATTCCCAAAATCACCGCAGAGGCGCAAGAAAACCTGTGGTTTTTCGAGAAGTCGGTATTTCAGAACATGTGACACGAAGTCCCATAAGATGATAGGTCTATTCTGTAGTTTGTCGATGGTCTATTCTTATATCTCGTCTGTGATGATAGGTCTATTCTGTAGTTTGTCGATGTTAAAGCGCTTGTTGATTTACTTCTACCTCGTTCTGGCAGATGTCGTGACATATATATATTTCTTGAGAGGTACTGTCAGAGCCCTCTATAGTAATTATATCGATTACACAGCAGAGTACATATAAAAAGTAAAATGTTTACAAGGAATATCTAGTATTATGAATTTTAATATAATATGCACATTCATAAGTACTGAACGGTTTATTTTTCATTGCGAGTATTTTATATCACAGACGTTATCATTCGTAGGCATTCCTTATCGCTTAACTTCTGATGATAGCATTTAAATACACAGTCTAACTTATTGTTGACAATAACAAATCTTTAAAAGTCTAATCGAACAATGTAAAGTGTTGCAATATTTTTAAAAACTATTTTCTCAATAGCTTAATTTACTCACTACCATCGAAATATTTATTAAATAACTGAATGATTAAATTAAGCAAATGAGTTATCAGTGACATATCGTTAAATATATGTTTCTTCAGTTACATGACTGCAAAATGACGTACATTTTTTCTTAAGAAACGAATATTACTTTCATAAAAAAAGTTCCATATTCACATCACTCAAATGTCTACCTCAGGCGCACTCTTAAAAAATATATATTTGGAGTCTTAAGCTGACTAACTGCAAGACACTTATAAAATATAGAAGTAAACTTGAAAGATCTATATCTGTTTATCGACGAGAGCCGGAAAGGATCGGAATAAACGCGTTCATTTTATCGAGGTGGGGGATGAAGGGGTGTCGCGGTCCGAGTGTCTTTGCATTAACATTTGCCATCCCTTCTTTTCGCGGAAACCGCAGTCTGCACCATCATGTCGATTTCCACCCTCTCCCATCAAGGGGAAGAAACGACGGCGTAGCACCTCAACAAATAGCATCGCACCCCTGGTAGCCACCTACGACGTCGATCTAATCTCGAGGCAGCGGTTGGTCCTCGAGATCCTGACTGTTTTCTCTCGGCGAATGGGCGTGTTGGAAACGCCCATCACCCCTTGCTGCATACATCTGCACCCCTATGCCGTCTCAGGGGTGGAGTCGACCAATGACACGGTGGTAACGCTCGTCTGACAACGTGGCCTCCGGAGCCGCCCCCGCATTTCCGTGGCTAACTAGCACTACCCCACTATAGTCGCTTCAGCCACTCAGCCAGCAAGTCCCCGGGCCGTCTAGTCGCACGTTGGAATTCCCCACCTATCCTGCTGTCACCTTCCTCTGACCCCTCTTCATCTCTGCTACCACTACTCTTCTGGGCCAACGTACCAGCCACATCGGAAAAGCGGTGTACATCGGCCGATAGCCTGACTAAACCTCTACCTAGTGATGGCTGCGACCTCGTCCTACCTGGGTTTCGGGAAACTGAATTATTCACATTATCGAGAACCGTTCCTTGATTTCTGCATTGTTTATACTGGGGTGGTGAGATGATTTTCTATAATATATGGTATGATGATAGTTGCAAGAGGTTTTTTGGTATAAACCAATAGCTCCGTGCGGAGCTATGTTCCAACGTTTTGCCAACATTGCAAACTTCAGCGGAGTTTCTCTATCCCAATGAACCGTGATCATGTTCTGGTTTATTAATCACCAATGATAGATATTAGTTGGTCAGCTGATCAATCACTCGCAACTATCAGCAGAGCAACCGGAACCGTGAAAGCTTCAAGGATATGATATATGATATTTAAAAAAGACTTTAGAATTTATTCACCAGCTATAAAAATATTAGATTGAACATATAGATTGAAAAATTAACTCGTTCAGAGATAAAATGATTTTTTATTTTAAGAATGTAAGTTAGTTTGTTTATTGGTATTTATCGCAGGTGGTAAATGAACGATTCTTTTGGCATATAGAAGATCTCTGTTAAGTAGCTTGATCAAAGCCAGAATTTTTATTAAAGTGTACATCACTCAATGTACAAACTAGCTCACTTCAATGTTATTGTTGTTATTTCTACACATGACAAATAAAAAATTCTGTAGAAGATATTATACTCTTACTCGGGTACTTACATGAATGTGAAACTCGTATCAAGTAGTAACATCCTCACGTAGCCAGACATCAGGTTCTGGACGTACACATTATTAGTACGCTGACATAATAACTAAACAGCGGATGTTTATGCAAATTTACACCTTTAGAGCTGAATATTTTTTTCTTTTATTGTACCCGATGAAACGAGACATCAGCTAAACTGCATTATGTTCTTTAAATGTTCCAAAAATTTGCTTTGTATTTTCCTTACATCACAGCGTGCATTTTTTATGTGTGTTAATACGTTAAATCTTATAAACATCCGCAGTCTAAAAATAACACAATATGAACGGTTTCTGAAGTCCCATAAAATCATGTCCAAATTATTCTAATGTATCCTCGAAATCTATTGAATGAAAATTTCAGAACAAGAGTGGCTCGAGTCCATCGCTGGCTGTAGCAATCTACGTCGTGGCCGCGGCCGTTTAGAAAGTTCTGTAGGTGTTTCGCCCACCCCCTGGCAGCAACCCACCCTCTCCTGGGAGCACGTCGAGCGTGTTGAAGAACGACCCGTGATTCCACGCAGTATGGCTACGGTCAGGAGAGACAGGAAACTCTGACAGGCAGTCGGGCCAACAGTTCGTGTATGTGCGTACACGAGCGGACAGACGCATCGTGCATACACTGACACGGCCACCAACACATACACGGGGTCGCGGGTACGCCCTTCCCAGCGAGATGAGTAGGTACGCCGAGGCTCGAAGCCACCCCGTCACGGAGAACGCTTTGGGACTTCGTGCGACTCCCTCGGCGTCGTGTCGGAACCACTACCGGACCGGTTGTCCGGGGATGCTCGACTTTCGATCAGCCGCCAAGGATGGCCGCAGGTCAGTTCGATAAGGCGCGCCTCTTGCTTTTCTTGCCACCGATACACCCCAGCTGGATTGCAACCACCTTCGGCCACGCGGTGCTCAGTGTACAGTGACACGCATTTCTTTTCTTTCCGTCAGTCTTTTATTTCTTTTATTTACAATGATCTGGCCCTTTTTGCAGTTCTCATAATTGTTTAGTGGTATCGTACTGCCCTGTTCGTTCACGTGGTGCTCAGTGTGTGATGACACGCATTTCATTCCGGCCTTTCAGTCTTTTATGTGTTTTATTTACAATGATCTACCTTTTTTTGCAGTTTTTGTAAATATTTGGTGGTATCGTATCGCCCAATTCAGTTATTGGGTGCTCAGTGTACAGTGATACGCTTTTCTTTTCTGCAGTTTTTTTATTTGGTGACACTATACCCCCCCACCTCCGATCATGGGATACTCAGTGTACAGTGATACGCATTCATTTTCTTTCCTTTAGTCTTTTATTTATTTTATCTACAATGATCTGTCGCTTTTTGTAGTTTTTGAGAATATTTGGTGGTATCGCACCACCCCCTTCGGTGATGGAGTGCACAGTGTATTGTGACACGCACTTCTTTTCTCCTTCACGGTGTTTGATATTCTGTTTTCTTTGCGTTCACCTTTGATCTTTTCTGTAATCGTGACTTCGGATCCCGGTGTCATCTCTGGTAACGCGGCGCTGAGTGTATAGTGATACAAGCTGACTTTTTCGAAATTTTTTTCGTTTATGATAAACCTTTCTTTTCTGCGATTGTTGAGTTGGCGACTTTGTGCCTGGATTTAGACCGCAGCTTCCTGACGCTTGCCCGCGAATGTGCTCAAATGGATTGCATCATTGTTTTTTCAGAGAGTTTTATTAAACGTTTTAGAAACAGTGTTTGGTTGAATTTTTTTATTGTGAAATTGTTTTATTAAAAATAAGTTAGTAATCGCTTTGAATTTTTTTTAGTAATTACGCACTGCTTTAATTTATTAACAATCTTCGATATAACAGTATTCCTGTTTCTCGATTAATTGGTTCTGTTGTCATTAAATCTTGTCCCGTGAAAAAACATCCAGACATTTCACGTGCAGAAGATTCAACTAACGTCATTCATCCATTACTTAGAAAGAACTTTGAAGCGTTTGGTTGTATTAAGTTCTTTTACACTCATCATACAGTATTTAGAGAATTTCTTCTACCAGGACTATAACTGTCACAGGCAATTTTCACCTAATTCATCCGTTTTTTAATTAATTTCTGCATCCTGTCTGCTCAGCTTATTCCGTATGCCTGCACGATTTATAATTAATATAATATCTAATTTTCTTAGACGTTTTAAAACAAAATTTTAAATATTATCTTTAATGCCCTTGTCTCGCATAAAGGAAACGTTTATACATTGTGACTTAGAATACACAAATTTTCAGTAGAAGATTGACCAATACCTTCTAAGTTTAGGTGTATGCGTAAATCAGGAGAAGAGTGATGAACTTAATATTTTCATTCGCTATTGAAACCATTTATACTTAATTAACGTGTAGGATGTAAGAAAATGATTTAAAGATGTAAGTGTGAACGTCAAAGGAGGTAATCTGTTGGGGTTGAAGGAACTCGACTGATCGGGTTAGGTTGCTAGGTTTTTGGTGTGAGAAGAAGGTGGTTGGTTCCCCAGGCCAGAAACGGAAGCTTTGGTTGGCTTAGGCATGGCCGTGTTTTTCTTGCCGCGGATCATTAGGACGATTAGGGTTCCTCCGAAAAGGGGGAGAACAGATTAACGCTTGAGCTCTTCTTGCGGTCCGCTTCGCTTTCTTAAACGGACTCCTTTTCTTCAGCCAGCCATTCAGGTTTTTAAATTTCCCATACAAAAGTGTTCATCGATAGCAAACACCATGGATTAATAATACCTTTAACCTTTTATGTAGTTTTTAGGGACAAAATAAAATCACAACTTTAGCGTTTCATTGAAATTGGACTCCAGATTGCAATCAATGCTTATTTTTCTTTTATCCAATGCCTGTTGATTAAAATTGTGTTTTCCAGTTTTATCTTTATGCTATAGAATATTAATAATGTATGCATACATTGATATTTATCTTTGTGTACGTATTTGAATTTCAATATATCAAATAACTAGTAACTCCTGTGTATGGTCAGATATACAAATGTTCGCAATTATAAGAAAGTTAATAACCAAATTTGTTTTACCATACTGATTACTTGCATCGCATTAAGAAATTTCAATTCATTGAGCAAAATACTACTTTCTATATTTTGTATAATACCAATATTCATTTGGTGCCACAAATATTATTTTTCGTCAAAAGTATAACTTCATATTAACAAACTTTTAATTCCTACTTCAAAATGCACTTCCTATATCTTGCAAAACGAAACTCAACGCGAGATGTTAACTTTGCAACTGTATGTAACCGGTAGTTTATTTCAGATACTTTTTCACTGCTGCAAAGAACTTTTATCATTTTTTTATTTCGTGCTGCGAACTGACTAATTGTTAAGTAAATTTCTGTTGCAGGGAACAACAGATTACTCGATATTCCGTGTCACGTATGCGGCGACAAGAGTTCTGGAAGACATTACGGCATCTACAGTTGCGACGGTAATTATTCGTCTCTCTACAATTTAATTGTTATTCCGGAAGACTTTTATTTATTAGTAATTTTATTAATAAATAACAGATAGTGATAATACCGAATTTATTCATTAATATATAAAGATTATTAAAACATACAAGGTGTGTTGGTCACAATTAAATTTTTACCTGAAAATTTTTAATAAAATTCCATTTATTAAGCAAACGTTCTTAAAACATTCAATTATTCAAATTACTTAAATCTCGTAACAACTTCAAAACAAAACTATTTAAGTTATTAATGAATTATTCGTCAGTTTTTTGGATTACACTGGAATATGGATTATTCATTTCGATATTTTGCAATGTACTGCAGTAAAACAATATACAATCCTCAGGGTTGATTGTCTGTAGCCTCTAAATATTCGGGTTAATTTTTACTGTTTTGAAAGTGTTGCAAGGATCAGTATTTCAAATTACAACGTACGATAAACAATAGTACTGCCATCAAGGGAACTGTTTCAAATTATTGACAGTGTGAAAAATAGCAGAATTGTGTTTAATTTAATGAAGAAATACGATGAAGAATGCTAAATTTAGTAATATTTAATAATTACATTTAAATTCAATTATGATGATTGAATTATACTGATCGATTTAACTATTCAATTGATCGAAATATACTGACGTAGTTTTTTATAAAAAATTATCAGTTATCTTTTACAAAAGACAATCACAGAAAACCACGTTTAATACGTATTACAAAATTAATTACATTTAAGAAGAATATATTCAGTTTTTGTTAAAAAATCCGATAAAATTTTCGAATGATCGACATTACCATGGCTCCACCATTTAACACGTTCCCTGCCACGTGTACCGTTTTCGGTACACGCAACAATTTTAATTTGATCACGTAACTACCAACTCTTATGAAATTACGAATAACATTTACCTTGAAATGACAGTAGAAATAGAAAGTGTAATATGAAATAGATAAATACTTGTACAATCAATCACGTGTATTAACACCTTCAACGCCGTGGCAGTCACCGATGACCGACACCTCAAATCTTATTTAATTAAATAAGTATTGATTATCACAAAATTCTGAGCAAACTTCATACTGAAACAATAATGTAGGAACAGAAGAACACGACTGAGTACTCAAATCATTTTTTTTTACGACGATTTACATACAAAATAGTAAATTATATCGTGATTGATTAGGTATGGCTGTTGTCGCTGTGGCGGTCAACGTGTTAATAAATAGCCATTCTCGCGGGTCTGTCCAGTAACGGAATTTTCTACTGTGGCAGGGAACGTGTTGAAACTCGCTGCAATTTAATGCGGTAACGCTTAATTTCTGTATTGTAACGTACGAATCATGTCGATCGGCAGGTTGTTCAGGTTTTTTCAAGAGGAGCATCCACAGCAATCGGCAGTACGTTTGCAAGGGCGAGGGTGATATGAGAGGGCGCTGCCCCATCGATAAGACGCATAGGAATCAGTGTCGTGCATGCCGCCTTGCTAAGTGCTTCGAAGCGAACATGAACAGAAACGGTAAGTGATCACGATTCAATGTTTATCGTAGTATTCGCGGGAAGAGAAGCGTCTCCTATAGAAAAAGAACCTCCTATAGGTCCGCGCGACGGAAGTCCCCTACGAAATCAGTGGACAACCGGGAGGGGTCTATGAGAGGTCTATCAAGAGGAGGGCCCGGGTTCTCGAATTCCAGCAGAGCAGGCTGTGAGTGCCTCTCTCTTTTTCTCGCGAATCTTTATATCGTTGTTCACTATAGTAGAAGCAAAGAAATAAGCCGTTCGAGATCACTACCCTGTCTAGACTACCTTTATGCACGGAAGACTACTCTCATAGGTCTACCGCATGTTTCTTTTTTGAATTTCAGTTTTGTAGACTTCTGGTTGTTGTAGCGAATCGATTTGCACAACAGAGATACCAGGTAACAGTAGTGGGAACACATTCAGTGAATTTACTACAAATACTAGAAGATACTTCTTGTTTCATCATTTGAAAATGATGTATTACCTTTTGTTTTTTCAAAAAATATACAAAAGTTGCCAGACAGATGGAAGACCATAGACAAATTTTGGACCATAGACATTAATATAATTATAACAAATTGTCATTTTGGTTTAGATTTCTACGACGAGCACTTATGATATCCTATTTTATGATTAGTCGTCTTCTTTTTTGTTTCTTCCTCAGTTTTGCGTTGAGTTTGTTGGGTGAAGATTTTATTATTCGCAAGCGCATATAGGCGCAATTTTGAGTACTGATTTATAAAATTTAAAATTTACTAATAATACATCAAAATGCGTAACATTCTAATGATTTTGTAGACATAAATATAACAAAAATATTATATGAAATAAATTGGCTTTGAACTAAAGTTGCATAAAACAGTAAAACATTTAGTACACGATACATGTGTTTCATTATGTAATTTTTATTTTTTCTTAAAGAAAAATAATATTACGTTCATTTATCATGATATAATTAGTAATACTAAATTTACAATTTAAATCATTTTTAGCAATATATTTTTATCCACATTTGAATATTAGAGCCAAGGGGTAGTGATCTATTTCTTTTGTCTGTACTATAGCAACAAATTCGATTAATACGACCCCTTTTGTAAATTTAAATTGTATCCTAAATAATAATTCAAAAATTATTCTCATCCATGTAGACGCTTCAAAAATATTTAACAGTAGATTACAGTCACATGCAAAATTCGGTATAACCTTTTATTTCAGCAAATTATGTTCATCTGCTGAGTTTTTCACTATTATAATTTATATGATTATAATAATATTAGGAACTAATTCGAATTTATACTCGATCTGGTTTTTCGTCCTCAAGATAAATTTGATATTTCTTCTGCTCCTGAAGAACTGTCCAATTGTAATGTTCATCCTCCTGCTCTGACTGTTAGTCTATCTTTAATTATTGACATATATTCTGAAACATCTCTAATGACTAATATGAATTTAATGTTGACTAATTATTCCATGACTAATAATTACTTAAACAGTATTGACTGGGATTATAAGCTTTCCACTCCTATCGCTTTTGATTACATTTATTTAATCTAAATTATGTTAACACGTTAAATGCCACAGTGAAAATGAATGCCACTAGTCAGGCATACTATAATTTACTGTTTTTAATATAAATCATAAAGAAAAAAAAATATTCGAGTGTTCATCGTGTTTTTATGATCCTACATTGCAATATGAAAATTGCTCAGGATTGTGTAAGAATAAATAGTTATTTAATTAAATTAAATTTGGGGTGCCGATTACCGGTGACCACCGCGGCATTCAACATGTTAATGATACTCATGCGTATGCAGGTAACCCTCCTAATAAGGAATAGTTCCTTTCGACGTAACATGGATGTAGCATTTTCTCATCACCGTGTTTTAGGAGTAAAGCAGGTTACCTGTTGTTACAAAAATCATAGCTCTTTCTATCCATATTGGTTCATTAAACAATTACTTCACTTCATTAAATCTGTAAAACTAGCGTGCAGCAACACCTCTTATTCTGATTATCTCACTTTTCCTAACATGAGATTTAAATACAAGTTCATAACATTCAAATGATATATAAATTTGAAAGACATGCATCTAACAATCCGTAAATCTTTTGAAACTTTATTATTTATTATTTATTTATTGATACCTCATTCGTTCTTTCGGGCCTTGGAGGACTTGGGTTTTATACATCCTTAAATCTGCTTATATTGTAGGTAGCTGAAATGATATATGTGGGATACGTAAGCTAATTGCTTCCACAACAAGTACAAAGATATAAATATATAAAAATGAATGACAAATATAAATATGAATTACACTTAAATTAAACATTACGTAACATAAAATATACATTAAATTGATCCTTAAATGACTAATTGAATATTATATAAACTATTCTTAACCTTTATAGACTTCATTAGTTTTACTGTTTTTTTGTTCATATCAACTGCATTACAATAATGTATATTTAAACTTTAGCACGGAAATTGCTGAATGCCTTGTAAATTACATCGAATCTACTTTCGCCTTTCATGTTTCACAATTACCTGATTTCATGTACGGTTATTTTGGAAGTGGTGGTTCAACCAAGAAGGATATGATTCTGCATGAAGAAATACATAAAAAGTGTAGAATAAAATGTTTTCATACGATGGTGTATTTTTGAAAAATATCGTTTTCAGAATTTTGTTGAGTACACGTGCATTTGCTTATATCTTGACTCAGCAGATCTCTACTGTTTACTACGACGATATTATGAGCAATGACTTTTTAAAAGAAAATAGTAGTTTAACATTTGAGAAATTAAAGGTTTAAAACCCCTTAGAAAGTGTTCAAAGAAATTTAGTGCGAAGAACATAGTAGCTATACGATAAAGTGGTTGTGCCCAACAACGTTTTAGTTAATAAAATAAAATATTCTACATGTGAAGACTTAATTTTTTTTTTCATGTATATTTTTTCCGTATCGCTCCTTATCAGATACAATAAATAAAATTAGAAATACGACCACAGTACAGTTAGGTCAGTTGTGTCGAGACATTGTCAAACGCACGTGTACTCCATGAATATTAACACGTTGAGTACCGTAGTGAAACAGTCATACCCAATCAGACACGATATAATTTACTATTTTTTATGTAAATCGTAAAAGAAAAAATATTTGTGTACTCAATCGTGTTCTTCTGTCCCTACATTATTGTTTCAGTATGAAGTTTGCTCAGAATTTTGTGACAATCAATAACTATTTAAGTTAACTTAGAGGTGTTGGTCACCGGTGATCCCACGGCATTCAATGTGTTAAGTCATTTCTTTCGAAAGTAAAACCTCGTATGAAAATAGCGTAGATTCTACATTTTCAGTGTACTTTTTCATGTATGAACAATCACCTTTTTCGCAGTTGTACTACCAATTACAGTACACCCTATACATGCATTATTTGAACAAATTTAATTCATTCATTGATACTGATGATATACATATTTGATTATGTATATCAACTCATGTCTGTCCGATATCTTCTTAAATATTGTAAGTTTGTAATGGTCAGAATGCTTTGGCTAATTTTTAACAAGTGTCTAGATGAAGATATTCCCCTGACAGATATATACATATGTACGTATTATAGTTCGTAATTATAAAATGATTTGCTTAAAATACGTTATGCACGTTTGAGAAATAACATCTGTATAATGAATGTAATTGTATCCAGAGAATTTTTCTGTATTGTGATGGTATCAATAAAGTTTCACGTTTATTAATACTAGACTTACCAAGGCAGTCAAAATGACTGGTTTGCAATTTTACTATGAACGATTTATTTTTGACGACTATTTTGTTTACTTTGATTTGATGCTAAATAAAACTAAAGAAGAATATTAATAAACGTTATTTCACTGAATTACTTGCTTTTTTCTAAAACGTGTCATTTTGATCGCGTCTATGAAGTAGGTGCACGTTAATCGTCGGTAGATCTAGTGTCACAGTTATTTGAGCATAATCTCAGTACATTTCTTATCATTCCAAAGGGTTTTGACTATTTATGATAATGATAAATAAATAGAATAACTAACGATTAGCTGTTAAAATTTGACAAGTAAAAATTAATAGAAACCCTTTGATTATTTTACGGTTTCAGGGGTCAAAGGTCTTCGAACCGCAAATACAACACAAGCCATTGGTCAGTCAAACTTTCCTAAGCAAACGTTCTCATGGGCCTAGTAAAACAGTAATCAAATTTAAACAGACTGTTTGTTGTTAGTTCTATGCCTGAATTGCCAAGGGGTACATTTGATTTGTGACATGTCTCTCGTCGTCAACAACAGAAACTTGTTATTCTTTGACTTTAACACTGTAGTGGTAACTCCCGCAACTAGTCAGACACGCGAAAATACCTTTTATTAACATGTATTGTTGAACATATAAGTATTGATTTATTTAATAATATACTGCTTATTTTGTACTATCGTTGAAACATAGATATAACTAAAAATTTCCATGGTGTAATCAGTTATTTGATGAAATTATTATTGATACGTAGGTCACCGATGGTACACGTGGCGCTTAACGTGTTAATATTATATTTAGTTTGTTGCGAGTCGAATTCGAGATGGAAATACATTTTGTCTTATCACACATTGTTGCCAATCTTCCGACAAATTAACACCATCAGAGCGAGCTGTTGAGGATGATATACCTGCAGTTCGAGATGTAAAATGGTACTGCTTTGTAACATATTTTGATAATAATTTAAATACAGTGTGGTAAAAAGAGGGCTCAGAAGTTTAAATGTACATAGTACTCACCAAATGGAAGACAGAAAGATTCTAATAAATATTGGTCAAAAAATTAATATTTTCAAAGCATAAACAATTTCTTTGCTCGCTTCTGATGCTCTATGACGGCAGGAAACCAAGGAATTATCTGTCCTCTTCCCACATTGTACACACGTATCATAATACAGAATTATCATATCATTAGACTTCCCCAGAGAAGTGTTAGCCAAACATCCTCGCAATCAGTGAACAGTTGTAGAGGGCTGATACAAAATTTTCACAGTGCAGTAAGAATGATATCGTATTACTCGAATCAAGAAATATAAGAAGGGCATTTCATATATGGACGTGGCAATGGAAGCATTGTAGCAGCACGAAGACTTTGAAAAATATCAGAATCGGCAAATACTATCTCACACATTGTTTAAAAAACTTTACCAATGCCTTTGTGAAGCCGGTTCGTTTGAAACACTACATCGGGATTCGGAGAGACCTGAGTCTGTTCCGATTTGCAATTCTGTGGTACGAAGATGTGAAGCTTGTGTGGAAATGGGAGGGGAACATGTAGGAAATCTTCTGTGATCACGAAAAGAAGAAATGGTGAAATAATAAATTGTTTTTGTGCAGCAAGGTAGCTCTCGCAGCGAGCACACCACTCGCTCTAATCGAAACGAAAACTTGTTTATAATTTTGAAAATATTAAGTTTTCGGCTCATATTTATTAGCATTTTCTTCCTCCATTTGACGAGTACTATCCAGTCTTAAAACTCTGAACCTTTTTTACCAGCCTGTACAACAGTGTGTGCAGTTGACTAAATAATGTGTTTATCGGAGAGTGTTGGTGTTGGCGCGAGTGTGATGTTGTTTGCATGATGGTGATTGTGAGACTTTTTCAATGCTGTTTGTATATCTACTAAAACCTTACTAAAATATATATTATCTACTTGAGTTGGAATTTAATCGACCACACACGTGGGCCATAAACGTCTACTTAATACATAAAACTGTTATCAAAGTGAAAAGGTCAGACGGCGAGTGGGACACGTGCAATTCACTTTTAGCCCGAAGTAGCTATCACGTGTGAGAAACGTTATTGCAACCAAAGTGGTTAATATATACAATATAAAAATATATTATTAGTAAAACTGTATGGTTTCCTTTAACCTGCTGGAAGGTCTACAAGTCGTGAAATGACTTCAAAAAACAATTATATTCTTGCACATTATTTTGTGAATGTCGTTCACCACTTACAGATTTATTTATTTCTCTACATTTCCCTAGATTTCATTTACATTTATTAATTCGTAGAATACATAAGTTGTTTTCCGCGCAATGTAATGAAGAATAGTTCTATAGTAAAGTTACTTTTTTTTATCATAGCGTGAAAAATATCATTAATATTAAAGCGAATAAGGGCGTTTAATTTAGTTTCGTAAAATTCTGTGCGTCTCTATCAGTCGAAGAGAGACTTCAATAGAAGCGGCTCGAATGCGAGGACTCAATAATGATTCTGCAAACTCATGCTACGTTTCGATTTTCTGTGATCACTCACTTAATCGTAACTTCGCGCCCTCGTCTCGATAATTTCCGAAATTCATGTTACGAATGTATAGCACGTTCTTCGATAAACGTTGTCGAGCATTTCCATTTAATTAATTAATCGATCGAAAACGCGTAATCTCCTTTCGATGCGGCATTACATTATGTCCCCAATGAAAAGCTGAATAGTAATTAACTCCTATTTACCGTAAATTTTATTGCTTACCTTGTATGATTTTCCGCGAACATTGCAAAACTCCGAACTAGGAACAGAAATTACAATTAATTTTAAAAGTGCAATGTTAACTACTCGATTATTCAATCGGAGAAGGATATTTTTAACAAAGGTAGAAGGTACATAATTTTGGATGTTCACAAAGAGTCTTGATTGAACAAGAGCTCTGGCATAAATTTGGCGTTGTATTTTGCGCTATTCATAGCAAATCCGATTTAATATCGTTGAATGTACGACTTTCTATAATTCTCGGTTGATATTTCAACTAAATAATCCATGACGATCACATGGAATTCTCGTTCAATACTAAGCATAGCGGAAAAAGTATCACGCATAAAACAACTTTGTAAAATAATGTAATAATTTATGTTTATTGAAATAAATTATTAAATTATGTACACTGATTTGTGTAATATGTGTATGTTCTTTTGTCAGAGATCACTTTTGTAGTGCAATTTTTCCCAGAACTGAAAAGCTTTGCGTTTTGGCATTTCGTTGTCAATTGGCATTTTTTCTATGGACATTTTTATTTGCATTTTATCATTGATTTCGCGTTCGTTGAATATAGCGGATAATTTGAAGTAAATACATTCACTGAACAAAGTGAATCTAAACAAAATCGACAACAAACAACGCATGAATAAACACACAGTATACTATCGAGTAATAAATTACAATGCCATTTATTAATAGAGTCAACTGAGAGAAACAGTCTGATTGAAAACGACATTGGAAAACAGAAGAATGAGGAACATATTTCGAATAACAGTAAAAGACATTCATAAGCACAGAAATGTTACAATAAAATGTATCAAGTAAAATTGTAAGTAAAATTCAGCAAACAAAAAGCAAAAAGCGAAAGAAAAATGAAATCAAGATAAAAAAGACACGGAGAAAGAGAGGAGACTAAGGATGAGAGAGCCCCATGCAAATCTAGATTATAAAAAAGGACAAGCAATAAGACAGGACAAAAACGGCAGAGCTAGATAGAAAGGGGACTGTTATGCACTAGACAGAAAGACACAAGAAAAGAAAGAAAGCCGGAGAAAGGTGGAACATATTCAATGGAGAGCAAAGACGATGACATAAAGGGACGTGGTATAAGAAATTGGAAATCCCGATTAAACAAAGAATTGTACAACAAGTAAACGAAACACGACTGAATCAAAAGGTACAGAGCTAGATAGAAAGTTGATCATGCACCATGCAGAAGAAAATAAGGAAGTCAGATACAGATGAAACATATTCAAAAGAAAACAAGGAGAATGACATCGAAGGAAAGATAAAAGTTTAGAGAATCTCATTTAAATAAAGATTTATAGAGGAAGTCAAGAAAGTAGGAGGGAATCGAAGGGTACATACATAGGAGGCTGACTATGCACTAAACAGAAAGAACTAAGGAAATCAAAAACTAGGAAGAAAGATAAAGGTAGAACATATTCAAAGAAAAGCAAAGAGAATGTCTTTGAGAGAAAATACAAGAATAGAGAATCTCATTCAAGCAAAGGACTGTAGAGAAAGTAAAGATAACAAGAGGGAATGAAAGGGTACAGAGTTAGATAAAAGGCTAATCATGCACAAGGTAGGAAGAAATAAGGAAATCAAAAACTAAGAAGTCAGATAAAGATGAAACATATTCAAAGAAAGGCAGAGGGAATAGCATCGAGAAAAATATACAAGAATGGGGAATCTCATGTAAACAAAGAATTATGAAACATGTAAAGGAAATACGAGGGAATTAAAGGGTACACAGTTAGATAGAAGGTTGATCATGCACTACACAGAAAGAACGAAGGAAATCAAAAACTAGGAAGCCAGAGAAGGATGGAATCTATTCGAAGGAAGGCAAAGAGATTGGCGTAAAAAGATAGAGAGAGAAGGTTGAGGAGCGGATGTACATATCGAAAGAGAAAGGCAGCCAGGGGCGGACCAGACCGCTCGATGGGGATAAGGGTAGCCAGGGTGTCGGGGGTGTTTAATGCAGGACGGGTGCTCCGGTTCCCAGCGGTTGTTGAGGCTCGAGACGCGAGTAAGTGAGGAGATTCAATTAGTGGCAGAGCTTCCTAACGTTAAGGAGACTCCACACGGGGTGAGTCTCTCTCATTCTCTCCCGTTTCCTTTTTCCTCTCTCTCTCGTTCCTTCTCTTTCTCCTTCTCTTGCACACGGTCATCATTCACGGAAACCCGCGATATATGCCTGGAGTAAGACACCTCCCCCGGTTGCTCTTGGTGTCTTGGAAATTAGCGGTAGTTCACGAAGACAATCAACGAAGATGAATCTCGCGCACGGAAGGGGTTGATTGCTCGTATCAGTGAACGTATCGTGGTACGCTTGTACGAAATATCGTCAATTGTTTTATTGCGACAAAATCGTTCGACAATAAATTCTTCAATGCTATGTTGTACGAGGAAAATTGTTTCGCATTTTAAGAGATATCAAATTAAAAAATAACTCAATAACAGAAGGTAAAGCTGAGATTTATGGATCTGCTTCTCATTATTGAAAATATTAACACGTTCACTGCGGTACGAGGCATATAGATCCCATATTGTACCTTCGTCTTGTGCGGTTTGTTTTTCATATTTCCGTTATATGTCCACTATTTTCAAGTTGTCCTGTACCGCCAGATAGGAAAGTCCGGTACGGAGTATATTTGTCCCGTACCGCTAAATAGGAGAGACCAGTACGGGGTACATTCGTCCCGTATCACTAAATAGGAAAAAAAAGGTGCCGCAGTGAACGCGTTAACACGTTCGCTACCAGCGTCACATGTGTGTGACGCGTTGATTTTGTTTTGAGAGCTCGACGTCACACATGTGTGACAGAGATAATTGATGGAAATAAAGCGTGGTTTGGGGTAGACATTTTTCTCGAATCGACCACCGTAGCGAGCGTGTTAATGAAAGTTTTAATATTTTATTGACATATTATACTGTGTCTGACCAGGTATGGGAGTTTCCACTATGGTAGTCAACGTGTTAACACTTTGAATGCCGCAGTGAAAACAATCACACATGATCAGACACCATATAATTTGCAGTTTTTAATAGAAATTACAGAGTGAAGAGAATATTTATGTAACTAATCGTATACACATGCTTCTATACTATTCGTGTAATGTTAAATTTCCTGCAAATTATGTAGAAATCCATGGTTGTTTAATGAAATTAAATGTGAGGAATTTAAGTTTATCGCAAGCTTCTCATAGAATGGTATCAAAATTAAGTGTCGGGAAAGTTTTGCACACCAGTAAATGTGAAAAATTTTATAAATTAAAAATAAAAATATTTATTATTCGTTACTATAATAGTAAAAAAATCATATAGTTACGGGATAAACCCTTTCAGCCTTATAAATCCAGACACGAATTCAAGTGAAAAAAAAATGTTCACTATGTTCTACAGACCACATAGACTCCCACAGTGATAATTACCGTACCTACTCAGGCAAATCATAAAATATTTTTTGAATACAGTTGATTAAAAATAAAAATACTAAACTATACGATCGTAATTTCACAAGAATTAGTAATTATTTAATTCGACAATATTTGATGCATCGACTGACACAACCCTGAATGACAGTCAACATGTTAAAACATAACATATATTCCGTTAAATACATTGCAATTTTCAAGACTGAAAGAACTTAACAATTCCTAACAACGAATACGCCAATGTAGAAAATTTCAGCACACCATGAACTTTTTTTAAAACAGTCTCAGGGCTGAACGGATTAGAGGACTTCAAATTATATTCCTCGATGCAAACGCTTTGGACCAGCGACACTTTTATGTCGCCATTTTATCGGGGTCACGGGGATAATGTCGGGAAACGTTGTGAAAAGCCCATAAAACGTAGGTGACCATCTAATATACAGGGACGGCCATATACTTACGGACACCTTCAATTTAGTCTTCATAACATTATAAGTTCTCTCATGAAGTTTCTAGCAGAACGAAAACAATGTTCTTACGAAGTACCTTTCCCCTGCTATATGTTAGCATAAAAATTTGTCACTTATTCTAAAAATTTAGACCAATGTAAACATTTCTTTTGGAATATAGACGACTTTACGCGGACAACTACTTAAGAACATCTCAATGTCGACTGTTGAATATAAAAGTTTCGCGCTGTTTTGAAATTTTACTAGTAACTTTCAAGCTGTTCAGTAAAATAGAAGTGCAAAATAATGTATGCAATGAGTAAATAGAAGAATATTACTCCTAAACAACGTCACCAAATCAATTGTCTTCGAAAACAAGAGAAGTCATATCGGCAGATTTCTAAAGAGCTGGGAATATCCAGGATAGCTTGTTGTAATACAATTCACCATATTGGACGTTATGGGACTACAGATAATGTTTCACGCAAGATACGTAGCCGCAAAAACTGATGTTCGAACTAACTGGAAAATTCATCGATTATCGGAAAAAGATAGATTTCAAACAACAATCGATATTCATGCTGAGATTTCGCCATACTTAGAAGAAAAAATACGTGTCCGGACTGTATGTCGCCGTTTACATGAATTTGGTTTGAAGGGACGAGTTGTGCGAAAAAAACTATTCACGTCTGCGAAAAATCGACGTGCCAGAATTGCATTTAGTGCAAAAGGATATGTGAACTGCACATCTGAACAGTGGGCAAAGATTATAATGACTGACGAATCTAAGTTTAACACATTCGGATCTGACGGGAAAACTTGTATAAGATGTCGTATCGGCGAAGAGGTTTTAGAAAAATGTGTCAAGCCTACTGTAAAAGGCGGTGGTGGATCGGTAGTGGTATGGGTAGAGATGACAATGTACGGGGTCTGTCCGATTCATAGAATACAGGGTCTAACGAACCGTTTTGTTTATCTAAATATACTGCATGACACTTTCTTGCCTTTTGCAACAAATTATATGCCCGAGGACTGAATTTACCAGGCAGATAATGACCCGAAACATACTGCCTGTATCGTTAAACAGTATTTAGAAGACCAAAAAATTAGTGTTATGAAGTGGCCTAACTAATTTCCAGACTTGAATCTAATCGAGATACTCTGGCTTCACGTGGGTAATTGCAGCAAACAGAAAGAAAACAAAAAACATGGAGGATTTGTATGCGACGGTGATAGAAGCCTGGTTATCAATTTCTATAACAAGATGTAAATTGTTGGAATCAAGGCAACGTAGATGTGCTGCGGTTTTAAAAACGTAAAGGATTACATACAAAATATTAAAATAACATAAAAAATATCAAAATTATATACCTTATCTTTAAATAAAATGTGAAAGTAAGCAAATCTTTCATGTGTCCTTAAGTACGTGTCCGTCAACATCTTGACATTCCCAATAGAATCCAATCTGTATTCCGTTATAGTTTCAGATATGAGGAATTCCTTTCGCTATACTTTAATCTAAACTTCAGACACATGATATATACGATAAATATCCACATAGTTCCTTCACATCAAAGTATACAGCTTATAAAGTTCTAAATTAAGTAGTGTCCGTAAGTATATATCCGCCACTGTAAGTGGTATAGTACATTATGTACGCGTACGTCGCCGCAGGCGTGCCAATCATCCGCCGCCTGACAACCCGGCGATCTCTAACCACTCACACCATCGTGTACCAGCACCCTCCCTCGTTTCACGGAAATTCATCCCTCTCGGTGTCATTTGCTCTGTGCCCGCCTCTCTACCTTGCCGCCGAAATGCCCTGCGCCCGTATATTTTGCGAAATATGCCGTTAAACGATATCAGAAGATTACCAAGCGGCTTACCGCGTCGGATTTGTAACTTGTAAAGGGAAAGAGAGAGGATTCGAAGGCGAATGTTCCTTCGAATTCGCCGTTCCGCCGCCGCTACCTTTCAAAAGCAAAGCTCGCCCGCTTTCTTTCAAACCGCTTTCAGCGGATTTGATGCGCCACGGCAATTCTTTTGGGGTGGTTCGTTTGGAAATTTCAGCGAGATACTGTTTCCTCGTGTGCAATAGTTTATAATTCTGTTTTGATGAAAAGTGAATGTTTGAAATTAGTTCATAATCAGCAGACTGCGGATCTTTATGCAATTTAACAGATTCAAGTTTGTGAAAAATGTACAGTGTTTAGAATAAATGAAATAAGAAATATAATTTTAAATACTTCAACCTCAAAATGTAATTTTGCCACAGTTGTGTTTCATCAGCTACAAAGAAATCAAAAATATTGAAGTCTAAAAATGTATATTTGCACAAAAATCCGCAGTCTAATAATCAGTAATTGTACACTTAACACGTTGAGCGGCACGCGGACTACAGGTGACCCTTGTACCAATTTTAATTTCGTTAAATAACTGATAACCTCAACCAAATTTTGAGTTACATCTATGTTATAATGATAATACAAAATAAGAAGTATATTATCAAATAAATAAATATTTATATATTCAACGATACGTGTTAATGAAAAGATATTTTCGCGTATCTGATTAGTTGCGGGATTTTCCACTGTGGTGCTGAACACGTTAAAATGTTGAATGCCAAACTGCCGTACGTAATCAGACGTTCTATAGAACGTTTTCCTAAATATAGGAAACAAGAAAAAATTAAATTAACCCCTTAACATACAAATAAAATAGGACTCGATGTGTGCTAAAAATACCATTTAATATAGCTCGATTTAAAGTTATGTAAGCTGCACAAGAAACAGAATATTTACATTGCTAAATATCATAAAACAGTCTTAATACACAATATTAATGAACAATAATTACGTAACGAATGAATAAATAACTCAATAGTTCTGTAAAGTATGGAACTTTTCAAAACACTCAGCGTATAATTCTTGGCGACTCCGACTCGTCAACGTCTAAAATGACATACGAAACAAATGGCATCTCCCAGACGTCATTGTATGTCAAGAGGTTAACAATGAATGTTGACCAAATGTTCCTGAGAACTGGCGCAGTGACATTATACCTATTATACTAAGTTTGATTAGTCTAAAGACAATTAATAGCACGTAGCAGAAAGTTAGGTCACCCCATAAGTAATGCGGTTTTTCTGAGACCTGAGTTTGAAACAATGGTACTCATCACGATCGTCACTTATCTGTTCGGTATACATACTCCTGCAATATTTACCTAGAACATCACAAAAGTTTACAGTTCTTCCAACCATGTGAGCACAAAAATCGAGTATAAAATAACAAAATAATTAAGGGCGGCAGAGTTAAGTGGGACACCCTGTATAAAATGAAATCTGTGATCATTGAATTATACTGACATAAATTTAACTTAATTTTCATCAAACTTTGTCTTCATCTCTGAGAACAATTTTTGTACCTTTAGCCTTCATTAGGTTTATCGTTCTGAATTTTGAAGTGAAATGCTTCACACGATAACACTGCATCTGACCTTTTTAATTAATAAGTGTTCTGGTGTACAGAAGGCTAAGTCTTTGACATGTCAAAAGGGAACGCTGTTGCTCTTAGTTTTCCCTGGTCGTACGGTCAACATCATTTCCAGTGTACACATTCAAATCGGGCGAAACCTTTGGATCCGTAAACTTTGCCTCATTTCATGCCCAATCGATCGCGGCTCGCAACTTCAAAGTTTAAATCTCTTTGTTTCCGTTCATAATTCGAGGGCCACCCTTTCTGAAAGTAACAAGTACTCTGAACCGGAATTAAACCGACGCGCCCTGTGTTTGCCCCTTTTTGGCGGTGGAAAATCAGGATTATTTCCGGCGGTTCTTCGTTTCCCGGCTAACTTTCCAGCGTCCGCACAACCAGTTTTCGGGTATTCGCGGCAACAGAAATAATCTCCATTTCTGACTTACTATTTCAAGTATACTGCTATTATACGCAGAAGTTCATAGCAACGTTGCTGTTACAGAGAAAAGAGTATAATTTATAACAAGCATGTCAAAGAAGTATAACAGAAGCGAATACAGTAAAAATTCAACATTAAACAAAGGAAGTTTATGAATGCACAAATATGTATGTATGTGAACAGTATCAGTTTAGTATACCATAGCAAACATATTATCGTCCAATATACACCAGTAACTACTGATCTTTGTAAAAAGTAAGAAGTTCAGTAATATGTAAAACGAAGGAACATGTTACATCATCAAAGCTTTTGTTTGCTACTAAACTTCATGTTAAAAAATTCTATATTTAATACTTGTCGCGTAGGACACAGAAAGTTCGGGTCTCTGACAGACGGCTACACAGAACAGTCCACATAATTTGTATTGAAAGAGGGCAACCATATTGTGTTAAAAAATCCCGAAATATTACTAAAATAACTCTTTTCAGCAAGTAGGCGTACCGGAAAATTCTGTCAGGTTAAACTCTTTATGCATATCTTATTGGGAGTATTTGTAAATAACTCCCAAGCAATAGACGTGGTCAAAATTGTTTGCTATGCGACACTCAATATTTCTTTTATTACTTTCGTCGTTCTATTTAGATCTCCTGAGAAAATGTTACGAAAAGCTTTATCATTACCTTTCAATGGCCTTCTTAAACGAGGTGTAGGTATTACCTGATCTAATATCTTCTTCAAAGGCGAGACATAAAACTTACTGTCCTACAACTCGAACATCATTTCTGTCGTTCTACCATTTCTAACAAAATAACTATCTGATTACTTGAAACGCCTGGACTACAATGATAATTATTTGTTATATGCTTCCAACTTTTTATAACTTAAACATACCATTCGGGTACATGTAATGCATAAAGATTTGGTCCACTGAAAATAAAATTAACAATATCTATAGACCACGCTTCTAATTAAAGCAGTCACTGTTCAATAGAAAACTACCTACATATTTATAAGAACAAACCGAAAATAATTCTAACCGCAGAGAAATAATACCTGAAACAGCCACTCTGGCCAGTAGTCAGAAAACAGACAAAACTTTCCGGTGGATGTAATGATGAGAGCACGAGAAGAAGAAAATCGAAACACTCTACGAAAGAATTGTAAAACTGTGAAGAAACTTGATCCTATCCAAAAGAAAATTAGCTCCGTGCCCAGGGCGTTACAGTCTGCGTTGATCGGCCGGCCGCATTAGAAAACGCTCATAGGCCACGGAGAGGCCATGGTGAAGGAAGGATAGACACACAGAGAAAACCGTGGAACAGGGGTGAAAATGATGGAAGGGGGTTGCGTGGGAGTGGACGGCTGGTAACGCAACGAAGCGAGGCGTGCCGTACACGCGGCCAGCAGCATCAATCCATCCACATAAACGGTAAACTGTAAAGCGGGTTCTAAAGAGAGCAAGAGAGAGAGATACAGAGAGGCAGGGGAATGTTGAAGCTGGCTGACACAGAGGAGAAACGAGAAAGACAGCACGATGGGTGCTCTCCCTCTTGCGGTATGACGCGATATGTGTGGACGGAACGGGTCGTTGCGCTAAGCCGGGCTTTGATCGTCACCTGTCATACTAACGCATAGAGGAGCTGCACCACGTACACGGTTCACATAACTGCGAGAATTACATCTGCGAGCTTATGCATCGAGGGGACTCCCAACATTCTTCCTCGTTCGTTTTTTAGTAACTACAACTAGGTATCTAACATTCAACAGTTTCGTACTATGTTTCTACGAACATGTACAGAGTAAGATCGTCAATATTGTATAATGTCATGACTGTCAAGAATCAACAGTTACGACAAGCTTGATGGACACTTGTAAACAACTGACTCAAAACTTACTCTAATCTTCAAATTGAAGGTAAAGAATTGCTTCATTCATATTGTTATAATAATGAATACAGGAGCTGACCACGTACACGGTTCATATAACTGCGAGAATTACATTTGCGAGCTTATGCATCGAGGGGACTCTCGACGTTCTTCCTCGTTCGTTTTTTAGTGACTCCAGCTAAGTATATAACATTCAATAGTTTAGACTAGGATTTCACGAAGATGTGCAGAGTGTGTTCCTCAATATTATACAGTGTATAAAAGAAATAATGGCCTTGAAGGCCGGAATCAACATTCACGACATGCTCTATGTAGACACTCTGTTCTGCTTGAAACCGATGGTAAAGTATTGCTTTGCCTTTTTGTATCTCCAATCATTTTCAAGGCAGCACGAGAGGGATTAATCTGTAAGGATGGTTCTCACCCCATAATCATGTATTTCTTATTTTTGGTTACTGTACAAACCTATGAAGTTTCATAAAAATCGAAGTCAACATTTGGAGAGGATTCCTTGTAAGGATCTGCATGTATGATTCCCTTATGCATAGTCCTGGTGAATACATAATCCTGTTGGACAATCCATTAATCGTTGGTCATCTCATTTAAACATATGTGAAGTGTCACGCGCTAACCCTCTTGTTAATCTGCATAACATACATACCTACTCGTATCGTAAATTGGACAATTTCCGGAAGAGACACGGGATCAAGTTCTACTAACATGAATCCCATCTACATATCACGTGCAATAAACAGTAATTCTCTTTTTTATGTAGTAACTTTGTACTGAAGTAACGTATCAGTGACCTGCGATATAGTTTTCTGCGAATTTTGAATTACCATCTTTGGTCAAATATTCTACTTTTATTATAATTTAATTTTGTAGTGACTAACATACATTTATTTGTGTTTTAATCATTTTAACATTCTAAATAAAGAAACTGCAATGAATCATTTTGATGAAAATATGGTATTTTGTAATACTAACAATAAGTATACGAATCAATGTATTTTAGAGTACACAAACCATCTGTACTTAAATATTTTGAGATTTTAAAGAACAGAAAATTGAGTAGGATACCTGAAAAAAAATTAGTAATATAGGTCTCTGATCAAGGTAGAGCCGAAGTGTCATCGACTTCTACCACATATAAGCATGTATTTCTCAAAAAGAAAAATCGAATAAGTTGTGTCTAATATGTTCAATTTGCATATTAACCATCTGATTAATTTTAATGCAATATAAATAGCATTGTAAGCATCAAGAAATGTACAAAAATTTGCACTTTGAATACTGCCAAGAATAAACCATATAAACTATTCAATGGGATATGTGCCATTTATTTTACTATTGTAAATATTCAAATTTAATTGCGATATATTCAACATGTTCAGTGTCCTCTAATCTATATTTAATTCAGAACTACTTTAAAGCATAATCCCGAAAGATTGTATAATAATCCTACTGTATATAATAAATTAAAGCCATTAAGATGTTGTGAAAATTAAAATAAAATAAAAAAATTAAAAGGATACTAAAGTAAAAATTGTCGTACAGCACGTGCACAGGTTGAAACACTGAATGCCACAGTGAAAACTGCCATACCTAATCAGACACCCCATACTTCGCAATTTCGAATATAATGAAGCAGCACAATTTGTTCTTTCTCGATATTATAATTTCTAGATTACATTATTATTGCAATACTAATATTTTCAGAATTCTATACAGGTAATTAAGTTTTTAATTAAATTAAATCAATGACACCCATCACCGGTGATCTCCACCGCATTTAACGTATTAAACAATAGTGATTGTATTAACGCTACGCGAATGTTAATCCACACTCAATCTTGTTACGCCTTCAAAACATCTGGCTACGTCGAACATAATTTATAAACAAGTAGTTGACCAAACGATCCTACAACAGATCAACATCCTATGTAACGATCGTCTGAGTATCCAAACACTCCGAACACCTACAAACGTTCTGTTATCTTGACGGGGCGTGTACCAATGTGTCGTGACAGGCATAGTATTTTCCAGAAGACAGGAAGCGGGATCATAGGGCCGGTTCCCTTTTCAGCATCCGTCCGACAACACGCACACACACACATATCCAACACCCTTATGCACGTACAAGAAGAAGCTCCATATGAATCTCTCCGGAGTGGTAACACGTGTACGGGCGCGTCCTACACGCGGGTCCGACACACGAATCGCGAATTTTGGCCCCTCCAATCGGCTAAACTCGACGGCACGGAAACGTTGATGGCGATGGCGATGGTGGTGAAGGCGACGGTGATGGTGGTGGTGGTTGTCGATGTATCAACCCCACTCGCTGGCGGATTAGCCTTCGAGATCGCTGACTGCTGAAATGTTCACAGATCGGTTTACCGTTTAGCAGGATAGAGAGTGTGAGCCCCGTGATCCATGGCCCGTGTGAGCACCGACCCCACGCACGATCGCACACACACACAGCCACACGTTCCCCGACACACAGTGAATTTTCGATCTCCCGCATATAGACGTCGCACGTGCGATCATACACACGTTTTCTATGATTACGTCAGGGGTACACTTGCTTCTTCATCCGACTTTGTTTTCCGGCGCATTCTGTTTCGATGCAAATATTCTCCTTTTTTTTACGATATGTTCAATTTTTAATAATTCAGTTAATATTTTTCTTAGAAATTTTACGTTGGATTATTTTTTAGCGTTTTAAGTGCTACCAGTTATTATGATAGGCGAAACGTTAGAATGAACATTTTATTGTTTTAATATGTACGATGTCAATTGTTAAGTTACTTCAATCTTATGAAACTGCAAAATATCTGACGAAATATGTACAGTAGAACCTTGATTATCAGAACACCGACCATTCGGAAATTAGTCACGCTATATCAGTTACAAGCTAAAATTAGTGTTATTAACACTGTGTACTTTGTACCACCATTTATTTTAAATTCTGAAATAAAATAACTATTTTTATGGCAAAGATAGTTGCAATGTGAGTCAACCTATTACTAATTACAGTTTGGATAATCGAGGTCCTACTGTACATCTTTATACTTGCTTCAATAATTCGTCTGTAAGCATTGATTTATAGTGTACAGTAAAAAGTTTCTTTAAGGCGCATATACGAGTTTACAGATGACGGTGAACATTTTTAAAGTAATATGAGTTCGTAGTCTTTTTTAATTTTTTTTTTTTAAAATCATGACATAAATTTAAATCAATTTCCAAGTCGTCAGATAATGTAAAAAATATTCGTTAAATAAGTATTAGAAAATCCTTGAATCTACAAGATTTATGTTTATAGGTAACAGTTTGATTAGAACCTTTCTCGTTCCACTCAATCTTGTTCTCGCTCAGCCCAATATCTGCATGAATTTATTCCTTGCAATTAAAAACATACAGTTCTTAGAATGTTTATAGTGTGACTTTATTTCGAAAACAAAAAATATTTTTATTTTATCGCGTACGCGTGAACTTGGCTCGGTTTGATACGTCTGTCCATAAACAGGTACATTCTACTTGTGTTTATATTTACGAACCCTGATTATACTGATTGTAATATAACCGTGTATAATACATATAATATACTTCCATTAAAAACTTCGACAGTGTTTCTCTGTTTGTATGTTTGAATCATTTAACAAAATATGTATACTTTTTTATTAACTGTATTTCTGATTTAGTTAAATTTATGGAATTCAGTAATAATTGATTACATGTGGAAGTACATGAAACTGTTGACAGTACACTCATGTCTTTTGATAATTCATAATTTAAATCGTACAAAAGAAATTAAGCAAATTCATAGCTTTTAAAATCGATACCATACAGAGGCTGAATGACTATATTCTAGCATACCTTAAACAACTGATTTAGTTTTGATAATACAAGAGAATCTCTCAGAAAAAGTATCTTCCGTTAAATAGGGCACACAGTATAACTGAAACAAATTTCTGTAAATCTCATAGTATTTTTCTTAAGACTTCAAGGTCTGTACGATTTGTTAAAATGAAACATAGTATTTTCCAGACAGTCTTGTAATTAATGCAAAGAGGAATTTAATTTAGAGGTTGTCACCACTCTTTCCATTTTTCACCACATCATTTTCCCCAAACATCCATACCAGTGGTTCTCAAACTTATTTTGTCGCGAAACCCTTATACGACTTTCCAAAAATCGCGGAACCTACACCTATATTTTCCGGACATACCCTGTCACCCTGTATTTTATTAAAACATTAAACGAAACAAAAATTGTTTTAGAGAATGAATTTATTCATGTAAATAAAACATATAATAAAGGAAACATTAAAATAAACAGCAACTCCGTTCTTAATTGTTCTGATGCTCCAGTGAATTTTCTTAAAAGACACGTTATCTCGTGGAACCCACTTTGGAAAACAGTGATGTATATTAAGTTGTTTCCTCCGATTCTGTCATACAAGCTTCTGCATCACGCTTTCAAACAATGGAAAGCAAAAATACCGCTGTAGCTCGCTGCTTGCTACAAATCTCTTTCCTGCAACCGCACTATTTTTTACTTTGTTCCTGTGACTGGCCACGGTCAGGAGGAGTTCTCCACGGGCTGAACGGCGAAACGCAAAAGCCTTGTGGCCCACACGGCCTAACCTGGCCACGTCGCTTCTACATAGTCCGACGCCACTCAACTGTGGGAACTCGCATTGTGGACCACACGTGGCACGCGAGTATTACGGCGGCTCGTGGCTTCTGTGTGTACTAGATGTACTGGTACGTGGGTGAGAGCGAGCCAGGGACGACGGAAGAGAAAGAGAGAATGAGGGGGTGGGTGGATGAAAAGGGAACAGGGCGCGGTCCATTCCAGCGCATGCGATCCTAATCCCTACGTCCATTCGACGTCCGGATCGCGAGTACGCACGTACTCGAAAATCGTCCCCTTAAGCCCTTTACACCGGGCGAAAAATTGTTCCGGCGAATAAGAGGAACACGTATACGTCGAGACACGTACATCGGGGATGAAATTGGGGGTTTGTTCTTTGAGGATGAAGAATACGCTTTGTTCATACGTGCATTCTCGCGTTCCGATTGTTCCACGAGGTTCACCTTAAATTTGGGGAAAAATTAGAGATTTCATTGTATTTTAGAGGATGTGCCGTGTTAAGAGGAACGTACACCCCGGTCCATAAGTATTAGGACACTTTTCAAATCTGAATGAGATTATGAAATCATTGGAGAAGTCAAGCAGACATTGCTTTATTCCATAGTCTACAGGGTGGGGTATTTAAATGGGAACGCCTAAATATCTCTGTTACTTATGATCGTATGAAACAACATCTTACCACAAAGTTACACTATTTTAAGGGGCACATCTATCGGTAGAAATAAATTTTTCCCCAGGTCAATTTTTTTATAAGATTTGAAGGTCATTGATATTTTTTTAAATGGAACTATGTATTTTTGTTTAGCTAAGTGTGCTGCCCATTTCGAGACGAATTCATTGACCTATAATTACTGATGGGATTGATACGATACACATTGATGATACTCAATCAATTCAATACCTAAATACTCAGTGGGAAGTATCGATAGGTATCGAAACCTCGGATATTCGGTATCAATTTTCAATACCGATTCCTCATGGAACGATACCTGTCAGTACCAATCCTATGACGACCAAGTAGGAACCGATACCATGAACAAATGAATCGACATCGTGGGGTCGTTCAAAAGTCGGAATCTTCAAAACACTCTGTAAAGATGCGGAGGGGCTCAAATTACACTCTGCAAATATAAACATCAGTCTCGAAAAGAAGTATCAAATTGGTACCAATATTTTCGTAGAAGTATCAAACAAGTATCGATATTTTCGGGAAGGTATCGAAGTGGTATTGATTCTTTTTGATACCTACGTGTTTGATACTACTCGATACCAGATCTAAATTCGTAGACTGGTGTCGATAGTATCGATGCGGTATCAGTCGCAATATTACCTACAATATGTTACTCTTTCAAGGTCATTCAAAGTCATTTACCATCGTTTCAATTCTCCCTTTGCTGAATGACTTATGACCGTGCGGATGGATTTCTTCAGCGGAGAAAATCTTATAGCCGTTCAGCGAAGGGAAAATTTAAACTATGGTAAATGACCTTGAATGGCCTTAGAAGACAAACACATCGTAAGCCAATGAATTCGTCTCAAAATAGGCTACAAGCCTAGTTGAACAAAAATATACAGTTCCATTTAAAGAAACATCGATGATTTTCAAATCTCATAAAAGAATGACCTTGAGAAAAAGTTTTTCTACCCTCAAATGTGGTCCTTAACCCCTTGTCGTACAATAAAGAGTCACACTCGTGACACAGAATATGATTAATACGTTACAAATACGAGTCCAACTTTTGTGCCAACTCTTTAAAGTTTTACACTACAGCACAAATTGACCTTCAAAGGATTGTCAAAAGCGAACTGCATGCGCTGATAGACGCTCCTTATTTATCACGGCACTTTAGGACTGGAATCGCAAATTTTGTCGCATGAAATCGTTAGAAAAATCGTACGGCAAGGGGTTAAAAAAATGTAACTTTGTCTTAAGGTGTTTTTTCATACGAGCACAAGTAACGGATGTATTTAGGTGTTTCCACTTAAATACCCCATCTTTATACCACAAAGGGAATATATATTCAATATTATGTTACAAATCTCACCATGGAAATTAATTAAAAGTCAAATTATCATAGTGATGCAACCCCCACGCGCCTTCATTACGGTTATCACGAACCTTGGTATTCTAACTGCAAGTTTCTCATTTTTGATAGTATTATATTTTGTACTGATGCGGTGGAGCTGCGCAGGGATTTCGGAAAAGAAAGGAAGGAGGAAAGAGGATAGAGCGTTTCGTCCGGGGCCTGCTAGTGGACTCGTCAGTAAGGCTACCTAGCAGGCCCGTGCCTTACGTGGGATAGTGAGGGTCAGGTCGTAGGTGTATATATACAGAGCGCAGGATGGTCGTGGACTTGCGGGAAAGTCTGTGCGCCGCTGATCCCTCTGCTGGCGAGGTCGGGAAGTGCCGCTACAGTACTATATCGACTCTAAGTTCTACAAGGCAGATTTTGATTTTAAACTGGTTTGTAGTATTTTTCGATTTAGCCAATTCTAGATTTTCTCGATTGGGTTCAAATCGAGCAGTTTGGGAAGGGCATTCCGTAATTTTTATTTTATTACTGTCTTGTAACTGTTTTAAATATTTTCTGTAAATTTATGTAATAATACGGGTAAAGTATTGTATTTCTTTAACGGAAATGGAAAGTGTCCAAAAATTTATGGACGGCAGTGTATATTCGTCGAAGTAAAGAAATTGGGGGTTTGTTCTTAGATTTTGAAAATATCCTTAGTTCACACGCAAATTCTTGGGTTTCAATTTATCTTCAAAGTTTCTATTACATTTTGGGAAGAATTAGAAATTTATGTCGTTTTAGGGGAGAGGGCATGTTCAGAAAAACGTGTGTTTATCGCTATAGGGACATCGTTAGGGAAACTGGAGGTTCGTTCCTCGAAAACGGAGAACCCCCTTTGTTCATGCGCAAGTTCTAGCATTTCGATTATTCCACGAGGTTTACAGTAAATTTCCGAAAAAATTGAAAATTTAATTGTGTTCTAGCAAACGAGGCGTATTAAGAGAAACGTGTATTAGTTGAAATATAGACATGAAGGATAAAAACTGGTATTTTATTTTTTGAGGATAAATGCTGCTCTCTGTAGATCACAAATTCTTGCGTTTTGATTCTTTCACGAGGTATGCGGGGTGTCCGAAAAATACTGAAAACCGTATTCCTTATCGATAATGCTACGTTTTTTAACATGTGACCATTGTACATTTATACACTTGTATCTCTTAGAAAAAAATTTTGTAATTACATTCTCAAATACCCTTTTGTATAAATAGTCTTTTTTAATTTAGCTTTACTTGTAATGTTATGCTTAGTTTTAACTTTTTAGATTTTTTTCATTTGCAGTATTTTTCTGTGCGTGATTAAAGTAATCTCGCACTCATTATGTCGCCCGTAGTATTACGTCGTCCGCATACAAAGTGTTAGGAACAGACAGAATCATCACTATTGGAGTATCTACGAACGGCGGTAAATTTAGAGAGAGACGACACAGATATTTACCCTGCATCTGACTATGAAATAAAAGCACATTGTAAATAAAGTAGCTGTAAGAATTATTGGAACTTTAACATCATTTTTCAAGAGAACGGTTGAGTTGCAACTCATGGTTCCTTTCACACTTTTGGTCCTCCCGACGATTAGACTACGATACCACTAAAAAAAAATTTGACCTTGAATTTCAAGGTCAAGGTCAATTTTGCGGCAACTTTTTTTAACAAATGTCCACCGATCCAAAGGTGTAGAATCACGCTATGGTGCTCGTGACATACAATTTCCAGACACACTGTACAAACCATTTTCAAATAATTTGTTCCACTTTTTTAAAAAGTGAAAGTGTTAGCCTTGTAGAAACTTTTTCAATATTAAAGATGTACACATAATTGCCAAAAAAGATAAAGATTCAATGTTAAGTATAATTTCAAATTTTGGAAGCAACTATTGATGATAGTTCTTCTTTATAAAATGCCAAGAGAATTTGCAGGGACAACTACTTTTGCAATAAGGAAGAATAAATTAAATTAGCCATTAACACGTTCAATGCCGCGGGGAACACCGATGACCGACACTTCAAATTAAATTTAATTAAATAACTATTTATTATTACACAATTCTGAGCAATTTTCATATTGTAACATTAATTTAGAAACATAGAGACGCGACTGAATACCCGAATATTTTTTTCCTTCACAATTTATATTAAAAAGAGTAAATCATATTGCGTCTGCCTGGATATGGCTGTTTTCACTGCGGCTGTTAACGTGTTAAAAAGCTTATACATGTAGAAATGGAATAAGCGTACATATATAAGCAGATGAATCATACGTTAATACGTTTATTGTCATGTCACCCATATATGGGTGACACTTCGATTTAATAATTACTTATTTGGTCATATTTAGCATTAATAAATATGTCTAAACAGGTTTATTGGAACCAATAGAAAAGTTGTGAAATTTATGAATATTATTGATTGAAAAGCGTATTATTTTGGGGTGTATTAATTTTGCATAAAAATATAAAAAATTTGTAATTTTCAGTTAATACAGCGTGGCAGTCAAAGTGTTACACACTATCGATGAAGAAATAAGATAGTATAATATTATATCATGAATGCCACACGTATAATAAATTTCTGAAAACGTTACAGATTGAATTACATTATAAAAGGCAGGCTATATTAAATTGGATTATAATACAATCACAATAGAAAAAGATAAAAATAAATATAAAAGTCAATAAAAAATGGCGAATTACACTAAGAAATTTTATTTCTTACGTTTCATCTATTTTTACTCGGAAAATTATCCATTTCTTGGCTGTCACATGAATTATTTTGCAGCATAATGTATCATAATACATGAATTATGTTTCACTTTATTGCACTCTATACAATAAGGTGAAAAGCGTATTTAGAATTACTTCTATATCGAATTTTACAAATAAATAATTTCAAAAAATTGGGAGAGATGAATCTATATACTACAGATTATGTATATAGAATCTAATAGAATATATAGATGTAAGTGTGGGTCTTTAAACGTATTTTACTAATACATAAAATTGTTCATTTATAGAGTTGAAACATTTTATTTTAATTCATTTGTTTTATTGCAGTTTGTATTGTCATATAGACAATAATCGTCGAATACAATTTTCATATTCACGGAATATAATCTCTTGCCCACATTCATCGGTCTTCTAAAAAGAAGAAAAAAGTACTCGCTCCATAATTTTGCGCATGCGATCTGATCTTCCATTAAAGAAAAATATAATATGCGAACGTTGTTAAATTTCATACGATCATCATAGTTTATGTTTTAAACGCATCATTTCTGTGTTAATATTTGAGTGCATTCAACAAACAATATGTTGTATATTAATTTAAATAAAAAAGAAATTGAATTATTTTCGTTCTCAAACTTTGTGTCACTGTTCTGTTTCCAAAAATAATTATTATATTTTTTTTTAAATTGCGTAACGAGTATTTTAAAATTTCATATCTTCTAATTAATTATTTTGGTGTACCTTTGAAATAATTAAAAGATCTATCGAATTTAATTTTCCAATGATACTTGCTTTGATGCGACTGAGAAGCTTTTTTAAGCTACTTCCGACTGTGCTTCATTGAATCACTAGCAGCTTCACTGCGAAACCTCTATATTTTATTGGTGATGCGTATCGAGCGAAGTAAAACTCTCTTTCAATCATAACATTTCCTGGAATCCCCGATTGACCCAGTAAAATAAAATATTACTGGAAAATATGGGGAAGAATATTTCGAAATTTTATTCTTCCATATTTCCCTTATAAATATTTCAATCGATCTCATGCATTTAAAACGGTTATTTCAACAAATTCTTTTTATTCCTGCTTTTATTTATTTTACTACTTATATAATATTAATATTATGTACTAATATTAAGTTATAACTAATATTAAATTATATCAATATTAAAATTACTTTAAGGTATTTAAATACTTCATGTATATTTTACATGTAACATAAAAAAGTTTTACATATTATTTGCCAAGTGTTTAAATTCTTTAATGTTATTTGCACTTACAGCAAACATATATTTGATTTAAAAACTTATATGAAATGACGACATTTAACAGAAGGGGGAACGAAAATACGAGAATGCTTCTTTAAAATGATTTTTATATTCTAATATCGGGACTACGTGCAGTATGCGAGGAGCTTTGCTTACAGAACAAACAAGCACGTAGCTCTCACTGTTTTTTCCCCGGCAGAAATTTCTCCGATGAAAAAACAATTATTACTCTCGGAAAATAATAATATTTGTACCTGTTCCGATGCACGGCCAATTTAGTCGATAAAGCAAACAGACCCGAAGCGGATTTCACCACGCCTTACTTTTCAACTGTTTGCATGCACCTCGCCGTTTTTGTGCTTATAAAACGTTTCAGCCGTCGTTAATATACGTTCTACGATTTTCACTGTCGTGAAAAATTAAAGGAAAACACGCGCCACTATCATTTTCCAGATTGTTAAATGACTTTTTAGTTTTAAGTATATTCAGTTCAAATATTCTATGCATGTACAGTGACTCCCGAAATTGATCAAATGAAGATGTTATTTCACAGTTCTTTTATTTAACACTTCTTTAGGGTAGTAGTATTTGAAGTGAGGTTGGATTATCTGTACTAATTATATTTCAAACACGCCTCCAAAATTTGTAGTCAATCTGTTGCACTTGGTAAATTAAAGAAGTACTTATGGAAGTGTATATCAATTTCGCGAGTCACTGTAAATTAAATTAAGGGATCTCCCTAGTGTGACGGTTTCAAGAAATCGAATTTTTTTTTGAGATTTTCTTATAGTTTCACATCTTAAAAACAAACTCACAAAGTATTATAGACGTATTACAAAAATTGACAATGTTACAGGCTTTGAAACGGAGCCTTCCATATAAGTTTAAAGGGTACGTGAAACTTTGAATGCGTTTTTCTAAGAACGATATTTTTTCAAATGTCTGCCACGATATCCCAAAATCCAATCATCCGATTTACGTGAAACTTGGCAGGCATCTTCAGTAGATGTCTTATTCTCGCCGGTACTAGAACTAAATCAATATTTGCAAAATTCACATTTTGCGACTTAAAAAACAAGCAATTTTTTGTGCAAAAATCGAAACTTTTCCTTTTAGACGTTGCCATTCTTTTATTTTTCGTTGTTTTTCATTTATTCTGATACCGACTATAGCCACACTCATACAGATTAAGAATCCTTTTCCCTTTTTCATTCTGATAATTCTGAGGGAGATTTTATAGCAGCCATGAAGACAAATTGTTTTTAGGTACAGTGGCAGCATTTCTACAGCTTTCGATAGAATCATTATTTCTGCACTAAATAATTATTAAGTACTCTTCAAACATTGTCTGGTACAACAGCAAACTATTACATTCATATGTTTATTGCTTTTCTTCAAAAAAATTCCCAAAGATCGCTTCATTTTTCGACCGTCACACTAGGGAGATCCCTTAACTCAAATTTCCATGGTAACATTACCACGAATTAACTAGTTTTTACTTTTTAATATAAACGACCAAGATGTAACTTTGAAATGTATCGATAGAATGACACTAGCCAAAATTTTAATAAAGTGCAATAAAAATTGCTGTAGTATTAAAAAGATTAAAATGGATGTTACTATAACAAACATTCATGGATCATTAATTAAAAGAACAACAAATCAACAATTTGTTGAATAGTAAAATTAATGAATTAGAATTTAAAAGTTGTGAAATCTGCTTAACATGCTCCCTGCATTAATTTGAATTCTTTCACATAACTACCAACCCTTATGAAATTTTGAGCAACATTCACGTTAAAATGATAGCAGAAGTAGAAAGTGTAATATCAAATAGACAAATATTTGTACAATCAACCACGTGTATTCATAAAATAGCCATTTTCTCGTGTCTGTCTAATTACGGAATTTTCTACTGAGGCAGAGAACGCGTTAAACAACTACAGTTTCTAATGTCACATGTACATACAGTAGAACCTCGATTATTTGAACTATAATCGGTAACAAGATGACTCACATTACAACTATGTTTCGCATAAAAATGATAATTTTGGTTTAAAACGTAAAAGTACACGGTGGAAGGAATTAGGTACACAGTGTCATTGGTGATAATTTTAATTTGTAATTAAATTGGACGAGCAATTTTTGGATGACCAGTTTTCGGATAATCGAGGTTCCACTGTATTATATTCAATTACAAGTAGAAGTACACGTGTTCGTGGTCAGACTTGGCATACCGTCTTATGTATCGCGTTATTCTACGAAATTTCAGCTATTTTCATTCTTCAAAACAGCAACATCACATAATTAAAAAATTATTATCGTTCTGGTTTGGATTGTACACTTTTATCACATTTATATAATAACAAATCTCTGAGTGTATTCACAAAAAGATCAGAGTACCTTCGAAAGTTCAAAATATAATTCCAAATTAGCATTTCTTTAATTTCCTCAAAAGCAACATCATTCCATTATTTACACATTATTTCTTTCATATTCGACAATTCGTTCTACAAGATCGTTCATAGAGCTCATTTTCTAATTATTAGACTAAGGAGTGCAAGAAATTCCTCAGAAGATAACTTTTTAGGGAAATAATTAGTGGAGACGAAGTACTTTGAAAGTAGTTACTCACATCATTGCAAGGAATGCAAGGATCTCCTGGAAACGTAATTTAATAGATACACAATCATCGATCATAAATTAATTTAATATCAATGCTCCCATAATCATGTTTAGGTGTTCGTGAAAGCTGTGAGAAAGTAGATCTATTTTTTTTTTAATTGATCGAACAATTAAAAACTTATTGGCTGTCTCAATGATCCGGAACATGAACTTGGGTACTTAAAAGAACGAACATCCTGACGCACATCAGTATCAGTGCATCCTTGGACCCCTGATGAAGCTAGCTGCAATACTAGCGAAACGTTGGGAACAATTTCGCATTGGACACTGCTTACATCCGGAAGCCTCAAACAGTATTATCTGTAATGAATTGGGCCGTGAAAGCCTCAAAACTCTCATTCGTGAGAAAAATGATTTTAAAAGAAAGCAAATACAATAGAACCTCGATTATCCGAACACCGAGTATCCAGAAATCTATCGTCTTATATCAGTTACAAGGTAAAATTATCATTATAATACTGTGTACTTCATTTTATGATACTATATACATTATATTCTGAAATAAAATTATGATTTTTATCCGAAACATAGTAACAGTATGAGTCAACTTCTTACTAATTGCAGTTCGGCTAATCGAGGTCCTACTGTATTCTGTAAAAATTGTTATAAGCTCTTCAGGTATATTAACACGTACATGCATAAAAATTCAAACGTTATTAACAAAAATATAATAGGCATTATACTGAAAAAATATTTACCACTTGAAATTCCACAACAAAATTAAGAGAAACTCCTCCGGATCATTGACAGATGTTTATATACTATTAAATGAACATAATTGACAAAAATAATTAAATTATTTATCACAATTTCAATCAATTCATTCTCGAGGAAATTAAAATCAGCAATCCCCTAATCAATGTATGTAACACAAACAATTCTTCAGGAACTAACTAGATAAAAAGACTGACTTCCTTCGAAACCAATGATTCCCCAATCATTCTAAAGAACACAAGAAATCTCTCAAAGATCGACTTTCCAGCGGAAAAACTGTTTAATATTAATTACCCCGAAAACAAAAGCAACCGTTTGCTTCTGAACTTTGACCTGATTCCGAACACGGTTTCCCGGATGCACGCACACGAATTACCCGTCAAAATAGTGAAAAGAGACGCTTACGCCGCCAATGGGATGGAGGATAAAGCTCGGATATTGCGACGCCAGTGCGAACGTGGGAATCCGCGGCTGCTATTCGCCCAGCCTCATTAATGATGATGTGCTTGCCACCCAGTTGCAGTTCCATTCACTCCCTCTCTCTCTCTCTCTCTTTCTCTCACACACTCTCTCTGCTTCCACACACACCCTCTACATATTTCAACGTGTATCGTCTACGCGAGATTCTAGAGAGAACAAGAGAGAAACAGATCACTCCTCTCGCGATGTCTTGCCAAGGAGAGCCCATGGAAGCTGACGCCCGGCCAGCCACCGCATTCACCCTCCCATTTCTCTCTCTTGGTGGATTCAGAGCCCCTACAGCATGGTCGACCTACCTACCGACATTCCACTCCCTCCGACGTGACCACCGGAATACAGCTCGTACATCTCGAACAGGCCCCTCTACCCCGAACTCAATTCCGCGCAAGCTGCCCGGACTTTTTCGCTCCCACCGTTAAGTTCTTAGGTGATATTAATAGAAAACCACCGGGAGATCGAGCGAGGGACGAGAAGCTTCTATTAGCCGATGATTTGTGATTCCTGATCATTCGCGGGTGAATTCGTTCCTACCTTCACTCGGTTCAGGTGAACTGCTTGATCGCAAAGATGATTCTCGTTTGAATTAGGTGTATGTAGTGAGAAGCTTGAGGTTGAAGAAATTTGATTTTGAGGAGTTTTCTTAGAGGAAATGATGTAAGTTGGGTGCAGAAGATATTTTTTTGCCATTTGAGAATGCGCTCGACCGTTTTTCCTTTGCAGCTGCTAATCAGTTTTCGATTACACTCAGACTGAGAGACATTTTGGAAAAATTACAAGGAACTTTAGGAATTTGCAAAGAATCCGTAGGCATTTCTTCATTGTACTAAAGGCAAGTGATGTTAGCGGTTCAGGGTCACTGAAGAGTTTATTGTCATATCATTTGATTAATTAAACTTAACTTCAGATGGTTTGTTACATTCTCAAACACTTGGACAATTATAAATGTGGTGGTTGCGTCTACTATAATTAACTGTCGAAGAAATGAACTTGATCATATCTGTACTGTAATTGCAAATATTCCATAAATATATTACGAGTTCAGTACAATATTTTCAACCTAAAATACTTGTCATTATTATAAACTAGTGTATGTGTAAAATAAAATAAATGAATAACGAAAAAACAGTGCGAGAAAAATGAAAATAATTCTGTCTTCACTACACTGAACAATTGATTCTTATTCTATTTGATGATGACTTACGCGTTTGTAAGACCCTAAACCCCTAATTCAATCGTGCATGGGCTTCTTTGCTCCCCCTATTATAGGCACTTAAGTAGCATCGATAGATACATTTAAAATTATACTCTGGCATTAGGGGATCATTTGTGATTACATCTGGAAAGTATTTCGTACATCGTTCTCTACTATAAGTATTTAGTAAAAGCGCGGAATTTAAATTAAAAAAATATTGAAGATTAACTAGTAAAATCATTTCTCTCTTCTGTAACTGTTCCTGGTTGTGAATACTTTTAGTTTAATTACTTTGCATATTTTAAACACTATTAAATATAAAAATCAGTGACAGAAAACAGTGAAAGGATTTAGACAGGTTTCAGCATTACAATAAATTATATTGTTAGTATACTTACATATATCAGGTGTAACCATTCATTATTCTTAATTATAGTCCATATTCACTATTTTAATGCATAATCAATCTAATTATATGACATGCAGTGTATTCTTTTACTTGGCCAAATATTTTCTTGATTGACCATCTCTTTAATTCTGACAAAGTAGTCAAATCCACTATAATATGCTCTTTTATTAAATGTAGATCGATAAAAAAAGATTTACTTAATTATTTGATTGTTCATTTGTTATTTTATATTTATAGTAGCGTCGACGCTACTCAAGATATTATGAGTATTAAATTTAAGGTACTAATCATCACTTATCCTTACCGAAATCAACCTAACCGTTATATAAATATAGGAGTACAAATGTACTTAACACAGTGATGGTCACCGGAGCTGCGGCCTTTCCCACTCTAGGCCATTTCCCCTTGTTTCAGTTGTCTCCAATTCGCTCCTTATCCCCCCTCGGTCCACCATCGTCCCAGATCACAGATATGAGAGAAATGGACCTATAGTGGGGCAAGACCGCATCTCCGGACGTCATCACTGACTTAACACGTTGAATGCTGCAGTGGAAAATTCTGAAACTAGTCAGACATGCAACAACAACTTTTTATTAACATACATCCTTGAACATATAAACATTTATCTATTTGATAATATACTTCTTAGTTTATACTATCATTGTAATATAAATGTTACTCAAACTTTCCAAAAGGTAAATCAGTTATTTGACGAAATCACAATTGATACGTGAGCCACCCGCGGCGCACGCGGCACTCAACGTGTTAAATATACAGGGTGTTTCTAAAGTGTAAATACAAACTTTACAGACTGATTGAAATTCAGAGGACCAGAACAGCCTAATTGGAAGTATATGCCGATGTTAACTATTTCAGAGATATTGAGTGTTTTTAGATCGTAAGCCATTTTTTAAACAGCTCCCCATACTATACGTAACACCACCATCACTATACACTTGAATGCACTATTCTGCACGTTTTTTTAATTAATTCCACACAGATTGGTAAAATATATAATGTTCCTCTCATTTTCTGAGATATATTTGAAAAGCGTTGTTTGAATTGCCAATGTTTGTGAACAAAGAATTAAAGTCTAAAAGCCTGGAAAGCTATAGTTCGATACTTTTTAATAAACTCTATGTTTTATCGAATAAGTAAGTTACATGTGACATTACAAAGTACTTGTACCAGTGATGGTCACCGGAGCTGCGGCCTTCCCCCACTCAAAGTCCATTCCCCTTGTTTCAGTTCCCTCCACTTCGTTCATCGACCCCCCTCGATCCATTATCGTCCCAGATTACAGCCTATATGAGGGGAATGGACCTAGAGTGGGGGAAGGCCGCAGCTCCGGTAGCTATCACTGACTTATACTTTATTTATATCTATTCTGATAAAATAAAATTCAATATTTCAAAAATGGTTAATTTTCTGTCAGATGTTTATTAGGCTTTTCGGTTTCTTTTGACGAGTTGTGCCGAGCTGTAAAGTTTAATTAGTATTAATTCAGCGACAACGAGTATATTTTAACCGAACACAAAGATAATATAAAATCGTTGTAACTGATGTTTAGCGGTACAACATGAACGTGGTCCGAGGAAACCGAAGCTTCATTCGTTCCTCTCGGAGAAACGACATCAACAACAATCACCAATCGGAACACACAATGATCGATTAAGGACTGGCCTTGGCACCACATACGTCCTATCGCCACAGAGGTGTGTAATCTTTTTTTTAAGAATTTCTATTTGAACTTTAATACAGTATAAATTAATATATTGTTCATGTACGTTTTTTATTTTACAATAATATTAAATATTCTTGAAATTTCAAATATTTTATTCAAACAATCTGTCATACGGTAAAAAAGCTTTGATCATATACATATCTTACCTCAATTATAAAAGATCGATATGATGGTAAAAACAACATAAAAAAAATAAAGCTTCAACTGTTTTATTAAAAATTTTCAGAATATCTGTATAGAGTACATGTAAGCCTACATTTATTTAACACAAGTGACAAGCTTGAAATTTTTCTTTTTTATATTGCAATTTTCCATTATTCTTAATTATCAACGAGAAGCGACCGCTTGCTGAAAGTTAGAACTCTTTCAGATTCATAGATATAATTTCGATAAGTTCGTCTTAAAAAAGATGGTCGCAGAAAATCTTGGTAGCAAACCTGGGCAATTTCAAAGTAATACATAAAATAATGACACGTGAAATATTCTTTCAAATAATACTCTACTTTATTTCAAATTTATTTAGACTACTATCTCATAATTTTCTTATAAGTGATGATTATACAAAAATTATGATTATATTAGAACATTGGTAAATTCGGTGGAAGAGTTCTGCTCTAGACAAAATGTTTTAAAAATTTTTTAAAATAGCTGTTCAAGTTGTTTCTAAATATTATGCATATATATTTACAACTGAGTTACTATATTATTAAAATAAATAAATATTCTTGAAGACGCTTTACATTGAAACACAGGAAATCATTGTATATTGTGTCATAATTACAAAGTGGTTACAGTACGTACCTTTTCATATCTTATTATACTTTTTAATTGTTCCTCATTCTCGACATTATACCTATCAAATGACTTGAATTTCTTGTTTCAAAGAGTTATGACTCCATTCATTCTTAAATCAAGATAAATCCTCAATACTAGATGAAACTAGTTGAACAGTCACATCTTGCTAATATTTAAAATAAAAAATCATACAATTATTTTAAAAAAAGTAGAAGAAAATATAACTGCTTACAATTGCTGTTCCTTCAAATAAATGAATGTGTTTTATATTTTTAAAATTGAAATGATGTTTCAAATTGTCACTTGCTATTTTTATACAAGGTATTTTCAAAAGGTGGTTCAAAACTTTGCAGACTTGTGATGCTCACTGTGCTGAATAAAAAATGCTTAGTCAACACAGATTCGTACTAAATAGCAATATTTTATTACAATAATCTAATTCGTCCATGTTTCTTATTTAGTAGCACAATGGAAATATTATTATCGGAATTATTGCCATTTTATTATCTAAATCTATTGCAAATGGTACTCTATGAGTTATCCTTTGATTTCAATACTTGACAAGAATATATAAGTAAATGACAATTAAATAGAATCAAATGGGTTAGTTACATTATACCCAACCCCTTGCCTTACAAATTTTTCAATGGCTGTCTTCACTGAAGTTTATTATTCAATAGCTCCAAGGGCGAAATACAGTAAGAACATTCATCAAAATGTACAATTCGCTTTAGATAATCCTCTGAAAGCCAAGGGTACTGTAATACACACTTTTCAAGAATTCATATTTAAATGAAACTCATATTTATAATACGTAGGCCAGTGATGGCCACGGTAGCTGCGCTATTACAACCTAAGGTAAATGTACCAGTACTTGACATTATAAGACCCATTTCCCCTTGTCATTATTATCACAGAGTTTTATTTTTAGTAAGCAATTTAGTAGGTGGATAATTTAATTCGTCAGCTGTTCGTAAATGAATTGAATTCATTAGTATTCACAAATAATCCTATAATAAAGTTTTATTAAACAAAATTGAACCCTCCAAACTGTACGAGTAGTTGACACATAAAATTTCTAAAGGCACTAGCAGTTGACACGTTCATGAACTAGTAATTGATACCAAAGAAAATAAAATACAATGTTTATTTGAAAACAAAAATACAGGTCTCAAGAAATAGAACGGAATAAAATGCGATAAAATTACATAGGTAATACACACAGAGCATTTTAAAAAAACTATAACATACAAAAAATATATACATATACATATAGTAAAATGAAGAAGGTTTCGAAGTACCGTATGAATTGACAATACTTTTATTAGTCTACATTAAGGGACTCAGAAAATCAGTACTTTCTGTCTGTTAAGTCACCAAATGTAACAGGATTTGAAAGTTTAGAAATTATTTTGGATACATTGACGGAAAAAATCAAATCTATTTGCACTCTGTGGAAAATAGTGAATTTAATGCACACATTTATTGAAGCCTATTAGTTTATTATCAATTGTTCCGGTACACGAGTGTCAACTACTAGTGCAAGTCAATATTTATGTAACCAGAACTTGACATTGCTCAAACATTATGTAATTTATAGTTTATAATAGCCAAATATTAAAGAATATCTTCCTTTTATATGTATAGTGGATTGAGAATGTGCATGTTTGCATTTAATAGCTAGAAAATGGGGTATTTTTCTTTGACTTGACAAACCTCATTGATAAATCTGTGAAGGAAAAGAACCGTCCAACAGCATTACTAAAAAACATTTTGTTAGTAGAAAGCTTATTTTTCGTAGCTGAAAATAAAAGTGTCAACTATTGGTACACTGTTAACTACTGGTACATTTACCCTATATGACGGAAATGGAGCTAAAGTGGGGAAAGGCCGGAGCTCCCGTGGCCATCACTGACGTAGACCATAATCTACATCACGAGTATAACTCATTGCTATAAGGCAAGGGGTACAATAAAAAATCTCTGTTTTCCCTGAGAAGGTTAATCTATGGACCAATATGATCTAACAAGCAATTTTTATTTAGTCCGGTGAGTACTATAATGCTGCACAGTTTTGGATCATCCTTTCAAAACATCCTGTATAAAAGTCCAGGACTAGTTGGTAGTTCAGTATTAATGAAAACAACAGCGAAAGTATTGATCATAGAAGGTTAAGGTGCGACCAGAGGTTCGCTCCTTATCCAAGGCCAGTGGGGTTGGTGCAGAAACCACCGGAGAACTCTCCATCCCCCGTGCCGTTGGCCTTGTCGCATTCTCCTTCGACCACGAGCCTCTATTCGGCGCCCCCGCCGGTCACCCTGCCACCGCAACCACCCCTTCTTCAGATACTAATGTCCGCCGAGAAGTGTCAAGTAAGTAATTCAGCTCAATTTGCTCGGTCCTTTGTTCCCCCTTTGCAAACTTTATAACGGCAACCCAGTAAATCCTACCGTTTTCACCGTGGACTGAAACTGAGCCACCCCAAACGCGTTCTACCTTCTTTATTGTCTTCCATAAAATATTCACTTTTATAAAGTTATTTTTATAATGGAAATATTTGAATGAGATAGTATTTAACACGATTTGACTTCAAATCAAATTTTGTGGACGTAAATAAGTGTATACTAATTTCCGTATAATTTTTTCTCATATAAATGTTGATGTAATAGTAAAAAATTATAAGTGTATGATCGTTTGGTTTAATAGTTTTATTTTTAAGAATCTGTATATGTGTAGAAATCGTTTTATAATGTGACTGCTTGGGTACAGCAATTTTCATTGTGGTAGTCAATGTGTTAAATAAAACTGATGATTTTTATTTGGTCCTGTTGAACTTGTTCGATGCTCAGGTTCCATTCAACGTCAATTTGCTAATAAGCAACGTCGTTTTGTTGAAATAGTTAAGATTGTTAAGGTTACAATATTTACAATAAAGTTGTACTTGATTATATGTAGCAAAAAACATTTAAAAAGGGCGAAACAATTAAATATTTCGTAGATGCCAATTGGGAAAATGTTTTCATTTGTTTAGATTTTCTATAAGCTTTTATCCAGAAAGAGTCATCAACTGCGATTATTAAGTCTTTGAGCATATCTAATATTTACATAAATCTACTTACTATAAATTTGCCACAAAATTGTTTAAATAACGAAATGCACATAAACTACAACATTATTGTGTTCTTCATTAAAATCCCTGTGCAATGGTTAAAATGAAAATATAATATATAATTTCAAAAACTTGTAGTAACTTTGTATTACTTTTACAATAATTAACAAAAGTCAGACAATTCAAGCTGCAGTAGTATCTTGATTATCCAAACTAATTATTCAAATTGCAATTACAGGATGTCCGGATAATCAAATTTTTCAGATAATCCAACGACTACATATAAGAATTATGTTTCACATAGCAAAATTATAGTTTATTACATAATACCACATACAAAAGTTTTAATCACCCTATTCGTCTTTCAATGTATTTTTTCAATTTTTATGTGCTGCTAAATTATATATTTTTTTTAAATTAGTACTTCTGTAGGATTACTATTTTCTTATATTTTCTACCATTCAAAAACTGTCACTGAAACTCTGAATGCTTCAGAAAACACGGAAATATAGTTTGCAAAATCATTGTCTTCTTCATCGCTCTTTTTATTAACATTGTAAGTCCTTTTAATTAATTCGATTATTTCTTCACTCGTTTCATAATTTTCAAATAATTCTCTTATATTATTTTCATTCTAATTTTTATTGCCAGGTATATTATTCAAACTCCTTAGAATTTCATTGACATAACTCGTTTCAATCACCTTATTACCGTTTTTATCAATTACTAAGTCTAACAGGAATCTGTTTCTTCCCTTTCTTATTGTTATTACGTTAGCAACTAAATTCGCGACCTTCTGAATCTCTTCGTCTCCAAATTCCCTCAACTCTATTATCGCACAATCAGAACTATGATGAGAAACATTCAAATTTCAAATGTGAGTAACTTAACTCAAAAATTTTCCAACAATTTTAATAAACATTTTCATACGAAAACTTTCGAGGGTCGCTACTGTAGTTGCCAACCCAATAGAATCGAATTTGTAATGTCATTAGAATGTTATTCAGACAATCCAAAGGTTTTATAAACCATCCCCTGCACCTTTGAAGTGCCGGAAAAGAATTTTCTGGTATCTTGTTTCATTCAAGAGATTCCGAGCTGTAAGAATTTCCTCAGCTCTCCTCTGTGACGACTCCTACAATATTGAAATTTTACTGAAAAAAATTGAAAATATTTTGGTTTTTCCTTCACAAGGAACTCGTATGGAATGCACGGCTACAGACAGAGTCAGAATATTCCGTGGAGCAAACGGAAACCAGTCACAATTCGACGGGGACTTCACAAAATCTCGGCCCCACTCGGGAGGTATTACAGGTGCCTTTAATTTTCCCTCAACAATGAAAGGATAATAGTATTGGACTGATATTAAAAAATGTATTTCATAAACGAAATACGTTGATATGTTTCAGGAAACCACAGCTCGCCTGCTCTTTATGGCAGTAAAATGGGTTCGCTGTCTACCACCTTTTCAAACGCTTTTGAAACACGATCAATTATTGTTACTCGAAAGATCATGGACGCAACTTTTTCTTCTTCATCTGGCACAATGGTCCATATCTTGGGACGTAACTGGATTCTTAGAGGATGAACAAATACGTGCAAGGTTACCCAAGGACGAAGCAACGAGAAATCAAGAGCTACTTGTCATTCAGGTAATATATTACTAATTATAATGTTTGATAAATTTCAAGTACCTACTCACCGCGTGGCTCATCATGTGTTAAAACAAAAATTGTCCGAAACATGTCCCTCTCACTCTCACATTTTTTCATTTCTCACATTTTTTCTTATAACTGCACAAATATTTTCGGTTTCTGGGGATATTCTTATAATACTACGTCGATCTCGAATGTGTTAAAAATGCCCTGCATGCGTTTGACAAATTTCTTCGGCTTATACTTTCGACACTGACAAAATAGTCAAACTTTGTGTAGTTGCAAGGACAGTATCCAAGCTTTAATTAGTTCTGTTCTGACTTCTAAATAATTCATTCAACACTGAGCAGTATGGCAAAAATTATTCCGTTCACAAAATGTGTTTAATTCTAGAGTGCTTCTTACACAAAGAGTTAAAGGTGAATAGAGGCGGTTCAGCAGCATTGCTATTGCGAAATTTAGCCTTCTAAGATAATATAAGAATAAAAGCGGAGATCCACGATGAGACAGAAATTTCGTGTCTCAAATGAGACTTTACATATACACAGTCAAGTTGCCGTGCGACAGGCGGTCCAGACCCCATTTTTTAAACATCGATAACTAAAAAAATGAAGCCACTGCCGCAATTTCGCCATGCTTGATTTTCGACTTATTTCGGCTTGTAGAATCACCGCTTAAAATATTTACCACTAGTAGTGCAGCATCCTGTATATATAGTAGATTTCACTTATTTGAGCCACCGGTTAATCGAGGTAGCCGTTTATTTGGGACAAAGCTTAAAGAACAGAACCTAATCGAATAAATAGCCCTAGTTTTCTTCACTTAATTGGGACAGCGAGCCGCTTATTTGGGACAGATGGCTGCAGTACTCTATGAGAAGATAGCAAGTGTTCATGTTCACTTATTTTTCCTAATATCTTGTGAATTTTACTTTAATTGGACTTTTTAGGAGGACTTTAAGGAAAACGTGCGTGTCCGTGGACAGTAAATTAATGATATTGATGGTTATTGACAAAGCATGAAAATAGAAAGTTCTGCATGAAGAATATCTATATACATATTAGATATTTGGCTCTGCTTTATCCTAAAAATGTATAAATAAACATTTCATTGCTCATTTAAGCTATAGTTTATCTGTTTTATATCATTTTAACTACTGTATTTACCTATGTGATACTTCGCATAATTGGGACAGCCGCTTAATCGGGTCAAAGGACGCTAGTCCCAATGTGTCCAAAATAATCGGAATCCACGTATTTACATTTAGTTGTTGTTGAGATTTTTGTCTCATGAGAGGAAATCTCATTAAATATCTCATCATGGGTCTCAACTCTAAAAGCTGTCCATGCCATGAATAATGTACCACACGATTTTCGTTTGTATTTCAGACTATAATATGCCGATTCAGACAAATCGCACCGGATGTCGCCGAATTCGGATGCATGAAGGCCGTAGCGTTGTTCACTCCAGGTGATACAAAAATTTCACTGAATACTTTCCAAATATTTGTTATCGATTCGGGAGTTTCTGGCGCCTCCTGAAAATTCATGCTCGGTCTGACACGATGTGGACAAAATTTGTTCGCAGAAACGGAGGGTCTGCAAGCGATCGAGTCGGTCAGACTGTTACAAGACCAAGCGCAATGCATTCTGGGAGATTACACGTCGTCTCGTTATCTCCGGCAACCGGGTAGAACCGGGACGCTGATGTACCTGGTCGGGTACCTGAAGTCCGTCTCCCCTAAGACGGTCGAACGTTTGTTCTTCCACGAAACCATAGGCGAAATTCCCATTTCTCGTTTGCTGGTCGACATGTATCAAATGGAGGATCACGGAAACTGAAGCTTTCCACGCGCGGCATGTGGAAGTGCCGAGGACGTTTCTCACGGCTTTCCAAAACTCTTCCGATTCTTTAACACGTTGAACGCCACAGCGAAAACTGCCGCAGCTAGTCTGATACATTATAATTTCCTGATTTAAATGTACATGGTGTTTTTGAATGATCGTCCAACACTTTGCGGGCTTGTAATAATAATTGAACTGAATAGAAAAGCCTGATCAGCATTAGTTTGCAAATTCAACCATTTAGAGTAAACGGTAAACAGTTTCAACCATTTGCTGGTCGTGTACAGTGAAATAGTAAATGAATATCACAATTGTCGACATTTTTTTGGAGGGCACTTTGTTCGAGTTTTCAGGGCTACTTACGAAGTATCTTAACCTTCAAGCAACCTTGAATAAAAGAAATTACAATAATTTAAGAAAAACAGGACAGCTGACAATTTTTGTTACTCACAAATCAGTGTAGAATGTTTATCTTATTGTTAGAAGATGTTCAAAATAATTTCTTCTAACTTTGAGAAAATTTAAATACATAACTGATTTAAATGATTAGTGTCACATGCAACAATATGTAACAAAGATATGTCGTTACTTGACAAAAAAATAGCGATGAAATTTTTCGGAAACTCGAAAAAAATAAACATAACTAAAACACTCGTCAATTATAATCTTTGACCTTTGTGAAAGAAACAACCACTTCCTAAAAGTAACAGAGACTTTACGATGGTCAAGATAAAAGGAACATCCTGTGGAACAGCTCCGCTGCACATTCAATAGGAACTAAATATTTTTCATTTAAATAACAAATTTTTTATGAAACTTTATTCGTAACTCATCTTCAACTATAAAAAAAATAGTGTAACTTAATAAAGATGTATCGTCAGTGGCTTCTAGCTTTAATTTATAAAAAAAAGGTAAATATTCACAAAAAGGGAGCCACCTCCGATTTCGATGATTTTTTAATATATTGTCAAGGTCATCATGCTGAGTAACGTTGTGAAGGTTTTAATTTGCGGTCGCCGTTTATTAAAAAGTTGTTAACAAAAAAATGTTCAGACAAAAGTATATAATCTTCTGGGCACTATTTACATTCTATAGAGTGTTTCCAATTTGTTTGATCAATTTACGTTTTCTGTTATTGGATATGTAACTGCCATTATTTGGAAGAAAACATCTAATCGTTCGTCAAAATCAAAAGTTTTTTTAAATATAAATTCCACCAAATAATGGTTAAAGTGATATTCTCTCTGACCATATATAGAAATATTTCCGCGAACATCTCTCCAAAATCTTTCAATGTTCTAAGTGTAGACGCCCGTGACTGAATCGACGAAATTTTGCGAATGATTTACTATGCAATGTTGATATATATTTTTATCAATTTGTTCATATGCTTTCCAACAATCGCTATGGATTATCATCCCAGAAGCAATCTCTCTTGAAATAATGGGCAGTAAGACTTCTGCACTGCGGGATGCAATTGGTATTACAAAGATCTTTTTCATATCTCGTTCTATACCACCGAAAATCCGTTGACTCGTGATAAGTCGTCCACGATTATACTTTTGACGCCCAAATTTCGCTTCATCGATTTCCACAATAACTCCATTTCCACCAATTTGTGTTTCGTTATTCATCAACCATTCGTACATAAGCTAAACGATTAATGAATGGAATAAGTTTTTAAAACAAAACAAAGTAAATATTTACAAAAAAAGTGAGTTGGGTTGGGTTTTTGTTGAGTACTTTTGTCTAAACTTTTTTCCTAATAACTTTTAATAAACGCTGACCGCCAACTAAAACCTTCACAACACGACTCATTGTCAGGGTGATGACCTTGACAACATATTAAAAAATCATCGAAATCGGAGGGTGCTCCCTTTTTGTGAATATTTACCAAAAAAAAATAATATCACATCAATGGCTATTAGCTTTATTGTACAGAAAAACGTAAATTATCTTCCCAAAAACATTATGTTCATCATCATTGGTATTATTGGTAAGTGTTAATGATATAACTGATCTGTATCAGTACATCAATTACGACAGAAAAACAGAAGCTTATCTTATCAAATTTTGGAAAATTTGAAGATAGAAATAAATTGCTATTTACTTGAAACGGGTTCATTTGCGAACAAATGTGACCCAACAATTTTTTATTCAGTTCAAGGAATACTATAAGCCTGCGAGGTTTTGGACCATTTTTTTTAATTATCCTGTAAATAAAAAGAGAAGAAAATATTAAATTATTTGTTTGTATATTTGTTAGCTTATATTATTATTACTGGACTGCGGATAATTATGCAAATTTACATTTTCAGAGTTCAATATTTCTTTTGTTAATGTAGTTGATGAAACGAAAGGATGGCTAAGCTGTATTATGTCCTATAAATATTTCAAAATAAGCTTTTTCTCTTCCTTACGTTATTAACTGTATATTTTTTACGTGTTATATTATTAAGTGATATGTTAAATTGCATAAACATCCGCAGTCTAATTATTACAATACACTGCTCAAAATTTTCTAAGAATTAGTAGCTAATTAATTAAATTAAATTTGTGGCGATCGGTGACCTTCACATCCATCAACGTGTTAAGCGACATAACAGAGGAGACGCGACAAGTTTTCGAAATCCGTAGCTGAAGACTGTGACTATACGTGTACGAAAGATCACTGATCTCGGATCCTCGTAGTTTGTTAAGGATCTTTCGGACGATGATGAGTTGCAATAGCGATCGTAGGCTGTTTAGTTAGGCCAGTGATGGCCACCAGCGGAGCTGCGGCCTTCCCCCACTCTAGGTCCATTCCCTTCATATAGGCTGTGATCTGTGACGACGATCGGCCGAAGGCGGACGAGGAGCGAACAGGCGACAACTGAAACGTAGGGAATAGACCTAGGGTGGGAGACGATTGCCGCTCCGGTGGCCATCACTGAGTCAGACGATATAGTCGGAGAAATTACTCGTGAAGCTTTATTAGCGATATTATTTTCAATAGCGTACCGTGTAAATTTTGTACGAGAGGTTAAGTGGTAGTTTCCGAGATTAATAGACCTTGTGGTTTTCAGAGCACTGAAGATCATAGTACGTCATAGGCTGTAAAATATTATTTAGTTGAAGAGAAACAGGTATAAGAAACGTTTGTAAAGCTCTTTAGAGTAAGTCTACTGTTTAATACTTTCTGCTTTTTTTTGTCGGTGAATGTAATTTATTACAAATTTGTTATGCATGTAGTATTCTTTAGACGTGCAGACAATTTTGTAAATTGATACGACAGTTTTCTTGGAATGCTCAGATTCCTTTATTTTACAAAGTAGTAGACATTCTTACATTCACTACTTGCGTTAAAGATTCTTTATTGAGAACAAAAAGACAAATGGAATATATTATCGAGAATATGTTGCATCTACTGTACTGCATAATTTGATAATTATTTTATTCTCGAGCTCGTCGATCGAAAACCCGGAAATATACATGGTAAAACTGTACACTTTTTATATACAGTAAAAAACCTAAAATAGTTAAGTACATAGTGTAACCTCGACTATTCAAATAAAAAAAGAATTTGATAAAGTGTACTTTGAAAAAATACGAAAATCGAATTAAACCAAATTAAGGTTTTCAAATTGTTTTTACGCTTAATTAGTTCACAAATGTAAAAATTAAATAAGAAAAAGGGATAATTTCTATTTTTGCAATAACCAATGAATAAATTTATTTTTATTCACTGACAAATATTTGGATAATCGAGATAAAACTGTGCAATATTAATACTTAATTCATGTTTAAATAATTAATGACAATTTCCTTTAAATTTATGGTATAATATATTGTCTGTCTATATCAATATCTTACATATCAACTTGCTCGTTTTCCTCTTACTAATATCTAAATGTTATTAATTATATTTTATCATAATTTCGAGAAGATAATAGCGTTTTATGGTTATTTATTTGTTATAAACGACTAGATTTTCGTTTTATAGAATAGATACTGTGTTTTGTATACATATTAACGTAAAAATGATTTATACGAAACCATGGAAGTAACGGATAACGAAAACGAAATTGTAAAAAAACAGTACTTAGTATAAATGGTGCTTTTCCTATTTAATCCCCTCATTGGTGTAAAATAATTAAGATTTTATTCAGTAAATTAGTTTTGAAAAAACACAGTTCTCGTTATCACCTAATTCAAACCCAATTACATTTAAAGTGTACGTAATAGTACGAAATCATTTTTTTAAGAATTTATTAAACTGTTATTGTAATAAAATAAAATGCGAAAATTTTAACTTCGTAGTTTCATTGAAGTTAATGATTATGCAAAAAGAATATAGGATGAAACATTCTATTTTTGATGCCCGTCTTAAATAGATAGAAAACTGTAATAATTAATATAATTAACAATAAAAATAGAAAAAACTGTTCGTAGACGACCTACCGTTACAAAAGTTTGAAAATTTATGTTTTACTAAAGAATGATTGATTTTTCTTGTGATTGTTATATGTTTAAAAATTCCCGCCTTTTTAGGATATTATCCCTGTACCAGAAAATTAATGTCGTTGCGCTTTCATTGAAAATTATGGTTTATGCTTTCCAATATGGACGCACCCGTGGCCGACGACTGCAAAGCATGATTGTGTATCCTAACCTAACTCATTAAGCGTAAACATCACTTTCGTCGCAAAAAAAACAGAAAAATGGTACACAGCAAAATATTTGTGAGGAACCGTGCGTTAGGGTATGTCAGTAATCATATTCCTCTAGTGACAAGGTACATCGAAAGACGAAAGGAAAATCTTATAGTAACATGCGTCGGTAATGCTTTTCACACGTATGGTTGTACACATTTCACCCTCCTTACCGTGTCAGGTACACATCCAGGTGAGATTACATGCTTGGCAGCAGATACCTATCAAATTTACACAGCAGCTGACAACATGATATATGCCTGGCGAAGAGGAACAGAGCTAAGGCATACATACAAGGGCCATGAAAGTCCGGTACACATTATGCTGCCTTTTGGTGCACATTTAATATCTGTTGATGAAGACAGTACTGTTAAAATATGGGATATCAAAGAGGAAGAGCTAGTGACAGAACTTAGCTTTAGTAACAAACTGTTCAAAATCACTACAATGATGCACCCCAATACTTATATGAACAAAGTTTTGTTTGGAAGTGAGCAGGGTCAGTTGCAACTATGGAATTTAAAAGTTTTGAATTGTGTTCATACATTCAACGGTTGGAATAAACCAGTTACTGCCCTTGAACAAGCACCTGCTGTAGATGTTGTGGCAATAGGTTTACAAGATGGTAGAATCATTCTGCATAATTTAAAATTTGATGAAAGTCTCTTTGAACTAGTGCAGGACTGGGGTTCTGTAATATCCATTAGTTTTCGTACAGATGGTCATCCGATTATGGCCACAGGAAGCTTAGAAGGACATATTGTGTTTTGGAATTTAGAACAGCGCAAAGTGGAAAGTCAGCTTCACAAAGCTCATTTCGGAGCAGTTACCGGTTTAAAGTATTTACCTAATGAGCCATTGTTAGTGTCATCATCCGCTGACAATTCTTTAAAGCTATGGATATATGACTTAGCTGATGGAGCTGGCAGACTATTGAGAATCAGAGAAGCTCATGCGGAACCACCCACCATGATTCGTTTTTATGGAAATGATGGCAACAGTATATTAACAGCTGGAAGTGATTCTTCTTTAAGAATGTTTTCCACAATTACAGAAATTTTTAACAAAAGTTTTGGAAGAGCATCATTTAACAGGAAAGCTGCCAAAAAGAAAGGCAGAGGTATAGAGGATCCTCTGATGATGCCACCAATAACTGCACTTACTGCAGAAACAACAAGAGAAAAAGAATGGGATAATGTTGCAGCAACACATTCTGGCTTAGGTACAGTCACCACATGGTCTGTTAATCAAGGAAAAATGGGACAGCACAAACTATTTCCAGAGAAATTCAAAGGCAATTACAGTGTTGTAGCAAGTTGTGTATGTTTAACAAAATGTGGTAATTTTGTTATTATTGGTTATAATACTGGACATGTAGAAAGGTTTAACATACAATCAGGAATTCACAGAGCTAGTTATGGTGATGAGAAGGGTGCTCATAAAGGTCCTGCAAGAGGTGTTATGGTTGATCCTCTAAATCAAACTGTTATAACTGTTGGGAGGGATACTTTTATCAAATTTTGGGATTTTAAACCAAAGAAGGGTAAGGAAACAAAGTACTTCTGCTGAGGATAATTATAAATAATTTGATAAGGGTAATTAATTATCTATTATGATTTCCAGAGAGCACAGAACCAAGAGTCAAAATAACACTGAAAGAATCAATTGACTGGTTACGATATCACAGTGAAAGTTCTCTTGTGGCTGTGGCACTAGAAGATTTTAATATTGTATTAGTAGATCTTGACACAAAAAAAATTGTTCGGAAATTTGAAGGACATGCAGGACGATTAACAGACGCATGTTTCAGCCCTGATTCCAGGTGGCTGATAACAGCATCTACAGACTGTACAATCCGTACTTGGGATATTCCTTCCTCAAATTTAATAGACATATTTGAGGTATATATTTGAGCACATTTTTTTTACAATCGGTTTGGAACGTTTTTTGATTATAATGATATCATTTGCAATAATATTTTAGGTCCCTGAAACATGCACGTCGTTACACTTTTCTCCAACAGGAGAATTCCTTGCCACGACTCATGTGTGTAACCTCGGTATATATTTATGGTCAAATCGTACTCTCTATTCTCACGTTTCACTGAAAGCAGTAAATAAAGATGATCCAATACCAATGGTTGGACTTCCTGGGTCAGTGATAGAAGTTCACGATATCAATGAAGATGAACTGATCGAATCGGAACCAGAATACGTTTCTCCAGATCAGCTTCAGGATAATCTTATCACGATGTCTGGCTTCGCTAATTCGAGGTGGCAGAATCTACTCAACATAGATATCGTGAGGAAGAGAAATAAAGCGAAAGAAGCACCCAAAGCAGCGGAAAGTGCTCCCTTCTTCTTACCGACGATACCATCGTTAGAATTAAAATTCGATTTCTCAGATGTTAAGAACACGGAATCAAAGAAGAAACTAATCACTCATCCCGATCTACAAAATCTTACTCTCTTCAGCAAATCTCTGCTATCCGTTGAAAACGATGAATTCACAGACGTTATCGAAAAATTAAAAAGCATGGGTCCAAGTTCTATCGACTTCGAAATACAATCGCTTTCAGCGGACCAAAAAACGACGGAACTTCTGTTGTTTCGTTTTATGAAAATGATGTACCATATGATGGACAAGAAAACGAACTTTGAATTGGCGCAAGCCTACTTAGCTGTATTTTTAAAGTGGCACGGTACAACGATAACGGAAACTGAGTCGTTAAGAAATTACTTAAGCACGTTACAGAAGACACAATCCGAAAGTTGGTTCTTAATAAGAGATAAGCTGTTTTATAATCTTAGCGTTGTACAAGCTTTAAAGAAAATGTAATATAGACTATAAAAATAAAAAACTAGTTTGTTTAGTACATTTTTGCACGTGACTATTACACAAAGTAATTTTTTTTTAATACATGAAAGAATTAAATCAATCATTGAAAACAATATTGAGTTTATTGTATCACTTTAAAAATTCGAGTTCAGTTACTCATTGACATTAACATACAATCATCCTTTTCATAGTAAACTGTTTAGTGAGGTATAAATGTTGTAAAAAGGACTGCATTAATCAGAAGTATAATTTATGTATATAAATATAACAATTACAAAAATAATCTTACGATTCTTGTAATACATTTTGATACTTAAACATATCCTAGACTTTATAGTTACAAAACGTCTTGACGTATGATAGTATGTACATTAAAGTCTTATTTTAGTATAAGAACTATTCCCTGTAAGCAAGGAAATTATGTAACTGCTCTATTGTTACAGACTCGAGCGCTAAGTCTTCAATGTAGTTGTCGAAATTCGTGACAATCCTGTAAAGGCTTCTTTTTATTGCGGCACGTAAGGAATGAAAGATTTGTTTAATAAATTTATCGTCTCCTTCTACTTTTTTTACCATAATATTAGACTTCTGTAATTTATCAAGAGCTTGCTTTAGATTGAGCAATGTATTAATAATAAGCGGTAAATCCTTTTCTACGATTCCATAAGGATCTTCAGTTAATGATAATATAGACAAAGAAGAGATTGTTTCTGCAGCCCAAATCACTGATTGTCCATTAAACAAAATGTGGCACACTTTACCACTTTCTATTTCTCCAAAAATGTAATAGATGAGCGGTTTTGAAAGCAAATACGCGAGAAAATTCTTCCATTTTGCTTTAATGAATTTTTGAATGAATAGTTCATTGTCAACATCCTTCTTTGTATTTGTATCTTCAGTAAATGACAATGTTCCCTCTCTTACTAAACTACGCATGTGATATACATTTTCCTTCTGAAACACACTACCAGTTGTCATTGTGCCTGTACTAGTAACGCTTGACGATAATGGTTCTTGAGTTTTAACAGATGCTGCACTGAGATCATCTGAGAATTTTTTTATAAAACCAGTACAACTTTCTATAATACAGTTCCAATTGTAAGGATGTCCACCAGGTTGACTTAGAGTGAATAATATGCTCCTTCTTTCTTTGTCTTTTTGCACCATTGTGACTAAATCCAAGTAGCCTAAGTGCTGCATTATTGGTATTTTATCCATAGACAAGGCTTCAGAAAGAGTTATTCCAGAGTTTTCATTATTAAATAAATTGCTCTGTTTAAATTCAAAAGGAACCCATTCTGTCAAATGCAGTTCAAACAACAAATACATACTATCAATTGTCAATATAAATATCAATTGATATAACCATAACTGGAAAATCAATGACAGATTCATCAGTCTGGAAATGCTATTTAGTGGCTCACTTTCCAATTGTGCTGATGTTAGAAACAATATCACAGAACGGCAGTAGGAGCCCAAAAAGTAATAACCAATTAAATAATAAAAACTTGACCATATGGATTCAGCCATTAACGATGGTAATAAAGAATACATTCTCATTTTAAATCGGAAGAACTTTGACAGAGGTATAATAGGAAATTTTAAGTACTTCACATGGAAAATGCTAGTCTTTAGGAAGAAGTACAATCCGCTCCAAAATCCACTTAAAAACAAAAAGTAATGTTCTTCCTTTAAGCATGTTCCATAAATTATACCGCATTCTGTGGTTAAAAAACTATATGTTCCTCCTTTGAGTGACAAATGCAGCCAAACCAGGAGACCTCCGATGATAACATGCAGAGCAGCCAACAGGATATTTTGAGATGTGAATATTCCATAGAACTTTATGAATCTGCTCTTTAGATACGGCGGAGTGTTCGAGTAATTTTTACTGCAAGTAATTCCTTGGAAAAACGTGACTGTAGCGAGAACACAGAAATAGCTCCACATGCGAAAAGAGGTTACCGTCACCCATGTGCCTTGAAGCCAGGATGTGTAATCTGTGCTTAAATTCGTGATTAACAGCAAACACGATACCAGGAAGAATTGTACAGCTATGCTGTAGATTATAGCCAAAAACATTCTCTGCATCAACAGCTCTTTGCAGGCTTTTTTATTCGTCTGCATCATCTTGTTTACTTCTGACGGCTAACCTTCGTCACCTCGAAGAGCCTTTAATAAAATCGTAGGATACACAACTTTTTGCAACAGATCGACGGATTGTTAACTGTTCCTTACAGTCGTAAATATTCACACGAACTTCTCGTGCATTTCAGTCATTTTGACTCTTCAACTATGTTTATAATAGTTTGCAACTTTCGAACGCCGGTATCCTAACGAATTTTTCGTTTAATTTGTGAAGCGCGCCATTAGGGCCGTTTTCATGCAACAAATCTCAAGGAAAACAGTTAACAAACAGCTTCAAGTCGAAGCAATTGTTTTTATTCCCATAAGTCACTGTTCATAGAAACGGAACATGAAATTATTTTTCAAATAATTATAAATTACCCTCAGTTTTACAGTAAATCATTACTTATTTAGAAATATACTTAAAATTTTCATGAGTTCAAAAATGTCAAAATTATTTTCATTCCTTTGGTCCCGCGCGTTGTAAAACGTGCGAGGTTAATAAATAAATTTCAAACAATATAAACAAAACCAATATTAATTGTTTATACAAACACGATATTAGATAGGAAAAAAAAAGTAAATTCTTTACAATAATTGTGAACTCGACTCCTACCACCTGAGAAGGGCTACGGAAGACGGCATTCCCATCTATGATGCGAGGTTCTTTGCCACGGACCACTGTTGCCACAGCGGACTCTAGTACTAGCCGTGCTGAAGAACGTGGCAACACCGCTTATGTGAGGATCGGGAGTCCTATTTTCAATAGTAGAGTTTTGTACTCAGCATTATAATTAACGTCATTTTGTTGTATAAAACTATACTAATATACAGTATTTTTTATTAACTATGTATAAGTAATATATAAATATCATAATTATAGTAAGTAGAAGTAATAGAGAAGTATACTAATCCTTAAAAATGTGGTATATATTTTGTGCACTCTCGGACGAGTTTGGTGTTGTGATGCATTATATTTGAAATATTTACAGAGATTTCAAGAAAATATAACTGTGAAACAAGATCAAACCATCTTTGAACCAAATTGAAGGATTTAAAAATTGTTAAAGGTATGTATAAGTTAATAGAGACCTGAAATAGACAAAATTATTGGTACGAAGCCAAATAGGTTAAGTGAACTCATGGAAAAGACTAAAGAGGTTAGCATAATTAGTTATTGAAAGGAACAATTATGCAGTTAATTATAAAATCGTGTTAGAGGACAGTATTATAATTGTGGAAAATTTTCTCACCACCCTAGGGGTATTTACCATGGCGCATAACCTTTTTTTATTATAATGGGTGGTTCGCCAATAGCCATATCCCACTTTATAAAATAAAATTAATATTTTTAAATAAAACATAACTTTTGTATTCATAAAGAAATAAAGTATTACATTTTGAAATAATAATAATAAATAATCTTGAATATTATTAATAACGAAACATACTCTTGACATACTACTAGTAAAACCTTAAATCTTGTGAAATAGTACATACTAAGCAAATAAATAAAAGTCTATTAATGTATTAAAACATATTGAAAAGAATAAGTTAAATATATACATAAAAATTAGTGTTTTAAGAAAAGTGAAATTAAAAAAACCATTGAAAATCTAGTTCCTATTCAAAGTTTTTAATTTTACGATTTTTAGACGTAATGTCTGCACGCGTTTCCAACTGATTATTATTTACAGCTTTTACATAACCGTTTAATAAAATATTTGAAAAAATTGATAATAATTTAAACAAAATACTATGATAAGCTTCACCACAAACGCATGTATCTGAAAATGCTAAATAATGTATATCTGATTGAATACTAATATATGTTAATTTATATAAAATATGTTTATGATTTTCAGATTGCAAAAATTGAGATTCCAAATAACCATCATTTATTATGGCCTCCATTATTGCATACATACGAATAAATGAGGTTATCACTTCTTCAGTGGGAACAGAAAGGCCTCCTCTTTGTAAGTGATCAAAATATATATCGCCTACAGTTTTACCTTTATCCTCCACAATTAATAATCGACATATATTGCAATTTAATTTTTTAGCAACAGAATGGGACCCATACCCGGATATGTAAATTTTAATGGAATCATCAACAACACAATCGGACAAATATGCGGAATCGAAGATTCCTAAAAAACAAGTTACATCAATGGAAAGATCATGAAGATCGTTACTATTATCATCACAAATTCGAAATTTATTTTTGATTTCAGTAAAAGAAAACGAACTTGCCGATTTTGTAAATATATGTTTTAATCTAATATTTTCCTCATCTTTGGGGAATAAAAATATAGAATTGTAATTATTATCTTTTAAAATACTATCATAATTTCCCTTGCAATTGGGAACACAGCAACGCCGTGGCATTATTGATGAATATATGAAATTTATAAAAAATATATATATAAAACAAAACGTCCAAAAATGCTATAGATTATATTAAATAAATGTGCTACACACAAAAATAAGAATCTGTAGAGTTAATATAAATAAATAAATCACCTGGAATATTGTTCCGTTTTTCACATTTAAAGAACTTCATGACTATATTAATATAAACATTTGAAAGATAGGCGGGAAACCGAAAGGCCGGTAGAGGGAGACGCTGTAGCCGGGAGGCCGGTGGGTAGTGGGAGATTGTTATGGTATTTAGGTTAGGTATATCAAAACCGGACTCCCGCGCTGTTGCCATTTTACCTTCAGCACGGCTAGTACTAGAGTCGGCTGTGGTTAGGTATATCGAAACCGGACTCCCGCGCTGTTGCCATTTTGCCTTCAGCACGGCTAGTACTAGAGTCGGCTGTGCTAGTACTAGAGTCGGCTGTAGCTATACGTACTGTCACACCCAATCTGTACATATTGTAAAAGGCAATGTAACGGAACACTCGTCGCAAGCAATGTCTATTACCTTTTTCGAACCAGCTTAATTAAAAACCCTGGCGCCGAGCGTTTTATTACACGGCCTTCCTCAAAACCTCGCTACCTTGCCTCCCTCGAGTTTTACCGTTTTTCCCTACGGTGGCCGGTGCGCAGAAACCCACCCTGTCCCACCGAACGGTCCGGACGCTTGCGAAAATTTAAACTTCCAACGAAGAGACACTCAACCTCCGCCACCAATTCCTCGCGACGAAACAGATATAAAAGAGCCTCGAAAACATTTTTGCTCTCTCAGTTTAGTGCCAGTAAAGTCTGAAACTCTGTCTGTGTGTCACCGTTATTCTGTAAAAACGTGAGTAGAATCTTGCAAAAGTATAGCAATAGCAACCTCTGCCAGATTTGAAGCTCCCGCCTGACGACGCCATTGCCGGAAGTAATCACCTTACAATTTAAGGGGTCTCCCTAGTTTGACGGTTTCAAAAAATTGAATTTTTTTTTTATATTTTCTTATAATTGTGCATCTTAAAAACATACTTCTCAAGTATTATAGACGTATTACAAAAATTGGCAATGCTACAGGCTTTGAAACGGAGCCATTCATATAATTTTAAAGGGTACGATATTTTTTCAAATGGCTGCCACGGCATCTCAAAATCCAATCATCCGATTTACGTGAAACTTGGCAGGCATCTTTAGTAGATGTATAATTCTCGCCGGTACTAGAACTAAGTGAATATTTGCAAAATTCAAATTTTGCGACTTAAAAAACAAGTTATTTATTGTGCAAAAATCGAAACTTTCCCTTTCAGACGTTGCCATTTTTTAATTTTTCGTTATTTTTCATTTATTCTAGTACCGGCTATAGCCACACTCATACAGATTAAGAGTCCTTTTTCTTTTTTTCATTCTGATAATTCTGTGGGCAGATTTTATGGCAGGCATGAAGACACATTTTTTTTAGGTACAGTAGCAGAATCCCTATAGCTTTGGACAGAATTATTATTTCTGCACTAAATAATTATTACGTATTGTTCAAACATTGACTGATACAGCAGCAAACTATTACATTCATACGTTTATTACTTTTCTTTAAAAAAATTTCCAATAATCGCTTCGTTTTTCGACCGTCACACTAGGGAGACCCCTTAACATTCGCCAAACACCTTGTATAATATTTTTCGAATAAGAATCTGCATTGCACGAGCGCGCCGAGTAATATAAATCTTCAGAATAAGTTGTAAATATTTTAACATTTAAATTCAGTAGTTCAATTCAGTGAATCCCTTCCTTTACAAATCGTACCTTTCGACCCGTTTGAATCGTGTATTCGATTGCCGGGCTCCGATCCACGACGAACCCACAAAAGGTTACGTCGTAGCTAAAGTTCCTAGAATTGCAATCGAGACGTAACAATATGTCCATGTCGCGCACGTGTGTAACTCGTTTGTAGTGCCTATCATTAAGTGACTATGCGTTGATTTCTAATTCCGTTGACTTTTGACAGAATGAAGGTAAAAATTCTAACAAGAAATCCAGATGAATATTTACGAGAAACCAAACGTGATATTCATAAAGGTTAGTTTTATTAGAATACGCACAGCATTTATCATTGTACACTGTTCAAATAATTGTTATACTGGAGCCATTCGGGTCGATTTGATCCGAAGTTAAATTGTACTAAAATATACGTATTAATGTACTAGGCTATAATGTAGTTCAATAAATTTAAGCTAAAATTAGTTTATACATTTATTGCAAAGAGTAACAGTGTTCTTGATACGTGTACCTTTTGCATGTACAATAAAGTATGCTTACAGTATAGTAGGACTCCTTCATACATACTTTGTTTGTTTTATTAGTTCATGTGATATAGATCGTTTCAATGATATATTACTTTCTTGTGTTCCTTTTATTACTTTTTAAAAGAAGAATCATTTACAGTTTTTTGGTTGTTTCTATTAGGATTTATATCTTTCCCATGTGATAAAATAATGTCATATATAAAGGATTTGTTTGTCAATGACAATTGTATGTTGTAACAAATGGGTTTTCGTACCTGTAGTACACTTATTGTAACAGATAATTTCCGATTTCAAATCTGATCCATCAGAAAGATTTTTAATATCTCACTTGGTAAACAAAGTAAGAAACTAATATTGCATTATTTGTGAATTTAAAAATAAAAGAATTTATAAACATAAAAAACTTCAGAAAAGAAATTAAGATAAAAATAAACATTTAATTCTAAGAAAAAATAAAAATAACTTTGATTCAGGTCAAACTGACCTGAAAAATACCGTTGCAACGAACATTCATATTTTACATAATTGAACATTTTAATTCTTTTACATAATTGAACATTTTAATTCTTTTACATAAAATTATTAATTATTATTTATGTACTCTGTTCATAGTTCCAAGGAATTATGATCCGGCACTACATCCTTTTGAAGCAGCCAGAGAATATTCTAGGGCACTAAATGCAGTAAAATTAGAAAGAGTATTCGCAAAGCCATTCATAGGATCTTTAGAAGGTCATAAAGATGGAGTGTCTTGCCTCAGTAAACATCCTACACGATTGTCAACACTTGTTAGTGGAGCTTTTGATGGAGAAATAAGGGTATGGAATCTTCCTGGAAGGACATGTGACCGTACATTTTTGGCGCACAATGATATAGTACGTGGGATTGTCTTTGATGTAAATGCTGAACATTTTATTTCCATTGGAGATGACAAGACTATTAAAACGTGGAAATCTGAAAAGCCATCATTTGGTAAAGAGGAAGAACCGACAAATACAATTATATCTAAAGTAAGATTCTAAAGATTTGAAAGAAAAAATTTCTTGTTTTAGAATTTTTTAACATGTTGAATATTTTGTAGACTATATTAACTGGAATTTCTCATCATCGAACGGACTCTATATTTGCAACGTGTGGCGAAGTATGTCATCTTTGGGAAGAGACCCGAAATGAACCAATTCGTACATTCAAATGGGGTGTTGATAGTTTATATGACATTAAGTATAATCCTGTTCAAACAAACTTATTTGGTAAGAATAATGCCAAATAAAGAAAAATACCATACTTTAAAATTATAAATGTTTATCACTATTTTGTAGCTGCTTGTGCAAGTGATCGCAGTATAATTTTGTATGATGCTAGAGAAACAGGTCCTCTGCGTAAAGTAGTGATGAAATTAAAGGCTAATAAACTATCTTGGAATCCTATGGAAGCTATAACCTTCACATGTGCTAGTGAAGATTACAAGTATGCATCAAAAATACATTATATTCTTTCTTACCCAAAAGATAATGACAAATTACTGATATATTCATTTTAGTTTATACACTTTTGATATTCGTAAGCTAAACAGACCAGTGAATGTACATATGGATCATGTAGAAGCTGTGATAGATGTGGATTATGCACCCACTGGTAAAGAATTCATATCTGGCAGTTATGACAAATCCATTCGAATTTTCGAGGTTAATAAAGGTCATTCTCGTGATATTTATCACACGAAACGTATGCAGAGACTAACGTGCGTGGCATGGTCTTTAGATAATAAGTATATTATTAGTGGTAGCGATGAAATGAACATTCGTGTCTGGAAGGCAAGGGCTTCAGAAAAATTGGGTGTGGTATGTACATAGACATAATAGTTTTTCTTCATGTATCGTTGTCATCTACCTTTTATTAAATATATTACAATAATTAATGAATTTTTATAGTTGAAACCTAGAGAAAAAGCAGCATTATATTATAGTGATGCATTGAAAGAAAAGTTTGCTGCACATCCTCAGGTTAAACGCATTGCTCGGCATAGACAAGTTCCAAAACACATTTATAACGCAAAAGCTGAATTACGTACAATCCGTCAGAAAAGTCAAAGGAAGTATGTAGCATTATCTAACTGTAAAGATGAAGTAAAGTATAAGGTGTTTTTTTTATTGAAATCTGATACTACATGTATTTGCTTTGTTTCAGGGAGGCTAATAGGCGTGCTCATTCTAAACCAGGAGCTGTACCTTTTATTTCAGAAAGAAAAAAACATGTTATTCGACAAGACGTCTAATACAGAACTCTATCTGTTATAATTTTATAAATTCTTACACAAATTTAATAAAAAAAAAATTTTGTCCCATTAATGTGTTATTTATACATATTATGCAAACAATTCGATCAAATTTAACATTACTGCAGTTATGGAAATAGTTATTTAGAAAAAGACACGGTGTTACAGAATCAACAAAAGGCAGAAATATCAAAATTATATTTAAGTCTGCGTTACATACAGGTTCACAGGTGTATAACTTTCGCTAAATACGTGGGAGCCTAGATAGCACGAAGCTCTTGGCTGCCTTAGCTCGAGCGGTCGATGCTCTTATATTGTGCTCCTTGTCTAAATTCTTCCTTCTCTACGTTATTCCTTTGTTTGGTGCAAATTGGGTCGACGCACTGACAATCAGCTGACTGTCAATAATGCTGACCTATTGAACTATATATATATATGTAGAATATCTAGAATGCGAACTGTCGTTATTGGAAGTGTTACATCTGCCTATGTCGTATCGTCCGTCTGTCTCTCTTATAAATTACTCCTCCGGCAATGATTTCCGTTTCCTGCATTTCGATTTCCACCGAAGTTAGGCATCGCGCCCGCTGCATATTAAAACTTATAAACAGGATTCTAAAATTCTAATCATAGATTAGTCGTCGCGAGACTTCCGTCTGTTTTCCGTTCCACGGAGGAGAACTTTTCCCGCGGTCACGTAAACCACGGTCCATACTGACCACACCTCCAAAAGGGAATCCACATAATTACCAGTCCCAAAATGTAGAATAGTCAGTGTAGATCTAGAAATAAACTCGTCAAGAACGAATCTTTGTACAAACTATTGTAATTATTACAATAAAACAACATGCAACTTCAACCCATAGTTATCTCGACGACAGAAGCCGGGCGGTTCTGTTGAAAAGAGATAGTCGACCACCGAGAGATGCTGTTTCATTCTAAAAATACGTATACACCAACCGAACGAGCATGAGCAAATGTTCACTGGAATTTGCTGATGCTCGCTCGTATCCGTTGATGTTCGTCCGAGCACAAATCATGTTGACAACGTCAGTAACTATGGCTTCAGCTGAACGTAGTTTTTCGCGATTGAAAGTAACAAAAAATTATCTCCGATCAGCAATAAGCCAAGACCGATTTACATCTTTGGACAATTCTTTCAATAGAAAGGAAAATAGCAAAATCGGTCAATTTTGATGACATAATCAAAGATTTTTCGGCCAAAGAGGTGAGGAAAATTATGTAATATTTATAATATACTCGCTGCTCCTATAAGTTGTATGTAGATATGCACTCGCACTTTGTACTTATAATAAATAATTTATTATTATAAAATTTAGAAGTATACAGGGTGAGTCACCTAAGACTGGAAGCTGAAATATTATCGAAACTCTTAATTATATTGAAAAAAGTTTCTGACAAAAGTTGAATGGTTTTGAGGGGGGCATTATTCGATATAATTAACATTTTTTTAAGTGGGCGCGTAGAGGACACTTGTGTAAGAAAATGCAACGTCCAGGTCATCTGGGAAACATTGCCTGTCATCGCCAACCCCAAGGGTTTTGGGCAGCGACGGACCCGAAGACTCTGGCGTCGTACCCGCCATAAATTAAAAGACTCTCATGTAGCTTTGCTGCATGTTACGGTTAGAAAACGTTTCCTCTAACGATGAGAGGCAGTCTTGGACTACCCTTGTGCAGAGACGGAACGCTCTTTAGTGCACCATCCAAATTCTGTAGCATCCAGATCATTATATTTGTGAAACACATCCATTCCTTTATGTTTGTAAATTTAATCTTACACTTGAAGGTCTACATTGTTTTTTTAAATAGAATCATATATATTTTAATGTGTTCGGTCCCAAAGACCGAATTTATTAACACTTATACATATTAGGCGCCATATACCTACCAGCGTGGCCGGACAAATTATTTTATGACCGTCCTGGTCTCAAGACCTGGACATCAGGACGCCACATGCGCCAGGCCAAGGTGCAGAGAAAAACCGTCCTACCGAGAAAACACCGTCTTCAACGACCGAAGTCGGAGACAATACCGGGGAATATCAAAATTACAATCCCACTCTGCAAACTCGCAGTAACATCTACAACTCACACTAACCAATAGAAAAACATCAGCATCCATCACGTACACTTCATACACAGCCAATCACAGGCAAACCAGATAAATATAAACGGCGAGCACAGACATGACAAATGAGATTTTCAGTCTAGCCGCGATATTACACACATTCGAGAATCTCACATTTTACACGTGGCCACACATACATGTTAGAAATCGGTCCAGGGTGTCAGGATAAAATTAAGAAACACATTCCTTGACGGTTCTGGGGTAAGTGCTGAGTGGTCCAAAACAGTCCTCTTACCAGAAGGCATACTCGCCTTCCCCATTCCGTGGCCAGATCCTTTAGGAACAATGTCTCTTTTCTTGAGAAATCAGCAGTACGACGTCGGGTCGCCTGCCACCCTTAAAGCTCTCTCCCATGCCTCTTTCAAACAAACAGTCTATGACACCCGATAACCATACGACTTCGAGTCGATGGCTAGCGTCTGGTGCCCACCCATCAAGCTATACTCTCAACATACAGACACAAACAGTGCTCAATCCAGTCATAAATAAGGCAAAGGCAGAATAGCGTCGGGCTAACTGCCTTCGACCCTTCTTAAAATTCAGCCGCCGCTAACATACATTTTAACACGCTATCACTGAACACTTCTTGTTAAGTATGGAAAATACAGTTCTTAAATTTACATCGAGTGTTCACCTCTCATTCTTCCTGATTTAGGCTTACATAATTAACCCTTTCAGACCTGAATTTTCTTTTAAGAGTAAAAAAATATTTGATTACTCATTTTAACTCAGGCATTGGAATTAACTGCTCACGACGGCCGATTTTCGGAAGCAACGCCCACTTTTTCCCGCCGCGCGTCTTGGCCCCCGCGACGGCCATAGTGCTCGACACGTCTCAGGCGCATACCAGAAGCATTATACCCCATGGGTGATGTGGAAACCTATTTACACGATAGGATATGAGTGTCGCCCTAATGCGCCACGTGCGGTTCATATGGTACGGGCCTGAGACGTGTCGAGCACTACGGCCGTCGCGGGGGCCAAGACGCGCGGCGGGAAAAAGTGGGCGTTGCTTCCGAAAATCGGCCGTCGTGAGCAGTTAATTCCAAAGCCTGCCTTAGACAAAAGGGCAATAACATCTGCATCACAAGGCCAGAGGGGCCAGTTGCATTATCGCGTATATGGCGACCCTCTGCACAGAAGCGGTTTAGGAGAAGGAGTCACCCGCCACTCGCCTAATTGGCTTTTGTTTCTTGCGTGCGAAAACAGAAAACAAGAATGAATTAGGTGAGTGGTGGGAGGCTCTTTCTCCTATACCGCTCGTGAGCAAAGGGTCACCTAGGATGCTCGCCAGTATACATAAATTTCGCTTTTCGAGAAAAGGTTTTCCTTTTTAACATTCATATTGAACGAAGCAAGTATTTTCAATTATTTCTCCTGTTGTTGAGAAAATATATCGAAAATGGTTTACTCAAGAAGAATGTGCTGTACATCGTAAGCAAATGGTATACAGAGTAGCCTGGAAGCTGCTATGTTTATTTGCACGACAGGCTGCATAGGTCGCATCCCTACTAGATATCCCCCCTTGCTCCTTCGGAGCCGGGCTGAAAAGTTGTGCGGCTGGCGGCGGCGTTTGAGAAATATGATACATTTTTCGAAGAGTGAGCCATTCTTTAACGTGTTGTCGAGGTGCTCCAAAGATTGCTCTTCTGGTTTACTTGTATACGTTTATTCGAAAATAAATACAATAGTTTTTATAAAGAATGTGCTTATACTCTTAACTGTTGCTTGTTGCTTAGAAGACTGCGTTTTCCTTGTTCGAAACCTGTATTTATACCTGTTCCCTTTTTGGAGGGGTAAGTGTGGGAGGCGCCTAAGTCCCGAAATTTGGAAGGGGTCCTTAGGAGATCGTGGGACTGTTAGGATAAGATGTGGCGCCCAAAAGTCGCGCCAGAGGGACGATAGGATTATGGCTATCGGTAAGGGATCGGAAAAAGGGGTCTTTTCCCAGGTATGGTATCGCACGGATGTCGCGATAGCAGGATACTGTGTCCAGGAGTTTGGAAAAGGTTCAGGTGGGCAAATATTGTAGGAAGGGTGCGCTAATCAGCGCATGGCGCCGAAAAGTCGGAAGATAGAGACGACAAACGGAAATAAAAAATTGTTTGTTTTGCATTGTACATTCATGGGGGGGGGGGGGGGGGGGGGGGCACTGGGTGAGTAGCGACGCCCCCCCTCCAAGCTGGATCCCGGTATACTGACCCACCCGTGTCGGTTTGGAGATGTGACAGCATCTCGAGCGGGCAGCGAAGCCTTGGTAAGTGGCCCGCGAGAGTGCGACCAGTTGTACTTGGACCTAAGGTCCGAAAACTGGTACCACGGGGGTCGGTGTACCCGCGGACGGGGTTTCCGCCCCGTGCCGTACCGACCATTGGCGTTGGATTTGGGGTGGTATGTGGTGACCCCATATCGCGGGATAGAGTGGCCGTGCCGCTCGACGTGTGAGCAGCGGAACTGCTTGGGTGCCAGCCTGCAGAGCTGGTAGAGGTTTAGAAAGGCCTTGCCTCGACCAAAGGTCGTTTCCTGGACTGTCATCCGGGGGCGGATCGGTAGTTTGGGTGCATATCCTGCAATCGGACGCGCTAATTGAGCGTATCTCAATCCCACGCCCGGGGGCCGTACGGTAAGACCCTAGGGGTATATACTGCACGTAAAAACCGACACATGGTGGTACATTCATGAGAATATTATTAATAGATAGATGAAGTTTCCCCAATTAAAATGAGTCCAAACACGATCACATTCGGACTATTTGTTTTCAGAGACATTCCGACTATCGAATCTTATCTTATGCAAAATTTTAATAAAAAATGAACCGAACAACATCGTGTTTGGACTCATTTTTATTGAAAAAACCTCACCTATTCATGTGTACTATCTTCATCAATGTATTATAAAAAATAGAAAAATTTTATTTTTCGTTATACGATGACACATTTGCGTTAACGGAAAAACTGTTTGGCAGCGGCCAACTGAAACCTCACCGGTGCTCTATCTCTCTTCCTCCCAGAGAGGGGTGACAACTTGCTCTATATAGCACGGTTGGACGAAAATTCTCGGTCCTGAATGCTCTTTCAGGCAAGTGTGGAACTCTGCACTGGTTTTGGAAAATCTGTAGCAAAAAAGCGAATTTGGCTACAATGCAAACATTTGAGCATAGCTCTTACGCGAGCCGAACACGTGAAAACCGGGCGCATGATAAACAAAGTGAGACAAAGTATCAAACTTTGTTGTCTCTGTTAGAATGATTTTCGCGTAAAGGATCTCGTGTCGTTTCTCGCTTGTGCCAGAGAAGTCAAGAATTGGGATACACGAGATGCAAGGGCCAGAGCGTCGCGTGCCACTTGACGGGGACCCTGCCATAAATTAGGAAGGGGCCAAGCGTGTATGTCCCAGATTCCCTTAGCAAGAGGATTTTTCACGAGGAAAAGCCTAAAAAATGTAGCAAGTGTTGCGAGAGAATAAATACCGATTTCTTGTATTTCAATTTGGCGTAAATTATATGCTTTACGTTTCACGTTCATTTTACACCTGCTTTCATTCCCTCTTTTTTTCAATTGTGCTGTAAAAAGTAAGATAACTGTTTTCTTATATCTAGAAATAATGAAAACAGTGCCATTGGATCTCTATCGTTTTCATTTTACTATTTATGCACTCAAGAAGTAGTTACATTATATGTATCTAACTTTTAATCTCTTTCGTTATAATTTCTTGTATACTTCGTTATAATTTTTTTTGTACACGTGCTTAAGTAAAAGAAGGAAAAAGACATAAGTTAACTAATTACAAATTCAATAATTCTAAAAGGTGAATTATTAGATCGACGAATGTCAAAGAGTTCCCCAACTCCATCAGCTTCATTAAAGTTACCAATGGAATAAGATGTATTTCAGTATTTAGAATATATTTTATTATAATACAGGGTTAAATACTTTTCCTTATTTAGGAGTCGAGTACGACTTTAGTGACGTTACCGTCTTTGGTGGTTGGAATGTATTTGATACCCAAAATCACCACCCCTAGACGCAGAGGGCGCAAGAAAACCTGTGGTTTTTCGAGAAGTCGGTATTTCAGAACATGTGACACGAAGTCCCATAAGATGATAGGTCTATTCTGTAGTTTGTCGATGGTCCTAGCACAGACGAGATATAAGAATAGACCAATCACCTTATGGTCTTTCGTCGCCCAACGTGACTGCCATACCGACTTAGAAATTCGACACTGATTTTAGCGTCCTCGACTCATGAACGACGGCCACTTGATAAAGTATTTATTACAGAAGTGTGTAGTACAGCCAAGCAGCACTCATGTGTACATGCGTGTGTTCTGTAGAGAGTAGGGACGTTTGATAGGCAATTGTCGACTCGATGCAGCGACGATTTGTGTCGCGCGAGTTTTCAGCAGGGTTGCGGAGTCGGCAGTCAAATTCCCGACTCCGACTCCCCTTTTTTTTTACCTCCGACTCCGACCCCGACCCTGACTCCTGCATTTATAATAAATTGTCAACATAATAAGTATATGTTTGTTTATAACTAAATTACTAATACTTAATATACAATTTGATACAAATGTAGTATTTTTAGTATTTATTTAGTTTTATTACAACTTTCAATTATTTTGAGGACATTTTTTATTTTTATAAAATTTACTAACTCCAGTAATCAGAAATTCCTGCCGAACTCCGACTCTGACTCCACGACTCCGACTCCACAGCCCTGGTTTTCAGGGGTACTTCATTAGCACGTGTGTGTGAATATTGAATACAGACGCATACATACAGGGTGTTTCACCACCCTCGTCAAAAATTTTAAGGGGTGATTCTACAAGCCAAAATAAGACGAAAATCAAGAATAAAAAAATCGCGTCCGAGGCTTCATTTTTGAGTTATCGATGTGCAAAAAACGGGCCAAAAGCGCCTGTCCATCGGCAGCACTCCGTACACGCGCAGTGTCTGGCATCGCGCGCCAAGTTCTCCGTACAGAGTGCTCGCTTACCGATGTAACAGAAACTATGACATACCATACGATGCGACAAGACACTACATTCTTGCAACAATTTATGAAGAAACACACCTTTTGTTGGCGGCATTAAACCTGCCTACTTGAAAAAATCCACAAGGGCATATCAAAACCCGCCTCACGGGATTCTCAAGCAGAGAGGGTGAATGCAATTTCTAATTGACGATTTTGTCCAAAAAAATCACCCACACGCACGTACACACGCACCGCGATTATTGTATTCGCAAGTGTCATGTGTACACGCACCACGATTGTCCATTTCATCACACACACGCATCGCGATTATTTCATTCGCAAGTGTCCATGAGAATTACACGCACTATGATTGTCCCGTCCGCGAATGTCCACAAAAAAATGTTCAAAGCATGCACAAAATTTTGCACCTGAAAACACACGCCAGGCGATTGTCCCGTTCGCGAGTGTCCACTTAATCACACACATACGCACTGCGATTACTTTACCCACGAATGCGAGACTACTTTACTCACGCACAGAAAAATAGTACAAACGAAAAAAATCTAAAAAGCTAAAACTAATCCTTACACTGAAAGTAACATTAAATTGAAAAAGAGACTGCTTTCTACGCGAGAAATATTTCCTGCTGAATACAGCTGTTCGAGAGGCCGAGGTTAACGACCGAGAGATGAGACAATGTAAGGGCACTGGCATATAAACAGAAAAGCGTCGATATTTGCCGACATGAATGCAGTGTTGGGCAAAATTTTATTCAGATAACAGATAATGAATAAGAGTAACAAATAAAATTTTATTCGTCACTAACGAATTAGAATTTATTCAAATAAGAATTTATTCGTAGAAGAATTTATTCGAATAGGAACTTATTTGTGGTAGAATTTATTCGGATAAAAATTGATTGATTTTTTCTTTTGATTTAAAACAATCAACAAATATCCGTATTATTGTTCGAATAATTTATCAGTCATTAGTCGAATAGATTATTCGAATACATTTGCACTCGGTATTCGAATAAATTACTGAGATAATTATTTGAGATAAACATTTATTCGAAATAATTCGAATAATGCCCAACTCTGCAGGAAGGCACACATGTTCTACACTAACACATTTGCGTAACATTTTTCAGTCTCGCGTGAAATTTAACCAACGTCTCCTCTGTAAGGAAAATTTGTCAATAGCGTGCTCATCGTTCTATCATCTCTGTAAAAAGTGATCTTTCCGACGCGTGCAAGTGCGCACTTCACTGATACACACACACCGCGATTATTTGACTTGGTACTGTCCATATGAATTACACACACTAGAGTCTGCGGATAAATGAAATTTACGCATCTGAGGCCGTTGTCGTCGAACGATGACACGAGATCAGCTGCAGGTTCTGCGTTCAAATTACTGATTGCACGCACAACACATTGTCGCTGTTCAACGGTGAACCGTCACGACGGAAGAAACTTCAGCATCGGTGCTAAGAATTCTAATTCTTCAGACATTCTATTTTTATACTTTTTATAAAATAAACGGCACAGTATCAGACACGAACACTTCTTTCTACCTCGAAGTTTGGAAGAATACTGCATCGTTGGAAAGAAATGAAAGCGATCGGTTCAACGACATTCGTCGAGGTACTACAAAGTATAAACAGTTTCGACTCTCGGAATCGAGTTACCGCTGCCTGGATCTCGAGCGTGCAAGGGATAAATAAGGACACACCGATTAATAACAAAGCATCGACACAGTTTTTAGTCTCTCGAATGGAATTTGTCCAAGGTCTCCTCAGTTTGGTGGCTGTTGCGAACGAGAAAACAGCTGTAATCGGCAGGAAATATTTCTCGCGTAGAAAGCAGTCTCTTTTTCAATTTAATTTTCCATTCAGTGTTAGGCTTAGTCTTAGCTTTTTAGATTTTTTTATTTCTAGAATTTTTCTGTGCGTGAGTAAAGTAATCTCGCATTCGTAGGTAAAGTAATCGTAGTGCGTACGTGTGTGATTAAGTGGACACTCGCGAACGGGGCAATCGCCTGGCGTCTGTGTTTTCAGGTGCAAAATTTTGTGCATGCTTTGAACATTTTTTTGTGGACATTCGCGGACGGGACAATCATAGTGCGTGTAATTCTCATGGACACTTGCGAATGAAATAATCGCGATGCGTGTGTGTGATGAAATGGACAATCGTGGTGCGTGTACACATGACACTTGCGAATACAATAATCGCGGTGCGTGTGTACGTGCGTGTGGGTGATTTTTTTGGACAAAATCGTCAATTAGAAATTGCATTCACCCTCTCTGCTTGAGAATCCCGTGAGGCGGGTTTTGATATGCCCTTGTGGATTTTTTCAAGTAGGCAGGTTTAATGCCGCCAACAAAAGGTGTGTGTTTCTTCATAAATCGTTGCAAGAATGTAGTGTCTTGTCGCATCGTACGGTATGTCATAGTTTCTGTTACATCGGTAAGCGAGCACTCTGTACGGAGAACTTGGCGCGCAATGCCAGACACTGCGCGTGTATGGAGTGCTGCCGATGGACAGGCGTTTTTAGCCCGTTTTTTGCACATCGATAACTCAAAAATGAAGCCTCGGACGCGATTTTTTTATTCTTGATTTTCGTCTTATTTTGGCTTATAGAATCACCCCTTAAAATTTTTGACGAGGGTGGTGAAACACCCTGTATAAGGAAATAGACGAGCGAGCAAAGCTGCGGCGACGCCTCGCATACTCGCGGCTGACAAAAATTGATTATGTACTAAATTGAGTGCTGCTAGAAAAAGTATAGCCGGATAAGGGGGTCAAATGTGCCGTTGAACTAAATTTGATTTGCGATGGACCATTCGATAGCTTACCAAAAGAAACCATTTTACACAAATTTTCAACCCTTTATCTCGACCTGGGAGTAGTAACAGGGAAAATTCGTATTATTCGGTTTTGCACTATTTTCCCGATTTAGTCGCATGCAAAAATTCTGAAAAAAAATGTAGCATATTCTGGATGTGGTGGCATATATTAGGGAATTTTTTTCAATTTTCTCGTAGCAGATTCTAGTTGTAAAAAATTAAAAACATTAAAAAAATGAAAAAAATGCGGATCCCTTATTAAAGTTTCAAAGACAGCACATTTATATTTTTATGGTAAGGACATCTTATCATAGCTATCATCCTCAAATTTTTTCAGATTTTTTGGTAAGGTGCGCCGTAGTTAAAAAAATTAAAAACCGATTTTTTTCAGGTATTTCGCACGAAAAAGTACCTTTTACTTTGAATTTTTATATTTTCTTTATTCTGTGAGTACACTATGCGATATTAAACATTGCTATACTCAGAAAAACAGTATATAACTTTTTGTTAAAGAAGTAAAATTGACTCGATTCATCGAAACTGTGCCGCGTGAGTTATATTCTAAACTATTTACTATAGTTTCAAAAGTCTCGTCGTTGCAGCGGCTGTGTCCGACGATGGAAGGGGCACGATGTTTTTGACACAGGTTCGATTCCTGGCCGGACTTATTTCTTTTTAGTACATTAATTACTTTTTTTTAACACATTAATTATGTTTAAAAACATTTTAAGTAAATGTTAAGCATACTTTATACTAAAATATTCACAAAAATAATTTTGAAGCACTCTTCGTTGAATCATTTCTCTAGCATGTATCCTCTTAACACGTTCCATGCCACAGTGAAAAATTCCATAACTAGTCAGACGCGTGAAAATAAGTTTCTATAAATACATAACGTTAAAAACACTAACAGTAAATTGTCTTATGATATACCATTCATTTGGTACTATTATTGTGGCGTTCGTTTTAATTGGAATATAAAGAATATTACCACTTATTTAAAATAATCGAATTTGGTGCGCGGGGCGCTTACGACCCACGCGGCACAGAACGTGTTAATTACGGTTAGGAGAATACATTATTATTTTGTAACATAAAAAAGTAAAAAAAAATATGTCTGGGCGGGGATCGAACCTGCGTCAAAAATGTTGTAACGACTCCACAGTCAGACATACACCAGCTATCCCAACAACGCTCTTGACTGTGTGGTAAATAGTATATGTATATGTTGGGTAATGTTAACAAGATTGGCCACGGGAAGGCATGAAAAAAGGACTTAACAATCCCGGAATACACTTAATGTTTCTACAATTATAGTCCATGCTCTAATTGTATAAATAAGAACATTGGTTTACTAAAGAGCAAACACCCAACAGCATCCTCATATTATCCCATAAATCCCATGCAAAAATTCAAACCTTGAATGTATTCAAAATAAATATACGTATTCATATGTAATTATATTTACATAAAGATATGTATGTATACATACACACAGTCTCAATTTTAACCTTTTCAAAGTTTATTAGGTACGTCTGACGATGAGATTCAACTATTATGATCTATTTAAGAAAATACAAAAGGTAAAAGTAAAGTGAAAAGTAAAGTAAAAGTCAATTTAAAAAACCCTGAAAAGGTTAAAATTTAAAAGAAACGCAAGTATGTATAAATATATTAGAAGTATAGCCTAGCACACACCTACAAACATTTTCCTAGAAATTGGTTATGCATTTATGATACATACAAACATACAAAAACGTGCAGAGTATGTTAAGTATTCAGAAATGTACGAAATGTAAAAACGAAGAATTTTATAAAAATATGATTTTGCATAAATATCAGCAGTGTAAAACTCTTCATGCGATACAATAGCTTATTTCGCCATCGCACGCATAAAAAAGCACACATATGTATGTATATATTGTCAGTTATTTCACAGTCATATTATTTTAAATTGCGTGTCGTTCGTGTGACCTGCCAAGGAATTTATAATTTTTACCACAGTAAGCGCAACAATCTGTTTCTGCATTCTATTGGTAACGTCACAGCCGACACTAGTACTAGCACAGACGAGATATATAAATAGACCAATCATGCAATGTATTTTTTCGGCCCGAATTCCTGGGGCCACAGCCGACTCTAGTACTAGCCGTGCTGAAGGCAAAATGGCAACAGCGCGGGAGTCCGGTTTCGATGTACCTAACCCAACTACCATAACAATCTCCCACTACCCACCGACCTTCGGACTCCCGGCTACACAGTCTCCCTCTACCGGCCTTTCGGTTTCCCGCCTATCTTTCAAATGTTTATATTAATATAGTCATGAAGTTCTTTAAATGTGAAAAACGGAACAATATTCCAGGTGATTTATTTATTTATATTAACTCTACAGATTCTTATTTTTGTGTGTAGCACATTTATTTAATATAATCTATAGCATTTTTGGACGTTTTGTTTTATATATATATTTTTTATAAATTTCATATATTCATCAATAATGCCACGGCGTTGCTGTGTTCCCAATTGCAAGGGAAATTATGATAGTATTTTAAAAGATAATAATTACAATTCTATATTTTTATTCCCCAAAGATGAGGAAAATATTAGATTAAAACATATATTTACAAAATCGGCAAGTTCGTTTTCTTTTACTGAAATCAAAAATAAATTTCGACTTTGTGATGATAATAGTAACGATCTTCATGATCTTTCCATTGATGTAACTTGTTTTTTAGGAATCTTCGATTCCGCATATTTGTCCGATTGTGTTGTTGATGATTCCATTAAAATTTACACATCCTGGTATGGGTCCCATTCTGTTGCTAAAAATTAAATTGCAATATATGTCGATTATTAATCGTGGAGGATAAAGGTAAAACTGTAGGCGATATATATTTTGATCACTTACAAAGAGGGGGCCTTTCTGTTCCCACTGAAGAAGTGATAGCCTCATTTATTCATATGGAATCACAATTTTTGCAATCTGAAAAGCATAAACATATTTTATATAAATTAACATATATTAGTATTCAATCAGATGTACATTATTTAGCATTCTCAGATACATGCGTTTGTGGTGAAGCTTATCACAGTATTTTGTTTAAATTATTATCAATTTTTTCAAATATTTTATTAAACGATTATGTAAAAGCTGTAAATAATAGTCAGTTGGAAACGCATGCAGACATTACTTCTAAAAATCGTAAAATTAAAAACTTTTAATAGGAACTAGATTTTCAATGGTTTTTTTAATTTCACTTTTTTTAAAATATCAATTTTTATATATATATTTAACTTATTCTTTTCAATATGGTTTAATACATTAATAGTTTTATTTATTTGCTTAGTCTGCACTATTTCACAAGATTTAAGGTTTTGCTACTAGTATTTCAAGAGTATGTTTCGTTATGTTTTGTTATTAATATTATTCAAGATTATTTATTATTATTATTTCAAAATGTAAATGTTTATTATTGTTTATGTTTATTTCTTTATGAATACAAAAGTTATGTTTTTGTTGTTTTATTTAAATATATTAATTTTATTTTATTATAATAAAAAAAGGTAACGCGCCATGGTAAATACCCCTAGGGTGGTGAGAAAATTTTCCACAATTATAATACTGTCCTCTAACACGATTTTATAATTAACTGCATAATTGTTCCTTTCAATAACTAATTATGCTAACCTCTTTAGTCTTTTCCATGAGTTCACTTAACCTATTTGGCTTCGTACCAATAATTTTGTCTATTTCAGGTCTCTATTAACTTATACATACCTTTAACAATTTTTAAATCCTTCAATTTGGTTCAAAGATGGTTTGATCTTGTTTCACAGTTATATTTTCTTGAAATCTCTGTAAATATTTCAAATATAATGCATCACAACACCAAACTCGTCCGAGAGTGCACAAAATATATACCACATTTTTAAGGATTAGTATACTTCTCTATTACTTCTACTTACTATACTTATGATATTTATATATTACTTATACATAGTTAGTAAAAAATACTGTATATTAGTATAATTTTATACAACAAAATGACGTTAATTATAATGCTGAGTACAAAACTCTACTATTGAAAATAGGACTCCCGATCCTCACATAAGCGGTGTTGCCACGTTCTTCAGCACGGCTAGTACTGGAGTCGGCTGTGCTAGTACTAGAGTCGGCTGTGACATTGGCCATCAGAATAGTTGTTAACCCCACTCCTGCCACCCGGGAGTTGCTACGAAAAACGGCATCCCCATCTATGATGCGAGGTTCTACGACGTGAACCACAGCGCCACTGAGTGCCAGGCGCACGTGGCCATTCTGTCATCATTGATTCGTTTAAATTTCCGATTTCTGATCTCACAGAATTTCTTCGACTTTTACACCGATAATAATGCTAATGCAAAAATGATATAAACGCGAATACAATATTATGAATAGTATTTATAAACCCCAAATAAATATTGCTAAAGAATGCCTTTTTTTAGCACTCATTCGTTTCGTTATCGCAGTAATAAAATTAGTTTGATACATACTATCAGTTATTCTTGTATTACTAGGCATTCTGTAGCACTATTCATTTGGAGTTTATAAATATTGTTCATAATATTATATTCGCATTAGTATCATTTTTGCATTAGCATTATTATAAGCGTAAAAGTCGAAGAAATTTTGTTAGATCAGAAGTCAGAAATTCAAACGAGTCAATGATTGCCAGAACGGCCACGTGAGAGTGGCGCTCAGTGGCTCTGTGGTCTCGTCACAGGACCTCGGATCATATACAGATGGGGGTGCCGTGTTTTGTAGTGGCTCTCAGGAGGCAGGAGTGGGGTTGACAACTATTCTGATCGCCGGTATATGTTGTAAGCTTACTCTCCGTCCTAATATTCCTATGTCGATGGTCAGTAGCAGTTGAAGGTAGAGAAGATTTCTTGTTGAGATTGATCAGTGCAGATAATAGGAAGTAAGTGATGACTTGTCGTGTTTGATAAAACTGAAATTGCAAATCTGTTTTGTATTTGTACTGAACACCGTGTAGTGAGAGAAGATTAATTGTGAAGAAAAATGGAAAGAAAAAATGAGACTATGCTATTATAAAATTGTTCCGTCAAGGTCAATGTATAACTATTTTGTATGTTCCTAGAAACTAGTAGAACTCCGTAACTATATAGTACGATTTATTGAAAAATATTGCAGTTAATAGTATAACAGGAAAAGCATTTGGGTAATGCAAGAAGTACAATTTCTTTAAATAATACATGTACATTTATGAAATATTAATAGTTATTTAGTAGGATGACAATAAAGAATTCAAATATAAATATTATACATAGGTCGACATTTTGAATAATGAATTTCTATTTAACACGTTCAACCCGGTGTGTTTTTTTATACTCCGCATGATGGGTAGGTGTGTAATTATGTGGGCTGTTCTTCTGGCAGCATTTGTTTGCTTCACTGCTTGTTTTCATTATCAGTGATTTGCTGTTAGTTTAGCTTATTATAAGCAGTGAATATAAATTAGGTGTGACCCACTGGTGGCTCACGCCGCCTAATGGTGTAAATTAGATGTGACCCACTGGTGGCTCACGCCGCCTAATGGTGTAACACACTGGTCGGTCGTGTCGCCAGATAGAAGCGCAGACTGTGACCCACCAGTGTGTCATGCCAGGTTGAATGTGTTAATTTGTACTTATGATTGAAAGTTTCATAATTGAAATATTTATTATGTTATTCAATAATTATTTGCTTAAAATAAATTAGAACATACTTAAAATGTAAATATTCTATTATATTAGTATTTTTGTGTAGTTTAGATTGTTATTTATTGTAGGGTACAAATAATATACTAATGCAATTAACATGATTTAAATTATCATGTTTCAATTTCATAGACTAAATATGAAATGAAGTAGGTTTCTATTAACATAAGAAGGAATAAACATGTTGGTTGTCTTTTAATATTTTAATGAATACAATTTTCATTGACCACAATTAATATTTTTTACATCATGGTTTGTTGACAACTTAACCATGTTTATGATTAATACTAATTAAATAATCAGGAAACATTTACTCATTCTAATTAAAACTTTTTAATATTTGTAGGATGTTCTCTGCACGTTTAATAAGGCAATTTAAATTGCCCAGAACTAGACAATTAAATTCTACTCATTCTTTAAAACAAGATAAAGCTTTACCTGATACGCAAAGTTCAAAACCCAGTATTCAAGAAACATCTACGGATCCAAATAAATTAGGTAAAGTACTGTGCAGAGCTAGAAAGAAGTCCAGTGAGAGGAATGCAGATCTAATTGGTTTATAGTGGAGTAGGCCCATCCAGTTGGATACAATCATAAAAACAGAGCACACACATTTTCCTTATTGGCCAAAATGGTCACATCTACTAATTGGATCATATAGCACCATGTGACAAGGCAAAGCGAGTTAAGTACCCACCTTGCTCCTGTGCTGTCTCGCTGGATTTCTTTTCAGCTCGGCACAGTACATTTGTATACAATTACCGAGTAAGTTATACATCTAATGAAACATGATTTATATTTTATATATTTTAGGACAGAATATGCATAATGTATCTAATTTCGATAAAAGATTACTGGTGTGGGTTAAACGTTATCCTAGTATGGATCAAGTACCAGGCCAAGTCTCGTAAGTAAATACAATGTGTATCAGTGCTGTCCAGCATAGGGGCCCCTCACACGCCTGCTTTCCCTTTCAACCATTCTTTCTCGTCGCGTGGTGTGTAGCATGTGAGCTTCCTTGACACGGAGGCGCTAGTCCGTCATGGTCGCCTCCTTGGCGTCGCGCGTATCCCTGACAACATGGACAAGCATGGGGGAACGCTAGTTACTCATGAGTAACGTTTTGAACAGTGCTGATGTATATAGTCGCATCCACAATACAGCAAGGTTGTAAATTAATGCATCTAGGAGCGGCACCAACTGATATCCTGATATTTGGGACCATGCACTGTGTTCGGTATTAAGGTTCCACACAATAAAAGAGCGATGACTTATGATTACTGGTATTAGTAAGTCGACAAATGTTAATTATTGTTTGGAATATTTAATATTTTTTGCTGAATGTAAATAACCATTGGGGTTTCATAAAAGTCATTTCAACTGCAAAGCTGAATTACATTGACACTGTACTAAGCATTTCTTTGTACAACACTGGCCTAAGTTTCAGGTCGTTATCTCCCCATATATCTCCTAAACTGTTGTTTCAGCAATCAGATTTCATGTATTTTTATGCTTAACCTATTTTATGACCTCGCTATATCGTGGCGGCGACTATACATATATTAATTATAGACATTATATTATATTATACTTTTCAAATAATGCGTTGAACAGTCGCAAGCTTTGATGAAATCTCGGTTTAAAAACAGTATAGGAGAAGAACCACTCCCACCAATTCCTTCTAGCCACTCGCCTTGAGAATTCAGTGCACGGTAGCAGTCAGGTGATTGGCTTCTTCTGCTATACTGTTTTTAACCAGCACTCCATCAATGCTCGTGACTGTACACCAGCGATCAGAATAGTGTCAACCCCACTCCTGCCTCCCGAGAGCCGCTACGAAAAAAGGCATCCCCATCTATACTTGAGGTCATCAGAAAATGTAGTCGTTTCGCGCAGCTCGACTGAGCTCTGGACGTCCCCCACCACCATGTATCACTTGCCTCCCACTCCGCCGACCATATACGTGGTGGACAATACATAATACATATATGAATAGGAGGAACAGATAATGAAACACACACGTAACGAAACTCTTTGCTCACTGGGTATACACGTTCTGGGCTGCTTGGAGTCTATGATGCAGTAAGGGCGCTTGCGCGTTACCATTGGTTACGGAGCGTGTTAAATGAATCGAGCAGAGATGCGCAGAACGGGCGTAAACTCGTCGTACAGCGATACATTCTCTCACGACTTTAAGTATATGATGCGAGGTTCTCTGACGAGAAGTACAGCGCCTCTGACAAGGGGTGCTTCAGGACTGGCCCTCACTGATTTTTATGAAATTTGGAGGGGCGGTAGGTGTATGTCTACAATAAGCGTAACTATAATTTTAGCCATATATCGACTGCCAGTTTTGAGAAAAGTACGTGTAAAGTTTGGAAAAATCACATATTCCGGGATATTCGCGTATTGGAGCGCTACATTCAACAAGCGTCGTGACGTAGCGGCAAGTGTACGAGACTTCTAATTTTTTGTCCCAGGTTCAAATCCGGTCGCGGATATTATTTTTTTTTTTTAAGAAATATTGCATCCTATGTTACAATATGGAAATGTAGATTATTCTATGCGATTTTTCTTGAAACATTTATTTTCTTATTATTAATAAAATAGTTTTATGCTGAAAGTAAAAATATGTACGTATAGTTTGAAATATATGTGTAAGCAATACAGTTTTATTCTCTACCTGTACATACAGCTGGATGAAACTTATCACAAAAACAATCAACACAAATTTAAACTACACCACGAACATCTCGCAGAAGAAGGCTGCATGCATGAACAATTATAATTACGCACATAATTATTTGTTATTGTTTTAATTGTTTTTGTGATAAGTTTCATCCAGCTGTATGTACAGGTAGAGAATAAAACTGCATTGCTTACACATATATTTCAAACTATACGTACATATTTTTACTTTCAGCATAAAACTGTTTTATTAATAATAAGTAAATAAATATTTCAAGAAAAATCGCATAGAATAATCTACATTTCCATATTGTAACGTAGGATGCAATATTTATTAAAAAAAAAAAAAAATAATATCCGCGACGGGGTTTGAACCTGGGACAAAAAATTAGAAGTCTCGTACACTTGCCGCTACATCACGAAGCTCGTTAAATGTAGCCCCCTAATACGCGAATATATCGAAATATGTGATTTTTCCAAACTTTACACGTACTTTTCTCAAAACTGGCTGGCCATATACGGCTAAACTTATAGTTACGCTTATTGTAGACATACACCTACCGACCCACCAAATTTCATAAAAATCGGTGTGGGCCAGTCCTGAAGCACCCCTCGTGAGCGTTACGCGCACGTGGCCGATGATCTGTCAGTCATCGACACGTTTGAATTTCTGACTTTTGATTTCGACAAATTTCTTTGACTTTTACGCTTATAATAATGCTAATGCAAAAATAATATTATGAATAATATTTATAAATTCCAAATGAATAGTGCTACAGAATGACTTTTTCAGCACGCAGTCGTTTCTTTGTCGTTATAATAAAAATAGTTTTATACTATTAGGCATTCTTATATTACTAAGCATTCTATAACACCATTTATTTGGAGTTTATGAATATTGTTCATAATGTTATATTCACGTAAAGATTAGTTTTACATTAGCATTATTATCGGTGTAAAAGTCGAAGAAACTTTACGAAATCAGAAGTCAGAAATTCAAACGAGTCGATGACTGACAGAATGGCCACGTGCGCGTGGTGCTCGCAAGGAGAGGCCGCGAGATGAGCCTCTTGGATTTTGATGCGCTTTTTGCAGGATTGTAGTTTAGTTGGGTCCTGCCCCAAACCCACAAGGGCAAGTGCCAACTCTCGCCGGCATTCGAGATAATTGTTATTAAAGTTTCGTGAGGTACTTACATACCGTAAGACTTAAGCGTTAAAGTTTTGTCACGTAAATTGTGATGGCGCAGAGACCGGTGTCACTGCCTGCCACGAGAATGACCCGTGTTCGCGTGCTTACGGGACTTTTTATTTTTTTCATCTCATAAATTTTTTTAATTTATTTCTAATTATAACAAGACATAACATAACTTTTATTACTTATGATGATAAATTGCCAGCGATTCAAACAGCTTCGGAGTTAATCCGAAAACTTCTTGCGATTTAAAGAACTGCCGGCAATAAAGGTACGTGCAACACAGATTTGCAGTTCGGGAATCTTTGTTACGCGTTTAGGGTACTGTATAAATAAAAACGTGTACTCATCACTTCCACTAAATTTGGAAAGCTAGAGAAGGAGACTTACAAAGATTTTCTGGATAACATAATCAAACCCTATGTTGAAAATAAGCGATTTTTGTACATCGATGATTCATGGGGCGGCTTCCATACTGCGGGAACGTATGGGAATTGTATTTGACAACTATTATAAATTTATATTATGTGTTATTATAATTAGAAGTAGATTAAAAAAAAATGTTATGGGATGAAAAAAAATGAAAAAGTCCAGCGGAGACGCGAGCACAGGACATTCTCGTGACAGGCAGTGACACCAGCCTCTGCGCCATCACTATTTCCCTAACAAAACTTTAACGCTTAAGGTATGTAAGGCCTCACGAAACTTTAATAACAATTATCTGGAATACCGGCGAGAGTTGGCACCTGCCCTTGTAGGTTTGGGGCAGGACCCACCTGAACTACAATCCTGCAAAAGCGCATCGAAATCCAAGAGGCTCATCTCGCGCCCTTTCCTTGTCAGTGGCGCTGTGGTCCGCGTCACAGAACCTCGCATTATGCAGGTGTATCATAAGGTCCCACCTTATTTGTTACAAGCTCATATTTCCTTACTTATTGAAGATACAAAAAATGTTTTATATGGAATTTGTATTGTACGAGGGGGCACATCTTTTGACGAAGACAAATTTTTTTTTACATTAATATTTTAAGAGATATGAAGGTCAAGTTCGTTTTTTTAAATGAAACTACATATTTTTCTTCAGGTCATTTAATAGTGCTTCTCAAGACGAATTCACTGACCCTTGATGTATACACCCGATTTTTAGTGCTTTTCCAGATATTGCGCTTACAAACTTACTGATTTTCAATGGAAGAAATCCGGCCGAATGGGAAATACTGGTGGTAGTTTTGTCCGCGCCTGAAGTGTCACATATTAGACATTGCCTCTTGAAACAGATACGAAGGGTCTGCACCAGGAACGACAGGCACAAATCTGGACAGTTGTTTTCCGCCACAGATGTAGCATTTGCAGTGTCGAGAAAGGTTTCTTTGATACTTTACAATAGAAAACTATTGTCCAGGGTTTGAGTCTGCCGTTCTTTGCGCAGACCCTTCGTATCTGTTTCAAGTGGCAATCTGTAACTCATGAAACTTAAGGCGCAAACAAGACCACTACTGGTATTTTCTATTCGGCTGAATTTCTTCTGTTGAAAATCAGTAAATTTGTAAGCGCAATATCTCTAAAACCATTAAACATCAGGTGTATACATTAAAGGTCAGTGAATTCGTCTTGAAAAGCACTATCGAATGATCTGAACAAAAATACATAGTTCCATTAAAAAAAACGAACGTGACCTTTATATCTCTTAACCTTTAAAGTTTAAACTATGTATAAACGTGGGTATTTCATGTCTGGGCTAGTTCGAACGGTTTGTATTTCTCGCAAGCTAGTAGGTAGAAAACCTTTTTTCCCCTGTCTAAAAAAAGTTAACTTTTATGATAACCTTAATTTCGAATGTCTAAAGATGTTATATGAATTTTTGTAGATTTTTTTTAAAAACTATTACCTATTGAAAACTGCATCAGACATGAAAGACCCACGTTTACAGTTTGAGAGTAGCGTAAAAACATTTACAGTTTAAGTGTTAAAATAATAATATAAAAGGAAGTTCATCTTCTTTAAAAAATGTGCCCCATGATACCATGCAATTTTCATATAAACAATTTTTTTGTATCTCCAATACTTTAGGAAAACAGTCCAATAGACTGTCCACGTTTACGGCGGACACCCTGTATGTACAGGATGTTACATTTAAATGAGAATGTTGGAATATCTCACGAGGGATTGAAGGTATCAAAAAATGTTCGTACAAAAGTTGTATGATATGAAGGAGGACGTTATGTGTTATAAATAATAAGTGTGGGTGGAGTAGTGGAGGAGATTTCAAGGTCAAATTGATATTTTTAAATGGAACCCTATATCTTTTTATTCATAGTATGATACAAGATGTTCAGACAAATTCAACCTCCTGCTACATCGTATCATTCTTTGTAGTAAAGCCACAGATTAGTGGAATCGGATTCACGTTAACGCGTATCATATGTGACCTCATCAATCGGCAGCATCGAATGATACGGAGTAAACTGTATGCTGTAGACATAAACAAAGATCCAGTTTCTTATCTTTCCTTACGCCTCTTTTAGGCCTCATTTCCACTTGCGACTAGCCGCGCGCGACTCTCGTCGCGCCACTATGAAATACATTGCGGCTTATGGGGCTATTTCCACACGCGCGGCTGCGACTCGAGCCGCGCGCGGCTGGAAAAACAGGCATTGCAACGATTTATGAAGAAACACACACCTTTTGTTGGCGGCATTAAACCTGCCTACTTGAAAAAATCCACAAGGGCATATCAAAACCCGCCTCACGGGATTCTCAAGCAGAGAGGGTGAATGCAATTTCTAATTGACGATTTTGTCCAAAAAAATCACCCACACGCACGTACACACGCACCGCGATTATTGTATTCGCAAGTGTCATGTGTACACGCACCACGATTGTCCATTTCATCACACACACGCATCGCGATTATTTCATTCGCAAGTGTCCATGAGAATTACACGCACTATGATTGTCCCCTCCGCGAATGTCCACAAAAAAATGTTCAAAGCATGCACAAAATTTTGCACCTGAAAACACACGCCAGGCGATTGTCCCGTTCGCGAGTGTCCACTTAATCACACACATACGCACTGCGATTACTTTACCCACGAATGCGAGACTACTTTACTCACGCACAGAAAAATAGTACAAACGAAAAAAATCTAAAAAGCTAAAACTAATCCTTACACTGAAAGTAACATTAAATTGAAAAAGAGACTGCTTTCTACGCGAGAAATATTTCCTGCTGATTACAGCTGTTCGAGAGGCCGAGGTCAACGACCGAGAGATGAGACAATGTAAGGGCACTGGCATATAAACAGAAAAGCGTCGATATTTGCCGACATGAATGCAGTGTTGGGCAAAATTTTATTCAGATAACAGATAATGAATAAGAGTAACAAATAAAATTTTATTCGTCACTAACGAATTAGAATTTATTCAAATAAGAATTTATTCGTAGAAGAATTTATTCGAATAGGAACTTATTTGTGGTAGAATTTATTCGGATAAAAATTGATTGATTTTTTCTTTTGATTTAAAACAATCAACAAATATCCGTATTATTGTTCGAATAATTTATCAGTCATTAGTCGAATAGATTATTCGAATACATTTGCACTCGGTATTCGAATAAATTACTGAGATAATTATTTGAGATAAACATTTATTCGAAATAATTCGAATAATGCCCAACTCTGCAGGAAGGCACACATGTTCTACACTAACACATTTGCGTAACATTTTTCAGTCTCGCGTGAAATTTAACCAACGTCTCCTCTGTAAGGAAAATTTGTCAATAGCGTGCTCATCGTTCTATCATCTCTGTAAAAAGTGATCTTTCCGACGCGTGCAAGTGCGCACTTCACTGATACACACACACCGCGATTATTTGACTTGGTACTGTCCATATGAATTACACACACTAGAGTCTGCGGATAAATGAAATTTACGCATCTGAGGCCGTTGTCGTCGAACGATGACACGAGATCAGCTGCAGGTTCTGCGTTCAAATTACTGATTGCACGCACAACACATTGTCGCTGTTCAACGGTGAACCGTCACGACGGAAGAAACTTCAGCATCGGTGCTAAGAATTCTAATTCTTCAGACATTCTATTTTTATACTTTTTATAAAATAAACGGCACAGTATCAGACACGAACACTTCTTTCTACCTCGAAGTTTGGAAGAATACTGCATCGTTGGAAAGAAATGAAAGCGATCGGTTCAACGACATTCGTCGAGGTACTACAAAGTATAAACAGTTTCGACTCTCGGAATCGAGTTACCGCTGCCTGGATCTCGAGCGTGCAAGGGATAAATAAGGACACACCGATTAATAACAAAGCATCGACACAGTTTTTAGTCTCTCGAATGGAATTTGTCCAAGGTCTCCTCAGTTTGGTGGCTGTTGCGAACGAGAAAACAGCTGTAATCGGCAGGAAATATTTCTCGCGTAGAAAGCAGTCTCTTTTTCAATTTAATTTTCCATTCAGTGTTAGGCTTAGTCTTAGCTTTTTAGATTTTTTTATTTCTAGAATTTTTCTGTGCGTGAGTAAAGTAATCTCGCATTCGTAGGTAAAGTAATCGTAGTGCGTACGTGTGTGATTAAGTGGACACTCGCGAACGGGGCAATCGCCTGGCGTCTGTGTTTTCAGGTGCAAAATTTTGTGCATGCTTTGAACATTTTTTTGTGGACATTCGCGGACGGGACAATCATAGTGCGTGTAATTCTCATGGACACTTGCGAATGAAATAATCGCGATGCGTGTGTGTGATGAAATGGACAATCGTGGTGCGTGTACACATGACACTTGCGAATACAATAATCGCGGTGCGTGTGTACGTGCGTGTGGGTGATTTTTTTGGACAAAATCGTCAATTAGAAATTGCATTCACCCTCTCTGCTTGAGAATCCCGTGAGGCGGGTTTTGATATGCCCTTGTGGATTTTTTCAAGTAGGCAGGTTTAATGCCGCCAACAAAAGGTGTGTTTCTTCATAAATTGTTGCAAGAATGTAGTGTCTTGTCGCATCGTATGGTATGTCATAGTTTCTGTTACATCGGTAAGCGAGCACTCTGTACGGAGAACTTGGCGCGCGATGCCAGACACTGCGCGTGTACGGAGTGCTGCCGATGGACAGGCGCTTTTGGCCCGTTTTTTGCACATCGATAACTCAAAAATGAAGCCTCGGACGCGATTTTTTTATTCTTGATTTTCGTCTTATTTTGGCTTGTAGAATCACCCCTTAAAATTTTTGACGAGGGTGGTGAAACATCCTGTATAATCGTACTACAGTGCAGACCAAAATTTTATAAACTTTGAACCAAAATATCTCAAAAACCAAGGCCCATTCTACGGAAACCCATTAGGGTTTTGTTGCAGGATATGTGTACTACAAGTTATGCCTACTGTCGCTCCAAAAGCGATTTCCACACCCTGGTGTTCCCCTTGTTAGGCTGCGCCGCTCCTGCCTCAAAACTCTCTGGGCGTCATGGGTTTCGGCAAATAATTAACACTGATGCCCAATATTGATGATCAATAACTGTATTATTATCAAAATGGCATAATAGCCTTCGTTGATAACACCGGTGGCAATCTCAAAAAATAGCGATCTCAACGATTTCTGTGCCCAAATTCAAATGTTTCGGTCCTAGGCGCCAGATGGTAGTACAGTCGGACCTCGGTAACTCGAACCTCAAGGGAAGAGCTAAAAACTTCGAGTTATAGAGGTTTCGACTTATCGAAATTTTTGAGTAAAAGAGATTTAACAAACGAAAATTCGATATACAGAAGCTTTGTACGAAGGCTAATAATTTTCCAATTGTAACGGCTTAAAGAAAGAAAAATTCAATTTTTGAACGTGAATTATTTATTATATAAATAAATAAACGTAGTCATAAAACGAATACTGGGTTATTATACTTGTTACATATTAAAAAAGTCTGTAATTTTGCTTTGTGTTAATGTATTAATACATTGTTGATCGATAGCATTTTTAAGTGTGATCAAGGCAGAGAATACGTTTTCCTCGATATTATTGCATCTTTCTATAAAAGTTCGTAGAACGTTCACTGCTATTCTGGCCTGATTTGCTGATACCGGTGGTTCGATTACAACGGGCTCCTCGTCATCCAGGTCCTCATCGTCTATTGCAACTTGGGTGGTAAATTCTATAATTTCCGAATCAGTTAATGATCCGTTAACAAAAACTTCGTCGTCACAGTGTACAAAATCTTCAAACGTTATGTTTTCGATGTTGTAATGTAACAAAACTTGATTCCATTCGGCTTCTATATTACGACTTGCAACAGGCCCCGATTGTTCTTCAAAATTTTCTTCTATTTGCCAAGAAAACCCACAAGTTTTAAAACAGTTGACTATTGTCTGGTGTGTTACATTTCCCCATGACTTATCTGCTATTCTCATTGCTTGTAAAATTGTGATGGAGGTGCTTTTCCCTTCTTCTATATCTGATAAGATTTTTTTTACAACTTCTTTTCTATATAAAGTTTTAAAATTTTTTATAATTCCTTGGTCTAGAGGTTGTAATTTCGAAGTAGTGTTCGGTGGTAAAAATTGTACTTTGACTGATTGAAGCGACGGGATATTGTTGCGTGCCGTACAATTGTCTATGAATAAACTAATTTTTCGCTTTTCTTTTTTCATTTTTATATCCAGCTGAATTAACCAGTCCGCAAACATTTCGGCGGTCATCCATGCTTTTTTATTGCTCGCATAATCTAAAGGCAATGATTTACAGCCTGCAAAGCATCGCGGTTTTTTCGATTTTCCTATAATTAAAGGTTTAAGTTTCTCTGTTCCTGACATATTGGCCGCTAATAAAATTGTTACTCTTTCCTTGCTATGTTTGCCTCCGTGACATTTTTCATTTTTGAATGTCATTGTCCTGCCGGGAAGACATTTATAGAATACCGCAGTCTCATCTGCATTAAACACGTTTTGCGGTTCGTAATCCTTTAACAAAGCTTGCAAGTTTACTTTCCATTCGTGACAAACTTCATCTTTGACGCTAGCGCTTTCACCGCACAACTTTCGGAAAACAATATTATGCCTCTTTTTAAATTTCTCTAGCCACCCATTGCTAGCCCTAAAGTTGCTATGGTCCAGTGATTTGGTAAAAAAACTCAGCTTTTTCTTACATAATTAGTCTTCCTATGTTAACATTTGCGTCTCTGCCCTGTTTAAACCATTTTATTAAACATTCCTCGATATCAGGAAATCATGCAGTTCTTCTCCTTTTACGATGCAAATTGTCACACGAAATTGTACTTTTCTGCATAATTTCATCTGCATTTTTCAAAATCGTCGAAAGAGTGCTCGTAGGAGTCCCGAATTCCGTAGCGATATTCTTTTTCAGTTTTGATCCACTTCTCAATGCTTCAATTACATTCACCTTTTCAGAAAGTGTTAGTGTGTTAAGCTTCCTCTTAGAACTCATTTTATTCAACGTAAACACAAAAGTTAAAGACACGGGAGATGATGACAATTGTGCGTTCGACTGACAAAAAACGATTAGCATACATGGATATGCACGTGGTCGAAGGGCGAAGAAGTAGGGATACGGCTTGTGTCATCTTATGTTATTTGAGACAATCCTAACGGATGAAAGAAAGGAGACAATATCGAATGATTTGTTTCTGACATCTTGTGACACATAGCTATAAACTTCGAGTTGCAGAGGCAGCGGCGATAGAAATTCGACTTATAGAGGTAAACTTCGACTTGTAGAAGTCTGGCTATTCTAACTTCGAGTTACAGAGGTAAAATAATGTATCTGGACATGTGGCAAATAATTCGAGTTAAAGTAAGTTTTATTTCGACTTATAGAGGTTTTCGCAGCGGAGCGGAAGGGAATGAACAAAATTGTAGTCTTATAGAGGTTTTCGAGTTATAGAGGTTCGAGTTATCGAGGTTCGACTGTATTAAGGCTTTCATTGCCGTTGTTTTTCCTCGAAAAATTGTCATAAATATATATTAAATTTTAGGATAGACGTGGGTGAGTGTAGTAAACGCCGTAATAACAATAATAATAATATATTTAACAAATAACAATAACAATATACTAAGTAAAAGGCAATAAACTAACTATTGTATAAAATGCGCGTAACTATAATGGATGCTAACGGTTCGAAAGTCGTGAAGGTTCTGCCCTTTTGAGTCCTGGATTCCAGCCAAGAAAATGCTCGTGACCCCCCACGCCCAGGGTAGATTTTCCCTGATTCTGAGAACGGTCACTCGCTAGGTCCTTGAAGTGCCAGATGTTTGTTTTCGCTTCGGCCTGACAATTCGACGGCCAAAGCTAGCTAAATGCATCCACTACAAAATGTTTTTCGACATCAGGGTGAAGTGGAGGGGGATAGACAAAATTTGTCACTTTCCCTGCGGCCTCAGCGACGCGACACTTGCTCCAGCTATCGGCTGTTTCATGAGCTGTACCTACATAATTACTTTGAATTTTGGTCTGTAACTTTGGGAATATAATCTCTATATGCACTACTATTGATTAAAGTAAAAAAAAATCGATTTTTTAAAGTTGGTAAACCGAGCTCCTCCCGTAAGTAGCTCGAAATACAGTAAATACAATGTTTCCAAATTGTTAGATTGGGAGAGGTAGTTGCATTACTTGGCCAGCAAGATCGCTCGATTTAATACCCCTGGATTATTTCCTATGGGGTGCTATAAAAGATATAGTATACCAAAAATCATGTATTACACCGCGAAATATGAAAGAACGAATTATCGCAGCTTGTGCACGATTGTCACGTTCTGAAATAATGCAAAGTGTTACAAATTCAACGAATGAGCGATTTTCAAAATGTATCGAAGTTAACGGCGAACATTTTGAACAACTTCTTTGAATTTTTGTGTAGCTTAGCTCATAATAAATTATCAGAAACAATTAATAAATGTAACTATCTCCTAAACTAATGGTTTTTCGGTATAAATAGGATAATACTTTTTTGTAGGGAATGTCCAGCTGGATCGAATAATGTATTAAAAAATATATGATTCCGTTTAAAAAAAACATCGGTGACCTTCATATGTCCTCTACGCATTCACCTACGGAAAAACTAATCATGTCAAATTATGTCCCCCTCGAAACCATTCAACTTGTTTCTGAAATATTTTTTAATATTATCAAAAACAAGCCAGATATTCCAGGTGATAAAGTTAGGTGGGACACCCTGTATATATAAAGCAATATATAAACTTCAATAATTCGCTTTAGCAAAGTTATTTTACGCTTGTCGGTAGAAGGCTGTCTGGAAATTCCAATGTTGAAAGCTTTCGAATTTATCATTGTTTATATATCATATAATTCAATGGGAAGTGTGGGGAGCCTACGATGGAGCTCTAGCGTTTCAAGATACCTCATACATTGCTTACTTTACTGGATAGAATAAATAAACCGCGAAAGAAAGCGTACCGATTGCTGCCTGTGTCTTACACGGGTGTGCACATTTTGGATAGTTGGCCATGCCCACGTCAGACATGGACATGAGCGTTAATGGGTTAATGGATTTCATGTTTTTGTTTTTGCCACAAGAAACATTGCTTTATGAATTTTTAAAATGTGTGTATTTAATTTTTATTCATTAGAGTGGACTGTATATTAAAAGCACACAGCAAAGCAAGAATCAAGGTATGCAATTATATGATTGCATTTGCAGTACTTGGTTTTCTTACAACTGCTATAATGGGAAGGAGGGATGCTGCTGCAGGAAAACATGTAATGACAGATAGAATAAAATGGCATAACGAAATGATAGAAAAAAGGGAAGCTGAGGCGGCAGCTGCTAAAACACAATAATAATCCTATATAATATTAATTGAGATTAAATGAGGTAGTAAATTACAAACTGATGTAGTAAGGAATTTGCGAAAAATGAAATATTTTCTTAATTATATCGTTATATAACATGATATTATTTTCAATCAATATATGCTATCTTTAAAAATATTCATAATAAGCAATAACTTTGTTTGTGTAATGATATTTATTAGATGTATATCTTTTCTATGTAGAAAATGTACGAAATATTCACTCATAAATTATTATAACATACGAAATATATTTTATAGTAAGTATATTATTTAAACCAATTTTCAGTTTTTTAATGAATAACCTATTAAGTGCTACACAAATGCATTATAAAACTGTCATATTGTTTCTGTAATTTGTATATATTATTATGGACTGGAAATAATTGTAATAAATTGAAGACAATTATGAACAAATTATTTAATAATTCTTAAAAACAATAAATTGTTTATAATTATTACTTTACAAGTTCTGTAACTACACGTGTGTTCCATGTATCTTATTAAGTTTGATAGTAACTTTTGCACGATTACAATTAACTTTAAGCAACTGTAAATACAGCCAAGTTTGTAACCCATTTAACCTAATATCTTTTAACTCTTCCTTGCATCAGTATTATAGTATTATAGTATTATATTACATTAAATTTGGTGGTTTATAAAAACTGCGGCATCTTGCATAATACACTTCAATTGTACGTTTTTTTACAACGTCTTCTACATTTAATTCTGATTGTAGTAACCTCAGAGTGTTTTGTTCTTTTCTCAGAGTTTTAATAACCTGCGGATTATCATTTCCATTATCTCGTTGAGTCTTTAATTCTTTCACTCTTTCTTTTGCAGCATTTAAACATTGTGTAATAGCTTGTTCTCTTTTTTTATGTCCAGATTGAATTTGATCAAGCAAATCCTTACATTTTGCTGTAGGATCGATTTGACTCTTGAATGATTCTGTTGGAATTGTCGTATTTAATACATAAATAATTTTATCATCAATTCGGCGCATTTTTTGCAAAGCATCCTGAAACAAAAATTATTATATATTAAAATATCAATTCATTAAAAGGGCAAACATAAATATGAATTACATACTTAAAAAAATAATTACAATATGATTATTTCAATATTAAACATTTTATTTCAAACTTTGAGAACAAAGAAGGATTATTTAGAGCAAAATTTAATATACTCTTACATACAGTTCCTCACAAAATTGAGTGTACACACAATCAGAATCTTATTTGTTCAATAAACAAAAGATAAACAGCTTTTCATTAATCAAATTTGTTGTATGGTACAATATGCATTTTTAGCAAATAATGCATTTGATGAAAATATAAATAATACATTCATATCACTTTGCTAACACAAACAAGAAGATATATACATTTTGGCATAACAAAATTAAGCATACATACAACAAAATTATATGAAGTACTTAATAATTTTAGCTTTAATATAATGTCACATATCCATTTGCATCTATGACAGCTTGTAATCATTTAGGTATAGATTCAATTAGTTTTTTTAGTAGTGGAACAGAGATATGTTTCCATATTTCTTTAATTTTAGATTTTACATCCGTTTTGTTTGTAACTTGAAAACTACTTAATTTCATTTTTACTTCTTTTCACAGATGCTCAGTTGGGTTTAAGTCCAACGATTGCGGTGGAGTATGTAATAATTTTGGGGCATTGTATAGCAATCATTCCTTAACAATGTACAATGTATGCTTTGGGTTGTTGTCATGCTGAAAGTAATATATGACTGGTAATGTTAACTTTTCAGCCAAAGGATTCAAGTTTGTTTGTAAAAGATTCAGATATTTCTTCTTGTGCATTATCGTTTTAAAAAATTCTAAATTGCCAACATTATTGGCTGCCATATAGCCCTAGAACATTACTGAGCCTCCTCCTTGCCACATTGTTGAGATTATATTATTTTTATGAAATTCGGTATTCAGTTTTCTCTATATGATACGTATCCCATCCAAGTTAAATAAATTAAGTTTAATTGCATTGGAAAATATTACATTATTCTAGAAGTGTCGATTATAACTTATACATTCTTTTGTAAGTTTTAATTGTTTTAATCTATTTATTTTAGTAATGTAGGGTTTCTTTTGGGCATCACTCAGATGTTTTTCCTTCCCGTTCTTACTTTATCGCACAATGAACCGATGGACTCATAATTATTTATAAATTTTTGTATAGTACAATGGGACTTATTATTTTTCTAATTTCTGTTAAAGATTTACCTTGAAAATACAAACTTTACAACTAATTTTCTTATAGAAATATCAGTATCTGTTCTTTTTGAAGCCATGATACAAATTGTTATCAATAAACACTAAAATAATGATCAAACGTAACATAACAACGAAACACAGGAAAACAGACATTGAAAAAAAATTCCAAAAAGTAATATCGTGAAATGTGTGTTTGATAAACACAATGTTTAGGCAACTTCCTGTCGGTACATTCAGTTTTGTGATGCTGATGTACATATCTTCTTATTTCTATTGATAAAGTGAATGAGTGACTTACATTTTTATCAAATGTGTTATTATTTGTTAAAAATATATAGTGAACCGTACAACAAATTTAATTCATGAAAAACTGTTTGTTTTTTGTTTATTGAACAAATAAGATTTCTATATTACGCACTATAGTACGCTCAATTTTGTGAGTATATAACTGTTCAAATCAAATTTTTACACGTGTAGAAATCTAACCTAAATTGCAATGTTCAAGTTATTATTATAATCAATACATACATTTGAATATTAAATTCGGCTCCTCTTTCCATCAGTTTTTAAAGAAAACTTATTATTTATTATGATATACATAATATTACTTTAGTATTAAATCATCAAATATTATCTAACCTCAACTGTAATCAAACTATGTTACAATAATTATGTAAAAAATCACATCCTAACTTCAAAACCGTCGAATACATGTAAGATAATTTAAGTATGCAAAATTCATATTGAATATCTTTTGAGTTACATTTATTTATTGTTAGAATACCTGAAATTCTAAAAAATCACCACATTCAACACTCATGGCCGCCATGTTGATCGCACTGAGAGTTTCAAGAATGTATACATACAATGAGTCACAGCTAAAATTGTACACAATAAATTCAAATACGTTCAGCTGGTAAAAGAGTTCAGGGATGATATGAAAGAAAAAATATGACGAATATACATCATAAACGTATCGGTATTTATTATGTAGTAACATAAAAAGGAATAAATATTTCTAAATATAAAAAATATAAAGTTTCTATGAGGCACAAGAGAACATCCCGAAGTGTCCGCCTCCGATTCTAAAAAAACTTCGTACACTTATTAAGCATGTGAAAATGAGAGACACGTATTTTTCTTATCGTCTGAGGGTTTATTTTACCCCTTAAAGTTACAGCTGAAAAATGCTATCTCACAGACACTTTCATAGATACAAGAAAATAATTTCTTAATGGTCTCCCTGGTTTGACGGGTTGAAAAAATGCAATTTTTTTTTTGTATCTTCTTATGCTTTAACATCTTACAAATCTATTTCCAAAATATTACAGCTAAATTCTAAAATTCGACAACGCTATCAAAGGTATACATCGGAGCGCTCGGTGCTCGGACTAACTCGGACTAAGCCTTTCGGGCCGTCTTTTACGTCGTATAACAGTTACTTCCTAGCATTGCCTACCACCTGATTACCTGCTTCGTACTTTTCTATTGCAAAGGGACCCCTCCAAATGTATAACTATAGTATATTTGAAACTAAGGATAGTATATACAGATGTGAATAATTCAGTGCGTCATAGGCCTCCGTGGTGAGTAGACGTGAGCAAAACGACTAAAAATCTATCGGAAAGGTAATAAATAGCATTCGAAAGGCAGTGCATGCAGAAGTAAGAAAAGACGATTTTGTGGACATCGTTATACCGTAGAGCAGGACACGAATTCCGCCAGCACGTCGGCAGAAAAATTATTAAACAGCAGAGATGGAGAAATTACCGTGAATCAAACGCACGGCTATCGTTTCGTGCAGTTTTCAGCTGTGTTTTCGGCAATAAACCAATTAGTTATTTGCAAAATTTGTCACGAAGACGTGCAATTTAGTGAAACAAGTGCGCGTGGCCTAGGATTCAAAATCGCTGTGAAATGTGACTGTGGCACAACATACAGTGGTGGACATAAGTATTGGCACAGTATGCGGTTCCATATACAAACATGTATAACTACTGAAAAAATTGTTTATACCTTTTGTTTTTTGTATCGACCTTTATTTAGAATGTTTTACTTGCCTATATACAAAAACAAAGCAAAATTAATAAAATAGGGAACATATAACTAATAAAAATGTGTTTTACAACCATCTTGTGCACGGACAAAAGTATTGGCACATTTTGGATAACGCTATGTTAAATTATAATTTAATATTTCGTAGCATGTCCTTTCCGTTTCACTACCTCTTTCAATTTATTTGGCATCGAATGGACCAACTTCTTTGTTAATTCATTGCTGATTTTAGTCCATTCTTCCAAGATTATTTGTTTTAATTCCGATTTACTCGAAATATGATGTTTTCGGATGTTTTTCTCCAATTGGTACCAAATATTTTCAATTGGATTTAAATCCGGGCTTTGGGGAGGTGTTTTTAACGTGTGTGCTGTATTGTACACAATCTATTGGCGAACTGTATACGCCGTATGTGCAGGTGTATTATCTTGTTGGAAGTAAAAGTTGGGCGGTAAATTTAATTCTTCTGCACTCTTCTTTAAATTTTCTTTTAAAATATTCAAATAAGTTTTTGCATCTACTGATTCATTAATGAACACTAGTTCCCCAAGCCCCGATGAAGACATGCACCCCCATATACAGACTCCACCACCCCCATGCTTAACTGTAGCTTGGAGGTTTTTCAAATCTAATTCGGCGTTACGCTTTCTCCATACCAATATCCGACCATCCGACTTAAATATATTGAATTTGCTTTCGTCTGAGAACAAAACTTGGTCCCAAAAGTCATTATTTTTATTTGAAAATTCTTTCGCAAACTCTAGTCGTCTTTTTTTTATTAACTTTGCTTATGTACGGTTTTCTTCGAGCGACACATGCAGAGTATCCAGCATCTTTTAGGACTCTACGTACCGTTTTTGAGCTAATTTCTTTATTGTAATCTTCTGCAACCAGTGCTGCAATCTCTGAAGAATTTGTTCGTGGATTTTGTTTAATTATATTTACTATTTTTCTTTTCTCCCTTTCCGATAACTTAGACGGCCGACCGCTCCGTAAGTGATTATGGGCATTCGATTTGTTCGCAAATCTTTTAATAATGTTCCGAATTGTAAATCGGCTTCTTTGTACTATTGCTCCAATTTCTGCATAAGATTTACCTTGTTTATATAAGTTCAATATAATTTTTCTTTCTTCCGGTGTAGTTTCTTTTCCTTTCCTTGACATTTTTAAAATTATTCTGAATATTCCTTACTAAATGAACTGTTGGACTGACACAACAATGAGTGAACTGACTGTCGGGACATCATTCGCTTGTTTCAACAAGTGAACAACAGTATATTAGTAAAATAGTATGTATGAATAAAGATTTTCAAGTGTGTGCCAATACTTTTGTCCAGGTATAAGATGGTTGTAAAACGCATTTTTATTAGTTGTTTGTTCCCTACTTTATTAATTTTGTTCTGTTTTTGTATGTAGGCAAGTAAGACATTCTAAATACAGATCCATACAAAAAACAATTGGTATAAACAATTTTTTCAGTAGTTATAAATGTTTGTTTTCGGAATCGCATACTGTGCCAATACTTATGTCCACCACTGTATATAAACTCTTGTCCTTTAATTGAGCACGCATTCGAAATATTCTGAAGCAAAAACTGTTGAAGTAGCTGCTTATTTAGCAACAGGAACATACAGTGAAGGCTACTACTCAATTTTAAAAACATTCCATACAACGGGAATATTAATTGGCCCAGAAGCTATAAGTCTTGCTGATACTCGGGACGCAAAGCTAATTTTTGTTGATGAGAAAAGACACCAACAAGCTACAAAGGAAGCTGGGTCTGCTCGTAGAAAGGCTAATACTGCTTTACACGAGTTTTATGAGGAACAGGAAGGTGTTATTAATGGCCCTGAAATAGCTGATTAATTGTAAGTATGATTTATTACTTGTTCTGCACTCTAAAACGATACCTAAAACTTTAAATACGTTTTTCTCGAAATGACTTTTTTCGATCTGGCGAACATATCTCTAAAACTAATCAACCAAATTCTTTGAAACTTGACAGATATATTCAGTACATGTCCTGTTATCGTGTGAACTAGAATTATGCCATTATGTGCAAAATTCGAGTTTTACAACTAAAAAAACTAACAAATTTTTTTACGAAAAATGAAAATTTTTCTTTGAAATTATATCATTTCTGTTTCTTGCAATATTTTTTATTTATTCTAATTCATACGATACCTGCACTCATATAGATTAAGAAACTTTTTGTATTTTTTGTTTCAGATGACTATGAAGACCAGAATTAGGTTCGCCAGCAACAAACCTTTTTTTCAAACCTTCTTACTACTACTAATGTAACATAGAGTGAAATTATTATTATTGCATAAGAAAATTTTACTACATTCTTCAAGTACTAATTAATAAATGTACAACGTACATTGTAATACTCAACACTTTTCTTTTAAAAAATTCCCAAAAATTGCCTTATTTTCAGAGCGTCAAACTAGGCACACCCCTTAAGGAATACTTAGTTTCACAATTTTTTGCTTGTAAACAGAAATTGTTCACAAAGGGTATAGCCGGATAAGGGGGTCAAATGTGCCCTTAGACGAAATGTAACTTGCGATGGACCATTCGATAGCTTACCAACAGAAAACATTTCACACCAGTTTTCAACCCTCTATCTGGACCGGGGGGTAATAACAGGGATAATTCGGATTATCGGTTTTTGCACTATTTTCCCTATTTAATTGCATGCGAAAATTCTGAAAAAATGTACCATATTCTAGATATGGTGGTATATGTTAGATATTCTGTGGTAGATGTCCTTACCATAAAAATATAAATGTGGTGTCTTTATAACTTTAGTAAGAAATCTGCATTTTTGGCATTTTTTTAACGTTTTTAATTTTATACAACTACAATTTGTAATGAAAAAATCGGAAAAAATTCCCTAACATATGCCACCATATCTAGAATATGCTACATTTCTTCAGAATTTTCGCATGCGATAAAATACGGAAAATAGTGCATAAACCGATAATCCGAATTATCCCTGTTATTACCCCCTCGGTCGAGATACAGGGTTGAAAATTGGTGTGAAATGTTTTCTTTTAGTTTCCTATCGAATGGTCCATCGCAAGTTAAATTTCGTCTAATGGCACATTTGACTCCCTTATCCAGCTATACCCTTTTGAAAAAACAAGTTGCTTACAACAACAAAATTTATTGTAACAGTACTTTAAAAGTTATCACAGTTTACATAATGAAAAAAAAACAGAAATTTTTTTCCGAATTCATTGGTGTATGATATGATAGGTTTGCCTCTTACAGTTTGATAAATTTTTATATTATACTTACACCGTGCGGTTCTGCCGGTTCGCGGCCGCACGCGATATAGAGGTACAATCAATATCTATTACGAGATCCAGCATTTATCATTCATACCAGTGATCAGTAAAGTGATTTAGAACTTACAATAATAATAGAAATTATTTTAGTACGTATTAACCCATTCGGAGCCGATGACGCACCAGGTGCGTTTTTCAATACCTGTGCATAACAACAAACGACGCACCATGTGCGCCTTGAAAAGTATTTCCGCATAGAGAAAAATATTCCGGCTCCTGGGTAGCGTCTTATGATAAGGTTTCGAATGTCTAAATGTATGATTTACCTACTTTGCTATCCGGTGATAGCAATGCTGAATACTGTGTAGTGAACTGACAATTGTGAATTTTTATTATTTATTGTTTGTGTGAGAGACGGACGAAAAATGCGGAAACCAATTGCAAGGAAAAAAGTTTATCTCGAATGTAGAAGGTACACGTGGGTATTGCATTGTTAGGACTGGATAGTAGCGGTGTCAAACACATAATTAATATTGTAATAAATCAGAAACAAACGTCTGATGTATCGTACATTGTAGTACGATTGTAATCTTTTAATACGTTTTTACGTTTTGATTTAGATAGTGATAAATATAGTTTATTAATGAAAGATATGAGTGATAATGTATGGAAATTGTAATATTTTATTACATTGTGGTGAGAACTTCGGTGCACTGTTGATTATGTGTAACACTCAGGAGGGCATAGAGTGTCATTTACAACCTAGCGAAAAGAATCATTATTGCAGCCGTATAGATTTGGCGCGTGCAGGGCTGAAGCGTTTGGGGTACTGCTCAGAGTACTGTGGTAAGGCACACGTACCTTCAGATAACATCATTCGATATTGGTCGACGAGCAAGGTAATGAAGTACCATCTTTTATTATTTGTCCTCTTGTGAGTAAGAGAAGGTACGTAACTGTATTGATAATTTGTTACGTAACATGGCAATGTATTAAATCATATTGACTGTTGAATATATGATTTGTTTTCATTTTGTGAAGTAAAACAATTTGTTTCAAGACAAATTGAATTTTGGAGAACGTAAATTACTTTGTATCATTTTTCATTTATCACATAACAAAAAGAAAAGAGCGTCAGTATGCTACTTACACCGATTATTAGCTACTTGTTTTTAAAAGGTAATGGTTATTAACGAGGTGTATGTTGATATGCAAAGAACAGACGAAGAATCACGTCATCACTTTTACGAGCTTGAAGCTTTGCAGTAAATAATGCATTGATTTATTTTCGGATATGTTTTCTTAGAGTATATTTTAATATGAAAAGATGTAGAACAAGAAGGAAAACATTTATTGTCATGTATTCCATGTTGGTGAACATATGTTTTGAAGATGTTAATTTTGACGTTAAATGCATCAATAAGAGTAGATAAAATATGTTAATTATTACAGTAGAGATTCACAAATAAATGATCGCATGAACATTGTTTGAAGAACATCATGAAAAACGAATGTAGTGTAAGAAAATGCAACGTCCAGGTCATCTGGAAAACGTCGCCTGTCATCGCCATTCGGGGTGTTGTGCGTAGACCCTCAATGGATACGCCACAGGCCAAGGGTTTTGGGCAGCGACGGACCGGAAGACTCTGGCGTCGTACCCGCCATAAATTCAAAGACTCTCATGTAGCTTTGCTGCATGTAACGGTTAGAATACGTTTTCTCTAACGAGGAGAGTCAGTCTTGCACTACCCTTGTACAGAGACGGAACGCTCTTCAGTGCGCCATCCAAATCCTGTATCATTCAGATTATTATATTTATGAAATACATCTATTTCTTTATTTTGTAAATTTAATCTTACAGTAGTTTTTTTCTTCTTCGTGGACTGATATTCAATGTTTAAATTGGAAACTTATAGAAAAAAAAAGAAAGAACAACAAACGCGTTTATTTCGAATGGTTGTTTCAGAGACTTCGTTATAAACCTCCGCAGAGATCTGCATTAACAGCATTTTTCTTTTTTAAACTTTGGTAAAGAAATATGTAGAACATTGTTTTGCTTATAACTGTTTGAAGTATCAGGCTCGATGCACACGAGCGACTTTTTGTCGTGCGACACCGCAGCGGGTGACGTGCGACTGTGCCGTGCGACGTCGCTGCGGTGTCGCTGTGCGATTCGGCAGGCTTATATTTTTAATCGTGCAATGCACACGAGCGTGCGATTCCGCTGCGGCGTTGCAGCGACAAAACGGTATCGCACACGCGGTGCGATTCGGCAGGCTTATATTTTTAATCGTGCAATGCACACGAGCATGCGATCCCGCTACGGCGTCGCGACGGAGTCGCAACTGACAGTCAGTGTCGCAACGGTAACGCAATGATCGCACGTCACTTGCCGAATCGCACGACTGTCGCATGACGGTACAGAATTGTAATATTGAAAAATGTGTGATAGTCTGGATGTTAGGGTTTGGTCGAGCCCTGTTTATTGCACTGCGTGCCGTCTAATTTCTGCGATGAAGGACCACCCAAGTTGAACGGCTTGGGACCGTATATTGAAGTGACACGTTTGCGTTTGAATCTGTTTAATCTATTTTTTGTGTGAGTGTGCGAGATGAGTTGTTGGTGGAATAATGTGTGGATGGCGATATATATATTGTTACGAACACCGTGAAGCCAACCGTGATCGACCCGAAGGGAGCGTTCGATCTGTCGTTAAGGGACGATCGCCGTTATTGATGAAACAGATCAATGAGAGAGTCTGATTGACAGTCAAGGAGACAAGACGCGATATTATAGACTCTGCCATTCCTTGTTTATATCCTCATAATAAAGTTATAAGTGTGAACATGTCGTGCGATGATAATCCCCGGCGCAGCAATATATATATATATAGTTTAAATCAAATTATCAAAGAATAGTGCACATGACAAAACAACACGGAATGGCTTTGAGTCAACCTTTCAAGATCCTTGCTCGAGCTCGACTGCCGCCAAAGCTGTTCCTCGAGCCCTGCGACGGTTTTTCGATGAACGCGTGATGTCAGAAACAAAAGACTCGCAGGGGATCGAGAGTCGTCGACCTCTTCGACGAACAGCTTCAACGGCTACATACATTGTTGTTTCTCGTCGCGCAATCGGCAACCGTTTGCTGTTGCCGGCCTACGACACACCTGTGTCCGTACAAATGCCTACAAATGATTGACTCTCTAACACTGGATGTAGAGATATTCATCGAAGAAGTTCGAAAATATCCCGAAATATGGGACGTATCCGCAGAATCGTACCACGATAAAAATAAAAAAAGCCAGGCATGGACAAATATATGCCAAGAGTTCCATAGAAATGTTGATGAAAAGTCCGAGGCTGAGAAGAATGTAATTAGTAAGTTTTTTTCTTTTTGACGATTATATGTCGCAAACAAATGCAAAAATTGTCTATCGCGTCATTCCACGCCAAATCGATGACTTTTTGACATCGATGTCAGGGATTATGTTCAAAATGAAATATGATACAGTGCCCGTGAAATTAGGGGGGGTTTAAGTCATTATTTTGCAGGTACCGAATTTGTTTAAAAAATACGGATTTTTTAATTTTGCAATTTTTGCCTATTTTCACAAAAACCGGCTGTATTTATGAATTTTTTTCTCGGAAACTATGTGTCTGATTGAGTTCGTTTTTCTTTTATTTTAATCGTGAAGGTTTGGCTTATTATAATAATATTTTTTTTAATTAAAACTTTAGTTTTGCAACATTAAAAATTATAAACAAATTCTTGTTTTGTAAATTTCTCCTTGAAGGCCAATAGTTTTTAAATTTCAAAAATAATATGACCGTATTCCTTGAAATCTCACCTACAAAATAAGCCCTCGATCAGGATGGAGTCCTTAAAATTAACGATTTTATATTTTACTGAGACATATATGAATATAACGGTATGTTCTGTATGTATATTTTATTCATTTTTAATTGTACAAATATCGGATTTTTCGGCACCACATTAGATGTACTGGTCTTGCCAGGGCACTTTTCCATAGTCAGTAACAAAATACTCTGCAAAAGTATTTCTTATTTGATTTACATTCAAACCTCCTTGTCGTGGTGCAGTAGAATTTTCAGATTCATATAATGTATTGATAGTTAAGAGATCTTCTAATTGGTAACCATCTCTTGTTCGGACAAAATTATGGAGGATGTAACAACATTTTATAATGTCCACAGCCAAAGATAATTTTACATTCAAAGGCTTATGGAAAACCCTCCATTTATTTGACAGCATGCCAAATGCACATTCTACAAAACGACGGCCTCGAGATAGCCGATAATTAAAAATACGTTTTTTATAAGTTAACATATTACCACTATATGGTCTCATTACTTTTTGTGAAAGGGCAAATGCTTTGTCTCCAATAAACACAAACGGCATGTTTGGAGATTCCTTTCCAGGAAGTGGTCGATTTCTTGGAATATCTAGATCATTATTTATAATTTTTTTGTAAAAGTCACTTTTCTCAAATATATAACTATCAGATTCTTTTCCGGCAGCTCCTACATCTACATAATTGAACATAGTGTAATAGTAAGGCATAAATTAACCCTTCGACTGCGGACTACTTAAAAACTAGAGGTGCAGTAGTACGTATCAAGCCATTGCACGGAACGCCTATAGGCGTCGAAAGTACACGGGGAGCAACTTTATAAAGCGCCTATAGGCGCAAATCGTAGCCAAAGGGTTAATGTGATCCTATGTAGTCAGGTCAACGCGATGGTAGTTGCTGACACAAAATCGGTGTCAGCTTTTAATTTCGTGGTGGTACCCACCGATTACACAGGAGCGGCACCGATTGATGCCACGGCGATAGTTAGTCGACACAACAAAATCACAGTTATTTAGTTCACAATGATGAAATTGAGCAAGTTTTAGCAAAAACTCGAGTTAATTTGTAAACAAATTCTATACATGCAAGAAATATAAAGAATATGTATAATATATGCATAATACGCAAGATATATGCACAATATGCAAGATATATGCAATATACAAAATAAAAAAATATATTTTTGAAATCCTCTAATGACGAAACACATTTCTGTCAAAGTCCCATTTGTTTAATCGATTGCTCTAAAATATGCATTTGCATAAACTTCCACAGTCTAATAATAATGTAGGATGCATATAAGATTTATTCTAATATCATTTTCCTTCATTCAATTATTTATAGTCACATGAAACGCGTATTGTTATTTTTAATAAACATATATGTAATGTACATAGTACTTCAATGAATAAATAGTGTAGTGATACGTTTTCATTTACCGCAAAGTGATAGCCAGCATTTCCATTGGTGGTATGGCAAGTTGCATGACAGTATCGGTACCTCTGATCATGTCACTTAACTTCACTGCCAATTCATCGAATGATTTCGTACTCATACGAAAATAATTACAAAATTTTTGTTCGTCCTCTCTTAATTCAGTAAACATTGTGGTAAATGCACCTTTCAGAGTACGAGCACTAATGAAGGGATGAAACCAATATTTTCTGCTCTGTTCTTTCAGAAAGTATTTGTATACCAAATACGCAAAGATTTAGCGCTTCTTTATGGATACGTCCATTCTCTTTCGTATTCACAATATAACTAATGGTTCATTGACACAGCGGTACCTTTACGAACTCGCAGCGACACCGCAACGACGTCGCACCGCACAGTCGCACGTCACCCGCTGCGGTGTTGCACGACAAAAAGTCGCTCGTGTGCATCGAGCCATTATACTGCGTCAAAAGAAACATTGTTACATTTGATTAAAATGAGTTAATTATCGTGTAATACTGTCCAGGACAATCTGTGTTCGCGCTTCCAACCAGGGGGACGCTGAGTCTATCGAGAACATTCCTAACGACCAGGACTTGTTTTTACGCTCGAAAGCGGTTATTTCACGCGTAACCGTCTTCCCGATAGCGCTCAGCAACAAGGCGAGCCAATCAATAGACGTCTTACATAATTGGCTCGCTGATTGTTCGTTGTTTTGGTTGGAGTTCGAACATAGGTTGCTGCAGGATCAGGCGATTGACTCGCCGCCAATCGACACCGCTCGCCCGTTTTGCGTCACAAAACAAAGACCCCGGTTAGGACGCTGCAGGTCTCTGCTTCTCCTGTTCTGTTCTCGCTTCCGTTCAGCGAACTTCGTTGAGCCACACGAGCGCGTGCCTCTGCGAGATCCGCTCCGTACAAGTACAGTTGCGGCCACGATATTCTGTGGTCGTAAAATCAGTCAGGCGTCGAAGTACATGAAATCCGATCGTCGAAACAACAGTTTCGGCGATAAATGGGGAGATAGGAACCTGTAACTCCGGCCAGTGCCGTACAAAGAAATGTTAGTAGGGTGTCAATGTACTTTAGCTTCGCAGTTAAAATGAATTTTATGGAATATCAGTGGTTATTTGCATATATAATAATTAAGATTTGTTGATTTACGAATACCATTGATCCTAAGGCATCGCTCTTTTATTGTAGGGTGCCCGAAAACAGAACGCAGTACACAGCCCTGAGTGCCGCGACATCAATCGGCACTGCTTCTTGATGCTTTAATTTACGACCACAGAATATCGTGGCCGCGACTGTACTCACCTCCACGAGGTTTTAACACGTGCCTCTGAGTCGCGACGGCGTCGCACCGCGTAAGCAGCAGTATTAAGTGCTATGTGTATTTGTTTCAAAACATTTTGTTTAGTCGTAACGTTACATCGTGATCGTATAGTAAAATAAACTATTGTGCCGTAAGTTGTGCCACGTGGTCGCCCATTGATTTTCCCTCGCCAACCAAACACATCGCTCGCTCCGCGCTGAGCGGTGCCGGCACTCAGCAGAATTCGATCGGCGATTGCGCTGAACAAATACCATTACTGGCAATCGTATCTGATTTCGTATCAATTTGTTGTATTTACTATTAACAATCCTAATAGTTACTAATTTATTGATTGTTTGGTCATATTACAACTTACAGAATGGCCGAACGGGTTAATTAAAATCCCAAAACTATTGAATATTATTGAGGAGAATAATAAGCATTTTTAATGGTTTGTTTCTGTCTTGTCAAAATTGTTGTACATGAAAAGTAACATGCGATGAGATCGATCTTCTAAGTAGTAGTAACGGGATTGATTTTCTTTAAAATTTTTGAAGATTGAACATAGTCAGGTCGTTGCGGAGGATCACAGATGCAGGTTGCTTAAGGGTCGTTTATTGTCTTGAAGAGTATGAATGACCGAGTGGTTCTGGCGCGGTTCTTGTTTTGTATTCAAGGATGGAGGAACCATGTTAGTGGATTTAAAAAAGAATACAACAACTGTAATAAAAGTGAACATAGAGAAAAAAACAAACAAACCAAAAAAAAATTATTATGTTTACAGAAGTACTTGCGAGTATTATTTGTTTTCTGAATATATTTGAGAATACGTGTCGTGTTGTGGGATGTAAGTATGTTGCTACCCGTTTTTATTGAATGATGTTTGCAAGTGCTGCAAACACTGTCAGAGTTTAGAGTAGATGTTTGTGAGGAGTACTGTATGTTATTTAATGGTACTTGTGAATCCTATGGTTATTCATTGCGAACTCTGATTGATGCAGAATGTTGTTACGTTGATTGTGATCGAGTGTAACGACAACGGAGTGCACGAGGCACAGGGTTGTGGTAATTACAATCTCGATGGGACGTTCTTTGCTGTATGTTCTTATACATATGTGGTGTTGAACATGTTGAACAATAGCGATAGTGAGGCACATGTGTTGGGCGAGACTGTGGATTAGAATGTAAGCAACATTGTATGAGCTGAATTTGTATGCGCATTGAACACGAGTTACAGCAATGATGCATTGTGATTGTGAAAAGTATCTGTACAGGGTTGCTTGCATGTAAGAATGATAAACACTGTATGCAAGTTATTTTGGTGTATGAGTAGTGTTCTTTCTCGAGAATTTCACGAAAAATTTAATAATTGCTTATTTCTCATTTCTCGAGAAACTTAAGTATAGGAAAATTATTATAAATCGTATTTATTTTCGAAAATGAATTTTCAGTTAGTTCAAATTGTGTATTACTAGTTAATCGCGAACGTATAAACACATCTAAAGGCAACATGTTGATGCTTACGTATGTTACCATTTATAATAAATGTTAGCAATGCATATCGAAGTGAGATAATGCGTTTGGTGCTTTTGTGTTCGTTGCACGATTCAATGTGACAATGTTTAGGCGGGAGAAGTCAGATTGCAGGAAAAATTGACGATCACCGTACTGGTAACTCACTGCTCTGCGTGATAAATAGGCAGTCTACGTTTTAATTCTAAAGACGAAGATTCTTGTGTTCCTCTGTGCATGTTTTGTGTCAAATTGATATCTTGCTGTTATTCTAATTTATTCATTGTAATTTTTATTTATTTATTATTTTTGTAATCTATATATGTTACGTCCTGGCGAGGTCTGTGTTTGATATACCAGGTACCATAACAAAAATGGGTTCTTGCCCCGTCTCCGGTCTACCGGTATTGCACCGAGCACTACGCAGAGAGAGGAGGCATACCGAGATATTCCCAAAAAGCAACCGTTTCGTCTCGGTGTCGCCAGCAAGACTCATCAGTAGGGCTGCTGCTGACGCCCCTGGCCCAGACACTTGGGGTTAGAATGAAAGGATTTGGAATATATATGGTTGGAGAGAGGAAAGTTACTTGCGAGAAGGGTGGCCATCTAGTGTTGGACCCACGAATCGTAGAGGCGACGCTTTTACCGCGAGGTCCAACGGGCCTGGAGCGTCAGGGCCGTAACAATATAATTGTAATATTTTAGTCTGTCAATATGAATAACACTTATACAGACTGTTGGGAATATTTTCAAAAAAATAAAACAAAGAATCTGTCACCTGCAATCTTTGTGAAAAACAGCTTTTATGCAAAGGATCGGCGACCAAGTATGGATGAGCCAAGTACCAGCAGTTCTAATTTTAAATCAGTCAAACGATTCCGATGTTCAGACAACAATGAAACAATTGATAAATTTATTACACGACCATCTTTGTCGGAAATAATATCGAAATTGGCAGCTGTTGATCGCTTTTCATTTAATCAAATACCAAAAAGTGAATTTATAGGACAAAGTATAACGTTTAAAGGATTTAATCTTCTTCGTAGTTCATCAGACATAATGCAGTTGATAATGGATTTTTATACACAAATAAAAAAAGAGCTAATTAAAAAAATAAATACACTTAAATTAAACGACCAAAAGTTCAGCATATCTATTGACGAATGGACTAATGTAAATAACAAGAGATACATGGATGTACATATGTATTACGGTAGCAAGGAATTTGCTAATCTCGAATTAATATCGATTAATAGAAGCTGTACATCTGAAAGAATTTTAGAATTAATTGATATAAAACTCAATTCTTTTAGTCTTCCACTAAAACAAGACGCTCTAGCTGTTATGAGCGGTAGAGTATCTGTTATGCAAAAATTTGGACGACTCTCTCCGGCGTATCAGCAGTTTTGTTATAATCATGGGATACATTTAGTCGTTTTAAAAATACTTTACGTAAAAAAATACTGATGTGACAGGATCTAATGACTCGGATGATGGCAATGAATTCTCACAAAATGAAAATAACGATTCAGTTAATTCAGATTCTGATGTCGACACAGTAGAAACCTTAAATTTTCAGTTGCGACCAACCATTAAAGAAACAATCACAGAAATACGAAAAATTGTAAAAGTGTTTAAGAATTCGCCAGTGAAGAATGATATTCTGCAAAAATATGTAGAAGAAGAAGAAAATATACAGTTAAAACTTATTTTGGATTGTGAGACTAGGTGGAACACTGCAGAGGCTATGATTAGGCGATTTATGAGAGTAAACAATCCAATTAAAAAAGCACTAACTGAAATGAATTTAGATTACATGTGGAACGAAGAATATACGAAAGTTGCTGAAATCTTATTAGTAACATTAGAACTTATAGGAATTACAATAGAAAGTTTCAGTAGAAAAGATTCGACATTATTAACTGCTGAGGGTGCTCTTAAATTTTTATTTAAAAATTTAGAAAAATTGTTGTATCCCTTAACAAATTTTTGCATAATCCAGAATCTCTTGAAAACGATTGAAAACACGTATTTTTTCATTTAACATCCAAAACAGATATGTGTAAAACGGCGAAACAAATTCCAAGTAGACTTTTCGGAAAATATAATAGAAACCATGATTGTCCAGAAAATAACTTATAGATCCTTAAAATGCAGAATTACCATTAAGAAAACAATTAGAGTTAGCAATTGCAGATAGCCTCTAAGGATTTAGTGTCAACCAAAAAGAAGACAAATTCCGGACTTTAACAAAGGAATTTCATATTTTTGAGTCCACTGGAAAAAGGACACCCAATTTACAACAACTTTTGGATGTTCTACATGCGATAAAGTCAACGTGCACTCAAAACGAAAGAAATTTTTCTACAACTACAGATTTTGTCACAAAAAAAAGAAGTAGATTGGCTGACGATACATGAGACGCTTTATGCCTTTTAAAAAACTATTTTAAAAGAAAAACGTTGTGTTTAGCCTTGTACAAATTTTGTATTAAATAAATAAATTGATCAATTACTTTAATATCTGTTTTTTTCATTCATACACGTTTTATGTAAATTAGACAGGAATAAACGTTTAGTTAAACTTTTCTGACATTTTTTATAAATATTATTGTTACGTATGAAGAATATTTTTTCCGTTCGCTTTCCTTAAAAGCCCTTCGAGCTCACTCCTCTGGTTGATGGTGGACGCACTGAGGCGTCTCGAAAACGTCGCTCAAGTCGTACCTCTACCTCCACGTGGTGCCTGCTGAGCGGAGACTCCGATGTCGGTTTCGCACGGCCATCTGAAAAGGTGACGTGTCAAACTGTACCGGAGTCTCTGCACTAACGGGGGACGGCGACTGTGTGAATCTGTATGTGAATGGTGATGGATAAACGGATGAGTGGGTCTCGGCCAATCTGCGCTAGATATTCCCGGCAGACTAACCACGGGGTAAAGTAGTAATCCCCCAACCGGGGTCGATTCGTGGAAGCTAGTAGTCGGTCGTGGCGGGAAGGACGCTGGTGCGTAAGACCTACACGAAGGGCGTGGTTCCCTCGTGGCGGGGGTGGCATTAGTCCCCCTTGGCTGTGAGGCGAAGACGTCCTGACTCGTCACGACTGGCGCAGACGGAAGCGGGTCGGCTGACTGGAGTCCCTGCAGGGGTTGAGGTTGCAGCGTTTGGGCGGAGGAATGGCGGTTTACCTGGTTAGTATTTTCTCATAACCCTGTCGGGGGGATTATACCCCGGCGCGTCTAGCCCGAAGTTTGAGTCAGGCACCCGGTCGAAACGGCTGTCGCACATTCGATAGGGGTGACGTTAAACATTTAGCATCATTATGGAGCGGGCCTACCCCGTAAATTTTTCATAGAGTCATGGTATCGATGGGGTTGACCACTCGACAAATCGCTTCTCGGCTTCGGTACCCCTAACTAAGATTTACGTTAAGCGTGGATAGATCCGCTACCCCCGTAGGGGTCCCATGATGGACGAAACGCGTAATCTACTTAATAATCTGCCAGTATATCTAAGTGTAAACAACACACTTTTGGGTAGGGGGGAAAAGATGTCGAGGAGAAGTGACTATCCGGCTCTTTCGAGTCGGTAGCTGGAGGAGAGGAGGTCGGAGGGGAGAATGGAGGTACGGGTGGCGCTCGGGCTTTAGTGTGAACCAAAGTAAAATAAAAATCTTGATTATTAAAAAAATGGCAGCTCTTTGAATTTAGAGTATTGATTTTTTCACTATTTTTTCATCTTTTGGATTCTAAACAATAAGAAAAAAACAACGGATTTTAGAAGTATTGGTTCATGTGATAACAGCGCATATTCCGAAGATTCTGTCAAAATTTTAAGTCAATCGGTCAACTAGAACTTTAACCTCTTCAAGGATACTGACACGTATGTGTACGTTTAGTTTGTTTCTCTAATTCAATGGTTATAGACAAAAATATGACGTCTAATGGCCACGTGTGTGTATACAGTAGTGTCCGTTTAAATGTCCGCAGTCGGGACCAAACGCGGAAGCTTATGTGGATTGGTGTATTCCGAGAAATCGACTGAGAGAGAGGGAAAGATTGAGTGTGAGTGAGGTAGCGATACTCGGCGGCGATACTCGCCGAAAGCGAATCGGCGTTAAAAGTTATATTGTTATAACAGGTGTCACGTTTAAAACTCACGCGGAGACTCGAGACTTCATTTCCAAGAATTCATGGGGATAGTGGCGGACGCTAAAGTGAACAAAAATCCGGACGATTAAGCGGACACTACTGTATTATCTTTCTTACAGATGTTTAAATTTTGTTAATTCTTTATTCCTTATTCCTTATTTATTCCTTATCTTGTAAATATTAATTATATTGAGCAAATATTACTTTTCGTAGCTTCAACAAATTTGTCCCTGAAGAGGTTAAATATCGTGTCAGATATTTAAAAAAATGAGGTTTCGAGAAAGACACGTTTAAAGATTTACCTATCTATTATATGGAAATGTGTATACTTACGACTAATCTGCCAGTCCCGGATCATAAAGTGGGCCTTCCTCTTGTTCAAAGAACTGTTGCTCAGCCAATTTCTCTTCTCTGTGAGCTATCCTAGCATTTTTTGATACTGCGGTCGACCGACGCTCCGAACGAAGTATTCTATTTTCATCTTGGAAATTTGTATAGACTTCTGCTTGCTGGCCAATAGTTATTCCTAGTGCATGAAATACACGTAATATATATTGCAGAACCCTTCATTAAATATGTTCCCAGCTAAAAATGTGGCAATTTGGACGATTGCTGCTCCAGAATGTATGTGTTCAGGAGCGAAAATCCAAATCAAGCAATCCTCCCGCAGGCAAATCTTCATAAATCCGTTGCATAACTTCGAAAACTTTGTCGGAAATAGCTGGTTGCTTATGACTGAATTCGGTTACTTTATCTGTAACTTCCGCTTGCCGTCACTTGCACCAACTACTGGCACCAGGAGGACAGTGCATGTGCTGCGGATTTTCGTCCGTCGAGCCTTTATGGTACAATGTGGCCCATATGGGGTTTTTCATTTTTGACAGGGAATTAGCCATTCCTGCGAATGGCGAAACCATAAAATTTTGTAAGCTCGCCAATCAATTTATCTGTTAATTTCCCCCGGCCTTTACCGCCAATGCCCTTATTGTTTTTTTTGCATTGCGTAATCTGGTACCCATCCGCTTTTCCACGTGTGCAACGCATTCTTTTTTTTTGGATAATTACAGAATCACCATACGGTTCAGCTTCCAAAATACCTTTGAAAGTCTTGCTGTTCCAGTCTCCAATCTACATGGTATATTTTACACTGCGCTTCTCTGAATTCATGAACATTTCGATTATTGCATCTACATATTTTCATTTTTCCAGCACTACCACTGTGATTTATGGTGCAATGTTCCTTATGTTCTTCGTACCATTTATAATATTCATCGATAGCCTCGTCCTTCTTGCTGCTTCACAAACTACATTCTTGATAAAAGCTTGATTCGACGACACTATCGACAACTTTTTTACTATATTTTCCGATGAGTGTGGAAACGACGAATAGAGAACTAAATCCCCTCTTTTTCTAAGTGCCATCTCCCGAAACGGTCAAATGTTCTGGAACATTTCCGGCTTCTTCATTCTTCTTTGTTTCTTTGGCAATACAATCGTATACAGCTGAAGTCGCGCGATGTATATTTTGGAGGCAAGCGTAGTACGTGCTTATCGACAGCCCTTGGCAGATGTCCATCAACCCACAAAATAAATTTATGCCGTCACGACCAAGCCCTAAGAGTCTCATTACTATTACAATTCGTTGATTGATTTCAAATGCTTTATTGTTCAGCGCGATCGCCGATCGAAAGTTGCTGAGTGCCGGCACCGCTCAGCGCTGAGCAAGCAACGTGTTTGTAGTTGACGAGGGAAAATTAATGGTCGACCACGTGGTACCAATTACGACTCAACAGTTTATTTAGTTATACGAATACGTTGTAACGTTACGATTAAACAAATGTTTGAAACAAGTAAACACTTAGCACTTGAAAACTACTACTTGCGCGGTGCGACGCCGTCGCGACTCCCAAGACCGTGTTAACCTTGTGAAGGCGAATTCCTTTTCGGAGCGGGCCTCGCAGAGGCGCGCGCTCGTGTTTGTCTCGACGTTGTTCGCAGAACGGACGCCAGAACAGAACAGGTAGACAGAGCTCCGGAGTGTCCTTACCGGGGTCTTTGTTTAGTGACGCAAAACGGGTGAGCGGTGTCGATTGGCGGCGAGTCAATCGACTGATCCTGCGGTAACCTATGCTCGCATCTCAATCAAACCTAAGAACAATTAGCGAGCCAACTATGTAAAACATCTATTTATTGGCCCGCCTTGTTGCTGAGCGCTATCGAGAAGACGGTTACGCGTGAAATGACTGCGTTCGAGCGTAAAAACCATGTTCTGGTCGTTAGGAATGTTCTCGATAGACTCAGCGTCCCCCTGGTTGGAGGAACGAACACAGGTTATCTTGGACATTTATCAACAAGTGGGCACGAGTGACCATATTTTACACCGCACTTACACTGTATCGCAATCTTGAAACCTAACCCCGTTTGCTTGCCTGCGAAAACTGAATATCACTCACGCACTTTCTGCAAATCACTGTCTTGGAAATTGTAGAAAAAACGGAGAAAAAATTTAAAATGCAGTAACCGAATCAATTTGAGATAATAATATTATCGAGATCTCCCTTATTTTCTAATTTGGCGCCGACGTTCTCGTGTTTGGACGATTGAAATCTTCCTCAGTCGTATATTGATTTCCGGAAAATCTTCTTCGTTTTGGTCGTCCTGCGTGGGTACTTTGGACTTTTGTTCCCTTTCTATCCATTTTCACGCAAAATGAATATAAAAATATTTCAAATGGAATATTTCTACTGGATACCTGTTTCTGCTTAGCTCGACGATTGAAACTAAAGTAAACCCGCTGAATGCCTAAAAATATACCTGGAGATGTCAAAGAGATCCGAAAGGATCCCCTTCCTAAACAAGGACACTTCGACAATGAATGGCAAGCGAGAGGGAAAACTATACCTGCCGTTACGGTACGACTGCACGTCGCAACTGCGAGTTGTGTTCTACAAACATCTATATCTGAGATAATTTTAGGAAATCAAACAAATCCTTCTGCAGACATGCTTTGAACACATATACTCTAAGAAAATAAAAAAAAACATTGATGTTTTGAAAGTTCTAGACCAGAAGACCCCCTTAAGGCCGCCTCGCGAGCATCCATCACGGCGGTCACGGAGATGGCCAAGAGATCGCCAGACGTAGGAGTGGAGGTGGTGAATATCCAGCTTAGGGCGAGGGACTCCAGCCTCACGACGGAGGTCGATAGCCTAGGGGGGAGGTGGCGGCGCTGAAGGAGAGGCTCAACGCCATGGCCACCTCCCCAACAGTTGAGGGCTGGGGTACTCCACAAAGGAGATTGGAGATCATCGGATGGAGGAAGGGGCGGAGCGGTCGAGTTGCGTGCCAGCGTCGCGGCGCGCTCGATGCTACCGCCCGCGACCACGCGGAGCGCCTCGAGTGGGATCTTCCCTGCGCGGTCCGGCGGGCCCCCACCGCGGACGAACGCCTCGACGGCGCCGAGGGCCCCAACGGCAGGGCCAAGCAGCCGGGTGAAGGGGAAGGCTGCAGTTTCCGCACCCCGGGCTCAACAGCCGTCCATCAAAAGGGGGCCCAATGCGGTAACGCCGGCCAGACCCGCGCCTCTTCCCGCGGTAAGGTAGGAGATATTTACCCAGGTGGTCCGGAAAAAGGCCAAGAAGGCGGCCAAAAAGTCGGTAGCGGCCGCTGCCCAGCCGACTGCGAATGCGTCGGCGGCCCCCCGACGGGTGTAACCGGTGAAGAAGGTGGCAAAGGCGGGGTCGGGGCGTCCGCCAAGGACAGCCACGGTAACGCTACCTCTGCCGGAGAATGCAAAGAGGACCTATGCCATGGCGGCTGCAAAGGAGAAGCTGCAGCCGCCGGATCTCGGCACAGAGGCCATTAGGCCCAACAGGACGGTAACCGGGGGTCTCATTTTAGAGGTCCCCGGAAAAGAAAGCCGAGAGAAGGCCCAGGCGCTGGCGGGCACACTCTCGGTGATATTTTCCGGCACGGAGGTCAGAGTCGCCCTCCCCACGAAATGCGCAGATATGCGCATAAGGAGGCTGGACGACTCGGTCACTCCGAGCGATGTGGCAGATGCGGTGGCAGCGGCTGGGGGCTGCGGGGTAGAGGAGATGAGGACTGGACAGATCCCTTCCTCCCCCTCCGGCCTTGGAACCATATGGGTTTAGTGCCCCCTAACCGCCGTCCGAAAAGTTACGGCGTCCGGGAGGGTGAGAGTGGGCTGGTCCTCGGCCCGAGTCGATGCTACGTCTGCGGTGACTCGGCGCACCGTGTCAGCCAGTGCTGTGCCACTCCTAAGTGTCCATAATGTACGGACTTGGGGAGACCGGCCGAGCACAAGCTTGGAGGTACAGGGTGCGAGCCACCCTCCCGGAGAGGCCGGAAGGGCAAGGGGACAAGGACCCCCCCTGCCACGAGAACAGAAGGTTGGCCGGCGAATGCGCCAGCTCAACGAGAGGAGGCCTGGAGGAGGCCATGACGACGGCTTAAAATTCGTGTCGTCGCGCCGCCTGCAGACGAACCTCAATCACTGAGTCAGGGCACAGGACCTACTTGTTTAGACCTGGCGGAGTAGGAGGTGGGGTTGGCGATCGTCGCGGAACCGTATGTCGTCTCAGATCATCCTCGTTGAGTAGCGAACAAGTGCGGAACCATGGGGGTCGGGGGGGGGGGGGGGGGGTGCTCGGATCTCCGTCGTTCTCGTTATTGGACAGCGGCAGGGGACTCGCGGCAGTACGGTGGGGGGACCTGACGGAGGTGGAGATGTATCTCCCGATGCTCGTCTCGTCCGGTGCTCGTCCTGGGGGACTTAAACGCCAAGTCCATGACGTGGGGGAACCCCAGGACAAACGCGAGGGGCGAGACCGTATGGACTCCGGTTGTTGAACCAGGGTTCCGTGAACATGTGCGTGCAGCGGCGGGCGGGGGGATCCATAGTGTACCTCACGTGGGCCACGGCAACTGCCGCGCGCCGTGTTTCCGGTTGGAGGGTGGCGGAGAAGGTGGAGACGCTGTCTGACGACCTCCACATCATTATGGAGGTATCCGCCACCTCTCCCTGGGCTGGACCTCACAGGCGAGATGGCAGCCCGCCACCGCGATGGGCGCTGAGGTGTCTGAACCGGGACAACCTGATGGCGGCCGTCCTCGCTATTTCCTGGCCGGAAGCGCCGGCATGGAGAGGCGTCGCGGAGTAAGCTGACTGGCTCTGGGGTTCGATGACGCTGGCCTGCGATGTCGCTATGCCCCGAGCCAGTGCCGCGCTTCGGCGGGCGGTATGTTGGTGTCGCGTGAGATTGCTGAGCTGCGTGCAGTCTGCATCCGCGTGCGCCGCCTTTACACCCGCTTCCGCCGCAGGAGGCAACGCGACGCTGGGAAGACGGCGGAGCGGCAGGGAAGATACCGCGAAGCGCGCGGTGCCCCGGGGCTCGCTATTGGGAGGGCCAATACCCGAGCGTGGGGAGAGCTGCTCGCCGCTCAGGACCGTGACCCATGGGGGCGCCCATATCGCATGGTGCTGGGCAAGCTCAGACCATGGGCTGCCCCGGTCACGGAGAGCATGGTGGCGCAGCTGTTGAGGGAGGCCGTCGACACCCCCTTCCCGGTAACGGAGGAGGAGCGACGACAACCGCAGGCACTGGCGGACCCGAACATCGGGTAGCCACCAGACGTTAGCCATCGACTCGAAGTCGCATGGCTATCGGGTGTCACAGGCTGTTCGTTTGAAAGAGGTATGAGAGAGAGTTTGAAATGTGGCAGGCGATCCACCGTCTCACTGCTGATTTCCCAAGAAAGGGGTCATTGTTCCTGAAGGATCTGGCCACGAAGTGGGAAAGGCGAATATGCCTCCTGGTAAGAGGACTGTTCTGGTCTACTCAGCACTTACCCCAGAACCGTCCAGGAACGTGTCTCTTAATTCTATCCTGACTCCCTTGATTGAATTCTGACATATATAAATGCTGCGAACCATAGAATAAATCCACAGGAGATAAATATATCACGAAACAACAAGAGAACTCACGTGCTATTGGTGAGTTGAAAAACGAATCATAACACACAGAATGGCAAAGAGTGGCAGATGTAGGCACTGCGCGTATACCGCTTACGCCGTTATGTTTCGTATACAGCTGAACCCACCAATGCGTAAAGTCGAATTTCCACTCTGCGTTTACGCCAGGAAAGTAACTCTGATTGGATTTTAAGTTCCCCTATTACGCGACAGAACCGCCAAGCTCTTATATAAATAGACCACCACGTAATGTCCAGAGTCAGTCTTCCGCCGGCAGCCTCCTGATCGTTCTCCTGGTCCTCCTCCCCCAACACCTCCTTCTGCTCCTCATCCTTCCGAACCCGACCGCCATCCTTCTCCTCATCGTTATCCAGCGAAGCCCATCCATTTTAATATCCTTCCAATTACCATCCTTCCCCTCCCATTCCCCCTCCTGAGCCTCATCCTCCCTATCCTCCTCCTCCAATACCTCCTTCTGCTCCCCATCCTTATCCTAATCCTCCTGACCCCATCCCCATCCCCATCATCCTTACCTTCACGAACCCTATCCCTATTCCCATCATCCTTACTTTCCCGATTCCCATCCTCATCATCCTTACTTTTCCGACCCCCTCCCCCTCTCCTATCACCACCTTTACCCTCATCCTTCAGATCCCTATCATCATCCTTACCCTCCCGACCCTCATCCTTACCGATATCTTACCGATCTCTAACCTCATTCTCCCAATCACCATGCTTACCCTTGTCATCGTGCAACGATCACCGATCACCATCCTTATCCTTGCTATCGTCTCTTCCTTACACTCCAGATTCTGAGCACCGACTCTCTAAAACTCCTCTGTCAGCAGGGCCTTTGCGGTCTCTTGGAATCCTCGGTCTCTGTGTCGTTCACAATCAGATTTCGATTTTTATCGATCTATATTGATCTCTAACGTTCTCTATCGGTTTCTATTGCTCATATGTTTGTCATCATTGGTCTCTATCGCATTGCACCGCTTATATGTCGATCGCTGTCGGTCTCTACCGCCAATACTTCGTTCCCTATCGGTTTCTACCGTTCCTTGCCATTCTGTGTCGTTCCCTGTCGTTCCCTATCGTTCTCCATCGGTCTCAACTGTTTCCTAACCGTATTTATCGTTCCCTGTCGGTTTTCATCGCTCATATTTCGGTTGCCATTAGTTTTATTGTTCTGCATCGCTTATATTTCGATCTCTGTCGCTCTCTACCGCTAATATTTCGGTCTCTACTCTAGGAAAGAGAGAATCAAACGAGTATAAACAATATTTATTTAACAATACACCACAATACGATACAAAACTCCACCACGGACTCTCTCAAAATGTCTTTACTCTCCACACTTCGCAACGACTTAACCAACGCTGACCTCTCCGCCAACAACTCTCGGTACCCTTTTTGAAAACGTAAACACGCATACACCTAAGACAAGAGACTCGCTATCAGGCCAGGTCGATGCCCTCCCTTTCGCGCTACGCACACACACACACACACACAAACAAGGGTAGATATACCTCATCATTGTTTCACCCATTCTACACTACCGTTCCCGATCCGCGTCTGTCATTTCCTATCGGTCTCTGCCGTTTTCCCTACCTGTATCTATCGCTCATATTTCTGTCACAGAAGGTCTCTATTGTTCTGTATCGCTTATATTTTTATCTCCTCCGGCCTGTATCACTAATATTTCGGGTCTCATTGTTCCCTATTGTTCCCAATCGTGTCCTATCGTTCGCTATTGTTCTCAATCGATCCCTATCGAGTTGTATCGATCCCTGTTGGTATTTATTGCACATATTTCGGTATCTGTCGTTTCCAAATAGTTTCTGTGGGTCAAATTTCGATCTTTATCGGTATCTGTCGCACATATTTCAGTCTCTATTGTTCTCAAACTGTTTCTATCGCAAATATTTCGGGCTGTGTCGTTCTCAAACTGTTTCTATCACAAATATTTCAATCTCTGTTAGTAATATTTCTAACACTATTGGTCTGTAACTTTAATATTTTGACGTGTGGCGACCTTTATCAGTCTCTATCGCTAATATTTCAGTGTCTACCCGTCTGTACAGTACTTCGTCGATCTCCAGCGGTATCTATGTCACATATTTCGGTTTCTATCGTTCAAATGTAGTTTCAGTCGCTTAAATTGCGATCTTTATTGGTCCTTATCATTACTATTTTGGTCTATATCGTTCTATATTGTTCTCTAACGGTCTCTGTCGTCTTCTGTTGCTAATATTTCGGTCTCTACCAACCTCTATCGATATCCATCGTGATCAGGTACTTCCAAAAACAAATTTTTCATAGAGGTGCTCCGAAAATTCATTCCATTATTCTGGTACTCCGAAAGAATAACTGCTTCTGCTTCAAGTATTTCAAAAAGTGAATTCTCGGTGTACCTGAATAGAAGAAAAATTATTTCTTAACACTTTGTCTACCGCTCATGATCGAAGTTATCGCTCACTAACGACCGACTCAGTTGGGCGCGGATTCGTCACTACTACCGGCCCGGTTTCGGCTATCGCACGGGAATGTATGTGCCTATTTGTAAAGCCCCATACCTTAAAAATACTCATTATGTCGTTCTGATTTCTTTTGTTCCAAAGCAGTGTAATTTTATTGTTATTTATAATTGTCACAATACCGTTTGATATTTATTTTATCTAATATAACTACTTGTAAACTAATATTCGGAAAATACATTAAACGTAATAGTACTCTACACGAAATTAACTAATTTCTTTAATATTTCTTCAGAGTGTGATACCGCTCGTAACAGTCGCCCTTATGTAACGGAATATTACAAAATGTACCGACAAAAGATGTTCTGCTTCTTATTTTCTTCAATGCACACACTCTACATTGTTTTTGGGGAGCTTTCCTTTTACCACTAGTCACGATTCTTATGAGTTTATGATTCTTTATTCTTGATAGCCTCTGCGGATGATCGAATCTGGATGTTGTTCTCGTAGGCTCAGAAGTATTTGATATTGTTGGGGTTTTCAATAAAAGCGACCTCTTCTTGTTATTATACTTTAACTATTTATTAATAAACATGAATTATGCTATACTTATATTATACAGATATCTATACTTTAATACTGCACCAAGCTCAGCTCTTAGCACGTGTGGGCCTCGACTGCCTTTGTACGAGGCTCATCCCCGCTCCTCTCTCCAAAAGTAGCGTACATTGTTACGCCTTACCATCAGATATGTTAGGTAAATCTGCTTTTCCGTCAGTTTCGGAATCTGCTGATAATGAATCCTCTATCCACGGAACTCCCACTTTATGTAATAATGTTTCATATGTCATCTTCTTTCCATTCGTATGTGTGTACGCTTTAATGAATTAAAAAGTGCACAATTGATAGAAAATATTACCACTCGTTTGGTCCACTTTTTCGATTTTCTAAAAATTCAGTAATATGATAGATACTGATCTGCACGAGCTGCCCCCTTCATATACTTATTGTACTCAATTATCGACTGAGGTTTTTGAATTGGTCTAGTTGATTGTCTATTTACATTCGTGGTTTCCATTACTCGTGCCGAATGTATCGTCGATATCATATTTACATTACGTTGACCATTCTTCCATATTTGTAACAGAATTTCGTGCTTTGTACGAAATACAGTTTGACCACTTGAAAGAGTTACTATTTTGAGACATTGGGGAAGACCACTATTTTTCCGAATCGTTCCACATACTCGCATTTTGTTTTACATATAAATTTCAGCCATATTGACACTCGTTGGCGGGGCTGCTCCCATTTGAGGTGTGCGTGGTGGAGAATGCGGAGACGTATAAACGTCTTCGCGAACTCCGCGGCCTCGGTGGGGCGCCCCTGAACCCTCAGGCGGTTGAGGCGGTGAAGGCGGAGGTGAGACGGCTCTCGTTAAACGAGTGGCAGAGCTGGCTCATGGAGCCAACGAATGCCACTCGGAGAGCCGTCCACGCCGTGCTGCCTGTCCTGGAGCAATCGACAGGTAGCCGGCCGGGAAGGCTAACCTACCGCATGACGCAGGTGTTCACCGGGCATGGTTGCTTCGGTGAATTCCTGCGTCGAATCGGTAGGGAGGCCACCCCGCAGTGTCATCACTGCGGAGCGGATGAGGACACGGCGCAACACACCCTAGAAGTGTGCTCCGCGTGGGCCGAGGAGTGCCGTGTCCTCGAAAACGAAGTCGGGCGGGATTTGTCGCTGCCGGCCATGGCGAGTAAGATGGTCGGTAGCAGTAGCGCCTGGAGTGCAATGGCCTCCTTCTTCGAGCGCGTGATGCTGCAGAAGGAGACCGCGAAGCGGGATAGGGAACGGACTTCCCATCCCGCCCGCCGGGGCAGAGGGAGGGGCAGACGGGGCGGAGCGGGGCCCCGTCGCCGGCCTCCCAGCGTGTAGGGCAGACGGCGGCGCTTGGGGTTGGGACAGCTTTTACTCCCGCCCCCGAACGAACCCGGCCGGTCGGCTATGGTCGACGTAAGAGTGATCGTGGCGCGGAATAGTGTGTTCCTCACCACGATCGCACGGGATCGCAGGCGGAACAGGGTGGGGGCCCGTCCGCCGATGTCAGCGATCCCGAGGTGGAGGCGGCCGGTATGACGGGGGTCCGTTATGACCCCCGAGGATGGAGCGCTTTCGCGTCTCGGCGTTGGGGGGGCTTCGAGTCGTGTCCTTACAGGGTTTCCGGAGCCGTCCCTTACACGCCAGAGGCTAGATCACCGTGGAGGTTTTAGTGGGTAAAAATCCCGCACTACCCAGGACCCCCCCCCCAGGGTCCGGGGTGCCTTTTGAAGGTTTCTTCCACGTAAAAGGAAAATGATGTACCGATCGCTTGTCAGCGTAGCCTGGACGTGCAGGAGATACGCAATAGTCCCCTAAACAATTCCGCTTATCTGAGGGTGCTGGTTGTGGGGTTGAATACACGCTTCCTGTAGACGTTCACCCCGTCTCCGACGAACCAATATCCGTGCGTCCTCAGTCCCCAGACAGAATCGTGACTCGTCGGAGAAGACAATTCGCTGCGACTCCGTCCTCCAGTCCTGCTGTCCGTGGCACCATTAGCGTCCTTCACGGCGGTGTCTGGCGGTCAGAGGTAGTCGCTGGAGAGCACGCCGCGCTATGAGTCCTGCCGCTTGTAAACGGCGACGTACCGTTCGCATGAACATTCTCCTAGTTACGGCCGGGTGTCACTCCTGTGCGAGAGCTGCAGTAGAAGATACACGATTTGAAGTCGAAGCGCGGGTCAACTGTCTGTCCTCTCGCTCAGATGTCACACGAGGGCGACCAAAGCGTGGCTGCTAAGAGGTACGAACCTCTTCTACCCAGGTCTGATACGTAGCTCGCACAGTATGAGAATCACTACGACAAGCCAGCCACCCGTAAGCCCATGATATAACCCCTCCCAAACTCCGTCAACTGGCGGTACGGCACTCTTTCACGACATCCTGACATCACGCACACAATGCATTAACTATATGTAGAGTTGAACACGACAGCAAACCTTTTTAATAATTATGCAGACTACTGAAGGTCACTTTCTTCCTTCGCGCTATCCACGACGCAATTAGAAACGCGTAGCCACACATGACGCAGATCGACGTAATTTTGTTAGACTCCCTTACTTATATGCGCAATGTCACAGGGATATTGTAATTGGTTTCTGTTTTAAAGGGGAGAGGGGACACTTTTGGCCAGTAGTGTATATATTTTAGTTTTATTGCTTTATTACACTTTTTACAGCTGTGATAAAGGAGAATACAAGACTCATATATGCTTTTTCTTTTCTCGTAAGGTAATAGTTATATATCAAGCGGCAATTTTTTTCGTTTAAAATAAACTTTGAAGGTTCCTGCAGAGAAGCACGTTGCATTGCCTTGCGATACATTGCGATATTATTTCTTTGCCGTTCGCACCGTTTATTGAGGAGTATTTTATCGCCATAGGATCAGAATATCGTGTGTTGCCTGATTAGTATGCTGACCCCCCCCCCCCCCCCCCCCCCATCCACCCTCCCCTCTCGCTCTCTGTCTCTCTCTTTCTCAAAATAAAATCTCAACTGCCGCTTCCGCGACCTACCTCGTATACAGGCTGTTTCACAACCCCTGTCAAAAATTTTGAGGGGTGATTCTACAAGCCAAAATAAGACGAAAATCACGAATAAAAAAATCGCGTCCGACGCTTCATTTTTGAGTTATAAA